>JAAWXA010000011.1:13951550-13993580 GCA_038090715.1 Florisuga fusca
CCCCACACCCATCTTGTGGCAGATATCTGAAATCACATCCTGGTAGACCTTTGACAGGTTCCTGAATTCCATGGAGATCTGCAGCAGAAACCACCATGAGTCCAAAAAAAAAACCAACACCAAACAAAACCAAAAACAGACAGCTAAAAAAAAAAAAAAAGTTCTTACACTGATCTCACCAACAGCAGAATTGGAAGGTACCAGGAAAGAGTTCCTACACTGCAGGGGACAGCAGAGCTCAACATTTATTAAGAAAAAAATCAGAAAAAAAGACTGTTTACCAGGCTCTTATCCCACCCTGGCTGGAGATCTAGGACAACTCCCACAGCCAGAGTGGTTTCAAGGCCCTTAAAGCACAGACTCAGTCTGTTCTCAGTCTAAATGGAATGGTCTCTGGCGACAGATCAGACACAGGAATATCTTTGGGAAGGTTCTGTGGCCTTGGACTGATATTGTCTGGGACAAAACTAGCTACACTTGGTGCAGGCAGTTGGGGGTTTTTTTTGTAGTTTGTGAGAGCATCTCAGCACACCAGACAGAAGAAAAGCCATGGGAGGTTTCTGGGGCTCTATTCTCCTGAGTCCTTTGCAGATGTGGCTCTGCAGGGCACAACTGGAAAGGCATCAAGCAACAGAAAAAGCTTAAAATCTTTCTTCTGCCCCTCCAGGAATGTGACTCAATGAGTCTCATGCTGAAAAAAAAATATTAAAAAGGGCAGCTTCTCCTTCCCAAAACTGTGGAGCTTCCTGTTTTATTGTGCTGAGCTTTCTTCCTCCATCCATAGGTAACTAGAGCCAGCCAGGGTGTGTGTCTGGTAAGGAGAGTGCTCTGAATGATGACACTCAGACACAAACACCACTGCAGATCCAGGTTCTCCTTCTTGCCCCATGTCTCAGGCTGTCTGTAAAATCAGTTCATTGACTGACTTCAATCTGATACACAGACAAGCACAACCTGCCAGATAGTATTAAAATCACACCTGAATGTGACCCCAGATTGCTCAAATAACACACACACACCAAGAAGGACCAACCAAGTGCCAGAAACACCTTCTCAGAAGCTTTTCTGAAGTACCAAGCCACTGGCATGCCTCCTGTGTATCACTATCCATCAAGAACCCCCTGACTCAGCCACCTCCTGTACTACATTCCCCTCCCAGATGGGGCACAGCCACTGTTACCCCAAGGCTGAGCACCAAAATCTACAATGCACCTGAGTTTTCCAAGCAATTATCCCATTGCCACTGCTAGGGAAAGCCCAGTAAGGGTAGAATAAACTAAAACAGGATGAAGAGCTTAACAAAACAGAAATTCCTTAGGAGATTGAATACTCCTCACTGTAACTATTATACTTTTTATTAAACAGTTTAAAAAAAAATACCTACAAAAATAAACCCAGGCCCTACAGTTACATCTGCACCAGTTAACTGCAAATATTGAGTGTGGACTCAACCACCTGCAGCTACCCCATGTCAGCAGAGCTGGGGAGGTAACATGGAGCAGAAACCACTTCTCAAGGACAGTCTGGGATGCCACCAAGCTGTCCTCCATGCTGAGAGAGTCTAATGGCTTAGCCATGGCCAGACTTTCTCTAATCAGGTTTTGGGACAGAGAACAGGCTCCAATATTGCTGTAGCTTGGTGGTGGAGATGTAAACTCTCTGTGGTTGGAACAGTAAGATTTTGGGCCATATTGTTACTAAGAGTGAGGATGGGTTTTATCTTCTTTGCACATAAAAAAAATCAGCAGATGCTTGTAGCTCTAGGGTAGAGGCTGCAGGACAGCTGGAGATGCTGATCCATCCCTAAGCAGGATGCCAAGCTTTCCTCCTGGGGTCACAGGACAACCCAACCCAGGCCATGCACAGTGTTGGGTAACAATTTCAAATCACTCTCCACAAGGAGACAGTGGTTTGCCCTTCCAACAAGGGAGGAAAAAAGCCACTTTTTAGAGCTGGCACTTTCCCACAGCCAGGTTACCTCTGGCTCATGTAGAGAGTTGCCCAGTGATTGGGTTCTGACTCCAGCTCTGCACTCAGCCTCACAGAGAGGTGATGGAGCTCTTCTGAAGAGCCACGGGCTCACAGAATCACCCAGGTTGGAAAGGACCTTTGAGATCATCAAATCCAACCCTTGATCCACTGTTATTGTGGATTGAGGGACTGAATGACTTCAGGGGTAGAATCAGAGACTCACAGGATGGTTTTTCTTGGAAAAAGACCTTTAAGATCAAGTCCAGCCATTAACCCAGCACTGCCAAGCTCACCATGGCCCTCAGCACTCTGATCTACACAGCTTTTAAGTACTTCCAGGGATGGTGATGGAGACAACCATGGCCACATGGTGAGAGAAAGCAAGAAGGGGGACATCTTACCGTTGGGAAGTCCTCGAGCACCTGCCTGTCCTTCTCCTTGCTCTCCATGTATTTCCACTCTGGTTGATAGAGATAGGTGTGAAACTTGTGGAGCATTGGGACCTTGACCTCTAAGCTGATGGTCATGTCATCCTCTACAGTGTCCAGAGCACGGAGGACGAGGTAGAATATACAGACAGCATGTCTGGTGGGGGGAGAAAAACAAAACAAAAACAACCACCTCTTACTTGGGATTGCCTAGGAGGCAGGAGAGAGAGTTTGGATTCAGCCTTGGTGCTTCCAGCTCAACGTGACAGGCAAGAGCACTGCCAGCTTGTTGGTGACTTGGAAGATACTTCCAGCACAACTCCAGCTTTCATATTTCAAGTAGTTCAGGCACTGGGCAGAAAAGAAAGTGGTGATGTGAAAACCTTCCCAGCCCCCAGTGTTGGACCCCCGTGTCTCCCAAAGTCTGGGAGATGGTTTTGGTCAAAAGGATTCAGCCTTTTTCCTTCAAACCATGGAATGGTTCAGGTGAGAAGGGGCATCTAACCCAACCCCCTGCAATCAGCAGGGACATCTTCAACTCAGTCCAGGGTGTCAGCTTCCCCAGCCCTCATCTGGGGACACTGCTTGTCCCCTGCAGTGTAAGAACACAAAATAAATGCATTAGAAACATGATGCTCAAATCCCAGGGTCACAGGAGCTGGTTAGGGATGGAAAATACCATCAGCAGCACTTCCCACCTGCCTTGCTCAGCATGAACCTCCACTCTGAGCAACAGAGGTGTCTCCACAGAAGCTCCCCATGGGCTGACCACTGAGAAAGCTGCAGCTAGGTTAGGAAAATCAAGTTTTTTCCTTTTTCAGTGTGGCTTTTGGCTTTCTGAGATGTGTATCAAGGAAGGGATGAGCCTGTAAGGACTACCTGGGCAGGTCAGGGCACTGCCAGATCCAACTCTGCAAGAAAAATTCAACCCTGGAAGCAAGGCCAGTGCTCACTAGGACGCAGAGGACAGAGCCTGAGGTCAGGTTATTGGAAAAAAAAAACCCACAACTTCAAAATAAGGAAGGAATAAAAAAGCATATGTAGTTTTTCAGTTCACCCAGCACCCTCTTATCCTGTTTTAGGGGGAGTGAGGAGGTCCCTTAGTGTGCAACAGGAACAGGAGGACTGGGAGACAAAAGCCACCCTGGATTTTATATCTCCATGCACAAGATCCTGGAGTCCACCCACATCTCCCAGGAAAGCTGCAGGAGACCTGGACCCACCAGCCTCACCTTCCCCACCCAGGTTCTACATTTCTGCAGCTGAAGCAAAAAAACCCCAAATGTCCTGATGGTGAGAAATACCTGGGTTTATATAAAATAATCTCCTGTCTCTAGGTGAGCACAGAGATACCTTAAGGAGATGATGAGTTTATTAATTGTCTGACAAATGGAAGTTAGCTTGGAGTGCTGAAATGCTAATTACTAGGTGAGAGTGTTGCTCTCCTGGGATGATAATGTGCAAACTGGGATTGAGTTTGCATGGCTCTTGGAGTCAATACTGTTAAATTGGCCATTTTTTCCTTAATTGAAGGGTATTTGACACCTCTGTCAAAGCACACATCAGAGAGCTCCTGAGAAGCTTTCTTGTGCCCCTTTTGCATGACTGAGTTTTTCCATTTCAACCAGGCTGGAAAGGTTCATCCCACAAGATGGATTTCTACCCCCTTCAGCTGCAACTTCCACCAGGAGAAACCAAGAAAGACAGAGCAGAAGCTGAAATGCCACCCCAGAAGCACCTCACACATCCACACCAAGAAAAGAACTAAAGAACTAGCAACTCCAGAGCCCAGCAGAGATAAATCCCTTCTTCAAGCTCTCTCCTGCATCCAAAGATCTTCCCCAGCTTCCATCTCATACTGAATTCAGCTCCATGGCAATCTGGGCATATCAAAGGAAGACATTTTTTATGCTGAAAGTGGTGAGACACTGGCCTGGGTTGCCCAGAGAGGTGGGAGATGCTCCATCCCTGGAAACATTCCAGCTCAGGTTGGACAGGGATCTGAGCAGGGAGCTCAGTGCAGGGAGATGGGAGTAGGTGACCTCTAAAGGTCCCTTCCAACCCAAACCTCTTGATGATTCTATAAAATATAAGATCATAAAAACACCTACAGAGTGAGCATGGTCTGCCTGCAGCTCTCTGTTTCTCTGCAGGGTTTCCAGGCAACACATTCCCAGCTGAGCTCCAACTTGAGATCCACAGGGATGACAGGAGGGGCCAACCAGAGCCAGAGCCTTCACCAGAAAACGCGTGTGACGATGCTGGGAAGAGGTTATTCCAACATGTTCCCCTTTCAAACAGCTGGAAGCATCCACTTCCAAAGAGCAAGCACAGTTTCATCTCAAGGTTGAAGTTCCAGCCCTGTCCTAGGCACAGCTCCACTCTTCCCAGATGAGAAGATCTTTTTCCTTGCCACCACATCCACCCTCTGCCAACACAAGGTTGGTCTTCTCCAGAAAGCATCTGAAACTGCAGGAATTGATCCCAAAGGGATCCCAGGACAGGCAGGACCATGAGCTGGCTGCAAAGATAAGGGCATCATTCTCCTCCTCTTCACCACAGGAAAAGGAGCCATGATGTTGGCTCCTCTCTACCACTATGGATTAGGATGTTGGCTCTGCTGCTGGAGCTGCAGTTTGGAGCCTCCCACCTTCCAAGAAAACACCCTAAACCATGGAGCAACAGGCTGGACAGAGCCCTGGCCAGCAAAACACAAGGGCCAAAAAAAATAAGCAGGAAGAAAGCAAACATTTTACCTCAACTCCCTGTGTACCAGCCTGAGGAACATCACTGCAATAACTCATCCAGAAGTTTCCTGCAGTTTTCCAGCAGTCCTCAGGGGACACGTGGAAAATCTCCTGGGAGCAGGGATGTGAACCAGGGAACAAGAGCTTCAAAGAAAGAGATTTCATTCCAAGGGGGAGCAGTGCTGTGTTTAGACTCCCAGACTGCTTTGGGTTGGAAAGGACCTTAAAGATCATCAAGATCCAACCCCCCTGGATGGGCAGGGACACCTCCCACCAGCCCAGGTTGTTCCAAGCCCCATCCAACCTCCTGAGGTGGTTTTAAAGCTTGAACCCTCCACTAGCAGCTCCTTCAACCAGGAAGCACAGAGGGAACTATTAAGCAGTCTGTAACCACAGGGGTTCAGTTTAACCCCTGAATGGGGAGGTTTAGCACCAGTGAAAAGGTTTCTTTGATGCCATCCAGCAAAATGAATTCATTTGGTCAGCTTGCTGCTCTGTCTGGTCCTACATTCTGCCTATTGTGCATTTCCCTCTTTTGTCCTTCAACTCTTCAGCAGAGCTATTGTGGCTTTGAAAATTAGTTTCTTCTGATCCCCCTCCAGAGCCAGCTCTGATTCCACAGCAAGCCCAAGGCTGCAAAGATCCAGCAACAGCATTTTTTATAGGATGCCAGGCAGAAGTTTCCGTGGCCAGAGGGGACAGGGCATTCCTGATCCAAGCAAGTTGCAAAGCCAGGATTGAAGAGGAGAAAAGAAAGATAAAACAGTAGAAAACTGCAGGGTGACCCAGGCAAGCACACCACATAACTGCTAACAGGTCCCAAGGTGTTTTATTGCTTGGCCTTGTTTTTTACATTTTCTTAATTTCTGCATTAGCAAAGGTACCAAGCATGGAAAAAAAAAAAAAAAATCAAAGTCCCAAGTTGAGTTCTTGGCCCTACTCATCCATTTCCATGCAACCCCATCCAAGTCACTGATTTATGTTTTTTTTTTATATTTCCTGTAAGCCAGGCTGCAGACAACCATTTCATAAATGCTGGATGACAGCTATGGGGCAGCATCCAAAATGCCCAAGCAGGGCTCAGAAACCCAACAGAGAACTCAGTGTTCAGGCTGGGAGAGTTGGAACCACAGCATTAGACATGTCCAATGCAAACTTGTAGGAACCCCTCATTTTGGTAATTAACCCACCTCAGGTTAACTTGAAACCAGTAATTACTGTATGAATACAAAGAAAGATCTACGTGCACAAGGCCCCAGGCCAGCTGAGCTTTTTTGCATCCTTGGTTACTCTTACCATCTGAAGCTTTCCTGCACGGGTCAACAAGCAGCAAGCCCCCTAAAATGATTGAATAGGTTTGGAGGCAGCTGCTTTCCAAAAGCACCTTCTCAGCAGGGTCCAGACCAGACCCTTGGTCAGCCCAGGGTTTTTTCTCACCTCCTCCCTCTGTCCAGTGCCAGCCTTGGCAGTGCCAGGACACATTCCCAAGTTGTCACAAACAGCACATAGCCAGGCACTGCATTTAACTGTCTGCTGACCAAGAAGCTTGTCCCCAGGACTGCTCGACCTGGGGGGGCTTCATTGCACCCAACCAGCTTGGACATGAAGGACCCCACGTCCAGCTGCATGGGGTGAGGCTGCACTGAGTGCCCCCTGGCCAGCTCAGCCCAGTATGGTGGCTGCCTACTGAACTGGGAGGGAAGAAGAAGTGTTTCCCAGCATCTCATGGCATGTGGGGTTATGGTGTGTGGATCACCTCCTGGCCAGCTCTGCCAGGGAGCCCTGGTTTTGAGGGGGCACCCACCACCTCCTTAGGAGCCTCAGTGTTGGGGGGCCATACAATCACCACTTTCTGGAGAGCTCTGGTGTCAGGAGAGCACTGAACCCCCAAATTCCTGGAGATCCCCAGCATCGGGGTGGGGGGGCACTGCACCCACCACCTCCTGGAGAGCCCTGGTGTCAGGGGGATACTGAACCCCCAGCCTTCTAGGGATCCCCAACATCATGGGGACATTGTACCCATCACCTCCTGGAGAGCCCTGGTGCCAGGGGGCTACTGAACCCCCAACCTCCTGAGGACCCTCAGCATCATGGGGGCATTGTACCCACCATCTCCTGGAGACCCCTGGTTGAGTACCCCCCTTCTAGGGACCCCTGGCATTGGGGGGTGGGGGGGGAATCATTATGGCCAGTGTGACTTGGAGACCCCTAGCATTAGGTGGCCATTGCACCCACCACCTCCTGGAGACCCCTGCCACCGGGTGACCGTGGCACCAACACCTCCAGCGTTGGGGAGAGGGTGGGAGGGCATCCCCACCTCCCGGAGACCCCCACCCCTGGGGGAACCCATTGAACACCCCCCTCCCAACAAACCCCACATCCCCCTCTTTGTTCCTCTTCCCATCTCACCTCAGCTCTCCATCCAGGGCCTGGATCACAGCGGCGAAGCTCCGGCTGGTCTGGTTGAGGTACCGGTAGCAGGTTCGGAGTCCCCGTCCCAGCGATTCCTGCGGGCAGAGCCGGGGACAGGGACCCGGTTGGAGGCGGGGGACGACCGGGGGGGTCCCGCATGATTGCAACCTCCGACCACCGGATCCTCTCAACCGGGCTAGAGCCCGGGGAGGTCCCCGCGGAGGGGACAGGGACAGGGTCCGCCTGAGGAGGGACGCGGCTCTGCAGCCGCACGCCATGGGGGAACGGGGCTGGCGAGGGGCTGAGGGACGGCCCGGCCCGGCCCGCTCCGCCCCGACCCGCCCCTTAGCCAGCCCGGAGAGTACCGGGGGCGTGAGATGGTTGGGATCTGAGAGGGAAACCAGCGCGGAAAGGGGAAAAAAAACAAACAAACAAAAAAAATGGGAATGGAGGGAGAGCAGCGGGGAGGGAAGACGGAGGGTTTGAGGCTGAGAGGATCGTGAGCCTGAAGGGAGAATGGGGAGGAGAGGAGCGGAACCTGGAGGGAAAAGCAGCCTAAAAGAACCGGGCTGGTGATGAGGGGTCTGGTGGGAGGAGGAGCTGAGGGAGTTGGGAATGTTCAGTCTGGAGAAGGGTGAGAGCTCATTGCCCTCTACAAATCCCTGACAGGAGGCCGGGGTTTGCCTCTTCTCCCCAGTGACAGGACAGGAGGTTGGACCAGGGGAGGTTCAGGAAAAGTTTCTTCAGTGAAAGAGTGGTGAAGCGTCGGAAGAGATTGCCCAGGGAGATGGTGGAGTCGCCATCTCTGGGGGTGTTCAAGAAACGGGTAGATAAGGGGGTGTTTTGGGAGGTGATGGTTCCCCACCCAGGTGGCCAAGAAGGCCAATGGCATCCTGGCCTGTATCAGGAACAGCGTGGCCAGCAGGTCCAAGGAGGTGATTCTGCCCCTGTGCTCAGCCCTGGTGAGGCCACACCTCGAGTCCTGTGTCCAGTTCTGGGCCCCTCAGGTCAGGAAGGAGATTGAGGTGCTGGAGCAGGTCCAAAGGAGGGCAACCAGGCTGGTGAAGGGACTGGAGCACAGATCCTATGAGGAGAGGCTGAGGGAGCTGGGGCTGTTCAGCCTGGAGAAGAGGAGGCTCAGGGGAGACCTCATCACTCTCTACAACTCCCTGAAAGGAGGTTGGAGCCAGGGGGGGGTCGGACTCTGCTCCCAGGCAGCTCTCAGTCAGACAAGAGGCCATGGGCTTAAGCTCTGCCAGGGGAGGGTTAGGTTGGATATCAGGAAGAAATTCTTTCCAGAGAGGGTGATCAGGCATTGGAATGGGCTGCCCAGGGAAGGGGTGGATTCTCCATCCCTGGAGGTTTTTAAGAAGAGACTGGATGTGGCACTCAGTGCCATGGGCTGGGAACCACGGTGGCAGTGGATCCAGGGTTGGACTTGATGATCCCANGGGGCGGAGGCGGCCCCCTCAGAGCCCCGGGGGTACCGGGGAAGGGACGTTCCCGGGGCCCCGTCGCCTCCCGCAGCCATCACCCCCCCCCTTCCCCGGTCTTTTCCCCGCTCCTCCTTCCCCCGGGAGCCCTGAGGTGCGGTCAGGGCCTCCCCTCCCTCAGCCCTGAAGAAAAAAAGGGGGGGAAGAAAAAAAGAAAAAAAGGGGGGGAAGAAAAAAAAAAGAAAAAAAGGGGGGGGAAGAAAAAGAAAAAAAGGGAGGGAAGAAAAAGAAAAAAAGGGAGGGAAGAAAAAGAAAAAAAGGAGGGGGGAAGAAATTAAAAAATAAGAAAAAAGAAAGAAAAAAAAAAAGTAAAAGAGAAAGTCCACATCAACATTTAACCAAGAAACTACCAGAAAAGACACACTGAACTTTAGTTGAACAGCAGCAGTTAGAACCCAGGTTTTTATTTTTCAATCCAGTCAAAGAATCTAATGTTAAAATAAAATAAACTCAGATCCAAACAGAAATCACCACAGGCTCTGCCTGTCACAGACACCATCAGACACTCCCCAGCTCTGTCACCTCATGTGATCCTGCAGGTAACCAGTGATTACTGAGCTCCCAGTCCCTCCCTCATTTGCTAAAGCAGAATATATTAATTATTTTTTTTTTTTTAACATGGAGATCAAAGTGCTTGGGCAGAGGGATACCCTCTCCTTGCTGCTGACTCCAGCAGAAACCATTGCACCGACACCAGGGCCAAGGCACAGGGTGACTTCAGACCATAACTGTCACCTCCTCGACTCCCTAGCCTGGCTGACCAGGGGAATGAAGACCCCTCAGGACTGGCCCAACGATTGACATGGTTGTGTCACTGTGACAGAAAGGAAACCAAAAACCACCTTCTAACTAAAAGATGACAGAGACCACCCTCTAGGGACACAGAGAGCCAGGTCACTGGGTGACAGGAGAAGGAGCCCCATCCCCTGACAGCACCTCAGGCTGGCACTGGGGACACCACCATGTCAGTCTCTTAAGGCCATCTAAGGGTCCAAGGGTTCCCTTTGTCACTGCGTGCCCCAGGGGACACTGCTCCTTCTGGTAGATCTGAGGGTGCAGCCCTGCACCCCTCAGCTTGCTGTGCAGCCAGGCAGAGCTGAACTGAACAGCACAGTCAAGGAGATGCTCCAGATCCGAGAGAGCCAAGAGAGAGCCCGGGGTTAACGGATGGATCTTGGCCAGGTACAAGATCTCATTCTTAATGATGTTGCCTGGAAAGAGTCAGAAACAAGGAGACAAAGAAGGATATTTCCTACCAGGATGATGCAGATCCATGCCTCCAATCACTGTGACTTCTGCCTCAAGGATCACAGCCAGCAACACCATTCCCGCAGCACAGGTGGCACACCAGGAGCAGACCTACAGCTGGGATGGGGCTGGAAGGTGTTTTCTTCCCACCACCCTTGAAGCAGACTCTCCTTTCATCCCTAACTACAAACCAATCCATCCTTAACCACATGGACACACGACACTGTGCTCACAGGGTGCACTCAAAGCATCTGCAACCTGTAGCTACAGCCTGCAAGCCTTGTCCTCAGCAAGGTGACCACACACCCCCAGCAAGGTGACCACACACCCCCAGCAAGGTCAACCAGAAGCCATAAAACCAAGGAGAGGAAAAAAAAAGACACCCAGCTTTGGATCAGTAGACAGCCCACCCACACCTCCTATCATTTCTTGCCCTGGAACTTACCCAGCCCTGAAAAATATCTTTGGTCTAAGAGGGTGTAGCAGATGGGCCGGGGTGCACGGAGAGCATCCAGTGCCCGACCCCGGTGGAACTCCACAGAGAGGATGTCAGAAGCAGGATCAGCCCTCGGAGAGGAGATCCACTGCATTCGGCAGTTGTAGAAAACAAGGAACCCTCCACCCTCAAAGTGCAGAACCAGCCTGGGAGAAGCAGAGAGGTTTAAAAGTTACACTAAAAAAAAACCCTTGGGCAATTTGTTCTGTTCTGCTTTGGCTGAACAAACTAGCACAAAAAAACCCCAAACCCAACAACAAACCAAACAACAAAACTAAAAAAAAACCCCAACCTACCAATCAAAAACAAAACAAGAAAACAACCCAAAAACGAATAGAAATAGACAGCAGCATAGCAGCAGAATGAAAAGATTCAGGAAGGTGAGAAAAGAGCCTGAACATGACATAAGCTTTGGAGAAGCACTCGGTGAAGCATCTGCCCTTCCACATTCCTGCTCGTTCTCATAAAAGTCAGGGAGATCCCTTGAAGTACCAGAAGTGGTCCCTCTCTTCATTCATAGAATTGTCTGGGTTGGAAGGGACCTCAGAGATCATCAAGTCCAACCCTTGATCCACTCCCGCTGCGGTTCCCAGCCCATGGCACTGAGTGCCACATCCAGTCTCTTTTTAAATATCTCCAGGGACGGAGAATCCACCACTTCCCTGGGCAGCCCATTCCAATGCCTATCCCCTCTCCGTAAAGAAATTCTTTCTAATATCCAACCTAAACCTCCCCCGGCACAACTTGAGACCGTGTCCTCTTGTCTTACTGAGAGGTGCCTGGGAAAAGAGACCAACCCCCCCCTGGCTCCAACCTCCTTTCAGGGAGTTGTAGAGAGTGATGAGGTCTCCCCTGAGCCTCCTCTTCTCCAGGCTGAACAGCCCCAGCTCCCTCAGCCTCTCCTCATAGGATCTGTGCTCCAGTCCCTTCACCAGCCTGGTTGCCCTCCTTTGGACCTGCTCCAGCACCTCAATCTCCTTCCTGACCCGAGGGGCCCAGAACTGGACACAGGACTCGAGGTGTGGCCTCACCAGCGCTGAGTACAGGGGCAGAATCACCTCCTTGGACCTGCTGGCCACGCTGTTCCTGATCCAGGCCAGGATGCCATTGGCCTTCTTGGCCACCTGGGCACACTGCTGGCTCATGTTCAGCTTCCTGTCAATCCAAACCCCCAGGTCCCTCTCTGTCTGGCTGCTCTCCAGCCACTCTGTGCCCAGCCTGGAGCTCCCCATGGGGTTGTTGTGGCCAAAGTGCAGGACCCGGCACTTGGCCGTGTTGAACCTCATCCCGTTGGAATCAGCCCAACTCTCCAGTCTGTCCAGGTCCCTCTGCAGAGCCCTCCTGCCTTCCAGCTGATCCACACTCCCCCCCAGCTTAGTGTCATCTGTAAATTTGCTGATGATGGACTCAATCCCCTCATCTAAATCATCAATAAAGATATTAAACAGAACTGGGCCCAACACTGATCCCTGGGGGACACCACTTCCCTGCAGTTCATCACCATACATGGGTCACAGGAGGTGCTCCAACACTCCAAGCAACCATCCTCACACAGTGGAGCCTGTTGTAATGATTTCAGACAAGAAATCCCAATCACTTGGCTGTGAACCCACACAACCTGTGGACAACTGCTCTTTCTGCTGCCCTGGGCTCCTTAGCTGAGGAACAGCAGCAGGCAGGGGGTTGTGTTGCCATCTTAGCTCTCCCGAGCAGGCAAGTCAGATGACCCCATCTGGAATATTGTGTCCAGTTCTGGGCCCCTCAGTTCCAGAAAGACAGGGAACTGCTTGAAAGATTCCAGCACAGAGCCACAAAGATGATGAAGGGAGTGGAACATCTCCCTGATGAGGAAAGGCTGAAGGAGCTGGGGCTCTGCAGCTTGGAGGAGAGGAGAATGAGAATGATTTCCTTAATGTTTATAAATCTGTAAAGGGTGACTGTCAGGAGGATGCAGCCAGGATCTTCTCTGTGATGTCCAGTGATATGACAAGGGCTAACAGGTGCAAGATGGAGCACAGGAGGTTCCATGTAAACATAAAGGAAAACTTCATTGTGAGGGTGAGGGAGCCCTGGCCCAGGCTGCCCAGGGAGGTTGTGGAGTCTCCTTCTCTGGAAACATTCAAAACCCCCCTGGACGTGTTCCTGTGTGAACTTGAATTCAATATTCTAAGGTCCCTTTCAACCCCCAACACTCTGTGATTCATTGACCAAGAGCCTCAGCAGTTTGGCCCCCCAAATCAGGGAATGTGATGCTCAAAACAGCTCAAAAAACCACGTCTGAAACCGCACAGAAACGAATCAATCCTTCACAAGTTTGCAGGATGGGGAAGCATGTCCCTACTCAGTACCACAAATACAGAGGTGCCTGAACCACCTTGTGCATCATAAACTACTCGGGTTAAAGTGTCACAGGACCACAGCCCAGGCCATCTTCCAGCATTTCCTCCTTGTTCAGTGGGCTTCCAGGGAATTTGTGCTCTCAACCACAGTTGCCATAAATGTATGCTGTTTAGCCAAGAGTTTTTTGTTTGTTTGTTAGGAAAAAAAAACCACCACAACCCAAACATAACTGGGAGAAACGGGCACTTCCAGGGCATGATTCAGCCTGGCATCTTAGAAGTTCTCTCTCTGAATAAAAAAACTGAACTGTGCTAGTACCATGACCCCCAGGCTTGCAGGCAACGTGAGCTGTGGATTCCTTGTGTGAACACACCTCACACCACCTCCTGCCTCATCCCTCACACATATTTACCTTAAGAATTACCAGAGAAAAGACAGGGCTAAGACCATTCCCACACAGATTTAGTTGGAGTTAAAAGAAAGCAGAGTTTGTGAAGACTCCACCAAATACCTGGGTGCAGGATCCTTCCAGTCCCCCCTCTTACTGGCTTTGTTTGCTCTTGAGAACTCATTTGCCCGAATGCTGCCAAACAAACCGAAGTGGAAGTGCAGCCAATTGCTAGGACCCTCTGCTCCACCTGAAGGCTCAGATCTTGAGTGCTGAAGTTCCAGCAGCTCTTCACCTTGGGGCTGTTTCTCTGAAGCACAAACCTGGGCAGAACTTGCTCCACTAGCAGCTTCTCTTTGCAGTCCTGTTTCTTCTGCAGTTGGTCCTAAGGGACCTTTAGATGCCACAAATGCCAGGTACAAGTTCTTCCCATGAACCTAAGAGAAAAAAGTGGGAGGTACTGAGGATCCACATAACCTCTGGCCATTTCCACCCGGGGGGATTATTTTCTGCAAATCTCTTTCAGACAGAAGGCACATCATCCCACCCTGAGGATGGGATTCATCAGAGACATAAGAGGAGAGACACTGAGGGTTTCAAAGTCATCACTGCTCCTCATTCACTTCATGCTGGCTCCAAATGTCTCAGGCAAGGGTGACCTAACTCATGAGTGGCTCCTGAAGGCACAGATTACTGTTGAGCTGCTCACATCTCTGCCCTCAGCTGAGACTACTCTGGAATCAGGGCTGAGGCTGCACTAACATTTGGTCAATCGAGTTGGAGTTACTCAGCCTGGAGAGCAGATGGCTCTGGGGACACCTTAGAGCACCTTCCAGTACCTGAAGGGGCTCCAGGAAAGCTGGAGAGGGACTTCTTGCAAGGGCCTGGAGGGACAGGATGAGGGAGAACAACTTTAAGCTGAAAGAGGGGAGATTTAGGTGGGATATCAGGAGGAAATTCTTTGCTGTGAGGGTGCTGAGCCCCTGGCCCAGGTTTCCCAGAGAAGCTGTGGCTGCCCCATCCCTGGCAGTGTCTCAGTCCAGGTTGGATGGGGCTTGGAGCACCCTGGGCTGGTGGGAGGTGTCCCTGCCCATGCAGGGGGGTTGACATTAGATGATTTTTAAGGTCCATTCCAACCCAAACCACGCTGTGATTCCATGGTAATCCTAAATCATCACCTGAAGGAGGTCAGGCAAGTGAAACCCTCAGGAGGACTGAACCAGTGTAACTGTCTCAGAAGTACCCACAGCCCTGACATTTCAACCTTGCCAGGTGAAACCCCACCCTCTGGTACAAGAGATTCAGCTCTCCAAGTTGACAGCTGGGGAGAACAAAGCTGCTGCTGCTGCTTCTGACCTTCACATACTGAAAGAAATGAACTCTACGAAGAGCCCTCACCACCAACAACTCCTCATGCACAGAACCATAGCATTAGCATGACTGACCCAAAACTGCAAATAATTCTGGGCATATTCCATGTCCAACATCACTGCAAGAGCCCTGCCTCACAGGAACCCTGATCCCAAACTCTGCATCATGGAAAAGGCTCCAAACTCCCTGTTCACATCTCTTTGGCCACATGCACCTCTTCACTAGCTTAAAACCAAGCCAATGGTCCACCTCAAATGTAATTTTGGTGTCACTCTCAGGTTATGCACCTTCTGTGGCCCAGATACAGGACAATTACAGTTTGCCTCAGAATTGTTGTGGACCTATGAGTTCATCTTTACTACAGCTCACCTGGGAGTCCTGGAGCCTCAGGGAATTCAGGTAATTCACATTGATCTTCCGGCTGCTTCCCCCCACTTTGACCACCACTTGCCCCACAAAAGGGGAGGTCAGCAGCTGGAACTTCCTCACTGAGGGGCCCTCTGGCATCTTCAGCAGCTGTTGAGGGACCAGCAGGTCCTTCTCACACTTGGTGCTCTAGACTTGAAGAAAAGTTGCAGCTCAGAAATACACCCACCCAGAGTCTAAGATCACTAGAACATCCTCATCCTCGTTTTCCTCAAGTCCCTGTGGCAAACTCCATGGAGAGAAAAAGGTTTCTTTCAGGCCCAGAAGCGTAATTTCCCTACTTGGGGATATCCAGAATTCTATCAAATAAGGCCCTAAGGAACACTCTCTAATGGCAGTTTTCATCCCATAAGCAAGAATTTGGCCTGAGGATCTCCAGGAGTCCTTTTGTACCACAGGTGCTGGAGGAGTCATAGAGGACCTGAAATTAAGCCTGCTTAGCATCTCCCTTCTCACCAGGAGCAAAAGCTCACCCAGCTCCAGCTCTGCCCTTAGTCACAGCCTTGATGTCCCTGTCCAAAGGAGGAACACAACCTTACAGAGACATTCATGAACCAGAACCAGCACAGGCCATGCTGACCCATCCTTTTCCTGACCCAGGCCCCAGGAGAAGCACTGGAGTCAGCTCATCCCCTCTCTTGGCCTTACCAGCTGCTTGTCCCACTGGCTGCAATGACATGGGGCCAGTTAGGGAGCAGTCATCCACCCTACAAGCAGCACCTGGGATCAGAAGATTGGATGAGCAGAACCACAGAACCATAGAATCATCATGGTTGGAAAGGACCTTCAAGATCATCGAGTCCAACCATCAATCCCACACCACTGAATCTCCCCAAGTCCCACATGTATTTGGTTTTTTGAACACCCCCACGGATGGTGACTCCACCACCTCCCTGGGCAACCTGTCCCAATGCTTCATCACTTTTCCAGTGAAGAAAATTTTTTCCTCCTCTCCAACCTGACCCTCCCCTGGTGCAACTGGAACCCGTTACCTTTTGTCCTATTGCTCAAAATAAACGAATAAATAACAAAATCAACCCACCCACCCCGTGCTTCCTGCAGTTAACATTTATATTTTCTGCAGCACAGAAATGAGGCATTTTTGAGGCCAGAAGCCACCTGATCTCCTTTTGTTTCTAGCAGGATGCCTGTGAAGTTGCTGACACACTGAAACCCTCCCTGCCAAGCCTCCCGCATCCGTCCGCCTGCTTGCACCCAGCTCCTGATGGACAGCCACAGGAGACCTCACATCCTCAGCTTACCAGACCACACCAGCTCCAGGCAACCTGAAACCAAACTGAAAAAAGATCCCAGGCCCTTTGCCTTCTAGACAAGCTCTCCAATTTTAAGCTTTGCTGCACTGCACCCACCCCATGAGGTGGCCCAAGGCCAGGAAACCAGCAGGAAAATTGCAACCCAAATAGCTGGGAGCCAGTTGGTCCTTTCAGCAAGCCCAACCTCTTGCCAAGTCTCCTACGGGCATGAAGGTTTGGGTTTCTTGTTTTGGAGGACGTTGATCCTCCTCTCAGCTGGCTGAGAAAAAAGATTATCCCAAGAACTGGGTGGAGAACAAAGAGGAAATCCTTGATGGCACAGGACGGGGTTTTTAGCAGGGCCTGTAGGGAAAGCACAAGGGGTGATGTTTTCAACTAAAAGAGGGGAGATTTAGACTGGATATTAAGAGGAAATTTTTTACGTTGAGGGTGGTGAGACACTGGCCCAGGTTGCCCAGAGAGGTGGGAGATGCCCTGGAAACATTCCAGGTCAGATTATACAGTGCTTGGATCAACCTGATCAGGTAGAAGATGTTCCTGTTTACTGCAGAGGGGGGGTGGAGCTGCTACTCTCAGCTGGATGGCACTGAGTATCCCAAAACCTGGGTGGAGAAGGAAGAGGAAATCATAGAATCCCAAACTGGTTCAGGCTGGAAGCGTCCCTAAAGCTCATCCAGTTCCAACCCCCTGCATGGGCAGGGACACCTCCCACAGCCCAGGGTGCTCCAAGCCCCATCCAACCTGGGCTGAGACACTGCCAGGGATGGGGCAGCCACAGCTTCTCTGGGAAACCTGGGCCAGGGGCTCACCACCCTCCACCAAAGAATTTCTTCCCAACATCACATCCAAATCTCCTCTCTTGTAGCTTGAAACCCTTCCTCCTCATCCCATCCCTCCAGGCCCTTGTCCCCAGTCCCTCCCCAGCTTTCCTGGAGCCCCTTCAGGCACTCGAAGGTGCTCCAAGGTCTCCATGGAGCCCTATCAGAGAGAAGTTAATCTCATGACTTCTCCCTCCTTACCCACTCCACTTTCCCCCATAACTTTAACAAGTGCCTCGTGTCCTGCAGATATGCAAGCAGAGAGCCAAGGCACACCACCCAGGATGAATTTCTGCTGACAGAGAGTCACATGCAGCCAGAGACACACACACCCCAACCCCTGTGGCAAGATGACCATGGTAAGATGAAGAAGCTGCTGCTCTCCACATCACTCCCCTCTCCCCACCGACACGGTGCAGTGAGATGCTTCTTGTGGCAGTGTTATCACTCGTGTGCTTCCCCACCACCACCACCACTATCTCCTCCCCACAGGCTTCCCTCCTCCTAAAAGCTGCTTTTTTTTTTTAAAAAAAAAAAAAGCTTAAAAAAAAAATAAAAATGCTGCTCTAACCACCCTCAGAAGAGCAGCACCCAAACCAAACTTGTGTAACAGCTGCTGCACCCAAACTTTACATCTTGAAAGGTCCCTTTCAACCCAAACCCATTGTGTGATCTCCTGGAGCAAGCCAGGAGTTTCTCCAACAACCCCTGGAGAGCCCTTCTCCTTTCCATAGAACATCAGGGGTTGGAAGGGACCTCTGAGGATCATTGAGTCCAACCCCCCCTGGCCAGAGCAGGACCAGAAATCTAGGGCAGGTCACTCAGCAATGCATCCAGATGGGTCTTTGCAAGCCCCAGCTCTCTTGGAGGAAACCTCACAGCTTCAGGATCACCTTGGCTGAGGCTGTTTTTGCAGGTCACATGCCACCACAGCCCATCAGCTGAAAAACAGAAGCAGAGCTCAGCTGGTGGACTTCTGAAGACACAGCAGCAACCTCTCCAGGGGGCAGGAGGATGTTAGGGGCTTGCAAAGATTCCCCCAAAGCTGCTCCATCTCCTCTTGGGCTCCAGACCTGGGTGCTGAGGACAAGCCCCCTGCCCCACGACCTGGTAATGGAATTTCTTGAAGGATGAGGAAGAAATAACCACAGAAAGCTTCTACCCACAAGCACACCTGCCCTTGGGCAGGACTCTCACTGTTCAGCCAGCTGGTTGCTTAAAAAGAGGAAATTTGGGCCACCTGGGTGCAGTTCTTGCATTTCTCAGCCAGCAAGGGGGTGACACTGAAACTGAATGTTCAGGAGCTGCTCAGAGCAGCTGCAGCATGCAAGGCAGGAGAGGAGAGCATCCGAAGCAAGATGGCTGCTGGGGATGCTGCACCACCCACATGCAGTCCCTCTGCAAGGCAGGGAGGAGGGATGGAGCTGACATCACCCTGCTGCCTTCTCCATCCTTCCCGACCAGGAGATTTTGGAGCCAGAGGCACATCCCTGCCTCTTTTCCCAGGGAAAGGGCTCTGACCCTTTGGATCACATCATGCCACCCACCAGCAGGGTCCCACAGCCTCCCCCCAGGGAGATGCACCGTGTCCAGAGGAGCAAACCCCTCTGCAGAGCCCTGACACCAAGGTCTTCTCCACACCACGCCAAAATCAAAGCCCACAGAGCCCTGTTTAACCAGGTATTTCTCAGCACAATCCATTAAGAAAAAACCCCCGTAACAGGCTATTCAAAACCCAAATCCCATGACTCAGTTGAGACAGGTCAAGCCATGAGACAACTCACAGCCCTCAAGCATCTCTCACCTCCTCCACTGTCTGGGCCAAACCCCTCCAGGCACAGAGAGAGGCACCTCTACACCCTTTTCTCAAGGTCTGAAGAAGATAAAAGCTGTCCCCACCCCTCCTGGCTTCTCAGCAAAGCCCAAGTCATGTGTTCTCCTCCAACCCTTGAGCTTTGGTCTTTGTTCTCTCTCCCAATGTTTGTGCATGACTCTGAGCCACAAGAAAGCAAGAGTACTGCAGGAAGGCATCCAGCCCAGCTTGCTGTGTCACCTTGGTGGCCCCATCCTGCCTGGGCCTGGTGGTTTCATCACAGCATTATCAAAGCTTGATTGATTTCTATTTATTTTTTTTTTTTCAGTTGTAAAAAAATAGACACCTCTAAAAAGATAAGGAGAAGCCACTCTTCCCCAACCCCTCCTGCCTTTCCAGGAAAGCCAAACCATTAGCCCAGGTTGGATACCTGGCAACATAAACACCCATGGAGACCAGTTGTGGTGCTCACCTCTTCGGCTTGCCCAGGGAAGTCCAAGATGCCTCCCAAGTGGAGCTGCACTGATTTTTTTTTTCGCTCCAATCTCTAAACCAGACTCTTTCACAAGCCCTCAGCCACCCAGAAAGCCTCTGCCTTCACCCTTAATTTTGCAACCTAAGAGGGGAAGGAAACGATTTTTGCTGGATCACACCCCAGAGCTTAATGCACGGGGTGACAAATCTCCTGCACCCCGGACAGACGTGGGGCAGCTTTCATCCAGAGCCATCTCCAAGCCACGGTTCTGGTGCCAGCCCAGAGCTGGCCCGTGCATCACGAGATGTTCCCAGAAGCACTTCAGCTGGTGCCAAACCTCAGCCTCAGCTGACAGCAAGGCTGGGGGTTGGGTTTGGTTTTGGGGGTTTTGTTTTTCTTTTTTCCTTTTTTTTTTTTTTTTTTGTATTTTTTTTTCATTTTTATTTTATATATTTATTTTTGTATTTATTTTTTTTTCAGTTTTCTTTCTAAAAACAACAGGGTCCTCTCCTCTCCCCTGCCACTGAGAACCCCGGCCTGGTTTGGGTTGGAAAGGGCTTTATAGATCATTTCACCTCAACCCCCCCTGCCATGGCCAGGGTCACCTCCCACCAGCCCAGCTTGCTCCAAGCCCCATCCAACCTGGGCTNACCTGCTGAGGGTGGATCCCACTTCCTTCCCTCCTCCTGTTTAGCTGTATTCCCCCTCCAGGCTGCCTCCATCCCAGTCAGTTTTCTTCTCCAGCCTGCCTGCATCACTAATTCCACCTTCACTCCACCTTCATCCCTACGCAATCCCACCCACATTCCTCCTCCAGCCTGTCTCCATCCCGTCTGGTTTTCCTCCTCCAAACCGCCTGCATCCTTCCTCGTTCCCACCTTTATCCTCCCTCAGTCCCACCTGCTGAGGGTGGATCCCACTTCCTTCCCTCCTCCTGTTTAGCTGTATTCCCCCTCCAGGCTGCCTCCATCCCAGTCAGTTTTCTTCTCCAGCCTGCCTGCATCCCTCCTCAATCCCACCCCTGTGCCTCCTGCTTCCTTTGTCCATCCCGTCTCCAGCCCTTCTCCAGCCTGCCTCCACCCTACCTAATTCCCCCTCCCCAAAACCTGCCTGCATCCCTCCTCAATCCCACCTGCATCCTCCTGCTTCCCACCTCCAGCCTGTCTCCATCCCATCCATCTTCCCATCTTCATCCAGCCTTCATCCCACCACTCTCTTGTCTCCATCCCTCTTCCACCCTGCCTGCATCCCTCCTCCAACCAACTTCCATCCTCCCTGCTCCCATCCTCCATCTTCTCTCCATCCCCTGCCTGTCCCACCTCCATCCTGCCAGGATCCTTTGAAGTTTTCATCTGGAATGTCCAGCAAGTTTTTACTCTCTTCTTACTGTGTTAAGTGAAGTTTTTTTCCCTCATTTTGGCTGCTTTTTGGAAGGGTGAACAGCACCAAAAAGTAATTTTAAGAGCCACTTCCAAGCCCTGTTCTATGCCACAGTGATTCTAAAGCTCCTCTTTTATATCAGACACCCTCAATTTACTTCCTTTCTCACCCCTCCCTAGGAGAAGGTGGGAATAAAATAGGAATTGTTCTTCATATATGTATTTTCTATAATTTTTGTATTTGTT
The DNA here is from genome assembly GCA_038090715.1 of Florisuga fusca. Classification (NCBI taxonomy): domain Eukaryota; kingdom Metazoa; phylum Chordata; class Aves; order Apodiformes; family Trochilidae; genus Florisuga; species Florisuga fusca. The sequence continues at coordinate 13,972,876 of JAAWXA010000011.1, forward strand.
TTCTACCTTTTGTCAGGTTTGTTTTATATTTCCCCTAGAAAATTGGTGAGTATGTGGTGGTTTTTTCNACAGCCCTCCCTCTGACTCTCCCAGGATTTCTTCCTTCTGTTCCTTACTGTCCCATTTTTGTGATTTTTCCCTGTGGCCTGGGAGGTTTTGTTGACGTAAAACACAGGGAAAACCAAACAAACACTGATTTTTATCCTGCCCTTTATAGGATCTGCCTCAGCAGCTCCTCGGTGCCACCAGCATGGGGGGTGATGCTGGTGGCAGGAGTCATCCCAAGTGCTGGTTTTTCCCAGAATCAAAGAATCCTAGACTGGTTTGGGCTGGAAAGGTCCCTAAAGCTCACCCAGTTCCAACCCCCTTGCATGGGCAGGGACACCTCCCACAGCCCAGGGTGCTCCAAGCCTCATCTGTCCCATCATGAAGGTCATTGATAAGGATGCTGAACAGGACTGGACCCAGCACTGATCCCTGGGGAACTCCAGTAGTTAGAGGTCTCCATCTGGACTCTGGGACATTGATCACCACTCTTTGGGCTCTGTTGTGTAGCCACTTCTTAATCCATCTCACTGCAGATTTTTCTATCCCCACATTTCCTGAACTTGCTTTAAATTTTTTGCTTTAAATTGAGAATCAGCCACTTCGTAATCCATCTCACTTCAGATTTTCCTATTCCCACATTTCCTGAACTTGCTTTAAATTTGTTGCTTTAAATTGAGAAGCTGCCACTTCTGAATCCATCTCACTTCAGATTTTTCTGTCCCCACATTTCCTGAGCTAGCTTTGAATTTAAATTTGTTGCTTAATTTGAGAATCATCCATTTCCTAATCCATCTCACTGCAGATTTTCTGAGCTTTTCCTGAGCTTGCTTTAAATTTCAATTTGTTGCTTTAAATTGGGAAGCTGCCAGCCAAGGTGGCTCTCTCTCATAATTTCCAACACCCTATCTGGGTGTTTCATCTGCAGCACAGAAAACTGCTGCCTCAGAGATTTGAAAGGGCAGATCAGATGTTCGTCTTGTGCTTAAACCCTTACAGCCATCTCTTCCTCCTCTGCAGGGACAGAACGTCACCTGCAACTCATCAGTTGGCTTTTTGGGGGCTGGTGGGGGAGAAGAAAGCTCATTACAGCCAGATCAGCTGCCAAAGTCAACGTCTTGCCCAGGTTGACTGATGAGAAGGATTTTTAAAAAGCCAAACCCCTGCCTGGTAAATTGAAGCTGGAAGGGAGAGACACCAATCTAATCCCAACCTCTCCGTGGGAGTTGGGAGATCCTGAGTTCAACTCCTCACTCTCCAAGCTTTCAAGAGCTGAGAGAGGTGGTGCTGGAGCACATAGAATTAAATCATAGAGTGAGGCATCCAACACCGAGCCTGGGTTTCCATCCATGCAGCAAGGCATGTGGAAATAAGGAGGAAGGGCTCTTGGTGTCCTCCAGCCCCTGTTCACTCCTCCTGCCTTAAACAGATGATGCTTTTTGAGAGACTGAAGACCCTTCCTAGATCTGAAGGGTTCTGCAGCATCCCCTCCCCCTGCTCCTTGCAAATCCTTGCACCAGGGCACTCCAGTTCCTTACAAACAGGGAACTCCAGTTGTGCAAGCTCTCAGGGTCTGGTGATTTATCTGAGCTCGGGAGGAAGCAGCTGACTTTGCCCAGAGGTGACTCAGGAATTGGTGATGTAAGCAAAAAGCAGCTTCTTCCCACCACTGCCAGGACTGTGATTTGGATAAAGAGGGCTGCAGGCCACTTGGCTCCAATACAAGGCAAAATCCTTGTCTCAATTAAAGGGTGACAGCAGTTTCCATCCATATCTTCTGTTGAGAAGCTCTCCTTGGGCCCCTTGTTTGATCCCTCTCCTCTCTGGGGGGTGTCTGCCCTCCCTTGACTTCAAGTGAACACAATCAGCTCAGTCCATGCTATGTCCAAGGACAATACTTTGGCACCCAAAGTATTCAGATTTAAAGATGGAACTGTCTGTCTTCACGTCTGGCACATAAAAGAGGTGGAAAATCAAACTTTTCCTACGTCTGGTTTGTAAACAGCCCTTTGTACCTTGAATCCTGGGGTCAGTTTTGGGCCCCTCAGGACAAAAAGGACATTAAGGGACTGGGACATGTCCAGAGAAGGGCAACAAAGCTGGGGAAGGGTCTGGAGCACAAATCTACTGAGGGACCTGGAGGTGTTCAGCCTGGAGCAAAGGAGACTGAGACCTTCTCATGCTCCAGAAATCCCTGAAAGGATGTGGGAGTGAGGTGGGAATCAGTCTCCTCTCAAAAATAGCAAGTGATAAACCAAGAGGAAAACAGCCTCAAGTTGCACCAGGGGAGGTTTAGATTGGATATTAGGGAAAAACTCTTCCCTGAAGGGGTTGTCAGGCCCTGGCCCAGGCTGCCCATGTCACTGGTGGTGTCCCCATCCCTGGAGGGTGTTAAAAGCCATGGAGATGGGGTGCTGAGGGACATGGTTTAGTGGTGGACTTGGCTGGTGGTTGGATTCAATTATCTTCAAGGTTTTTTCCAAGCAGAATGATTGCCTGATTCTATAATCCAGGTCTGAACGTTACTGCTCATGTAGTCAGTGTGGCCAAACTCTTCTTGCCAGCTGTCCTAGAAATTTTTGGCTGTGGTACTGTCAGATCTAGAAGTGGAACTCTGGGTTTAGCAGCCCAGGACTGTTTTGGGTGGGTTTTTTTGGTTTATTTTTGTGTTGTTTGTTTGGTTTGATTTTTGTTTGTTTGTTTGTTTGTTTGGGGTTTTTTGTTTTGGTTCTTTTTGTTGGGTTTTTTGGATTGTTGGGGTTTGTTTTTTTTTTTTTTTGCAGGGGGAAGTTGATTTTTTTTTGGTTTTTTTCCCAAGACTGACTGATTTTTGAGTCTATGGCAACATTTTCCATCAACTCTGTCCTCCAACAAGACACCTTCTTCCTTTTCTCTTTGGACTGGGCCAGTTCTCCAGTGCTGTCCTCACTTCAATGTGGGGCTGGATGGGGCTTTTGTAGCTGGCAGGGTCCCGGACAGACCAAGATGTCCCTCTTGGGAAACACCTTACCTCCTGGCAACCATTCCCATGTGCTTTCCATGGGAGATGCCAAGCAGGTTCAGACACTTTGGGGCATCTGCTGTGGCCTCATTTCCCTTTCTTCCTACATGCCTGACTCTTCTCTTGCTTCTCCCAGACCCCAACCTTCAGGAAATTCAAGAATGGTGACAAGTGCTCAGCTCTCAGCTGCTCTCTTTGCTCACCTGATCCTAACCTCCTCCTCCCCCCATCACTTGCTGAGTTTGTGCTTTCAAACTTCTTGGCTGCAATCTCTGTCTGGCTGTCACATCCCAGTTTGTGATGGAAATCAGGAGGTGACTTCCCCTCTGCCCCCCCCCAGCTCAGATTTGTGTAAGAAGAGCCAAGGATGGGGACAATTCTGCTTCAAAAAAGAAACCTCTGGCTGGCCCCTGAGGGAGGAAATCCACCAGAAAGAAGAAGTGAGAGAGGAGCTGGGACATTGAGACACCCTGTGAAAATTTGCATCCAGAGCATTTTTTTTCTGTGGGGGGTGGACAAAGCAAAACCCCCTCTTTTGTGTCCTTCCCTCTTCAGCAGGATGAGCAGTGACTTCTAATAAAAGCAGCTTTGTCATCCTGACTTCACAGGGAGAGCTCTAGGCATGTTTTTTTGGTGTGTTGGTTTTTTTTTTGGGGGGGGGGAATGTTAAACAATTTCCCCTTTCTCTGCAAGCTCAGAGATTGCCCTTGGCTAAGACAAGAGCCTGAGCAAGGTGGGTACCAGGGCTCTTGGGTGATGGGGCTTGTTCCTACAGTCCTGGGGGAGTTTTCCTCCCAAAACAGGATTGGGAAGATCATAGAATCACAGAATCATAGAAGACCAGCTTGGAATGGACCTCAAGGATCATCTGGTCCAACTTTTCTTGCCAAAAGCACAACCTGGACAAGATGGCCCAGCACCCTGTCCAGCTGAATCTGAGAAGTGTCCAATGTTGGGAGATCCACCACATCCCTGGGGAGGTTATTCCAGAGGTTTATTGTTCTCATCATGACAAATGTTTCACAATGAGATGGTGAAGATGTTTTCCCAAAGTGAAAGCTTGAGAGAGCCCAGCCCAGAGCCACAAAGATGATGAAGGGAGTGGGAATATCTCCTTGATGAGGAAAAGCTGAAGGAGCTGGGGCTCTGCAGCTTGGAGAGGAGGAGAATGAGGGGTGAACTCATTAATGTTCATAAATACGTACAGGGTGAGTGTCAGGAGGAGGGAGCCAGGATCTTCTCTGTGATGTCCACTGAGAGGACAAGGGGTGCAAGTTGGAGCACAGGAGGTTCCATGTAAACATAAGGAGAAGCTTTTTCACTGTGAGGGTGACAAAGCCCTGGAACAGGGAGGTTGTGGAGTCTCCTTCTCTGGAGATATTCAAACCCCCCTGGATGTGTTCCTGGGTGCTCTGCCCTGGGTGATTCTTCTCTGGCAGGGGGGTTGGACTGGATGAGCTCTGGAGGTCCCTCCTAACCCCTCTGGGTTGGATCTCTCCTGCTGACAGCATGAATTCACGTTCAGGGAGGCACCAGGTTCTCTGCAGAGCCTTTATCAAATATCCACTCTGCAAAGAGGAAACTGAGGCACAAAGCCTCCATGTCATGGTGAGCCCAGGTGGAGGAAGCAGCAGTCCTGGCCCATGGCAAGCTCTGATGTAGCCACTTGGCCACTCTGCCCTGCACCCTTCTCCTGCCTGCAAAGCTAGAAGGGTGGCCAGCTCCTGGCAAGAAGAAAAACCTCCCCAAAATTCTCCAGAAATGGGTGTTTTGTTGGTGCCCCATTGAAGGGTTATCTCACTGTGCCAGGCACTTCATGATGTGTGAGGGTCCATCACACACCACTGCCCATCTGAGCCTCATTTTCCCCTGGTAACCCTGGTTTTTCTCTGTTCTTTGCTTTCTTTAGACATAAACCTCAAGGAGGGAGGAGGAATGGAAACAGGAGGAGGAGTGGTGGGACTGGAAATCGGGGTCATTCCTAAGGAGCTGGGGCAGGAAGGACAAAGTGCTGGGAGGGTGTTCCAAGGGTCAGCAGAGAGAGTGAGATGGGGACCTGAAAGCCAACCTGGAGAACTTCTGGGTATAGGGGGAACTGGAAAGACATTTGATTGCATTTTAATTTATTTAGGAAAAAAATTTAAAAATTACAGGAGGAGGAAGCCAACAGGGAGTTTCCCACGGGCAGAAGGGATGTCCTTGTGAGGAGGGACAAACTACATGTCAGGCTCAGCAGGATCTCACTCAGGATCTCTTGATTTGCTGAATGAGGCCAGGCCAGAGGGGAAACCAGTCTGGTTCAGGCTGCACTGGTTTTTGATGCCATCTCGTGGTCCAGGAATGCTTTACACAGGGATCTGCCTGAAGGAAAAAAACTGCAGAGTCAACCGAGTCCTGCTACATCGTCCAAGTTGGCCCTGATCTCATTTCCACCACCTCCTGCTGTGTCCTCTTGGGAGCTGCCATCCTGAATACCCCTAGCTCATCCCATCTCTTTTTATGGCCATATGGGGAAAAGTCCCTCGCCCCACAGCCCTCCAGGGGAGAGATGGATGGGGAAGGTTCATCTCACCTCCAGCCCCAGCCCTCTCCAGATGTGGCCATTGCCCTTTCCCCTTCTCTTTCTGCCCCTTCCAAAATGAAACAAAGGCAAATCCACTTCAAAGGTGAGGAAAATCAGGAGGTGATGAGATACTGGAGCTGCAGCATCCTTATCCGTGCCTACAGGAGAGATTGGATCAAATCCCAACCTCATGGCACCACTGTCAGGCTGGAACATCCCTTGTTGCCCAGCACCTCACAAGTCTTGTCCCTCAGAGGAATCAGTGAGAGGGTTGAAAGTCCCTCCTGGCAGCTCAACAAAGGAGCTTCAGAGCCTTGTACAGAGAGAAAACCAAACACATCAGAGATTGGAATGCAAGGGGGGGGAGATGCATCAGGGATGAAAAGGAAGCTGAGCACCATAGAACCTCCCAAGCCAAGAGGCTTGGACCTCTCTGTTGCTGAAAGCCCTCTTGAACAGTCCCTGGAGCAGAAAGCTCTGGTGTAGCTTGCTCAGCATCTGCAGAGGATTGAGCACTCCTGGCTGGGATGGGCAGGGCTTCCAGCTGGGGTTCCCATACCAAGGGATGCCAAAAAGTCAGGAATCAAAATCAGCTGCATGCTGTCCTTTCTCCCTGTGGATGTTCTGGAGATGTTTTGAATGTTATTCTCCTCTGGTCTCACTGCCACCAGATAGAGTGGAGGGCTCAAAACTTTTTTGAGGTGCTTAAACAGCCCAATCTTGCTTTCCTCAACAAGAATTCCCATTCTAGGCTGACCGTCCCTCTGGTTTCAGAGGGACAGGGGAAGGATCAATTGCTTTGGCCCATCTCCCAGAAAGAAGAAAAGTGGCACCTGGCAACCTCTGGTTGGAGATGAGGATTCTGAAGGTTTGAGGGGTGAGCAGGCCTCCGGCTCACAAGGCCAACGAGCCCATCTGGCCATGCACAAGGTTTCTAAAGACTTAAAAATCCTCTGCAGAGCACGAGCAATTTCAGGAACGGTGAGAATCCTCCCAGCTCAACCCGGGAATTACCCGAGGGAGAAGTGAGAGCGTCTGGAAACAGCCACATCGGGCCAGAAGCAGCTGCAGGTTTTCTCCCATGGCTGATTTCCAAGGTCTCTCCACCCCCACTGCCTCCCCAGGCACTTTCCAACCAGCTCAAGCCTGCTGATAAATCTAGCAGGGGGAAGGCAGCAGGTTCAGCTCGGGAAGAGCGGATGGAGCCGGCTCCGAGGCAGCGGGCGTGCTTGGTGCTCATCACATCCAGGTCACGTGTGTGTCTTTAAACTCAGCCCTAAAGGTCAAATTCTGTTGTTTGGAACTTTGGAGAAGTCTTGAGTTTTAGAGGAGAAGTGGGTAGCTGTTTTTTGGTTTGTTGGTTGGTTTTTTGTTTGGTTGTTTGTTTTTCCCCCCCCCCCCAGCTGATGAGGCAGTAAGTCAGCTGGATTGAAACGGGTCTTCTCTGGAGACATTCAAACCCCACCTGGATGTGTTTCTGTGTGACCTCCTGGAGGTGACCCTCCTCTGGCAGGGGGGGTTGGATTCTGTGACCTTCAGAGGTCCCTTCCAACCCCTCACTTTCTGTGGTTCTTACTGCCCAGAGAAGCTGTGGCTGCCCAATCTCTGGCAGTGTCTCAGCCCTGGTTGGATGGGGCTTGGAGCACCCTGGGTTGGTGGGAGATGTCCTTGCCCATGGCAGGGGGGTTGGAACTGGATGAGTTAGGTCCCTTCCAGCCCAAACCAGTCTAGGATTCTATGATTCTTTAGCTATGAGGTGACTTTTTGCACCTGGAGAAAGGGAGGCAGATGTCCTGACTCACAGCTCCTCATCCTGTTGGTTCCTCCAGCTCTGCCCGTGCAGTGAGAGCTCAGGGGATGTCCTCCAGGTCCTTGTCTCTGTTCCCCATCTCAGGACACCAATTGGCTGCAGGAAGTTCCTAGGATGGAGAGGCTCTGGGATGGGGAAACAGATGGTTGTGACTCCTGGATGCAGCCTCCACCATACTGAGGCACCCAATCACCCCTGAAGGGATGGACCTCAGTGCCTGGGGGCTGAAAAACCACCATGGGGTCTTCTCAGTGGGGCCATGCTGGGAAGGCCAGGGCCAGCTGCAGCCTCTCTGAGGACTTGTAGCCAACAAATTACAATGTGCTGGTGTCCCTGAGGCTGCTCTTCTAAGCCTGTCCTCACAAGACAGGCAGGTGTCCCAGAGGATGGGCTGGGTCACCATGGTCCCATGTGTCCACCAAGTGCTTGTAGATCCCACCTGAGGGACACGGGATAGCCCTGAGTCTTCCCAGCACCATGCACAGTGAGGTCCTAATCCTGAATTGGCACCAACCCAAGGCAACAAACACCCAAAAAGAGGGGACCCTCTCCTGGGAGCTGCTGCCTCGGGGTTTGGCCCTCCTAACTTTGTCTCTCCCATGGCCTTGAGCATCTTCCTTGTCAACCCTGGTGCTGAGCTGCACGTGCCAAGGTGAGCAGAGGCTGAATAAACAATTCCACACACCTCCCAGCTCCAAAAAGGATCCCACCACCCCCTGGGAAAGCCCAGACTGGTGTTTGTGCCAGAAGACACACAAACATCTCAGAGGAACAGCCCTGACCTCCTCCTCCTTTCCCCTACCCCTCCCTCCCCTTAAATGAAGCTTTTTTTTCTGCTTATCTCTGCATCCCTGGGGTAGCCCTTCAGGAGAGATATTCTGGGAGCCCAGGGCTGTCGTTTCCTCCTCTGTTTCCTTCAGAGCAGGGTCAGCACCACCACCCTCTCCCAGCAAGGTCCTGTGGGATGCCTGTGGTCCCCCGGGATGCTCGGGGCTATCGCTGGGAGGACATGGGCTGGAGGAGAAGGAAGCACTTGGACAGGAGCTGATGGTCCAGGAGCCAGGGAGGCTGGAGGGTGCTGGGGCAAGGAAGAAAAACAGGAAGGTGGTGGCAGATAAGACCCTGGAAGAGGAATATAGAGGAATAATGGAGGGTAGGAGGGTAAGGGAGATCAGGGCTTCTCTTCCAGCAGACATGGTGCCGCCAGAGGAAGCTCCCGAGACAAAGGCAGCCCCAAAAAAAAAACCTTTTTCTCATCAAGTTAGGGAAGAGGTCTCAGCCTCACAGCACGGTGGGAGCTGGGGATGCTCCAGCAGGTCTGGCTGCAGGGGGTTGTCACACACCCGTGGGGTTGTACCTGGCCAGTAGACTCCAAACAAAGCCCTGTGGGACACTTAATGAGCCTGTTGCAAAGCCCCATTAATAATCCCTTAGTGCTCCTCTTCCCATCCTGGTGGCACCAAGTCACTGCTTTGTGCCTGGAGAGCTCTAGAGAGGGGGTGCCTTGGGGACAAGCCTTGGGGACAAGAGCTGATGTGAAGCCAACACCTTGGTAACCTCTTGGGATGCAACATCTCAGAGTTGAGGGTTTGTGTTCCTCTCCCCCAGGACACAGATGATGGAGGGACACAGAACCTGGTGGCCCCTTCAGAATCATGGATCTGAGGTTGGGGAGCCCAGGGAAGTGCCCCATGGCAGTGGGGTTAGAAATAGATGTTCTCTAAGGCCTCTTCCAACCCAAACCATTCTGTGCTTTTGTGATTCTATGATTTTATCAATCACAGAATGGTTTGGATTAGAAGGGACCTTAGAGATCATCTGCCATGGGCAGGGACACCGTCCCCTAGACTTGGTTGCTCCAACCTGGCCTTCAGCACTTCCAGGGACAGGGCCACCACTGCTTTTTCTGGGCAACCTGAGCCAGTGTTTTTCACCAACTCCTTCTCTCTCCATGGTCTCCTGAGACCACACCAGGTCTGAGCCCTTTTCACTGCAGGAGGACTCTCTAGGAATGGTCCCATGGTACTAATGGCCAGGCCTTGCCCAGGGCTTGTTTAGCTCAGTGCTCACTGCTCAGGGTTAAAAGCAAGGACTTAGTCCTTTGAGAGTGTAGACAAAGGTTCTTATCTAATTCCCTCCTTGACAGGAGGGATTATGCATGTCCTGACCAAGTCCCCTGCCAACAGGCAGGGTCTGGTATAGGTGATAACCCCAGGAGGAAAGAGGTCAGCTCTTCAGCTAGATGAGAAGTTGAAGAGACCTGGAGGGTGACTGTGATCCCCGTGCTGAGATGGGCTGCAGCACCTCTGCCTGCTCTGCCAGACAAGGGATGTGGGCAGATGAGCCCCAGCAGAATCATCTCAGCAGCCTGACCCAGGAGCCAGACTTGGGATGGGGCACATGGGCCAAGAGGAAAGGAGGTGAAGTTGCTGTGGGCTGAATCCCTCTGTCAGTGCCATGGAGTTGCCTTCCAGTCCTCTCTCTGGGTTCCCCAAGGGCTCTCCATCTCACTGGTGCAGGCTGGGATCTCATGGGGTGATAAGACCTGGGTAAGTGCGGCCAAACTTCCCTGACATTTCCAGACGTGGCTTGAGCAGCCAGAGAGAGGACAGGGAGGAAAAGTTGGTGATAAGACTTCCCTAGAACCCCAGGAATGAGGGAACCCCAGGAGCTGTGTGATCCAGGTCCCTCAGCAGCTGAGGGAGAGATCCCAGGAACCCCAGGAATGATGGAACCCCAGGAATGAGGGAACCCCAGGAGCTGTGTGATGTCCCTCAGGAGCTGATAGATCCCAGGATCCCCAGGAATGATGGAACCCCAGGAATGAGGGAACCCCAGGAGCTGTGTGATGTCCCTCAGGAGCTGATGGACAGATCCCAGGATCCCCAGGAATGATGGAACCCCAGGTATGAGGGTTTCCCAGGAGCTGTGTGATGTCCCACAGGAGCTGATGGACAGATCCCAGGATCCCCAGGAATGATGGAACCCCAGGAATGANGAAAAAAAAAAAAAAAAAAAAAGATAAAAAAGTATATTACTGAAAATCAAATTGGTTCTGCCCTGCTTCAAACCAGGACACCTTGGTGACCCCTCAGCCTCCAGCCCTGCCACAGGGATGCTCTTCAGCCTTGGACACATCACCTCCTCCCTCTGGAGATGAAGATGGGGATGAAGAGAGGTCCACAGGAGGTGGTGGCTGATGGATTCTCCTCACTGGGGGGATGGAGGGGATGTTTTTCTGCATGGGAATTTGTCTCTGGATCCCTGCCTGGGTCTGTTAGAACTGCTGCTATTTTGGTCAGCACAAAGCAGCAGAGCCCCCTTGGAAACAGAGCAACAAGTTCACTCTCTTCCATCAACCCCAAGAAAGAGATTTTATGTGGTTAAGATGTGAAAAACACTTCTTTTGATTTTTTTTTTTTTTTTTTTTTTACATTATATAGAGGAATTTTCCTGTTGAATGCTTTCACTTTTCAGTTTGCACAAGGGAAGAGAAAAAAAAAACAAAACAAAACCTTAAAGGATCACAGGATATTTCTGGGGGAGGTTTAATCCTGTCAAAAATCACTTTTTTTTTCTGTGTGGAAGCCTCTAACAACCCAGATCTGAAGATAAACTTCACTACTTTAAGATATAAAGACAATATTCAAATATCACAGAATCAAAGAATGGTTTGGGTTGGAAGGGACCTTAAAGATCATCTATTTCCAACCCCCTCCCATGGGCAGGGACACCTCCCACTAGAATTTCCAATGTAAAAGAAATCTCTTAAAGATCTGATAAATGGTATTTGACACCCTGGGACACCTCCTTCAGCTTTGCCCAGAAGCAGCTGATCCAGGGAGGCCCTGGGAGGAGCAGGAGATGGATCAGAGATCTCTTGAGACCTCACCCAGCCTCAGTTACTCCTCAGTTACTCCACATCTTCACTACCTGCTCTCCAGCATTCACCTCTGGGAGGGAGATTTATCTTTGTCCCCAGCTTAAAAATGGGTAAACCGAGGCAGGAAAACTTGCAAGGGATTCAGAGGTAGGAGTGGAGAGCATTTTCTCCATGTGCCTGGTCATGTGCTGTAGGAAAAAATTCTATTCTGGAGCTGAACAAGTGCCAAACCTTAAATAAGATTGTTTCCCACATCAAGATTTTGCTGACCTCCTGTGTGCTAGACACCAGCTCAGGCACCCTCAAACTAATAAAAAATAATTTATAAATACCACCCATTTTTTTGTTCGTGGTGGTTTTGTTTGTTTTCGTTTTGGTTTGGGTTTGGGGTTTTTTTGTGTGTTGTTGTGGTTTTGTTGGTTGGGTTTTTTTTTTCTGAGGGGGAGGGCATTGGGTCTTCTTTTTTGGGTTTTCTTTTTTGTTTGTTTGTTTTGTTTTTTGGTATTTGTTTTTTGTTTGTTTCTTTTTTGATCCAGCATTTCTGTCACCATCTGGGAGGAGCATCCAGCACCAGGGACATTTCTGGCTGGGTGCATTCCCTTATCCAGATAGGTCACACCTCTTGGGAAGGTTTGTGGAATTCCACCAACAACTACATCCTGGTAACTGGTTTGCTGCTTGGTTTTTATTGACAAAAGGGCTGAAGAAGTCAAAAAACTCTGGTTTAGTCCTAGGATGTCTCCAGGAGGACAAACCATGAGGGGAAACATGAGTTATGTTCCCCCCGTAGCTCATGCCCAGCATCTCACCAGCCAACCATGGCATGCTGGGATGTTATTTTAGGAATGTTTTTTTAGGTTTTAGGGTCAGCCATCCATGGCCTGTGGGATTTTGGCAAAGCAATGATGCAGGAGCTGCCATCTTTCTGTGTCACCACTCTTTGTGGAGGGAAATGGGAGCCTTGGAGTTGCTCATCATTATTTTGGACAATTCAGGAATGGTTCTGCAGCTTCAGAATCTTCCTGGGTGCTTGCCTGATCCAACCCAAGATGGACCTACAAGGATGGCTTCCCAAATGGAAAGGAGAGGAAAAGAGAAAGGAAAGGTCTGCTAAGTCCCTCCTCTATCAGTTTGGGTACCGTCCAGATGTTCATTGGTACCTCAAAGGACAGTCCCAGGCAGAGGGAGAAGAGCTGCTTGCTCCGGGATGTGACCCTTGGGAAGAGCTCCCACAGACATTGGGAAGAGCTCCCAAGACCATGGCTGGTTGAAAAAGACCATTTAAAAAAAAAAAGAAAGGAATAGCATTGCCCTTTGGCAGTACACAAGAGCTGGCTCCTGTCTGTCCCTGGATGGGTGGGATGTCCTCTGACACTTGGCCCATTTTTTCCACTCTAGTTCCCAGTTCTTTGTGATGTTGTCCATTAATCCACACAATGTGATCCACCAGCTTGTGTCATCTCACCCACAACCCCACCAGTGGGGCCTTTACCTCCAGTACCAGGAGCTCATTTTCCTTCCCCAGTGCAGGCTCCCTCCAGAGCAGGTTCTCCCCACTTTAGTGACCCACGAGCTGTGAGGACAGAGAAGAGCAAAGAGATGGGCAAGTATCAGGGTTTAACACTGGCCCAGCAATTAAACCAAATAACAGCTGCTCTCTATTAATCCCCCTCCCCTCCCTGATAAAGGAAGGAGAGAGAATAAGGGAGAGAGACTTAGGGGTTGGAAACTAAACTACACAACTTTAATGAAACAGTAATGATAAATAGGGAAAATTACTAAATCTCTACAAATATACAGGAAAATTGATCCCATGTTCCTCCCCCCTTTCCCCCAATAACTCTCACATCANTTTCTTAAAAAAAAAAAAAAAAAAAAAAAAAAAAAAAAATCAACCAGCTGCCTTGGATAACTTCTCCCTTCCTAGAAATCTCCTTGTTCCACAAATAAGCTGGAGGCAACTCTGCTGGGGTCCAGAGTCCTCAATCCACAACTTGTCTTCTTCAATCCTCTCTCCAGATACAAATCCAGTCATCCCTCACCTACAAGAGACCAAGCTGCCATCCCTGACCACAGGGATGACCACCCCTTGCTCTCTCTTCCTCCACATTTGGACATGGAGCTGCTGGAGCAAGTCTAGAGGAGGCCACAAATATGATCAGAGGGTTGGAGCAGCTCTGTTCTGGACCCACATTGAGAGCTGGGGTGGTTCAACCTGGAGAAGAGGAGGGTCCAGGAAGACCTTAGAGAAGACTTTCAGTACCTGGGAAAAAAAAAATAGGGAATGACTTTTTAGCAGGGGCTGTAATGATAGGAGAAGGGTGATGGCTTGAAACTGAAAGAGGGGAGATTTAAACTAGAGGGAAGTATGAACCTGTATACAGTGAGGGTGTTGAGACACTGGCCCAGGTTGCCCAGAGAGGTGGTAGATGCCCCATCCCTGGAAACATTCCAGGTCAGATTGGATGGGGCTCTGCATGACCTGATCTAGCTGAAGATCTCACTGCAGGGGGTTGGACTTGATGGCCTTGCAAGGTCCCTTCCAACTGGAACCATTCTGTGATTCCATCCCGTCATTCTGTTTGGGAGCAGCTGATCAAGCACATGGATGGGGATGAGGACAGACACTGATCAGGGCAGCTGATGAGCTTGGAAGTTAATGAGGGGAAGGCAGTGGTGGGTGGTGCAAGCTTTTCTTTCCTAGAAAACTGGGTTAGAAAGAGGGCCAGCCTGCTCTTGCTGGAACTGGCTGGGATCCCTCCCAGGTGACAACCTCCCTGCTTGCTAAGCACTCTCCACCCTTATTTCCTTCTCTCCCATCTGATGGCCTGGGGCAAGACTGACTTCATGCCTCAGGTTTTCTGCATGGTTTAACACCACCAGTTAAACCTGAGATGGGCTCAGCTCTCTCTGGCTGCACAAACCTGTGCCAGTGACAGGAGAGGGGTAGGAAGGATGGGACCCTGCCAGGAGCCCTCTACTCCTTGGCCCATTTTGTGCTGCTAGCAAAGAAAACATAGCAAACTAACTAGCTAGCAAAGAAAACACAGCCAAGGCTGAGCCTCACCACCAGCCCTGTGCTCCCTGGCACAGGGACCAGCAGAGCTTTCCCAACCCATGCCTGGGAATGGGTGGTGGCGTGGGATGCTCTCCAGCAGCAGCCTGCTGCAGCTGTCCTGCTGGGGCAGGAAGGGTCTGGAGCTGCAGGTATGGATGTCACCATGTGGATGGCATTGTCTACATCATGCCACTTGGTTTTGGGGACTAGAGGGTGGTTCCTGACCTGTTTTACTTATGTCAGGGTTTAACACTGGCCCAGCAATTAAACCAGATAACAGCTGCTCTCTATTAATCCCCCTCCCCTCCCTGATAGAGAATAAGGGAGAGAGACTTATGGGTTGGAAACTAAACTGCACAGCTTTAATGGAACAGTAATGATAAATAGGGAAAATTACTAACTATATACAAATATACAGGAAAATTGATCCCATGTTCCTTTCTCCCAGTAACTCTCACATCACCACCAAGGCTGCAGGGCAGCCCTGGGAAAGTCCAGGCTGGAATCCTGGGGTCAGGAGCAGTTGGGAGCTGGAGGCAGGAACACACAGATTCAGGCTGGCATGGATCAGGAGCACAGGCAGAGGAATGGATGAAATACTCCCAGGATGCCAAAACAAACAGGGACAGGGGAAGAAAGGGAAGCAGGAAGGGGTTTGACCCTCGTGATCCCTCAAATTTATACTGAGTATGAGGTGTATGGGATGGAATACTCTGTTTGGTCAATTTTGGTCATTTATCTTGTCCATTCCTCCCTAAGGGAGGGTTTCAGGTGGGACCTCTTTACTCCTTTTCTCCTTCTGGAGGGCAAAATGTTCCTCAGAGCTGAGCAGTTCCTTGGTTCTGCAGCCCATTCTCCAGCTGTAACTATAACCATGGAGTGTGATCAGTCCCAGAAGCAGACACTGCCTGAGAAACTTGCTGTTAATTTCAGCAAGTGCAGCTCCTTACAAGAGACTGAGCTGGAAGCAAAAGTACAAGACAGAAAATTCCCTTTATCCTGGCCCAAACCAGGACAGCAAGGAAGCAGCTGGAGGTGTCTCTGACCTCTTCCAGAGTCCCACCCCTGCTGTCCAGGTCTTCTGCTCATCTTCTGGATGTCCAGTTTTAGAAGACCTTCTGGGTGCCTAAGGGAAACTCTCCAGCTCTTCAGTTGCCTGGATGGTGCAAGGACAATCTGGGAAAAGTTTTCTGTTCTCACGAGCAGCACAATGTGGACATGGATGCTTTGTGCTTACGGACAGATAAATTAATTTCCAAAAAAAAGCAAACAAAAAAACCAACCATGGCTCCTTCTCCTTCCTCACCCAACAAGATGATATTACAGCACCACCCAACTCCACAAACCTCATGTAGAGGTCTAAGGATGACCATGACCCTCGTGAGAGTGTTACCACTGCCAGCAGACCCATCCATGGGAAACCCACCCACCTCTCTCCCATGCTTTAGGCACAGGAATTCTCCACACAAATTTGGAGGTTTGGTTTTGTCTCGGGGTGGTCCAGCTGGTGGCTCAGGGGCTGGCAAAAGCCAGTGGGATCATTTTGCCTCTGTCTGAAGGCATTTTGGAGGCTTTCAACGTGTGATTCTGGTGAGTGACGTGGCTGTTGTGGGGGCTGCTCAAGCCAAAATGACTTCTGGGGAGACTCAGCAGGACCTTGGTTCATCTCCCAGTGTGTCAGCTCACAGGATGGAAGGGACACGTTCCAGCCTGTGCTTAACCCACCCCAGGGGACTCTGTTAATGAACTGTGCTTGAAGACCATCATCTCCCAGCAGATAGCAGCTCCCCAAGGGAGAGGCAGCCTGGGAGGGAAGATGCTGATGGTGACACCTCCCATCCATCCCAGAAGCACAGTTGCCACCTCCCCACACCAGCTACCAGCAGCAATCCCATCACTGAGCAGACAAAACATGCACATTTTAACCCAGCCATGTGCTCCCATGTGTTTTCTCTCCCATGTGCTCAGTGTCAGGAGATGTCTGGTGCTCAGCTTGCCCCTTGGCTGGGGACCATACTTGGAAAGATTACGTTGTCATCCAGCCCCTTCCCTTGACAACACAAGCCCAAAGAGTCCAGAATGCACTTCACAGGCACTGCTTGGTGGAACACATCCATAACTGACCTTCCTGGGGAGATAAATCCATTCACATGCCAGGAAGAGGGAGCTCAGCTTCACCACTGCCTTCAGAGGTGACTTCTCAGGGCATTTACCTCCCCATGGTCACAAGGCAGCATTCATGCCTTGAAGGAAAACCAGGGCAGCCTTTTCTTGGGCTTTCCTTGGAAGCAGAAGCTTGGTGGGAG
Organism: Florisuga fusca; assembly: GCA_038090715.1. NCBI lineage: Eukaryota > Metazoa > Chordata > Aves > Apodiformes > Trochilidae > Florisuga > Florisuga fusca. The sequence goes on from JAAWXA010000011.1 coordinate 13,989,542, forward strand.
ATGTTTAATCTATTTTTTTTTTTCAAGCCAGGGACCTTCTGTTATTTGAGGTGGCTGCTTGCACGGACTGTGATGGGCCAAGCAGAAACTCAGCATCTGGAAGGAAGGGAACTACTGGCAGACTTGAGCTTGTCCACCTTGAAATAAATCTAATGGTTTCCAGGGCAATGATAATCACATTGCCCTTGAAATCACATCTGTATCCTCAGCTCCTTGTCCTGCAGCTCTCCTCTGAGGCATCCTGCCACCTGCAGACCTCTCTCTGAAGACTCAACCAAGCCTTGTGAGCCCCTAAAACTCTCTCATCAGCAGCATCTCCTGGAGCCACACAAATGTCCTTGTTTCCTGGTGCCCCAGGACCAGGGCATCTGGGCCTTCAGGCTGGGAATGAACTGGCAAACTTGAAGATCCAAGTTTTACTTCTGCTCCCTCTGTCTTTACTGGAGGAAGACCAAGAGAGCCAGGTGTCAGGTTCTGCCCTAAAAATCATAAAATCACAGAATGTCAGGGGTTGAAAGGGAACTTTAGAGCTGATCCAGTCCAACCCCCCTGCCCCAGCAGGATCCCCCAGGGCAGGACACACAGAACACATCCAGGGGGGTTTGGAAAGGCTCCAGAGAAGGAGACTCCACAACCTCTCTGGGCAGCCTGGGCCAGGGCTCCCTCACCCTCACACTCAAGAAGTTTCTCCTCATCTTGAGCTGGAACTTCCTCTCTTCCAGCTCCAACCCATTATTCCTTGTCCTGTTCCTGGGCACCCCCAAAAAGAGATTGGCCCCTTCCTCCTGACACCCACCCCTCAGATATTTAGAGACATTGATCAGATCCCCTCTCAGCCTTCTTTTCTCCAGGCTGAACAGCCCCAGGGCTCTCACTCTTTTTTTCACAGCAGAGATGCTCAAGTCCCTTCATCATCCTCTTAGATCTCTTTTGGACTCTCTCCAGTAGATTCCTCACTCTCTTGAACTGGGGACCCCAAAACTGGATCCAATATTCCAGATTGTGGTCTCATTAGGTCAGAGTAGAGGGGGAGAAGAACTTAATATAATAGAATATTAAAATATATAATAAAACATGTAATAAAGCAATACAAAACAAGGTTGTGGACCAAGACCCTGCCTTCCCAGAGCTTGCCAAAAGCCATCACTGCAAAAACCCAGTGAGATGCCCTCATCAGCTGCAGCCAGGGTGATGGGTCCCACTTGCTCTCTCTGTGTCTGAGACACAGCTGTGTTTTTTTGTTGGGTTTTTTTTTCTGTATGAATAACTTTCTTGCTGGGAAGGATCAGTCCAACACCAAGGAGGGGGTCACACCCCTTGAGGTCTTGCTAGCCCAGCCAATATCCTTGCAGAAGGTTTCTCCAGTTGTATGTACATACATATGAGCTAAGAGATACGCTTTCAGGAAGAGGTTTTTAGGATCTTACCCAAGGAATTTAGGACTGTCTCTAGTGGGCCAGGAGGCTATAGGTCTCAGGCAACTGCTTTGCCAGCACATTCCTTCAAAAAACCTTTTTATTTTTTCCCCCTCCTTCTTTCATAGATTTGGGGAGCACGGGGTGGGTGGAGGATGGGATGGGGTTCCTGCCCTTGCACCTTCCTCTGCATCCCCTCTCCTCCTCCCCATCACCCTTTCCCAGCCCCTTCCCCTCTTCTCAGCAAAGATAAACTCGCTGATGGAAAAAATGTTGTCACACATATCTCACTTCCAGTGTGTGGGAGTCACTGATAGCAGCATGAAGATCTGGACAATAAAGCCTCCTGACAGCTTTTGTGTCCATCCCAGGCGTGGGGACCTGGGCCTGGAGGAAGAGTTGGGAACTCCTGAGGCTTGGGGAAGGGTCCTGCAAGCCGTTGGGATGAGGATGGAGAGGGGAAAGGGGTTCTTTACCCTCCCCTCACCTGGGATGCAAAACCTTTCCCAAATTCAGCATTTTCTCATTCCTGGGGCATCTCCAAACCAAGAGCCATGAGTTTTTGGCTCCAGGTGGCTCCGTGTGATGTTTGCACATGATGTTTGTTTTGGAGCATCCCTACCAGCCAACACTCCTTGCCAGGGGAGAGGGGGGGCTGCATTGCTCCAGCACTCCTCTCCTTCCCCCGTGGGGCTGCCAAAAGAGCCCAGAGCACCTTGCCAGGAGGGTGAAGTCATTTATTTATGCCTCGGAAAAAGTAAAAAAAGAAGAAGAAGAAGAAAAAAAAGAATCTTTTATTACACAGCCACTGAGATGTTGGGGCTGACCCACTGCCAGGTTCAAGCTCTGACATGGACAACCAAGGTCAATCCCAGTGGCTGCATCTTTTCCCTGTCCCCTTGTTGGGGTGTACAAACAGGACATCCACTTATTCCTGTCAAGAAAGTGCCAAGGTTTTGCTGGCAGAGGTTCATTTGCCCGACAGAAGGGTCTCCAGAGTCAGAGGTCACCTCGGGCTCCCTTTCTCCATCCACAGAGATAAGAAAACCCTTGGGAGACAGAATTTCTTGTTGCATGGAGACTTCCTCTGGCTCTCAAGGGAGCCTTGGAGGCCAAGGGGATGGAGACCTTTGCTTCATGTTCAAATTCCTTGCCTGATGCAAGGGCTTGGCTCTGCCTGAGATGAGAAGGGCTCTTCTAAGCAGGGCTCAGGTGTTCAAGAGTCCCTGAAGGTGACCCTAATTCCTGTTTTTTCAGTGTCTGTTTTCTCACTGTAGTTGTATCAACTGCGACTGATTTTTACAGAAAAATCTTGGTTTTTCCAAGTGAAAAAAACCCAACAAAACAATTTTATATATTTTCTAGCTGGACAAAGAATGACTCAGTGGTCCCATTTCTGCCCCAAGTGTCCAGGGGCTGTAGTTCTTCTCCCCAAAGTTCCCAATTTCCTCTCCAGAGTGGGGGGTGAGCAAGATGGTCCATAGGAATGGAGGGAAAATACTCTTCACAGCATTAATAAAATAAAGTTTTCCCTGCCTATGGCAGAGGGCTTGGAACTAACTGATCTTTAAGGTCCCTTCCACCTCAAACCATTCTTATGACTCCATAAAACAAAAATCTTAAAAGACCATTGCTGTAGGGAACCACCTCACTCCTTGGGCTGCAGCTCCTGTGTCCCCCAAGGCTTTTCCCTCCCAAGGGCTGTGCTGCAGGAGATAGGAAACCCAGTTTGTTTCTGGATTTAGCCAAAAATCTCTCATTCTTTTCTGATCAAACTGCATTTCTGGGGGAGAGAAGAAAAGAGGAGGTGGCGTTGGGGGTTGTTGCTGTTTTATGGAGAATTCATGGTCACGAATCAGAGAATTCATAGAGTGAAGGTTTGCCATTCAAAGTCAGGGGAAAATTATCAAAACTATTAAGAGGAAGACCTGCTGCTCCATCACATAACAATTTCCATGGTAAATTTGTAGCCAGCCTTGCCTGAGATCACCCCTGACCCCAAAAGCTTTGAGTAAGGGGCAGGTGGAGTCACCTCTGCCTCCTCCTTTGCTAGCAAGGAGGGATAATTTAACCCTTTGCAATGGTCAAGGAGGATATTCCAGCTTGCCTGCCCAGGTTGTGAGAGGTTAAATTTTCTCCAGGAGCAAAACTGGGTGACAGCATCACCCTTGGCTCCAAGCAACAGCACCGGGATTCTTTCTTCTCCTGATAGCCGGCTCCATCCTGCTCGCTGGGAGCCGTTTCCCTCCTCAGCTCCTTGCCAGGGAGCAGAGACACACACAGCCCTACACACATCCATCTCACAAGGCTCACATTCAGGGGGTTCCCCACCTCCTTTCCCTCCCAACCCTGGCAGCCTGTCCCTGAGATGTCACCCTGCCCCTGATAAGGCGCGGAGGCGGCTGCGGGAGGAAGGCTCCCAGTTGCTCCCGGCGCCAGGCTGGGTAGAGGCAGACATGTCTAAGCCTTGCCTCCTCTTGGCAGCAGTCAAAAAACAGATGACATCACCTCCTTCTCCCTCCCCAGCTCCATGTCCTCCCCCCCCTCCAGCATCCCCTATCAGCCCTTCACGGGGAGGCGTGTGGATGGAGGAAGAGGGAAGGACAGGGGAGGAGGTCGGGGGG
>JAAWXA010000011.1:13993587-14055494 GCA_038090715.1 Florisuga fusca
AAAAAAAAAAAAAAAAAAAAAAAGAGGGAAGATGAAGACTGGAGCTGGATGTTGGTTACTTTGGCAAGAAGACAAAGTTCTGCACAACTTCACCTGCCAGACTTCAAAAAGGTGGAAAAACTGGAGGCTCATTTCTGGCAGGTCTTGTTATCAAGGGGAACCTTATCTCCTCGATGGGACCGATGGCTCGAGTGAGCCAGAGTGGCTGCTAACCCCTGGCTGAGCTCTCTGAGGCCCCCAAGGAGATGGACTGTCACTCAAGAAAGAGGAGCAGCATCCAGCCCAGTGTGTGCAGCCTGGAGAGCAAAAGGAGCAAGGACAAGGGTATCTCCAGCCCAGGAAAACACAGGAGCTCCATCCCTCTCTGCTTTAATCCACTTTGCTAGGAGAGAGCTCTCACTGCTCAGAGTCCAGATGGAGATGGGACAGAGTTCCACAGGGTGTCAAACGGCACAGACACGTCACTGGTTTTACTGGTTTCTCTCTGTTTCCTCCAGTTCAAGACTGGACCTTCTAGTAAAATGGAGAGGGTTTAGGTTAAAGCCAGGTGTGTTGCCACCTCTTTGCTTGCATGTCCCAGACACCACACTGGATGTTTTCCAGAGATGAACCTTCCAGCCTTTCTGGAATGTCCTTCTCAAGGACATTTTCATATCCCTGAACACCCTCTCCCTCCTCATACCTCCAAGACATCTCTATTGTTGCTCACCCTACATCACCTCCTTCCCTAGGTGAGAAGCTTCTGGAGTCCTGCTCTGGAGAACATCTTTGCATGGCTTGAAGTGTCCTCAGGCTTTGTCTGTGCCAGCTGGTCCAGACACAAACCTGGCATGGCTCCAGGGACAGCACAAGGCAGATGACCTTCCTACCAGGCACTGTTCATGCAGGCATCAGTCATAGGAGTGGAAATTTCCCTTCCCTTCCCTTCCCTTCCCTTCCCTTCCCTTCCCTTCCTTTCAATCCTCTTCTTCTGCCCCCAGCCCCACAACCACCCTCACCCTGGGGCATCCCTCACCACCAAAGAGCAGCAAGGCCAGAAAAGTTGTTTTTTGTTTTTTGCTTTTTTTTTCTTTTTCTTTCTTTTCTCTTATCATCAGTTTTATGAGCAGTTTCTCTTTTTATTTAAGCATTGTACTACACAGGAAAGCTTCACAGGAGAATTTGCCCACCCAGATGATGCAGATCCCCCCTCCCTGGCTGTGTGACCACCATTGCTCTCCAGGTGGGATTGGGATTTCTCCATCCCACTCACCTTCCCCTCATCTCAGAAGTAAAGAGAACCTGAGCTCCCAGCCAAGGTTCACCTTGTTGCCGTTACAGGGCACTTCTAGAGGGCAAATCAGACCTCTGTCTTGGATCCATACCCTAGAAGAGGATGGATCCTGCTCTGGTGTCTTCTGTGGATGGGTAGAGCAAGAAGTAGAGGTTGGTAAAGACTGTGACAGACACAGGGATATGGTTATGGGCCAGAAGCTTCATAATTGATGGAGAAACCCAGCAGATTCATTTCTGGATGCCACCCTGGAAGGACACAGCTGTCTCTTTGGTCCCCAGTGGATCTCAAACACCTCTAAATGTCTTGGGGTGGGCAAATTCATCAAACCCCCAAATATTCAGCAGGATGATCCATCTCCGAGGGAAACGCGGCCGAGCGCTGGACCCAGAAGGTTACATAAACCCACGATGTTTATTGACTGCAGGACAAACCGAGCTGGAGGTTTGGGTGTGGAAGTGTCCCAGAGCAGCTCCTAGGTGGTGTTGTGGTCGCAGAGTCTCTGGGTGCATGGCCGTGGGGTGCTGGGGTGCACCCCAGGGTGGTGGCTCTCACCGGCAGCACCGCAGGCGGCCGCCGCTGCAGCTCCCATCCCAACGCTCCATGTGGAAGCAAAGCCTCCTGCAGTGGCCACGGTTGCTCGTGCACTGCTGGGTGTCTGAAAGGCCTCTGGCTGCTGGAGAAAAAGGGGTGGGAGACCTTTTTAGGGGATTTAAGAACCCACCCAGAGCCCTGTTAGCATCGCTGGCTGAGCAATGAATGATTCGTTGTTGGAAAGGGGAAAGTTTAGATGGAGCTTGATGGTGAAGGTCAGATGTGCTTGGAGGAGCATCTCCCTTCAGCAAGCACTGGGAATCTCTTAACAAGTAGCTTAGGCAAGATGGCCAGGTTTGGGTTGGCTAGGTTGGGTTAGATGAGGTCGGTGAGTTGGATCCCTTGGGCAACACCAAAAATCAGAGAAGTGTCTTTTTTTGGAGCAGGTGTTTTATATATTGGTTGGTTGGTTATTTTCGGTTGGTTGGTTGTTTTTTTCGTTAATTTTTGTTTGGTTGGTTTGTTTTGTTCTTTTCTTTTTTGTAGTTGTTAGATTCTTGGTGGTTTGGGTGGGGTTTTTTTTATTTGTTCTTTTGTTTTAAATCTTCTTGTTTTGGTAAGAAGGGTACGTGATGCTTCTCTTTAAAGACAGCAGGAACACCAAGTTTGGAGGGGTTCACTGATGGGTATCCATCATCAGGGGAGTGGGCAAACCTTTCTTTCTCCTTTCTTTCTCCTTTCTTCCTCCTTTCTTCCTCCTTTCTTTCTCCCTAGGACTTAAGTTAACTACCTGATATAAGAAAGATGAGGACAGACTTTTGGCATAGGACAAGGGGTAATGGTTTCATATTCAGAGAAGGTCAATTTAGATTGGACATCAGGAGAGAATACTCTGTGATGAAGGTGCTGAGCCCCTGGCCCAGGTTTCCCAGAGAAACTGTGGCTGCCCCATCCCTGGCAGTGTCTCAGCCCAGGTTGGATGGGGCTTGGAGCACCCTGGGCTGGTGGGAGGTGTCCCTGCTCATGGCAGAGGGTTGGAACTGGATGAGCTTTAAGGTCCCTTCTCACCCAGACCATTCTATCATGCTATAAATAGGCCAAGCAAATAAATCACCTCTTCTTGGTTGGTTTGTTTTCTGTGAAAGTTACACACCCATAGTCCCAGGAACACCATAGTGACCCTACAGCTGGAGGAAACCTCAGTTGCTAACACATAGATACAAGCAACCAATGGAAAAGCCCAACCAAGGAAGAGTTTTCTATTCAAACAGAAACCCAGAAGAAAACAGACAAACAAAATACTAAATTAGGAGTCTTGCCTCCCACTTTTGTTTTTTGTTTTTTTTTCCCTGGAAGATGCTTTTTCCTTTCATGGGGTTTTCCCTGCTTTCTGGAAGATGAGGTTTGCATCTTCATCAGGAGCAGAGCTCAGGTTCTTTGGCTCAGCATTTCTGAGTGGGTTGGGAGGGGATGGAGAGAAAGGGTCATAGAGTCTATGGACCTGAGACACCTGCACCCAGGAAGGCCATGTCAGAAGAAATTTGTTCCTTGGAAGCAAGGCTCATGTCAACCTTGGGTTGATTTGCTTTGACTTGAGGGCCCTGTCTTGTCCTTTTCTATCTCAGGGTAAGAACCTGAGCCCACAGTCCTGCAGAAACCCCTGTGAATATTTATTTAGTCCTTACCAGCAACATCCTGGAGGAGAAGAATGACAATGACTGCAAGGAGAAGCTGGAGGATCCTCATGGCTGAATGTGGGTGGAGGTTTCACCAGGAGGAGGAGTGGAAGGGCCGCGAAGAGATGAAGAAGAGGGAAATCCTGGATTTATAATGCCCAGAGGTTGTGTAACCCTCCTGAAGCAGAGGGAACTTTGTCAATCTCAGATGCATTTCAACACGACAGCAAACAGTTGCACTGGGTTGTGCCCATTCCTGGACACACTGGTTACAGCAGGAAAAAAAAAAAAAAAAAAAGGAAAATAAGAAACAAAATTTAAAAAAAACCTACTACAAAAAATGAAACAAAAAGAAAATAAAGAAAAAAAAAAAGTAGATTTTATTCAACAAATTTCACTGAGCACTGGGAAATCTGCTACCAGTTGCTTCTGGAGACAGAACATTGGGTCTTACCCAGTCTGGCTTGTCTTCTGTTTGTAGACTCACGCACGTGATGTTCCAATCCCATCCAAGTCTTTCCAGTACCAAAGTTGTTTTTATTTTTTTTTAATTCCAGCTCCCAGCCTCTGTGTTTCTCACTGATGCAGTCAAACCTGACAGACTCCAGAGGCTCCTCCTCAGCACTCCCCAGCACAAAACGTTGACGTGAGAGTCACAGGGTCCTTAAATATCAAAGGTTGCATTTCCAAACTCTCCAAAGTCCAGAGACTTTGGTTTACAACTGCCAAGAAAAATGGAAATTTAGCAGCTGACTCATTTCTCTGTTTATTGAATGGGAAAGCTGGGATGCCTCCCTCCAGTCCTGAGGAGCAAGGAGTGTTAGGAAAGCTTGTTTACTCCAGCTTTCCCAAGAATGCTGGCAGGCCTCTGGGGTTTGTACTAGTTTTCCAGGTTCATTCCAGGAAACTGGCAGAGGTGGAACCTGCGTGTCAATGTGGGAAAACAACACAAAGCAAATAACCAGCAGAAATCTCCCCCACCCAACAGCAAAGTGAGGAGAAGGAGGTACCAATTTTTTAAAGGTTTCTTCTCACAGAAAGAACACATCTGAGGGCATCTCCAAGTCTTCCCTTTTCCCTCTGCCAGTCACTTTGGTGCCCTTTTTATGTAGAGGCTGGGTGACAGGTTGGAAATGTAAACCCAATGGCCTTCAGGCTGCTTGAAGAGACCAAGGATCACCCTCATCAAACAGTGGAGATAAGGGGCCCTTCACCAGCTGGACTTTGGATCACAGGACATGGAGCATTTAAACAAGGTGGAGTGAGATCCTGCCACACACGACCTGAGGGAAGAAAATGGGTTTGTAACCCCATCTGCAGGAGGGGTTGGTTGCCAGGGTGTGTGTAGAGCCCCTCTGGAGGAGCTGGTGCTGTGCAGTTCTGGTGGTACCAGTTGGTGCACTGGGAGGAAGACTGTGACCCAGCATGGTGCCATAAGACCATGGGGAAGGTCTGATGGTGCCATGGGGAAGGGTTTATCTACCCAGAAATGAGATGGAAATTCTTGAGCTTGGATCAGGAATGGTGTGGCCAGAAGGAGAAGGGCAGTGATGGTGCCCACGTACCCAGCATTGGTGAGACCCCCACCTCGAGTGCTGTGTTCAGTTCTGGGCCCCTCACTCCAAGAAAGACATTGAGGGGCTGGAGTGAGTTCAGAGTAGGGAAACCAAGCTGGGGAAGGGCCTGGAGAACAAATTCTGTCAGGAGAGGCTGAGGAAATGGGGAATGTTCAGTTTGGAGAGGAGGATGCTGAGAGGAGACCTTATTGCTCTCTACAGCTCCCTGCAAGGAGGTTGAAGGGAAGTGGGTGCTGAGCTCTTCTCTCAACTAAATACTGATAGGATCAGAGGAGATGGCCTGAAGTTGCACCAGGGGAGTTTTGAGGAAAAATTTGATTTGAGGAAAAATTTGAGGAAATTTTTGAGGAAAAATTTGAGGAAAAATTGCTTTACTGAGAAAGTAGTTAGGAATGGGAGGAGGTGGAGTCCCCATCCCTGGAGGTATCTAAACACCATGGAGATGAGGCACTTTGGGACATGCTCTGGTGGGCATGGTGATACAGATATTGATACATATCTTTTACCTGGGGGAGATGTTGGCAGCTGGACACAGTGATCTTAGAGGTCTTTTCCAACTGTGACAACTCCGTGATTCTGGGTAAGCTACAACCTCAAGCACTGGAGGAGCCTCTGGATGCTCAGCTGAGTGTCCTGCTCTGAGGATGTGACCTGGGGTGCCTGAACATGTGTGTGCAGGAGGCTTGATGCACTCAGGAGAGGAGGTTTAGCCTGAGGACCATGGTGTTCCCAGTGAGGGATGACCAAACACCATCTTTTATCTCCAGCTGAGCAGATGAGCTGTGTCTGGAGCTGTCTGAATGTCTCAGGCTCCACAGGGGCAGGCACAAAGGTGGCCAGGATGAGACTTCCCCATCACTGCAAATCCCTGCTCTGCAGCTGCAGAACGTGCCTGGGGAAAAGAGAGCCAGAACCAGACAATACCAACATAAACCAGATTTCCCCAAGAAATCAGGGGGCAGGAAGTCTCTGTCCCAAAGGCTCTGACAGGAGCTGGCCTGGCTCCCTCCAGCATGCTCCTTACACTGTGGAGGTCTCAACCTCTGGTGAGCTTTACTGGGGTTGATCCATCATCCTCCAGCCCTTTCCTGCTCCCCAACCTGTCTCCAGATGGTGGGTGGGTTGTTTTTTTTTTATTTTCAGATCCCATTATGGACAAAGGCTGATCTGTGCTCAGTGACACGTGGCCATGAGATTGACTCCTGGGTGCCTCAGAGGTTTTGAGGCTGGAAAGGGGTCAACTTTATCCACATCTGCCTGATGGTTCCAAACAGGAGGGATGTCTCCACTGACTTCATCCGACTTCAGTCTAGGACTTGAGCAGACTGATTTTTAAAGCACAGACTGGGATAAATTTACTCCAGGAGGAGCAAATCCTTTGGTGATTGACCACTGCCCAGTTTGCAAGGCTGTCTGCTCCCCCGCCCAGTCCCACCAGTGCCTTTTAACCCAACCCTGAGCCAAGCAAGTGCAGATACAGCCTTGAAGTTTAGCCTGGGAAAAAATATCTGATCCACAAAACCCCATGGGTGTGGGCAGGCTTTCCTCATAGAGCACAACACAACCTCCTCACCTGGCCCGTGGGACCATCCACCTCCTGTGTGTCACAGCAGCCAGATGGGGAGTCCTTTGGGGGAGAGTAAGGACACCCTGAATTAGTGAAATACTCTGAATTACAGACTCCTAGCCATGGGCAGGGACACCTCCCACCAGCCCAGGGTGCTCCAAGCCCCATCCAACCTGGGCTGAGACACTGCCAGGGATGGGGCAGCCACAGCTTCTCTGGAAAACCTGGGCCAGGGGCTCAGCACTCTCACAGCAAAGAATTTCTCCCTGAGATCTCATCTCAATCTCCCCTCTTGCAGCTTGAAACCATTCTCCCTTGTCCCATTCCTCCATTACTTTGTCCGAAGTCCCTCCCCAGCTTTCGTGGAGCCCCTTCAGGCACTGGAAGGTGCTTTAAGGTCTCCCTGGAGCCTTCTCTTCTCCAGGCTGAACACCCCAACTCTCAGCCTGGCTCCAGAGCTGCTCCAGCCCTTGGATCATCTTCGTGGCCTCCTCTGGACTTGCTCCAACAGCTCCACATAAACTACAGTAAGCACAGCACATCTGTGGTATTAATCTAAACTTTTCTCCATCTCTGAGCTTCTTTTCTTGTCTGGAGAGAGAAGATATATGGCAATATCCTTCAACAGGGAGTTTCCTAAGAACTGGTTGCATGAAGGAAATTTTCTCTGTTTGCTTGAAATGTGGCTCCCACCAATTTCCCAGCAGCTCTTGTGCAGGATGAGACCCTGATCAGTCAGACCCCATTCATCCTCAGCACCTTTCATCCGACCTTCCTGATCCTCTAGACTTCTGCCACATCCTAAACCACCCCAATACACTCCTGCCTTGCAAGAGGTGCTTCTGGACTCAACCTCTACCCAACAGCATCCATCATGCCTCCTGCCTGCTCTCCACGAGCCCAGGGGAGATGTTTGTGGACAAACCCCAAACCCTACACTTCCTGAAGCCTACAGGCATCTTGGTGTGTCATATGTGTCCCTTAAAACATGAAGTTCTTCAGGCTCATGATGTTTTGAAGAGCTCACTGAAATTTGTGGAGATCTACTGCTCATGGCAGTCACCCACAGAGACATCTGCTAAAATCTGGGATGCTTTTGGGTACCTGAGACACCCACACCAGGCTGGTGGATGGGACACCAGGTCTATGTCCTGTTCCACTGTGACAACTGAAGGTCAGGACCAATACCCTGGATATCTCAAGCTCATCTAGCACCTGGTGTGTGAACCACATCCCACTGATTACATTGGCAGCTCAACTTCATGCTGGCCTTGTCCTGCACCACATTCCATCCCCCCTCTGGAACCCACTGTGCTCCTGCTCCAGCTTCTTTGTTCTCTGAGTAGAAACATTTTTCCTTTTATCCAAATCCCTCCTTTATCCCTATTTTTGCTTTTGGTTTTTTTGTTTTTTTGCTTTTTGTTTTGCTTGGTTTCTCTTCTCTTCTCTTCTCTTCTCTTCTCTTCTCTTCTCTTCTCTTCTCTTCTCTTCTCTTCTCTTCTCTTCTCTTCTCTTCTCTTCTCTTCTCTTCTCTGCTCTGCTCTGCTCTGCTCTGCTCTGCTCTGCTCTGCTCTCCTCTCCTCCTGTCTCTTATTCTCTTCTCTTCTCTTCTCNTCCTCTCCTCTCCTCTCCTCTCCTCTCCTCTCTTTCCAAATGCTGTTCTTTACCCCACAACAAGCAGACACAGCACACCTTGTCTCTGCACACATAAGCTCTCCCCCACCAGCTCCAGAACCACATCCAGATGTCAACTACAAATGGTCCTTGCCATGTGCCCACCTCCTCCAGACTGTGCTGAGGAGCAGTTTGGGGAAGCCCTGATTTGCTGAGCACACTGGTGGGTATCTGCCGATGGCAGAGCCTGAGCCTCACCTGATTTGATTTAATCACGGAGATATGAGACCTCCTTGGGTCTCCTGGGATGCCCCTGGGCTGGGGCAGGGTGATGGTACCTTTCACTCTACAGGAGATGCAGGAGCAGCCATGGAATTGGGCTGAGCCCTTCCTCCTGCATGGGGGTGAAGGAAGAACCATCCATGGTGCTTGCATTGGTTTGGATGGGTTTGCTGGGGACATAAGGGACAACCTAAGGGGTTTGCCAAGGCTAGGAGAGCTCAGCTTCCCCAGGTTGGTAGGACCCCATCTGCCCTGCCTTCTGCTCCTGATTACACAGCTCCAGCTCCAATGGCATTTTTAGGGTAGAAGTGGAGGATTTCATCTTCCTCTGGTTCTCTCTGCCAGGCAAACACTGACTGGCTTGTTGCCTGGGAACAGCAAACAAATTCCACAGAGGGAGGGTGTTCATGTCATGCTTTGGGGAACTGACACCTCCAGTTATTCAGGAGCTTTGTGCTGGTTGACTGAGCAGGCAGGAGGGTAGAACTCTCCCCTGGCTGTCTGTATGGCTGCAAAGACACAAAGTGTACTTGTAAAAATCTGAGATACACTTTCCAAGATGTCTGGACGGTCTCTGGACCACCCTGAGGAGCTGTTGTTTGTCTTCTGGGTTAATCCTGAAGAATCCTTATTTTTGTAGCCATCTGAACTCTGGTACAGTTAGCTAGAATTAAAGGATCATCCAAGACTTTCCCACAAAAATCCTTAGGCTATTTTTTGCCCACAAGGGCAAAATATTAATATCTTTCCAGATACGGAAAGTCCAGAGTGGGCTGCTGGCCTGATTTAAATTCTAACCTGCCTGCAAAGATGATAGGCTTCATCTTCTCATTTCTTCTTCTATTCTGGCTTCCCCCTGGCCTGACTGTCCTGTCTGCTCCTACACACAATCCTACAGGTAACAGGATGGATTCAGATGAGCTCCACTGACCACATTTAGCTCCACACTCTGGGAAACAGTCCAGGTGAGTCAATAGGTCAAGAAACCATGTCAAGAAAAAGTTGTGTCAGGTTGATGGGCTCAGGGATGCTGTTCTCCACCCTCCACCATGACCATGCTTTCTCTCTCTCCTCCCTGGGTCCCAGACCAGGCTGTTGCAAAAGAATTCAGTTGATCTTATTCATCAGGCAGAAATGATGCAGGATTTTCGTTATTGTTTTGTTGTTTGTGGTGAGGTTTTGTTTTGGGGGGTTGTTTGGTTTTGGGGTTTTATGTTGTTGTGGGTTTTTTTTATTTTTTTTTTCACTTCTGGTTGTGTTTTGGGGTTTTTTTAGGAGAGTTATTTCCATCCAGATCAGTGAGCAAGGGAACAAAGAGAGAGGGGAGAGTGAGTGAGACCGTGTGTCTGACAGAAGTTTTCAGGGGGACAATGTTGCCTATAAACTGACTGAGCATTTCCACTTCCCTTGATTGAAATTTGACCAAAAGGCTCTAAATTTATAGACTCACAGAGCTGTTTTGGTTGGAAAAGACTTTTACAATCATCAAGGCCAACTGTTAACCCAGCGCTGCCAAGTCCACCATGTCCCTCAGCACCACATCTCCACAGCTTCTAAACACCCCCAGGGGTGGTTACTCCACCACTGCTCTGGGCAGCCTGGGTATGACCTGACAACCCCTTTCAGTGAAGGATTTTTTCCTGATTTCCCCAAAACTGAAGCCATTTCCTCTTGTTCTATCACTTGCTACTTCAGAGAAGAAACCAGTGCCCTCCAGGCTCCAACCTCCTGGTTGACTTCAGGGGGTCATAGAGATCAAGAAGGTGTCCAGATGAAACACTTCCAGCTGCTCCTCAGCCTTGTTCTCCAGACCCTTCCCCATCTCCACTTCCCTCAATGTCTTTCTTGTAGTGAGGGTCCCAAAACTGACCCCAGGATTCAAGGTGCAGCCTCAGAAGACCCAGTGAGAGTCCAGGGAGGTTTGTAAAAGGAGGTGCATGAGTTTGGATGTTTCACTTTCTTAGGAAATTAGGTTATAAATAATATTATAATTTATAATTAAATAATTATAATTTAAACTTATAGAAATATATAAAAATTATAAATTTATATATACATATATATATTTATAAATTTAAATTTATAATAATATTATAAATATATGGTGTCTAAACATCTCCTCAGGAGGCACGGATGAAGAAGTTTGTGGACGGATGTGAATCACTGTTTGGTTTGGAAAGGTGCCTTGATTCCAAAGCCTGCCTGTCCTGTCCTCACATATGTGCATGGAGGAGCTGGGCTTGGAATCTGGGGAGGAATTTGGCCCTGGGTTCAGCCCCAATCTGTGTTTGCAGCAGCAGTTCCCAAGCTGACAGCCAAGTCTGGATGATCCATCTCTCCTGATGGTTCATCCGACTGGAGGAGATCTCCAGGGCAGTGCTGGAGTCTCCCTGCACGTGTTGGTGTCCCAGAGGGTGTTCTGATGACCTGAGGAAAAGAGCTGAGCTGCTTGCAGGAGGACGGAGCCACTCGGATGAATTAATTTTTGGACCACTGGTGATGGGTCCTGACCCTGGTGAGTCAATGGGAATTTTCCTCTTTGATTCATCACAGCAGGAATTTCATCTCCCAGGGAGGACTTTTCCCTGGCTCTGAGCAATTCCTCAGCTAACTGGCATAGCTCTCTCATTGCATCATTGTTTTCTTGCTTTCACAGAAATGATTGACCCAGGGAGAAATATTTTTTACCTGGAAAGGGAGACCAAGAGCTAAGTGACAAAAGCAGAAGGGGTGTCAAAATTTCATGCTGAAATATCACAGAAGGGTGAAGAGTGGAGCTGGGCAACTGATGGATTTAGGCTGATAGATGTTAGATCAGGCAGGAAGATGTTAGGTGCCAACAGGCTCATTGCTGGGGGATTACAGAAGAAAGGAGGAGCACCAGAAATGCAGCCCGTGGATGAGGAAAGCAGCCTTCCAAGGGCAATGGAACACAACTTTCAGATCCATTCCCCAAAGGAGAGATTTAGCCAGACATAAGGAAGAAACTGTTTGCAATGAAGGTGGTGAAACACTGGCCCAGGTTGCCCAGAGAGGTGGGAGATGTCCCATCCCTGAAGACACTCAAGGTCAGGTTGGAAGAAGCTCTGAGCAACCTGATCTGGTTGAAGATGTCCCTGGTCACTGCAGGAAGGTTGGCTTAGATGACCTTTACAGGTCACTTCCCACCCAAACCATTCCATAATTCCATGTTTAAAAGAAGCAAGCCTGGATTCTTCCTTGGTCTGGAAGAAGGCTGAATCCAGGACAGCCCTGATGGGTTTTGCATTTTCTGTTCTAGGTGAGGCCCAGGGCTGATGGACAGCATGCTCATGCTATGAAACCCATGGGCAAAGAGGTCTGGAAGCATGTGGGGAATCCCTGTTCCTTTTCTGTGCCTTATTTCTCCTGCCAGCCTTTCCCAGTGACCGTAAGAACCTGGCACAACCTGGACATGAAGGGTAGCACAGGGCTTGCCTGAGAAACACAGACTTTTCTGTCAAACCAGATAGAATTTGCACCAAAAGTGATTTAAAAAAAACAGGTTGTACCCATTGCAACTCTTTTCTCTGGGAAGGGAAATAAAGAGATGGAGCCAACCTGCCCTGCTGGGAAGGTGTGGGCTGCTGTGTCCACTCCTGATCAGTGGGACACCATGCACCCCACCACCAGCACCTTTGCTGAGTGTCAGCAGGGGACATGAACAGGCACTTGCTGCTCTTTTAAACTTCAGGTTTATTGCTTTCAGGTAAGGAGCATGACAGATTACAACCAGATGTGAAAAGGGGAAATAGAGAGTCTGGAAAGCCTAAATTTCTTCTGGTCACAGTGTTGCCTAAAAAAGTCACACTAAAAGCAAAGAAGTTCAGTGAATCCACATGATGTCCCATGGGACTGACAGAGAAAGGCACAATATTTCCTTCCTAACAGCAGCTCGTTCCTTGCCAGTGGAGCCTGAAGCTCTCCAAGTGCTTTGAAGCTCTTCAGCTTTTTGTGGTAGTGGATGATGAACTCTTGCAACAGAGAATGATGGGTTCAAAGCAGTAACTTGCCAGATATTCACCAGAAATGCAGTTTCCAACTCGGCACAAGCCCCCTTCCTGGTTGCAGCTCTCTGGTCCATGAGCATCTCCTGTACAAAGAAGCAAGAAATTGGTGAATAAAATTCATAGGGATTCCTCTGGCACCATGTGCCCTGCCAGAAAATCCAGGACTGTGAGCATGGATGGAACCTGGGCGGAAACCCAGGATCCCTGTCCCAGAGGAAAGCTTCAGACATGACTGTTAAAAAAACAAACAAACAAACAAAAACCCAACAACCCCAAGCTGCAGAGCCAGCCTCACCCAAGGAACATTTTATCACGCGGTTGTTTTTGCAGAATGCTGGCAAGGACCACGCACAGGAGGTCAGCATGGTTGTCCTCACCCTGCCAAGGAGGCAACTGCAGCCTGAGAAAAGGCAGATGCGTTTTCCCCGAGCACAGGACATCTCCTCTAGAGCTTCTCCAACCAAGTCTCCTCCTAGAAAGGCAGAGGTGTGCTCCGTTTTCACAGCTTCACCCCTGATCATTTTCACACCACCCAAAGGGATTAAATCACACAGGGTGCCAAAGTGCTTAACTCACTATCTCATCCAGGAATCTGCTGACATCTTTCCCCCCTCATTACCTAGAGTATTTTGACTTGATTACACTGCTAAAACATTTTTCCTTTTCCCAGATACCTCTTTACCACCCTCAACCTTCCTGGTCTTACCATGAGCGATCAAGGAGCTGAAGATTAAAAGGAACCAAAGGGTCCCCATTGCTTTGGCTCTGCTGGCAAAGTGAAGGGCTGAGCTTGAGGTTTTGCAGAAGCCTCTTGGTGCTGCTGGCATGCTGGCTGGCACCCGGGGCAGAAAGAAGGAGTAGGCAGGAGTTAATGATATTCCAGTCTTGGGAGTAACATTTGCTGCCGAGAAACCCTCCGTGTCGTTCTGACCCGGTGCTGCAGCTCCAAACAATGTCAACTTGTTTCACATTCACCAGTTATCAACTTCCCTGCTTCCTCTCCCCAGCAGATGGCATTTTGGATGGGGAGATGGCCAGCTGCAGGCAGCTGGGTGCAAAAAAAAAACAAGCCCCCCAGGGGTATCCTCTGCCTTCAAACAAGTCCCCAAGGAGCTGATGGATGGGATGGTGGCAACCTGTAAGGGAAGACCCCTGAGGAGCTGCAAGGAGGACAACCATGCAGGCTGGGAGTGATTGAATTTTTATCTGAGCTTGTGTGAAGCTGAAACCTGGGTATGATTTTTTTTTTTTTTTTTTTTTTTAGGCTATTCCAGCTTTGGCTTCTGAAGAATTTGGGAGGCTTCATTCCTGAGCATGCTGAGCACACACCACTGGTGGAGGAGGTGGAGGAGGTGGATGGTTAGCTCAGCAGTGAACCACTGGCTGGCATTTATCAGACAGACATGTAAATGGCTATTAAATCATCCTGTGATATTCCTGCCTCCCTTGCCTGCCTGCTGGCCCTGCTTTGTCTTGCTGCTTGCTGTCCCTTAGCTGGGCTTCTCTAAATTTGTGGATAGTTGAAAGATGAAGGTTACAAATTCTCTAACCCCTAAAGAAATATAATTCAGATGAACTTAACACAGTTAAAGTCTCCTCCACCCCCTTCAGTGCTGGAGAAGTTCTGATTGGGGTTGTTCAACCTGGAGAAGAGAAGGCTCCAGGGAGACCTTAGAGCAACTTCCAGTGCCTGAAGGGGCTCCAGGAAAACTGGAGAGGGACTTTGGACAAGTGCCTGGAGGGATGGGATGAGGGGGAATGTTTTCATTCATGGAAGACAGGAGATGGAGATGAGATCTTAGGAAGAAATTCTTTGCTGTGAGGATACTGAGCCCCTGGCCCAGGTTTCCCAGAGAAGCTGTGGCTGCCCCATCCCTGGCAGTGTCTCAGCCCAGGCTGGATGGGACTTGGAGCAACCTGGGCTGGGGAAGGTGTCCCTGGCCATGGCACGGGGATGAAACTGAATAAACCTTAATGTCCTTTCCAACTCAAACCATTCTATCATTCTATTACAAAAATCCGGTGATTTGAAGTGAATTCTACTTCTTCTCTAGTCCACCTGCACAAAGTGTGTCCATCTCCAAAGCTGCGTTCTCCCAAGGACCCAAATGTACACTGCAGATCTACAGTGCCCCACACACATCTGTGGCTACCTAAGGACTATTGCTGTGGACAGCATCTCCTCTGGGTTCCTTGGGCCAAGTGGTGTGTGAGGGAAACCTCATCTCCATGGTGTGGGATTCTGCATGGAGCTTTCCACAGACAAGCAGAGAGCTGGTTCCCTGCAGCATGGAAAGGGAGTGGGCATGGTTGTGACCCAGTAGCCAACATCTCCCTGCAAAGCAAGGTGGGGACTGTTGTGTTGACTGCAGGGGCTCCTAATGCTAGATTTTGTAGCAGGGCTGGAGAGAAACGTTTATTTTTGAAAAAGAAAAAGGTCAGCAAAGGCAAGGTACTCAGTGCCAGGGTTCTGAGGGTAGTCAGTCTTTATTTACATAGATAAGGAAGATCTTTCCACCTTTTTGTAAGAGTTGGAGTATAGACCCCAACCAGCCCCTCCTGCTGCCCCCAGATAACCCCAGCCCATGGCCACCAGCCAGCAATGGTTGTGTATGTCCCAGGAAGGCTGGAGAGCTGTGGTGCTGGCTATAAAACTACTTCATGAGAGTGGATGCACAGCAGCTGTAAATCTGAAGAGGGACCTTTTCATTTGGCACCAACCCAGGATCTTCTGAGAAATGATAAACACTTGGCTGGACAGCTGAAGCTGCTGGGACCTTGTCCTCCAGGAGGACACTTGGCTGCTGAGCCCTGAGCCTCTTTCATGCCCCCAGGTCACTCCATGTTTTGGGTTTGCAATGTGCCTTTGTGGGGGGAGGACTTGATTTCATGGGAGGGCATTCATCCGTGGGTATGGTGACCCTGGTGAGTCCCTCAGGGAGTATTTTTTGGGGGGAAGCATGCAGACCGTGTCCTCTTTCCAGCATATTTTATCTCCACACATGCCAAGACCTGGGGATAATAGCAGGCTTTTTATTCTTTGCTGCCACATCTGATGGCACCTCAGTGAAGTCTTCTGGCAAGCCACTGACTTGGTAGTTTTCTTGCCTCTTCCTCCTGTGCTGAGGTTGAGCATTGCCCTCCTCCATCACTCAAGGAAGTTGAGGTCTTGAATAAATGACCAACTACAGACTGCCACGACCCAACCCAAATCAGCTAAAATTGTCAGAAATGAAGACCAGACCTTGTGCCAGGCCTTGCTCTGCTCATGCCACCCAACCATTAGAGTGAACGACCCAAGAGAAGCCTCTCAGATGCCAACTCCTTCTGTGCTTCCCTCCTTTATTACCTCTTTCCTCCAATAACTGTCCTCAATCCTATGAAGGATCCAAACATAACAACAACATGATGCTCTTAAGCAAGATTAAGCTAAACAAGAAGACTCATAAAGAGATGGGTTTACAAGGAGATGTTTCTCTCTGATGACTCCAGGGCACAATACTTGGCATCAGAGTGCAGCAGAAAGCCAGGGACAGCAAAAAGCCAGGGACATCCTCTTCCTACAGGCATAGTCACTGTCACTCTTTTCTCAATTAAAAAAAACAAACCCAAAACCAACCCGGTTTCTTATGAAATTAAAGAAAATTGGCTTCTCCTACCACTTCTGAAGCAGACAAGACACCTGCAGCATTGCTTCTCCTTCCACATCTTTCTGTTCTCACTTGTTCTTCCAAGACTCCTCCAGAATGAGTTCCTGACATTAAAAACTTCTAAAGTAATGCAGATCAACTGGTGTAGGAGGACCATAAGCCGGGACTGACATATACTATATAATACTTAGATATTTGTGGGGTTTTTCCTCCCTTGAGATTATTTTTCTCCCTGTGTGCAGCTGCACAAATTGTCTTCCCTCTTCTGTAGCGAAAAAAAAAAAAGACAACAGTCAAAGCCAAAATGCTTTAACAATTTCTCATGAAGTTTTTAAATCCTTCTTCCCATTTAGTACTCCATTCCAGACAAAAATAAAAAGTGGCTTTAGAGAAGGTGCTGCTGTTCCCAACTGCAAGCTACCTACACCTTCCTGAATGATGATATAAGCTCAGGGAACACTGACATCAAATATTCCTTCAGATACCAGAGATAGAAGTGGCAGAAAACACCCTCAGAGATTCTAAAAGAGTGCAAGGCATTCCTTGGAGCATAATTGTTCCTGGGAGAAAACAATTAAGATTAATTAGAACACCTGATTGGAGACCTCACTTGAAGAGGATTCATCTCTAATTACTAAGAGCTCCTCTTCAGTTCTTGGTTGGCTACTAAGATTGACACAGATTACTGAGATTGTGTTGATGCTGCTACAAGAAGTAATGTTTTTCCACTGGCAGAGGCCAGGATGATTTTCAACATCTTTAGAATGGAGGAAAAAAGTGTTAAACCAAGTCATCCCACCTGCCTAATTGCTGGTGGACTAAGAGGGAAGTCACTCTTTGGTCAGTGAGGGTTGAGTGTATTTCCAGTGGATTTTTTTCCTCTCTGTAGAGCAGAAGACCAGCCTAGGATGACGGTTTACACACTGGGTTAGTGAATGACCTTTCTGAAGTGTGTGGTGGGGCTTTGAACAAGTCCTATGCATTAGTTCAGGCCAGAGGAAAGGATGTCTTAGCTGCTGAGAAATGGTGATGGAAGTTTGATGTTGCAAAAGGCTTTCTGTCCTTTGGGGGAATGGTGTGAAATCCTCCTCTCCAAGGAAGGTGACACAGCTTGTGTTCTGAGGGTCATTGCTATGTGACTCTGAGGTGAATGCCATCCCTTATCATTTTCCTCTGTTGAGATATCCACCTACTGAGCCTGCAGCTGGGGGAATTAAAAAGTCAGCAGCCATTCAAGGCCAAGTTAGATGGGGCTCTGAGCAACCTGGTCTAGTGAGAGGTGTCCCTGTCCATGGGAGGGGGTTGGCATTGGATGAGCTTTCAAGTCCCTTCCAACCCAGACCATTCTATGACAAGGAGCTGCTGAGTGTATGGTGATGTCACTTGGAAGAAAAACCCATTTGTTTGCCTGTGTTTTGTATGAAACTTCTGCAGCTAATATATTCAAACGTAGCACAGACTGAATAAAATGGTTTTAGCTCATTTACTCCATCACACATGAAGACTTCCCATAGATGGTGCCTCTGCTCAAGTGGGTGAAGTTTATTGATAGAAATAGAGTGGTGGGGAAGAGCAGTTTTCTGGCATCTTGCTTTGGAGAATGGGAGGTGGATGATGTAGACATGGCTTGACCATGCCAGCTCTTGTTTCTGCCACTTCAATAGAAGGAAAAGTCATTGACTTTCTTTCTATTAGGAAGGAAGAAAGAGAGACAAAAAAGAGAGGGAGGTGAGGTTTGGATTAGGAGGGAAGTGGTTTCTCAGGACATTACAGTAAAGTTTATGTGGATTTTTGTGTGGGGGTGGAATAGAGAGACAATCTGCCTCTTTCCACACTGTTATACCTGTGTATTTTATATTTCTTGCCCTTGCTATATAAACACATCCCCTCTAGCTCATTATACACTTTGCCCATTCAGACAACAATCTTCTCAACAAAACTTGGAAGAAAACTTATTTGTTTTCCTGTCTGTGTATTTCTGCATTTCCACGAGGTCTTTCTTACACTTCTGTGCAGCATTTCCATTCTCTGTGAGGGCAAAGTCCCACTTGTTCTTGGAGACATTTGATTTCTGGAGGTACACAATGACCCCCCTCATCTTGACAAGTGTGGTAATCTGATGTCGTGTCTGCAATGAAAAGGATTTCAATCAAATCAGAAAATATTTCAGCACCATCTGAGCCAATTCATACCTGGAAAGTGCCAGGAGGTTCTCGTTGCTGTGTCTGCAAAAGCAAGGACACAAAGAAGGGCTATGGGAGGGGGGGTCATCACTTCTGTGAAAAAAGGAATTTGTGACCCACCAACATGGAAAAGAAGGAATTCTGTAAAGCTATGAAAAGGTGGATGCAGAATGCTTGCCTTTCCTTTGCAGTGCAGAAGTAGTGAATAAAATTATGAGGGAAGAGGTTTTCAACCAAACCTGTCCTCAGGCATCTCTTTTCTTGGGGACAGGACATGGGGCTACCTGGTGTTTGGCCATCCCAGAATGATAATTCCATCCCTGTGCTCCATGCTCCATCTGGAGCCCCTATTACAAGAAAGACATGGAGGTGCTGGAGTGTGTCCAGAGAAGGGCCAGGAGGATGATCAGAGGGCTGGAGCACCTCTGTTATGGGGACAGACTGAGAGAGTTGGGGTTATTCAGGCTGGAGAGGAGAAGGCTCTGAGGAGACATTATTGTGGCCTTCCAGTATCTGAAGGGGCTACAAGAAAGCTGGGGAGGGACTTTTTAGGATGTCAGGGAGTGATAGGACATGGGGGAATGGATTCAAACTAGAGGAGGGGAGGTTTAGACTGGAAGTTAGGAAGAAGTTCTTCCCCATGAGGGTGGTGAGACACTGGCACAGGTTGCCCAGAGAGGTGGTGGAAGCCCCATTCCATCCCTGGGAGTTTTTAAGGCCAGGCTGGACAGGGCTCTGAGCAACCTCATCTGGTGGGAGGTGTCCCTGCCCGTTGCAGGGGGGTTGGAACTGGGTGATCTTAAAGGTCCCTTCCAACCCTGAAAACTCTATGATTCTGTGATTAATGGCAGAACAGATTAGATAATTTATAAAATTTATAATTTATAAAATTATACATTATAATTTTGTAGATGGCAGAAGGTGGCTGAGGCCATTTGGAGGCAGGGCAGGAGTGTGTTGTGTTGTGTTGACTTTAGGGATGTCCTCTCCACTGTTGCAGGGTCCCCACACCTACCTATGCAGCAGATTTTCTGACGCCGAGAGCAGGTTCCAAAGGCAGCAAAGGGCACTGGGCAGGACTTGGAATGGAAGCAGAAACCATGGTATCCAACACAACGTAAGGTGTCTTTGGGCAAGCTGAGACCTACAGGAAGAATGGGATTCCCAGCTGTGCTGCAGGATCAGCCCATTTCTCATGGTCTTCCTCCTGCTGAAACCCCATGGACCCCAATTAGGGATCTGATACAAATACCACCCAAAGGAGCTTCTCAAAACTTTTTTTTGGGTCCCTACAGCATTCCAAGAAGGCCTTTGTACAACTTGAGGAAGATGTAGCTTTTAACAGGAAGTTTCTGAAGATGTCCTGCTGGTGCATGTCATGTTGGGTGGGGACAGACCACCCTTCAGATGCTTTAAGATGCTTCTGAGCTATAGGTCTGCAATGCTGCAGGCTCCTCATGCAAGGGACAACGTGATGTGCCCTGAGATGTACCTGTGATTTAAAACACAAAATCCAAAGCTTGGATCTGGCCCAGGTAAGAGGGACATGAGGTTTGCCTGGTTCCTTCCTTCTCTGACTCCCAAGGGGAGGCTTTTCATTAAGCATGAAGAATAGCCAGGCTAAAATCCTTATCAGGGAATAAGGCAGAGCAACAGAAGGGCTGAGGAAGAGGAATCAGCACATGTAGAGAGCTTGAGTAAACTTTGAGTAAACTTGGCTGGTGTAGGTCACCTTGAGTTACACAAGGGAACATCTCTGCTGCTCTTCTACTCTACACAAAAGAGATGTTTTAAGGCCCCGGGGTAAGAAGAGGTGAATATTTATCATGGGATCATTTTCCAACAGTGTCCCAAAATGGCATAAAGATCCTTCAGAAAGTCATAAGGAGGCAACACCTGGTAGTGGCTTCCATGGGGAGGTTCTGGTTTGACTTCTGGTCACCATAGGTTAATTTTTCACTTCTACTTCCAGACTGAGAAGCAGGGAACAGCTCCAATGAAAGGAGCTGAGGAGCACACAGGAGCAGAGTCTGCACCACTGCACAAACCACTTGTACCCCCTACACTGCCAGACCCCAACGTGGGTCTTACCCCTTACCTGGAACAGCCTGGAGGAGGAAGAGAAGAAGAACCATGAGGCAGGAGAAGAGATTCATGGCAGAAAGTCTCAGCTGCACCTTGGAGACAGGACCACAAGACCAAAAACTTTGAGCAAGGGAGGAGGCAATACTCTTGCATTTATAGGGCTGTGGGGACAGATCTGGCTGTCCAGGGGACCTTGGCAGTGGTGACCATGGAAGACAATGAGTACCGTGTGACCTCTACACATGGCTGGACCCAAACAATGGCAAAAGGTCAAAAAAAACAAGAAGAGAAATAACTCTTTCCCCTATCTGGCTTACTTCTCAAAGCTGCTTCTCCATACTCACCCACCTGCTGAGCTTCATTACTTGTTAGTTCCAGAGATCAAGGTGGTTGATAATGGACCACCTGGAGAAAATTAGCCAGCATTTTGGTGGGACAGGAGGCACCTGGAAGTGTCAGAAAGCTCTGGATGGTGGTGAGTATAGCAGAAGGTCCAAGGTTCTGCTGCACCATTTGCAGTCTCCATTCAACAGTGCAAATAAATGGCATTTTCCTTCATTTCCCCAACAGGAAATTAAAATTTGAACCAATTAAACAACCAGTTTTCTCTCTGAAAATATTAGCTGAAAATATGATCTTACGGACTCAATTAGTAGCCCAAATATATAGATTTAACTGATGTGGACTTCTCTAAGATTGTCGTGGGACTATCAGGTAAGATAAAGAACCTCTAGAACAGCCTTCACATGACTAGAGGGAAAACAGATGGCCACGTGTATGGCCTAACTTACCTCAAATGACACTGGAAACTCAGGGGTAGTCAACTGACTGAACCTTAATGGGGGGGTCGGTGCCACACTCTGATCCTGAGATGTAAGGATCTGCAATAGATGTGGCTGCACGACAGTGAGATGTTGAAACTCACATCACCTCCTTGGCTGCAGCAGGACCTTAGAAACCTGCTCTGTACGTGCTCAGACTTAGCTGGCCAAGCCCAGATCTAAGGATGTCTATTGGACTTCAAGATGCCTCAGGGGTTCCATCTGGCCTCCAGCTGCTGCTCAATGAGGATGCAGAAGCCATGGAGCTCCTGCACATCTGCCAGCCCCAGGCAGACATTCCAGAGCATCATAGTTTTGGTTGGAAAAGACTTATAAGATCATCAAGTCCAACTGTTAACCCAGCACTGCCAAGTCCACCTTGTCCCTCAGAACCACATCTCCACAGCTTGTAAATCCCACCAGGGCTGAGCACAGGGGAAGAATCACCTCCTTGGACCTGCTGGCCACGCTGTTCCTGATACAGGCCAGGATGCCATTGGCCTTCTTGGCCACCTGGGCACACTGCTGGCTCATGTTCAGCTTCTTGTCAATCCAAACCCTCAGGTCCCTCTCTGCCTGGCTGCTCTCCAGCCACTCTGTGCCCAGCCTGGAGCTCCCCATGGGGTTGTTGTGGCCAAAGTGCAGGACCCGGCACTTGGCCGTGTTGAACCTCATCCTGTTGGAATCAGCCCAACTCTCCAGTCTGTCCAGGTCCCTCTGCAGAGCCCTCCTGCCTTCCAGCTGATCCACACTCCCCCCCAGCTTAGTGTCATCGGAAAATTTGCTGATGATGGACTCAATCCCCTCATCTAAATCATCAATAAAGATATTAAACAGAACTGGGCCCAACACTGATCCCTGGGGGACACCACTAGTGACCGGCCGCCAACTGGATCAGCACCGTTCAGCACCACTCTCTGGGCCCGGCCCTCCAGCCAGTTCCTAACCCAGCACAGGGTGCTCCTGTCCAAGCTGTGGGCTGACAGCTTTTTCAGGAGAATGCTGTGGGAGACGGTGTCAAAGGCCTTGCTGAAGTCCAGGCAGACCACATCCACCGCCTTCCCCTCATCCACCAGACAGGTCACCCGATCATAAAAGGAGCTCAGGTTGGTCAGACAGGACCTGCCCTTCCTAACCCCGTGCTGGCTGGGTCTGATCCCCTGTCCATCCTGCAGGTGCTGTGTGATTACCCCCAGGATGATCTGCTCAATAACCCTGCCAGGCACTGGGGTCAGACTGACCTTCTTCAACTGGAACAAATGCTTTAGGGATGAACATGAGCTAGAAATGAATACTTGTCCACCCTCTGCTCTAGGGGGTCCTGAGAAAATACCTTGTCACTTTTTTTGCCTTTCCTTTTTCTTTTTCTTTTTTTTTTTTTTTTCTTCTTCTTCTTCACAACACCTTCCACACCACAAAATAAAATTATTCTCTTCCTCTTGGGAGCTAGCATTGCGTCCCAGGACACACAAGAGGGGTCACACGTGGGGTGCAGGTTATCAGTCTGCAGATCTCACCAGCAGCTCCCTCATCTTCTCAGGTGTCCATAAGAGCAGAGAGCAAATGAGTTTCAGGATCCAGTTTCCATAAGGATCTGTCTGTACCTACCACCAGGCAGGTTGAAGTGGTAGCTGTCAGACCAGGTTCTCCTTCAGAGCAGAAGAAATCAGTGCCACTTGCCTGAGTCTGTTTCTACACATGATATTTATTGATGTGGTTCTGACCCAGTGGCCTTGGTATGAACAATATAAACCTTCCCCTTGGTCAGTGTGCATTGTTCTCTGCATTTCTGGTTACTTCATTAGCTTTTCATTTCCAATTTGCAGGCACCATTGAGTGTCCCAGACAGTGATGTGGTAGGAGAGCTGTTGATGCTGAGTTTCAGGCCCTCCAGGGAACCAGAGACCTTGACCAGAAAACTTCTGTTCTCTCAGGTTCCCACTGAAGGGGAATATCTCAGCCAGGGTCCAACACTGAACTTTGTCAGACTGGAGCAAGAACCTGGATTTCTAATTTTGCAAAGTTCTTTGTTGGAATTAAAGAAAAATAAATAATAAAAAATGGCCTTCTTCTGTTTAAGGATGGACTGAAAAGGTTTGGGGGCTTTCCTTACTCCTGAGAAATGTAAAACCTCAGGTGTGTTAATAACCCAGTAGAGGAGGAGGGTTTGCCCCATAATGTTACACTCAAAATCCTTCATCATTTCCAGCTGTTGCACATGAGGGTCCTTGCTGTCAGGCTTTAGGTGTTGACACACCCCCAATCCTCTTCAAATTATGATTGGAAATTTCATCCCAGGAACAAATCTTTGGATTTGGAGCATCATCACATTCTACCTTGATTCCTCTGCACTTCGTTTGCTCTTGTTTGTTCTCTCTCTCTCTCTCTCACCCAGGTTATTCCAGGTAAGAGACACATTTTATGTGGATCAGAAAAGAAATATGTATCACCTGGGGAAAGCTCTGTCCCTTGCCTCATGATCAGCTCTGGGGCTGGAGAAACTACCCTCCATGTAGTTCCCATTTTACTCACCTGCAGTTGCTGTTTTACCCATCAGCATTATTAAGATGAACCACCCATGATTTGAGATCTGATGCTTCGTGGGTCTGGGGGCAGGCAGTGTGTCTCACATTA
This sequence comes from Florisuga fusca, assembly GCA_038090715.1. Lineage (NCBI taxonomy): Eukaryota > Metazoa > Chordata > Aves > Apodiformes > Trochilidae > Florisuga > Florisuga fusca. The sequence continues at coordinate 14,017,512 of JAAWXA010000011.1, forward strand.
GACACATGCAAATTAAAAGCATGGATAAGGTTCCCCTTATCCTAGAGGACACGTCTACAGTTTGGAGCCTACATTGGAGCTACCCATGAAGCCAGTGTCCTTCTGCAGTGGGATGCTCTGGTGGACTCATCCAGTGTTTTCTGCCTTTCACTGACTATGAAGGGAATTTAGAAGAGTTCAGATGGAGGGATTTGTTCCATCACCCTCCAAAAGACGTGGGTTGAAACCCATCCCAGATGTCTATTCTAACATTGTCTTCTAGTTTTCCCTTGGAGTCAACAAAAGCCACAGGGACTGCCAGAAGCTCTTCAGCCTTGTCTGAGGAAGGTGGGATAGACAGTCTGGAAGAAAAGTTGTGACCTTTCTGCTGTGGAGAAGACCTTGCTAATCTGCCCTTCCACACCAGTACAGACTCCCCACATAGCAGCTTCCCTACCCACCTTGTCCAGTTGCATTTCCTAATTTAACAGAAGCCACAGCATGAAAAAAAAACACTCCGTGGTATCAATCCCACCACCAGGGTCACCTCTTCTGATGGGGGCATGGGAAGGGGTGGGTGGGCATTGAGAGGGATTTCCAGGAGATGCCTTCATCTCTGCAGCAGTTGGTGGGATGAATGCTGAAGTCATTGGGATGAAAATGATCTGACTCAATGGATGACTTCTCCTAAAGCTGCAGAAGGTCTTGGCCATAGGAGAACCCCCCAGTGCTAGAGGGTTTCTCATGGAAAATATCTCCATATCTCATGGCAATATCTCATAAATATTTCCTTTAGGAAGTTCTCACTTTGAAATCATTGGGATGGCTCCTGAGAAGTGTCTGCCAGGTAAAATCATTGTAGCTACATGGCCTCAAGTAGGGATGAAGATGAGGATCCATCTGAGTGGATGATAGCAATGAGGGAGAAGTTTTTACCCTCATGTGAAACATCTGTTCTCTCTTTCCAGTAGATCCAGAAAAGGAAGAATCATTCCCTGGGACACACATCCCTTTGGCAGCATTGAGGAAGGGAGTAGACATGAGAAGGGAGGACTTGGGATAGTTCTGATGTAACCCGGGACACAAAAATTATGGGAAACTTCTTCTTCCCTTCAGCATTTGTTCAGATTTGCATTATGGGAAAGCAAATCAGAGAATTTGATTGCAGTTGGGGTGCTCCTTGAACTAGCTGAAAACCTGACTTTATTTGTGATATTGTAAGGGGTTTTTTGGGGGGGAGAATGGGGTGTTCTGCTGAGAAAATGGGGGAGGTATTCTATCCAACAGATATCATACCGAAACCAATTTTCTCCTTAAAAATAAGAATGAACAGAGCAAAGTATCTCCTGCCTTTCTTCAAGACATTTTATTGCCCTAAATTGTATCAGGTGTCTAACACACAAACACACCCTGTGTGGAGACACTGACTTTAAATGTCCAAGTCTTTGAGCTGACTCCCACCCTCAGGCAGGGGTGATATCTATATATAATATAGATATTACATAGTTATTATGTGGTGGCCTCACAGTTCTTAAAGGGGGCTCATAAGAAAGATGTGGAGAGACCTTCCAGCAGGGTCTGTTGTGGTAAGACAAGGGGTGATGGTTTGAAACATAAAAAGGGGAGATTCAGACTGGACATTAGGAAGAAATTTTTTACAGTGAGAGTGGTAAAGCACAGGCCCAGGTTACCCAGAGGGCTGGGAGATGTTCTATCTATCCCTGGAAACATTCCAGGTCAGGTTGGATGTGGCTCTGAGCATCAGATCTAATAGAATCTGCTCACTTCAGGAGGGCTGGACAAGATGACCTTTAAAAATCCCTTCCAACCCACCCATTCTATGAATCTATGTCCTGGAGCATCCAAGCTTTGTGTATGGGACAGAGGTCTGTGGGACATTCAATGCTTCTGGAGGGGCAGACAGAGAGCAGGCAGCCTATCCCATGGCACAGCATTTGGATACTTCAATTTAGGATGTCATTGTCATGGAGTTGGAATTAAGCAAGTCCCAGAGAGGGAAAGAAGAGGAGAGGTGACACCACAAGGTGGTCAGTGGGGAGCAAGCAGCAGGTGAAGCTTCCTGAGGTCACATCTGAACAAGTCTGACAGAGACCATCAGAAATGAATTTACACAACACAAAAAAAAATTGGGAAAATTGGGTAGTGGGGAAAGAACTGTCTTTCGAGGATAGTACCAAGCTGAATTTCCAGGCTGGCCTAGGGATGGAGAGTTCTTCACTGAGCCAAATCCATCTCCAGGTGGGCTTTGCAGTTTGTGGAGCCCATGAGCTGGTTCATGGCTCCCTCTTGTGGGAGGACAAGCCTGGAGGAGGAGGGGACATGGATGCTCCTGTAGGGCAGGATTTCCTCAGAGGAAAAGTGGCTGCTTGCTCAGTCTTCAGCATTCACAAATTAAACACGAGAGGATTATTGAGACGTTTGGAGAGCTGGGATGGCTTTTGGTTGCAGACATTAAATTTTAGGGATACACTCAGGCTAAGTGTGTAACCATAAATTTAACTTTCTAACTTCATATAATTTTAGATCACTTATATAACTTTAAAAAAAAAAACAAACCCAACCTTTGTAACTGTGGTAATAGCGGGAGCTCTGCTGCCTATAGTGCACAGGTAGGCATCTTCCTTGTAGATATATCCAGGTTTCCAAAGCAACATCCCATCCCTGGGGACCTTCCCTTCAACATCATGACAGCTGATTTTTGGATTTGGTTTTGTTTTTTTTTTTTAATTTTAAAATAAAATTAATTTTCAAACAGCAGAATTTCAGAGGGCCTTCTGCTGAGGGTTTTTTCCTTTTTTTTTTTTTCTTTTTTTTTTCTTCTATTATTTTTTGTTTGTTTGTTTTCACAGGAGAAGAATGTTTCCTTGTAGAAATGCACCCTCTAGGCGAGGAGGCTGTGACTTGCTCCCCAGAAATTACGCACAAATAGAAATCTAATGATGTTTAGCACTGCTCTTTCCCCCCAGATGAATGCTGCACATCTCATATATTTATACTCAGTAGATGCCAGTGGGGGGCCAGCAGCTCACTGGCTGCTCAACCCAAGCCAGTCCACTTGGTGTCTATATCCACTGCAGAAAAGAAATGCATCTATTAAACCATCAACCATTCCATTCCTCATTTTAATGCTGCAATTGTTATTTGTGTTTATAAACCATCTTCTCAATTTTTGTCCTCGTTTCATAGGAATCATGGAACAGTTTGGGTTGGAAGGGACCTTAAAGCTCATCCAGTTCCAACCCCCTTGCCATGGTCAGGGACACCTTGCCCAGCCCAGGGTGCTCCAAGCCCCATCCAACCTGGGCTGAGACACTGCCAGGGATGGGGCAGCCACAGCTTCCCTGGGCATCCTGTTCCAGTGTTCCAGGGAAAGGACTGGGGTTGGACCTTGCTGGCACTGGTGGGATGCCTTTCCTTCCTTGCAGAAGGTCTCTCTGCCATTCCCAGCCAACCCAAGGTTGGGGCTGTGGCAGGACAGCACGAGCTGCAGTGTCCAGCTGTGTGATTGGATTTAGCCCCTGGGCTGCCTGCTCTGAACTCCATCCACCACCACTCCTGCTTACATCCCCAAAGCCCACCTTGGGCTGTGCTGCAGGAGGGGATTTGGTCCTTTTCTTGGGCCACCATTGTCCCTGACCCTGCAAATGACCCCATGCCACCCTGCAGGTTCATTCTCCAGCCCGGACTTCTCTCTGCAGCCAGGTTTTGATCACCTTCTCCTCATGTTTCTCCTTCCCCAGCAGAGCTAAACCCTTGCTGGGAGGTGCCTGGAGTGGTCCCCATGCAGAGGACATCCCCACCACCCCGGGGTGGGTTCCATGGCAAGGATTTATAGCCCTCCCCAATGTCCTCATGGTGCAATGGCAGCACATCTGAGTCCAGATCAGAAAGTTCTGTGTTCACCTGGGGTCAGCTTTGGACACCACTGGACACCCTCTGTATTGCCCCTCCTTTTCTGGGGGGGCTGCATGAAGGGAAGGGCTCTTCAAGTCTTTGGCCAGCCATAGAGAAGCACCTTGGGAACAGGCTGTGGGGGAAACACGATGCTCAGAGCTTTGCTTTTAGCCAGGCTGGAGGTTATGGGTCATGATCAGAGTGGAGACCAAAGGAGGGAGGTGTTCTGGAGGGTGTCTGCAGCAGGTGACCTCATCAAGAAGCTGAATGAAGTGATGTCTTCCCCGGGAAAGTGCAAAAAATATCATGACTGCATCATCAGCTGCTCCTGGGGGACCTGGATTTACCCAGCTCTGATGCTTGTGTGGAAGGCCACCATGAGGTGGTACTGTCAGCCCAGGTGATTTCTGGAGGGGATCAAGGACAAGTGTTCAGTGTGGGATTAGATCTGTCATGGAAACTGAGGGAGGACAGATGATCCTCAGGGAGGGAGCAGGAGAAGCTGCCATCAGGATAAAAGTGTTGAGCCAGGCAGGAGCTGAACCTGCAATCTCCTGATCCATAGGCAGGTGTGTTGTCCATTGCACCACTGTCCCTGTCCCCTTGTCCATGTCCTGCTGGCCTAGAGTGGTCTGGTTTTGGTGAATCTATGATCACATAGAATCTATGATCACTGTTCCCAATAATTTTCACCTCCTCCCTTCATTTGGACATGGCTTTCAGGAGCATTTCTCCCACAGTCTTCATATGGTTGTTGAGATCACGAGGGTCAAACCCCTTCCCCTTCCCCCTTCTCTCTTTCCTTCAGCCCTTCTTCACTTGTCCCAGTTTGTTCCAGTATCCTGGGAGGATTCCATCCATTCCTCTGCCTGTGCTCCTGATCCATGCCAGCCTGAATCTGTGTGTTCCTGCCTCCAGCTCCCAACTGCTCCTGACCCCAGGATTCCAGCCTGGACTTTCCCAGGGCTGCCCTGCAGCCTTGGTGGTGACGTGAGAGTTAATGGGGGAAAGGAGGGAGGAATGTGGTATTGTTTTCTTGTATACTTATATATATTTAATATTTTTTCCCTTTTTATCAGTGTTTCATTAAATCTGTGTAGTTTAGTTCCCAGCCATAAGTCTCTCTCCCTTTTTCTCTCTCCTTCCTTTATCGAGGAGGGGAATTAATAGCGAGCATCTGGCATTTGGTTAATTGCTGACCCAGCACTAAAGACAAGTGGCAAAGATGCTCCCAGTCCTTTGCTGAATGAATTAAAAGTCTCTTTCTCACAAAGAGTGGCTCATGGCCATAAAGTTTGGGGTGATATTTGGAGAAATCACTTCCCAGTCCTGACCTCGTGGCGCAATGGCAGCGCGTCTGACTCCAGATCAGAAGGCTGTGTGTTCAAATCACACCGGGGTCAGGGTGTTCCACCTCTGTGGGACATCACGGAGATGGGGAACTGTGAGGTTTTTTTCCCCTCCCAACATGCCACAGCCCTGCTGGAGAGCAGCAGATGGCTCACAGAACCACAGAATGGCTCCAAGCCCCTGCCATGCAGACACCTCCCACCAGCCCAGGTTGCTCAAGGTCCCATCCAACTTGGTCTTGATGTTTTCCTGATTGTTTCTACTCCAATTCCTTGTCTGAAAGAAAGCCTTGATCCCAGCCTTGAAATACACCAGGCATAAATGAAGATGGCTGTATCAGGGGTCACCACATCCCAGCTGTATCAAAGTCACTGTTGCTGACTTTTTAATAGTAACCTGTTCCTCTGGTTAAACTGCAAAATACAAGGTGAAAGGAGACAGGCAAAAATAAAATGCTTTCACATCAAAAGGAGTCAGATACACACAATGGACCCATAGCATGGGTCCCTTATCCCACATGTCCAGAAGCTCAGAAACTGATGGTTTCCAGCACAGCCTTTTAGATCACCTCTTCAGTGTTTATCCACACTATGGCTGATGGCCTGACTACAAAAAATCTACACTTTTAGACAGATCTTTCCATCCTTGCTGGACCAGGTGATTTAGACTAGATATCAGGAAGAAATTCCTTACAATGAGGGTGGTGAAATGCTGGCCCAGATTGCTCAGTGAGATGGAAGATGGGAACATTCAAGGTCCAGGCTGCATGGGACTCTGAGCAACCTGATCTAGTTGAAGATGTCCCTGCCCACTGTAGAGGAATTGGACAAGATAACCTTTAAAGATCCATTTCCACCCAAATGATGGGAGGTATCTGGCTAGCTTCAGCCTTCCCTCATCCTATGTTTACAAAGGAGAGAGGATTAGTGGACATCCCATCCACATCTGGGTATAGATTCTCTTGGTCCAAGTCTCCCTCCAGAAGGGCAGGAACATCTGATTCCAGATTAGGACTGAATCATATTATTGTTAGGGTTGGAAAAGACCTCCAAGATCATCAAGTCCAACATCAAGACAGAAGGCAGAAGAATTTGAGGAACCAAGGAAGGCAAGTTCCTAATATCCTGGAGGTATTTAAAAGAGGTGTAGATGTTGTCCTGAGGGTCATGGTTTAATGGTGAACTTGGCAGTGCTGGGTTGCTGGTTGGACTTGACAATGTTAAAGTCTTTTCTAACCAAAATGAGTCTATGCTCAGGGTATTTCCACTGTTCCTAACCCTGTACAAAAAAAACCCCATCAAAAACAAGAACAAAAAAAACCCCACTAGGTGAAGGTCCTTCTGTGAGTCCTTCTCTCACTCCCCTGATGAATGTAGACCTGTCCCATATCTCTAAACCCCAGGTGTGTCATGGAAGGTTTAAACTTAAAGAGGGTAGATTTAGGTTAGATTTTAGGAAACAGTTCTTCACCACGAGAACAGTAAGATTCTGGAATAGGTTGCCTAAGGAAGATTGTTGATGCCCTGTCCCTGGAGGTGTCTCAGCCCAGGTGGATGGGGCTTGGAGCAACCTGGGCTGGTGGGAGGTGTCCCTGTCCATGCTGGGAGGTTGGATCTTGATGATCTTTAAAGTCCCTTCCAACACAAAACAGTTTTGGATTCTATGTTTAACAAGGCATGGAGAGTTGCCTGGAAATATCTCACTGTTCCATCTCAGTACCATTAAATCACCCACCTGAAAGAACTGGGAGACCTGGCAGGTTTTTTTACCTGGAGATTATCACTAGAATTTTCCTGGGTGCCTGGTCTCATGCCTGAGTTGTTCTTTTCATAGAATCATAGAATCAGCCGGGTTGGAAGGGACCTCAGAGATCATCAAGTCCAACCCTTGATCCACTCCCGCTGCGGTTCCCAGCCCATGGCACTGAGTGCCACATCCAGTCTCTTTTTAAATATCTCCAGGGATGGAGAATCCACCACTCCCCTGGGCAGCCCATTCCAATGCCTGATCACCCTCTCCATAAAGAAATTCTTTCTAATATCCAACCTAAACCTCCCCTGGCACAACTTGAGACCGTGTCCTCTTGTCTTGCTGGTAGTTGCCTGGGAAAAGAGACCAACCCCCCCCTGGCTCCAACCTCCTTTCAGGGAGTTGTAGAGAGTGATGAGGTCTCCCCTGAGCCTCCTCTTCTCCAGGCTGAACAGCCCCAGCTCCCTCAGCCTCTCTTCATAGGGTCTGTGCTCCAGTCCCTTTTTACAAGGTTTGTGCCAGTGGAAGATGAACAACTGTTTCTCAGTCTTCTGTACATAGAAAATCAACAAGATTCTCTTTCCATTGTATGATTATTTTTTTCTCTGGGATTCTGCGACTCACATACAACCAGGAGTTGTATTTACCTATTCACAGATAACTCCAGATGATAGAACCACAGAATCGTTGGGGCTGGAAAGGACCTCTGAGAGCATCAAGTCCACCCTATGACCTAACACCACCACACCAGCCTTTCCTTAGAAACCTCCAGGGATGGTGACTCCACCACTTCCCTGGGCACTCCATTCCAATGCCTGATCACCCTCTCCATGAGGAAGTGTTTCCTGATATCCAACCTGAACTTCCCCTGGAGCAGCTTTAGTCCATGCCTTCTCCTCCTGTCACCCATTGCCTGGGAGAAGAGCCCGACCCCCCCCTGACTACAACCTCCTTTCAAGAAGTTGTAGAGGGTGATGAGGTTCCCTGTAAATAACCCCAACTCCCTCAGCCTCTCCTTAGAAGACTTTCCCTCTATTCCTTTCACCCACCCTGTGACTGAGCAGCCCAGAGGGCTCTGCCTGGCAGGTCCTACCTAAAGAGAAATGATCCATGAGACTTGCCTGTGAATAAGTGACACATTTTTTTTTATTGATAGGTTAAACTTCTTATTACATTTTCAGAAAATCGCAGAATAACATATTGCTGTGGATTGGAAGGGACCTTAAAGATCCTGGAATGGTTTGGTTCCAACCCCCCAGGGACACCTCCCACCAGCCCAGGTTGCTCCAAGCCCCATCCAACCTGGGCTGAGACACTGCCAGGGATGGGGCAGCCACAGCTTCTCTGGGAAACCTGGGCCAGGGGCTCAGCACACTCACAGCAAAAATTTCTTTCTCACATTTCATCTCGATTTTCCCTCTTTCAGCTTGAAATTCTCCCCCCTCATCCTGTCCTTCCATTCCCTTGTCCCAAGTCCCTCCCCAGCTTTCCTGGAGCCCCTTCAGGCACTGGAAGGTGCCCTGAGGTCTCCCCAGACTTTTCTCTTCTCCAGGCTAAACACCCACAACTCTCTCAGCCTGAGCTCAGAGCAGAGATGCTCCAACCCTTGGGCCATAATTCTTAATTCCTTACCAAGGCTGAGCCTTTACATGTGATTTTTGTACCAACACCCACTAAACCATTCCCAGTGTCTCTCTGGAGGGTTGGAGATGAAGATGCAGGGTGGGAGAATTTGTGTTTTATACCCCCAGCAAAGACCTGGATGTGAAAACTCTACTGAGGATCCTGAAGAAATGCAGCCCTGAGTTCTGCTAGCAAAACCTGGCCTTTCCAAAGGTCATTTTCCTGGCAGTGTTTGGCTCATTACCCAGGAGGAATCCCATCCTAGGAGGGGGAGGTGGAGGTGCAGATATTAAAGACCTGGTTTCCCAGCCAAGTCATGTGTGGGGGAGTTAGAGCTATCAGCCATGGGTGGCTCTGGGGACACCTTCATGCAGAAAGCTGGAAGTCATCCTGCTGCGGGGCTGGGTCCCTGCAAAAGACTTTGAGCATTTTGTCATTTTTGACATAACATCAAAATGGAAAAAAAAAAAAAAAAAAAAAAAAAAAGTGTGGGGTTTTTTTTCCCCCATTTCATCTTTTGAAAATCAGCAAACTGATCAGGTAAAAATTGGCTTGTGCCCTATGAGTGTGTCTGTGAAGAAGAGAGTTCAAAAATGAACAATTCCATGGATCCCTTTGCCTCTCAAGGGACTCTTCCAGCCTTCTCTCTGTTGGTCCTTCAGTACCAGTCCTATTCCCAAATAAGATTGGACCAAACCTCATCTCCCAGCAGAGTTTGGGGGGAAACACCATCTGCAGCTGGGGAGAGGCAGGGACCAGATTTCTGTGGTGTTCCCAGAGGCTCATCTGATGGATGCTTATCTGTCCTTATTCTCCAGGAGGTATTGAAGGGACATGGAGGCTGAGGGAATTGGGAATATTTAGAGAAGAGAAAGCTGAAAGGAGACATTATTGCTCTCTACAGCTCCCTGAAAGGAGGAGGTTTTAGGGAGGAGGGTGCCGACCTCTTCTTTTAAGTGAACAATGGTAGGACCAGAGGAAACAGGCTGAAGTTGCACCAGGGGAGGTTTAGTGTAGACTTGAGGAAGAATTTCTTTACTGAGAGAGAAGTCAGGGGTTGGAAGGGGCTGCCCAGGGAGGTGGTGGAGTCACCATCCCTGGAAGTGTTTAAAACCATGTAGATGAGGCACTTTGGGACATTCTCCAGTGGGTGATACAGATATGGATACATATATTTTTTTGGGGGGGGTGTTGATATTTGTGGGTGGTGATCTTAGAGGTCTTTTCCAACTGTGACAATTCTGTGATTTCTTGTGTGGTTCTGTGACAGAGAATGTATATGAAGGAGATGCTTAGGGTCTTGTCTCTGACCTCTGAGAAATGGCATGGACATTTCAGAGTGTTTTCAACTCAGAAAAGCCACAGTTCCAGCAAGAAATTCAACTGAAACTTCTCTTTAACTAGAAACTGGGAAGAAAACCCTTCAGTGATGAAGGCACAAAGGGAGAGCTCTTTGTCCCCAGCCAGGCACTGCCCCTTCTCTTCCCATTCCCAGAATTTGTAGGCCACTGGGTGGTAGGATACAAATACCACACACGCCTCCCACCCACACACTTTGTGTGATGCAAGGCACTGATTAGCTCACTGGAAATTGATTCTGTGCTTGATTACATCGTGGTTTGTGTAACCAGGCTGTGATAGTGACCTCAAAAGAGGTGAGCTGCCCTCAATAAAGGTGGAAATGAAGTTACTGAGTAAATGGAAGTAACTTGGTATTTATTGTAAGGTAGTCCTCTGGGTGGCTTGTTTTCTTTGTTCTTTAAAGGATTTTGTTTAAAGTTATCATCTCCTATAACTCTATGGATATATTTCCTTTGTTAGTATTGCCCCTCACTGTGTCTCATCTATCACAGAATTCTAGAATGTTAGGTTGGAAGAGACCTCAAGGATCATCTGGTCCAACACTTAATATTGTTTATCTGAGATGTCTCAGCATCCCATTGAGCTGAGACTTCAAACTTCCCAAAGTGGGGGAATCCACCACTTCCCCTGGATCTGAATATGTTTCTAGGGAGGCAGGATCAAAGACACAGCCCAGGCAAACCTTCAAGTGTGCTCATCAGATAATTGAATCACAGAATCCTAGAATCTCAGGTTGGAAGGGACCTCAAGGCTCACCTGGTTCCTTCCTTCTAATATTATTATTTGTCTGAGATGTCTCAGCATCCCGTTGAGATCAGACTTCAAACTTCCCAAAGTTCTTCCACCACTTCTGGGAGACCATTCCAATCTCTGACTGTCCTCAGAGGGAAAAAGGTTCCTCTTGTGTCCAGTCAGAACCTCCCCAGGAGCAACTTGTGCCCATTGCCCCTTGGCTTGTCCATGGGGCTCCTTGTCCATAGGGAGTCTCCATCTTCTTTGTCGCCCCCTTTAAGTACTGGAACATGGTCATAAGATCTCCCCTAAGCCTTCTCTTCTCAACAGACCCAGTTTTCTCACCCTTTCCTCATAGGGCAGGTGCTCCAGTCCTCTGATCATCCTCATGGCTCTTCTCTGGATCCTCTCCAGCCTGTCTGCCCCCTTTTTGTAGAGCAGGGCCCAAAACTGGACTATCTAAGTAGAGATCTGCAATGACTGATTTCTAGATGTCACTCATAAGCACCTAACCACTGTGACCTCCTCTGGTGACAGTGGCACCCAAGCAGGGACAGGCAGGGAAACCCAATGCAACTGCAAACTTTGATCAGGACATTGATCTGTGTAGAGGACAACTGTCTAAATCCCAAATCAGTTACAGCACATGAAGGGCTGCTAGCAGCCAGGCAACGAGGAGCTGAAGAAAGCTGATCGTGGGTAGGGGGAAGGGAGCAGTTCCTGGAGCACCTTGTCAAAAGCTCCTTTGTAATTTGTGCAAAATCAGACAAATCCGAATACCTGTAATAAAATGATGAGAGGTTTGGGGTTGTTCAGACTGGAGAAGAGGACATGCCTTAAGAAAAAACTTTAACCTTCTTAAGAAAGAGGATCGTTAAGTCCCCTTCCAACCCAGACCATCCTTCTATGATTCCCATGTGTCAGTGGATTGTTTTATGCCCTTTCCCATGGGCTAAATGAGTGAACAAAGCTCAAAGCAAAGACCACCAGGCACGTTTTACCTCTGTTTTTCCATCCCTGGAAGTGCTGAAAGCCCAGGTTGGATGAGGCTTGGAGCAACCTGCTCTGGTGGGAGGTGTCCCTACCCATGGAAGGGGGTTTGGAACTGGATGAGCTTTAAGGTCCTTTCCAACCCAAACCATTCTGTGATGATTCTATGATCTGTCCCCACTGTGCATGTGGTAGCTACAACTTTTTAGAGGAATTAAAACACAACAGAGAAGAAAGTGGAGTGAAGGACTTCCTGGTGCACTGAAAAGGCACGAGAGGAGGCTGGAGATCCCCTGTGCACCTAAAGTTCAGGGATGCTGCAAAGCTGATGTGTGGGATCCTAGATAATTATTACCTACCCGTGGTTGCTCTGATCTCAGTGGCTTATCTCCCCATGCTGCAATCTGTACTCTGAGTCCACATTAAACAGACCTTTAGATGACAATGCTGAAAGCCAACACAGGGAATAAAATGTCCTCTGGGCCTCTACAGCCCATGCAAAAGGAAAGTTCCTCTGTGGAGATGAGGGAGTGGAGGAGTAATAACCAGTGCTTGGAGCAAAGATCTCCTGTGTGGTATGGAGAAAAGATTCCTCCTGCTCTTGTCCTGTAGGATGAGCTTCCTGAGCTGTCACACAACACTGATGCTGCTGGGATGGGGCTTTTCCTGGAAGCCTCCTGGCTTCTGTGGGGATGGTGTCAGATGAAATATTGTAGAAGCTTTAAGAATCACTCTGCAGCTGATGATGAACTGAAACAGCAGAAGTCGTCTTCTTCCCTCTGTGCAGCACCAAAATGTCTGTTCCTGGGGTCTATTGAGTCAATTGCTGTTGACTTTGGTACTGTACCCCATCCCTGGAAGTTTTGAAGGTTGGATGGGGCTTGGAGTAACCTGGGCTGGTGGGAGGTCTCCCTGTCCCCCTTCAAGGGACTTGGAACTGGATGATCTTTAAGGTTCCTTCCAACTCGATCCAGTCTGGGATTCTATGAAAAATAAAATCACTGGAGTTCCATTGGTTCTTATTAGGTGGGAAACTGGGAATGCTGCAGCCAAAAGAAATGGAGTCAAACATATCAGGCAGGTCAGGGTAGCACTGACCCTCTCTGGCATGTGGATGATTGTCTTCATGTGTAACAGACAGGTCTGCTGGGTCTGTGAGATCTCATTATAACCTCTTCAGTTGCAGCTGATGAGTAGAGTCTGACCAGTGATCCAGCTGATTTCTCTGCCTCCTGCAGAGACATGAATTGTGTCCACATGTGATCACTGAAAATTGATCATCCACGATGTTAAATTATTGGAACATCCTTGGCAGCTTTGGCCTCTGCTAGCTTTCTGACAAGAAATTCCTGGTTTATTTCAAGAATTAGTCTTTACTAATTCTAAGGATATGATTTCTGAACTAGTCCTGGCTAGGAACTGGCAGTCTGATGTGGTTACCTTGGCTTGGAGGCCAAGACAGCTGCTCAATATGGGTATGATCACCCCATGACATGGGATCTCAGGCCCTAGAGAAAGGCATTGTTACTAGGTCAGAAATGCAGCTTCCCAGTCTGTGTTTGCACCAAATCCTACAATGAGAGGGCAACCTGGGCCTGGGTCTCACCACCCTCAGGAGAAAGAATTTCTTCCTAATCTCTGATCTCCATCTCCCCTCTTTCAACTTGAAACCATCCCCCCTCATCCCATCCCTCCAGGCCCTTGTCCAAAGTCCCTCCCCATCTTTCCTGGAGCCCCTTCAGGCACTGGAAGATGCTCTAAGGTCTCCCTTAAGCCTTCTCTTCTCCAGGCTGAACAACTCCATCTCTCTCAGCTGTCTTCATAGAAGAGCCCCAGCCCTCAGATCATCTTCATGTTTAGAAGGCATAACTATAGTTACAATGGCAAAATAAAGCCCTACCAGTGTCCAAATAGATGTAATCTGTTAGTTATGGAGGACAATTTACAACACTGAAATTTAAACCATGTGCCTCTGAGAAGAGGTTTATTCTGTTCCACGGGTGGGATAAAGAACAGCCCTGAAAGCAAGTTGAGCTTGTTCAGATCCTGCATGTGGTAAAAGAAGAGTGGTCATGAGCAATGAGTGCTCAAAAAACACTCTCCCATCTGCAAAATGTCACAGTTCCCTTTGCCAAATGTCCCAACACCATCATCCTGTATCTATGAAAGACAGGTGGGGGAAACACATTTCAATGGGTGGGTCTTCATTTAAAAAAAAAAAAAAAAAAAGTTTGCTTCTTGGTTTCTTTGTGTTCAGGTTGTGGGTGATGCTGCAGGTCTCTCTGTTGGGGTGTCCTAATGACAATTCACTGGAGAAGAATCATAGAATCAAAGAATCACAGAATGGTTTAGGTTGGAAGGGACCTTAAAACTCATCCAGTTCCAACCCCCCTGCATGGGCAGGGACACCTCCTACCAGCCCAGGTTGCTCCAAACCCCATCCAACCTGGGCTGAGGCACTGCCAGTGATGGGGCAGAAAAGAGAGGAAGAAAAGAGGGGGCCGAAAAGAGAGAAGTGAGAAATCAACTCTCCTCTCCATTAGAAATAGGGAAAGCTGGTGAGTTGCTGGGGAAAAAAAAAAAAAAAAATAATTTGCAAGGCAAGGCTACAAAAAGAGGACTTTATGGAGCACTTGGCATTTCTTGGTTAATTAGGTTTTATGAGCAGCAGAGGGAAATCAGTGTTTGTGTTACTGCTCTTGGCTGCATAACTCTTAAATAACTCACCTTGTTGCTCCCTTCTCAGCTGCTTTAAGCTTGCCCATTAGTATGGAAATTAAACATCAACAATGGTCATGTCTTCATCCTAGAAATAATTCTTAGAACAAAAAATGCCATTAACTCTGAGTTAAATATAATAAAAAGGGTAATAAGGAAGGAAACTGCTGAACCAGAATGCCAGAGCCCAGAGATTAAGCTGCTTATTGTGTGTGATGGTGTCTGGGCAAGGGCAGGATTGCTGTGGGTGGATAGGAAAATTTATAGCCATGGGGGTCACGTTCTTAAGTGAAGATGTTGCACTTTGAGACCATACTTCCAACCATTTTGAGCAATATGAGGGGAGCCAAAAGGAGGTGCCTTCTACAGCTACTTGAAAGGAGGTGGGTGCTGAGCTCGTCTCTCCAGTAAATAATGCTAGGACCAGAGGAAATGGCCTGAAGTTGCACCAGGGGAGGTTTAGACCCGATCTGAGGAAGGATTTCTTTAATAAAAGAGTAGTTAGAAGTTGGAAGAGGCTGCCCTGGGAGGTGGTGGAATCACCATCCCTGGATGTATTTAAAAACCATGTAGATGAGGCACATGCTCTGGTGGGCATGGTGATACAGATAGCAAGACATATTTTATTGATTTTACTGGGGCGTGGGGATTGTTGGCAGTTGGATGTGGTGATCTTAAGAGGTCTTTCCCAACTGTGACAATTTTGTGAATCTGTGGTGTCTGGTAAGGTGAATAATGTCATCCAGAAGTCATCAAAACAGAACAGTCCTGTTCAAGATGTCAAAACCACTAAGTTCCCAAGGTGGGATGTAAGAGTTGAAGGAGGGAGAGACCTTTGTGTCAACCCTCTGCAGTGGCTGAAGGTGTCCTGAAATCTGTTTAAAAAGTGACAAAGCAGCTTTGCATCATATCAAATCTTTCCCAATGCTTTCCTCCACCTTTGACATCATCTGCCTGCTGGCAGTGTTGGGGAGACTGAGACAAAATGTTATGTGACTTCTCAGTGAGTGACAGATCCAAGTTCAACATTGGGACCAGACTGCAACCAAAAGGGTTTTCTGACTCCCAAACCCTCTGCCTGACCCACATTCATCCCTGTGTTGGAAATGGGTCTGCAAAACCCATGAGAATTGGAGCAGCTTGGTGGGGCTTGGCCAATGGTCACGTTATACAACTGACAGGGTCAGTGGAAATTCACCCCTGGGGATTGCAACATGTTGGGTGCACATTTCATTGCACCCTCTGATAAGGGGGACATAACCATTCCTCTTTCCAGGAGGTTGGTTGCAGTTACACATTGACAAACCACTCAGCTGTCAAACTTGCACAATCCCCCAGGCCCTATAAGTACCAGGTGCTTTTCCCAGCCTCAAAAAGACTTCACCTTCCAGCAGGCTGTTGGGTACTTTGCAGGAGGACAGAGCCCACAACTGACTGGCAACCATGAGGATCCTCTACCTGCTCTTTGCTGTTGTCTTCCTCCTCTTCCAAGCTGCTCCAGGTGAGAAGCAAAGTGAATCCAACAAAGAATGAAAGGGCTTGTTAGAAAAAGTGGGGGCACAGGAGGGAAAAAGCATCCATCAACTTGACAGGAAATACTTGATGCTGTTGGGGTGGTGCTATGGAGTGTATGGGACTGAGAAGATCTGTGCTCATGATGGCACATTTCCTAAAATAGCAACATTTAGGATCACAAAATGATAGAATGGGTTTTGTTGGGTTGGGTTGGGTTGGATTGGATTGGGTTGGGTTGGACCTTAAAGCTCATCCAGTTCCAACCCCCCTGCATGGGCAGGGACACCTCCCCCAGCCCAGGGTGCTCCAAGCCCCATCCAACCTGGGCTGAGACACTGCCAGGGATGGGGCAGCCACAGCTTCTTTGGGAAACCTGAGCCAGGGGCTCAGCACCCTCACACTAAGGAATTTTTTCCTAAGATCTCATCTCAATCTCCCCACTTGCAGTTTGAAGGTGTAACCCCACACCCTAACGCAATTTCCTCCACGCTTTGTTGTGTATTTATCTTTCACCATTTTAGACCCAAACATGACATTTTAACACCTTCCCTTTCCCACAGGCTCTGCAGATCCTTTTCTTTTCCCTGACACTGCAGAATGCAGGAGCCAGGGGAATTTCTGCCGTGCTGGGCCATGCCCCCCAACCTTCACTGCCTCGGGGCTGTGCCATGGGGGGCTGCTGAAATGTTGTTCCAAGTAAGTGCTACGGGACTGAAGAACATCTAAGGGTGGTTTTGTCCTCCCTTCTTATCTCCTGTTTCTTTGAATAATGTGCACAACTCCATGGGGTTTGCAGGGCAGCCACCTGTGACAAAGTCCAGGTGGAGGAGGAACCTGCGTCCATCGTAGATGTGTAGTTAGGGGAAAAATTAATTTTGATGGAAATCATCATAGAAACACAGCATGGTTTGGGTGGGAAAAGGCCTTTAAGATCATCAAGTCCAACTGTTAACCCAGCACTGCCAAGGCCACCATCAAACCATGTGCCTCAGCACCACATCTACATGGCCCTGAAATCCCTTCAGGGATGGGGACTCCAACACTGGCAGATCCTTGGCCATTGATATAACTGGACATAACCTGGTTCAAAATAAAGACAGGATGTTGATCTGTGTATTTTTAATTTTCCAGAACTCCTTATTCTGTTATTTAGAGAATTGTCAGGGTTTAAATGCTTCCAGAAACTGAAGAAAGTGTGATGAAATGGGTCCAAGTAAAAAGGTTTTGTTCAGCCCATGGGGATCTTCAGCCAGACGATGATTCCAGGAAACTCAAGTGATACCAACCATAGGACATGTCTGTTGTCAGGAGGTTCAGATGCTGAGGAAGCATCCACTTAAGAACTCAGGGTAGTAAATGGTACAAGAGGAACCTACTATTAGGTGGTTTTACAAAGAAGTGATGTGATCCGTCAATCCCTGTGGATGATCATTCTCTTTGGAAGCATTTCCTACTGGTAGCAAATAGACTGTGAGGAGCAGACTGCAGATCTCCAACATCAAATCTCAGTAAGAACATCTGTTAGGCCTGATCAAAGGAGAACTGGAGTTGGGAAAGGAACAAGACCCTTTAAATTAGGTTCCAGGTGTAATTTTTCTACAGGAATGTACCCATAAGTGGTATTGATGAATACTAATGTTCAGGATCAAAACTGCTAGAGTTTCAGCTGGGTTGATCAATACAGCAATAGAAATGGAAACCAACAGGATATTCTGAGGTACAATATAAACTTTTTTTATAGTTCAGGATTCAACCTACTGAGTTGTTTGGAAAGAAATCTTTGAAATTGGAGGCAAAGTGTTTGATTCATTAAGCTACACTGAGATGTTTAGTGGAACTCAAGGTGCCATGGAGAATTTAAGCCACATCCCAATGCCTGGCTGAGAAAGCTCCTGGGAAAACATTGCTTTTTAGACAAGATGGCTGGAGGCCAAGCAGATATCCCAGAACTCTGCAAAAAGTACCAGAAAAACCAAATCCCCAGTCTTTGTTTTGGGGTGAGCTGAATCAAAACTTTTATTACTGGCATCATAAAACAGTTTGGGATGGAAGGGACCTTAAAGATCACCCAGTTCCCACCTCCTTGCCATGGTAATACAACCAGTTTGACCACAACCATAGTTCTTGTGGACTTGGACACCCAGCACCCGTGGGGACCCTTTCCTGGTGCCATCAAAATGTAGGGTTTGAAACCTGCAGGATGAACTCAACCTGCTCATGGACTCTCAGAGGAAATTAGCAGAGATTGAGGCATCCAGAGATTGAGCTTCCACTTCAGCAGAGTAACAAGACCCTTTGTATCCCTCCAGGATTTTAGCAGAGTAAGAAGAGAAGTGGCTTTCCTGGCTCAGTGCCCTTGGACCAGCAACATTTCCACTGCCTGGAGGAGGTGATTTGGATGGATTCCTCTTCTATCTAAACCCTCCTTCAAATGAGCGTTACAAGCAGCTTCCAGAGGGCACCTCCTGATAGCACAGCACCTCTGGAGATCCAGGTTTTTCCTTGCTGAAGTCACTCCCTTTTTTTCTTCTAATACACAACCCACTTTGGCACCTTGGCCACCTCCTCCAGCCTACCTCACAGGGAAGTTTGGATGTTCAGGCACATCAGGTTTATGCAGCTCTTGAAGGATGCGAAGCAATAGAGATGTTACTGTTTTATTCACACACAAAAATAAATGTCTTCTTGAATCAGTAACTGATCTTTTCGTGATCATTAATAATTCTTTAAAATTAATAATTGGCTGATCATTAATAATTTTCTCCATGGTTTCAACCCAAGGCTCATTGGGTCGTGCAGTCATCTCTCTCACATATTCCCAAATGATATGGAAAAAGGAGAGGCTGCAAAGGCAATCAGTTTTGATGGTGTAATATAGTATTTAGGATTAAGACAAAGTGTGATTTTTTTCAAGCAGCTCTTGATAGCGAGGGAAAAAAATTACAAAATGGCAACCAGTAAACACCACCAGTAAAGCAAACTTTATTAAATATATATAAATTTTTATCTTTTTTTTCCCCATAAACGCAGTGATACGGTCTGGACCATCTACCCAGAAAAAATTTCCTACTCAATTTCTTTCATGTGTCTTGAAAAGATGTCAGGACACACAGGCCTGAGTTCATCCAGGCGCATTAAAAGGAAAATAGGAATTTCCCCATGAAACTAAGCCTGGTTTTAGCAGCTTAATTGATCCTCATGTCTCAGAATTTGGAGCTGTACCAAGCCAAAGGCCACCACAACTGTGGCCTTTTCCTCTTTTTTCTCCTCTTTCTTCCTTTCTTTTTCTTTCTTTCTTCCTTTCTTTTTCTTTCTTCTCTCTCTTTTTCTTTCTTTCTTTCCTCTTTTTCTTTCTTTCTTTCTTTCTTTCTTTCTTTCTTTCTTTCTTTCTTTCTTTCTTTCTTTCTTTCTTTCTTTCTTTCTTTCTTTCTTTCTTTCTTTCTTTCTTTCTTTCTTTCTTTCTTTCTTTCTTTCTTTTCTTTCTTTCTTTCTTTCTTTCTTTCTTTCTTTCTTTTCTTTCTTTCTTTTCTTTCTTTCTTTTCTTTCTTTCTTTTCTTTCTTTCTTTTCTTTCTTTTCTTTCTTTTCTTTCTTTTCTTTCTTTTCTTTCTTTTCTTTCTTTTCTTTCTTTTCTTTCTTTTCTTTTCTTTCTTTTCTTTCTTTTCTTTCTTTTCTTTCTTTTCTTTCTTTTCTTTCCTTCTTTCTTTCCTTCTTTCCTTCTTTCCTTCTTTCTTTCCTTCTCTCTTTCTCTCTCTCTTTCTCTTTCTTTCTCTCTCTCTCTCTCTTTCTCTTTCTCTTTCTCTCTTTCTCTCTCTCTCTTTCTCTCTCTCTTTCTCTCTCTCTTTCTTTCTCTCTTTCTTTTCTCTTTCTCTCTTTCTTTCTCTCTCTCTTTCTTTCTTTTCTCTCTTTCTCTATTGCTCTCTTGCTCTCTTGCTCTCTCTCTTTTTCTCTTTCTTTCTTTCATTCTCTCTTTCTCTCTCTTTCTCTTTCTTTTTCTCTCTTTCTTTCTTTATTTCTTTCTCTCTCTTTCTCTCTCTCTCTTTCTTTCTCTCTTTCTTTTCTTTCTCTCTTTCTCTCTCTTTCTCTCTTTCTCTCTCTCTCTTTCTCTCTCTCTCTCTCTCTTTCTCTCTTTCTCTCTTTCTCTCTTTCTCTTTCTCTCTTTCTCTCTTTCTNCCCATGGGCTCCTGAATACAGTTCCCACTTGCTGCTGGGGCCAGGAGCCCAGTGTGGGACTGTCCCAGGGCCAGTCCTGCAGCCTCGGTGGTCATCTGATTTTTACTGGTGGGGAGAGATATTTACTTTGTATATATTTGTATATTTTTCATTATTTTCATCTCCACCATTACTGTTCCATTAAAGCTGTTTAGTGTAATTTCCCACCCATAAGTCTCTCTCCCCCCTTCTCTTTCCTTTCCCTGTCTGGGAAGGGAGAGGGGTTCCCAGAGAGCATCTCCAAGGCCTTTAATTGCCAGCCCAGTTAAACCTTGTCACAAGCTGCATTTGTACAAGAAAAAAAAAATATCTCTTGGCTTCTGCAGCTTTGGATCTGTCTAGATGACTTTCTTCTGAATTAATATTTACAACAGAACCATACTCTGGAAGTACTGAATGACACCAAGGGCAACATATTCATAGATTCATCATATTTCACATATTTCAGTGGCTGCTTCGACAGAAAAAGCCTGAGGATTTAGCAGTGACCCACGTTTGAAACCACCTCAAATAATCTGCCTGATTGAATTACCACTACAGACATGGATCATCTGTTCTCCATCCATCAAGTTTCTCCTGAAAATAAACCCTGCTATTAAGTCTGGATGAGTTTAGGACAAACTGAGCCTCAAGTTTCCATTATGTCCTCACAAAAGACATCTGTAGAGTACAAGTCATAGAGGTGTGAGTTCAAACAAGGTTATATCCACTTCTCTCTTTAGGGAGAGATTCACAGAATCATGGAATCATAGAATGGTTGGTTTGGGAAGGACCTTAAAGATCATCTTCATTGATCATCTTTATCAGTATACCTTACTGATCATCATCATGCCAAACTGCATGGACAGGGACACCTCCCACAGCCCAGGGTGCTCCAAGCCCCATCCAACCTGGGCTGAGACACTGCCAGGGATGGGGCAGCCACAGCTTCTCTGGGAAACCTGGGCCAGGGGCCCACCACCCTCAAATTAAAGAATTTCTTCCTCCTGTCCAACCTCAATCTCCCCTCTTCAAGTTTTAACCCATTTCCCCTTGTCCTCTCCCTACCCCCCCATGTCCAGCTTTTTTGTAGCCCCTTCAGATATTGGAAGGTTGCTCTGAGCTCACCTGGGAGCCTCCTCTTCTCCAGGCTGAACAACCCCAATCCCTCAGCCTGGCTTCCCAGGGAGGTGCTCAGCCCTCTGAGCATTTGAGTGGCTCCTCTGGACACCTTCCAGGAGCTCTGTGTCCTTCTGATGTTGGGGACTCCAGAACTGGATGTTGCACTTCATTTCCATCAAAGTCTTTTGGTTCAGCCCAGCAGTCATCCAACAACTGAAACCAAATTCTTGGATAGTGCAGTCCAAGTTATGGGAGAAAAAGGACCTCCTGCTTGATGTTCAACTTCCAAAGCTAAGGCAGGACCTCAGAAAACTTCTGCCTTTATCACCTGAAGAACGGTGATTGGGTTATGGCCTTTCCAAAAATTTGCTGATGGGTGACTTCTTCCCCTCAGAGCTCTCTTCCACGGCGTTGAGCCAGATCAATGATGTTCCCATGGTTTATCTTGGACAGCCACTTCTGTCACTAGGACTGGAGTTCCCCCTCTGAAAGGTATTTTCATGCATGAGCAGCCTCTGTCAGGTGCTCCATCGAGGGGAACGAACATCTGGTACCTCCCACCCACTGTGATCTACATGTTTCTGCAAATATCTGTATCTGAGTCACGTTTTCCTTGCACTTTACAACAGGGGAACTCCACACCACTGCTTGCTGCAGATTTTTTTACTCCTAGATCATCAGAGGTTTTTATTAAATTAATTCTCCCCTTCTGTTCTGGCAGAGTAGTTGCCCACCAGTTGTAATGATGGCCACTCGGTCTCCTTCAGGTACAAAGATTTGCACTCCTTGCCCAGAAAACAGACTACACAAGGCAATAACCCAGGCTGAAAAAGCAAAAAACAAACTAAGAAGCCCCATGAAGGAATAGTGAACCAAGGAGATCAATTTATTCTTTCTGGGTGACAACTTGTCTTTTTCTTCATGAGGACAAGTCCCATTCAAAATCTCCCAACCCATTTCTTTACTACCAGGTTAAATAAAAACTCTAAGAGACACCTCAAGATCAACAGCTTCCCATCAGTAACAGCTCTCCTGTTTGGCTGCCAGCATCTGATAGAACAAGAGGAAATGGCCCCAATTTTTAGAGGAATGGAGGTTTAGATTGAAAACAGGGACAATTTCTCAGTGGGAAAGGTTGTCAGGCCCTGACTCAGGCTGCCCAGGGCAGGGGGGAGTTAGTGTCTATGGAGGGATTTAAAAGCCATGTAGATGTGGTGCTGAAGGATATGAGTTAGGGTTGGACCTGATGACCTTAAGGGTCTTTTCCAACCAAGTCTATAATTCTGGTGCTCAAGGAGAAGGAAGAAGTGGGGCACCTCCCCAGGATCCCTTTCCCCAGTGCCAAGCAGCCTTCAAGGGGACTGTTGTCACCCCAGGTGTATTTACCTTCCCACGAAGGGATCCTGGACCTGGGACATGTTTTGCTGCATGCTCCAGCTGGAGCTGGGGGAGGGAGGTGAGGAGGATGGAGCTGTTCCCCCTTCCTTCCTTCTCCCTGATTTTGTTTGGTTCCAAAGAGCATGGAACAGCATGTGCTGTGGGTCAGCCCCAGCAGGAGCCTCACTCCCCAAAACAAACACCAGGGGAACAGACAGGAGGAGAATTATGCAAGGAGCAGACAAGCACATTTTCCTTTTCCATTAAATCCTGCTGTTAATACAAGCAAACTTAACCCTTGATGGTTCCCTATGGCTGGGCATGTTTTGTGGTCATGGACTGTCTGGTTTTTTCCCTCTTTTTGGCCATGTTCTGTCCACAGAACTGAAGCTGAAGGTGCATGTGGATGAGGTGCCTGTCTGAGACCTTCAGTAGGTGGATGGAGAGGTGGGGTTGAATGGATGTCCTAGCTCACAGATCAAAAATCTGAGACCTGGTCAATGTTCCCACTTAAAGTTGTTGGGTTTTTTTTCCAGCACAAACAGAGACACGGAGTGTTGTACTATAAAAGTTTGACTCCTCAAAACTTTTCCCCTGTTCAGGAGGAAAACAGAGGAGAGATGGCAGTGGGTTCCTTCCTCACCCCCTGACTGAAGCAAAAGGAGACAACACAATACAGGACACAAAGATGTGCAAAGGATTTCACCTCCTGTAGCCCTCATCTCCAAGGATGGAGACATCAACTGTAAAGGCAACATTTAAGCCCATTTAAGAACCTCTGCCTCAAAAATGGGTGTGAAGCTACTTGGCCTTTCTCTGGACCACCACTGCCCACCAGGGTCCTCACAGCTGCCTGGCCAAGGTCTGAAGCTCCACTAGGTTCTCCATGAACTTCCTCATAGGAACCCACCCCTGGCAGCCTGGGAGGTGCAAAGAGAGGGAAAGGTGGGCTTGAGACCTCCAAGCATCTTCTGGGTGTTGTGCCCATCTCATGAAACAGACAGGGATGAGGCTTCCTTCCCTTGGACACCATGAGGCCATGGCAGTGCTACCAGTCCTGTTTGTCCTGCCATATTTACAGTTGCCCAACCTGCTGAGCAGGAACAAATGTTCACGATGTATGATGGGAATTTGTCCACTTTGCCCCCCACATCCTCTTGCCCCTCCTCGACCTCCTCATTTGCCCACCACCATAAAGCTTTTTGCTTGTTTCTAAAATCCTAGTCCCAGCATAACAAACTAGTGTGTTTTTTCAGAAACCAAACCCATCCTTCGTGCCCTAAACCCAATTTTTAGCAGCTGGTTCACCAGACACAGACCCAGCTGCTCTTTGCTTGCAGACACAGCTCACCTCCTGGGGTTATTCTCTAGGGCTTCAGCCTGTTGCCCTCACTGAAGCAGTAAAAATTAAGCACCCTCATGATTTAATTTCATTAATGATTCTTGGTTTCCACTGTTTGTCTTAAAAATATTAAAAAAAAAAAATAGGCATGCTTGCACCTCAGTTGTGTCTCAGAGTGACATTTCTTGGAGACAAGCACAAGCATTAAGGGTGCTGTACAAAGCTTTGGTGACACTTCCTCTGGTCCACCTTATATATGGCTGGTCCCTCATCTGCTTAGAAAAAAATAAAAAACAACAAAAAACAAACAATTCTTTTTTTTTTTCAGATACATAAAAAAGCTTAAATGTGATAGGGGATGTGGAGACATCACACACAAGGAGAATCATAGAATCACAGAATGGTTTGGGTTGGAAGGGACCTTTCAAGACCATTTAATCTGACCCCTCTGCAGTGATTAGGGACATCCTCAGCTAGATCAGGGTGCTCAGACCCCTATCCAGCCTGATCTGGAACATTTCCAAGGATGTGCCATCCACCACCTCCCTGGACAACCCATATTGCAAAGAATTTCTTCTTTATATTTATTCTAAATCTATGTTCTCCTAGTTTAAAATAATCCCCTCTTGTCTTCGTGCAACAGCCCCTGCTAACAGAATCCAACCCCCTCTTTCTTATAAATCCCCATAAAGTGCTGAAAGGCCACAATAAGGTCTCCCCAGAGCCTTCTCCAGGCTGAACAACCCCAGGTCTCTCATCCTGACTCCAGAGAAGAGCTCTGATCATCTTTTTGGACTCTTCTGGGCTTGCTCCAACAGCTCCAGGTCCTTCTTGTGTTGGAGGTTCCAGAACTGGACCCAGCACTGCAGAATAGGTCTCCTGAGAGCAGAGTAGAGGGGAAAGTCCCCTCCCTTGGCCTGCTGGTCATGCTGCTGGTGATGTAGCCCAGGACACAGGTGGCTTTGGGGACTGCAAATGCACATTGCTCATGTTCAACTTTTCAGCCACCAAGTAGACTTGGGAATGTTGTATCTACAGAATCAGAGAGAGTGAGATGTGAGATTCTTTGCAACAATGTCAGGAAGGTGAATAGCAGCAAGGAAAAATGCTGTTCAGTCAAAGTTATTTGGGGCAGAGAACGAGTAGGTTTAGGCTCTCCACAAAGTTGAGAAGTTGGAAGGTTCTTTTGAACCTTGAAGGTTCTTCCTCCATCAGAGTAGGGATGGGGATTCACATAGCAGGAGTGAGCAACACAACCTCAGCATCAAGACAGAGCTCAGTTGGTTGCTGGGGGGGAAAGGGGATGTGGTGTCCTATGGCAGAGTGACACAACACACCATGGTGCACTGTCCTTTCTCTCTAATAACTTCTTCTTCATTTTTTGGTATAAATTCCTGGTGAAAGTCACAGATATGGAAGGTAGAGAAGAAGAACTAGTTCAGAACTAAACCACTGGAGCATCACTAGAAGAATATCTGGGAGAACAGAGTTACTGTCACATCTGCATATTTCACAGCCAGGAGGAAGAATGTCCACAACCTTTTCATTCCAGCCCTGCTTCCTTCAGCTGCAAGCCCTACAACTGGGGCCTGAAGCTCTGATCCTTTCCTGCATTCAGAGAGGCTTTTTTGCCTCCTTGCTCCATGCAGCCTTGCAGGCCACCTGCCCAGCTTTTGCTGTGCTCCCCATGCCTGGGGGCTGGGGGGAGGACAGCCTGTCACAAGAGCCCTGGCCAAGAGCCACGGGGCATCATCAGCTCTGCATGGTTGACACACCAGAGGAACCCACCCCCCTCCTCCTCCAATCCTGTGGCCTCCCAGGGTGCAGGCCCCAGCTGGCACAGGGATGCTGTGGCTGCTCAGGTCAGGCATCTTACACTGTTTTAGGTTGCAACATCTTCATACATCACCCGTGGCTACAGTGACAGGCCAATGAACTCACTGGTCCTCAAGACAACCACTCCTCCATCACCCCTTTTGCTGCCCTGCTTCATCCCAGAGCCTTTATAAGTGGAAGGACAACTCATCTTCTGCCTCAACCATCACCTTCTTGTACACCTTGGAGTACCTTCCTACCTGCACAGAGCATCCCACTACCAGCTGGGCAAGCATGAGAATCCTTTTCTTCCTCGTCACTGTTCTCATCTTCCTCTTGCAGGCTGCTTCTCCAGGTAAGGTTGAAGATAGGTGAGATGGAGGCTTAGAGAGTGCATGTGCAGAGCAGCCCCTTGGAGCTCAGTGCTGAGGTTCATATTATTTTGGACTTCAGGATTTTAACATCCAAAGTCTCCTTCCCCACTCACTTTAAGCTATTGAGTTGAGATCCTTGATGGGTTTCCTGAGGGTCTCTAGTATCTTGTGTTGCATGATGGAATAAAAAAGATGCTCCTGTGTGTTCAGGCAGTTTTTGGGCTGATGTTTAAGACACAACCCTGCAATGTGAGAGCTTTCTCTTCTCTTATTCACATCCACACCTCCTGATTGTGTATTCTAGGTCAGTAGACCTCCTGATTTTTTCTTTCCCTGGACTTTGTACTGTCAGTGTTCATTTAGAGAGTTTGGAGCCCAGGCATTATTCCAGGCTGCTCAGGGACTTCAGAGAAGTTTAAGCTATTCCCATCCCTGCTTTTGTTTGCTGTAGACTCAATTTTGTACCTACTTTCCTAAACCAGCAAATGTCTGTCTACTCAGTGAGGAAATGTAGAACCAGTTAGGACAAAAACGGGCACCTGTAGGAGCTACAGACAAAGCCTGCACTGTGTGCTTCTGGATGGCTTTCCTGGGATTTTCTTGTTTTATGTGTTCTAAACAAAATCCCTAATTTTGAAGTGACCCCTGAGGTGGTTGTAGGGATGCTGTAATCCCAGTAGAGTCTCTGGGAAAGGACAACAAGTTATCTTCTATCATAAAGAGGTCCATACAGAAAGGACACATGACACTGAAGGGCTTTTTAATTTTGGAGACAAGGAAAACCCAGGTCTAATGATGTCTTTAAAATCAGCTGAGGGAAAGCAGCAACACAGAATACTTGACTAAGATGGGGTCAAGAGAAAAGAGTTGAGAGCCCCGAGGTTGAAATGTCCTGGCAGCTGTGGATTCAGCTGGACACAGCAACCACTGGGGGAGATAACCAGGTTTGTGCTTGGCAAGAAGTTCAGAGAAGAGAATTCTAGAATGGTTTGGGGTGGAAAGGACCATAAAGACCATCTAGTCACACCCCATTCCATGGGCAGGGACACCTCCCCCAGCCCAGGGTGCTCCAAGCCCCATCCAACCTGGGCTGAGACATTTCCAGGGATGGGGCAGCCACAGCTTCTCTGGGAAACCTGGGCCAGGGGCTCAGCACCCTCACAGGAAAGAATTTCTTCCTAAGATTTCATCTCAATCTCCCCTCTTCCAGTTTAAAGCCTTTCCCACTCATCCCATCACTCAGTGCCCTGGTCCAAAGTCTCTCTCCAGCTGTCTCAAAGAGTTGGGGCAGCTGGCAAGGGCTTCTTCTGCTTTTGAAATGCACATCTGTACAAGGCTCCAGGTAATAGAAAAGATCTATTTAACCCATACAAAAATAACACAATTCCCAGGGAGAATAAGTAATATTTAACCAGGAATTACTCTGAACCCAAACTAAGAGCTGGCATTTCAGCTGGGGTAAGCCCAGGCAGATCTCCCTGTGATGTTGGGTCACCTGATGGTTCATCACCTGAACATTTCACCCTTGAGTTCTGAACATATCAGCACAGGAAAATATAAGAGTTCACATGGTGACACAGCACAGGGGTTTCCTGTCAGCTTTCTGCTTCCTGAAGGGAAAATATTCAAAACAGGAGATGATGTCCACGAGTCATAAATACACTGAACAGTTGTTGAAACTTGAACTGCAATTTTGAAGAAGCTGATTTAGGAAAATTTATTAGAATAAATGAGAGTAATTTTCCCTGACAGTAATGTGAGGTTAATTTTTAAAATATAAATTTTAAACTATATATAATAAACTAAGTTCATTTTAAAATAAACATTTTAGACCCTCGTGTCCCCTGGTAAAGAAAAATGTAACATTTGTCTTTGATGAAAAAAAATGTAGCATTTATGTATGTAGAAAAACCTAGAAAAAAAATTGTAACATTTTCTTCGGTGAAGAAAAATGCACATTTTTCTTTGTAAAGAAAAATAGTCCTCAAAGATGACTAGTTCACCACTGAGTAAGACTTCACCAGAGGTGAATAAATATCTAAAGGTTAAGTGGACAAAAAAAAAAAGTCTGAAAGAAAGTGCAGCTCTACACGAATAAGAGAGACATCCAAATCTTGAGATATTCCTAAATATCAGGAAGAAATTAGTCATGGTGAGGGTAGTAAGACACTGGAATAGGTTGTCTAGGGAGGTTGTTGATGCCCCACCCCTGGAGATTTTCAGGCCAGGTTGGATGAGCCCTTGAGCATCTTGGGCTGGTGGGAGGTGGCAATGCCCATGGAGAAGGATTGGAGCTGGGTGATCATTGAGGTTCCTTCCAACCCAAACCATTCTATGATTCCATGGCTTTTCTGTGTTTCTTAGGGCTTTTTGTCCCATCCTGGTCATTCTGTCTGTCACTGGAATATCAAGCCCATGTCTGCAGGAGAAATGCTAAGGAAGGAGGCACTTATTTACATCTCACTATTGATCAGGCTCTCCAAGCTTAAAGTTTGTAAAAACCTTAAGAAGGTTAAGGAGAGCTTAAAGGTTCTTAAGGTTAAGACCTTAAGAAGATTTGCTTAGGTCACCCCAGTCCCAAACCAGGCACTGTGGAGTCAAACCCCATACCCCACCAGACAGACCCCATGCTGCAGCTCTGTAGATATTAGATACTGACAAATAAACATGAATTTTCCTTTTTTTTTTTTCTTAATCAGCATACAGCCAGGAAGCTGCTGACACCTTAGCCTGCAGGCAGAACAGGGCCTCCTGCTCCTTTGTTCCCTGCTCTGCTCCTCTGGTTGACATCGGGACCTGCCAGGCTGGGAAGCTGAAATGCTGCAAATGGTAAGAGGAATACATCCAAAGAAATGCTGCTGCACCAACAGCAAGTGGACTTCTGGGGCGTTTTTCCTCTTCTAGGACACAACAGGTCATTTTCTCCAGCCCACTGCACTCTCTTAAAAAAAAAAAAAAGAAATCCAAACTTTGAATTATTTGATTTCGTGTCTGGTAGCAAAAAGGCAGAGACTCCTGGTGACAAAAATACCAATCTGTTTTCTCTGAAAAAAACAGAGGGAGAGGGTGATGATGAAGAGGGAAGGAGCTGGAGTCTGCATGGCCAATATTATTAATAGCATACCAGATATTCAAGATGAGGTTGGATGGGGCTTGGAGCAACCTGGTCTAGTGGAAGGTGACCCCGAGCTCATGCAGGAGAGTTGGAACTGGATGCCCTTTAAGGTCCCTTTCAACCTAAACCGTTCTATGATTCTATGATATTACTGATACCATCAGCACCAGTGGGAAGGCATCAGCACCAGTGGGAAGGTACCTGCATCTACAGGGGATCTCCCATGGGGAGTGATGCTGCAATATGTCCTGGTCCAGCTCTGCAGTTGGTGGCATTTCGTATCAAAGGATCTGGAACAGATAGACCCCTTTTTGGATTCCATGTATCTTTCTGATATTACTGTTATTGGTTTTAATTGTTATTTGCAGTTATATTTAATGTAATTGGGTTTGTGTGAAACACTGTGCTGAAGGCTGCAAAAAAAACCATGAGAAGCCTTGTCAGGAAAGGCATGAAGGACATGAGTGCAAGTGAGAACATCAGCCACTTTCTCCAGTGTAGATCCTTATTCTTAATTCAGTTTTATTCTTAAACTATACCCTGGCAGGCATTCTGGCCCATCAGCAGCTGGAGCTGGATAGCTGGAGTGTGTGCTGAGTGGCAACATCCACATCATCCATTTTATTTGGGTTGTCTTATGGCTGGAAACACAGATCAGGGGTCCAGAGTCTAAGGATTTTTGGTAGTCTTTAATTCTATTTTTTTCCCTTATGTCTATAGTAGTCTGGGATGGAAGGGTAGAATTTTATTGGACGGAGATAAGGGGACTAACTAAGCACCTGATTCTTTTTTGCAGGACACCCAGTTCCTAAAACTGACATCTCACTGACCACCCAGACACGACCTCTGGGCATCTGAAACATCTCCCCTCTTTTGACATCAATGGATTCCAGGCTGGGTGCAAGCCTGGGTGCCTTTCCATGGGGGTGAAGACCCTTAGGAGCACATACAGATCTGAGGAGGACTTCTTGATCCCCAGAAAACAACTTGATCCCCATTTGCAACTCCAATTCTAATAAAAGCATCTCGTGAAACCACACTGCTGACATTTGCTTATTCATGTTGAGGCAGTTTTTGTGGCTGTTCTTCATTGTCTATGAAAATCAAGCTGTAAATGAAGTTTATTTAACTGAACTGAGTTGATTTAAGTGAATGTGTCACTGAGTCCTGTTAAATCCTGCAGAGGGTTGCAGTGATTTGTGTGGCAACATATTTCTTAATAAATTAAAAAAAAAAAAAAAAATAGGGGGGAGGAGCCCATTCCCTCTGCCAGTCCAGGGCATCAGGTTGGGGCTCAGACTGGCAGAAAGCCAACTTTTTTAGGTTCTTTACCACTTTCATGTCCTTCTGCTCCTGCTGCCTCTCTTTATTTCAGACCAGCATCACGTCAACAGGATTTTTCTACTCTGGGTCCTAAATTTGTCATAGAAATGAAAGAACAGCTCATGTTGGAAAGGACCTCAATGAAGGGACACCTCCCACCATTCCAGGTTGCTCCAAGCCCCATCCAACCTGGGCTGAGACACTGCCAGGGATGGGGCAGCCACAGCTTCTCTGGGAAACCTGGGCCAGGGGCTCAGCACCTTCACACAAAGAGTTTCTTCCTAAGATATCATCTCAATTTCCCTTCTTTCAGCTTAAAACTGTTCCTTCTTGTCCCATCACTCCATGCCCTTGCCATATGTCCCTCCCCAGCTTTCCTGGAGCTCCTTCAGGCACTGGAAGGGGCTCCCTGAAGTCTTCTCCAGGATGAACAACCCCAACTCTCTCATGCTGGCTCCAGAGCAGAGCTGTTCCATCCCTCTGATCATCTTCATGGCCTCCTCTGGATTCAGTCCAACACCTCCATGTCCTTCTCATGTCAAACTATTTATGACTGCACCATGATGCCTGGAGCAGTGGATTGTGTGTCCATCAGCCTGAAGCCTCAGCACCTGCTGTTCCATGGTAGAGATCCATCCCTTGCTTCCCTCTCCCATCCCTACCATCCCAGCATGCTACAAAGCCTTACAGGATTCCACAGGAATGAGTCCTGTCCAATCCATATAAAGGCCCACAAGATTCAAGATAAGAAATGACTAAAAGCATCTCTATTCCCCAAGCCATGAGCTGCTATGGGTGGTTTTAGAGCTCAGAAAATCATTTTGTTCCAGCTTCCTACCAGATACTATGGGTTTGGAGGACTGTTACTGATCAACTTAATAATGAATAGTTCCAAGCCATATTCTGGTCCATTCATGAGTTTGGTTTCTTTTCTTCTTCTGGGAGAAGCTTATCAGAATGTTGCACTGACCTCAAGTGAGATGAAAGACAAATCCTCCAGCGAAGAAACACACCAAGACAGTTCCTCACAAGGATAAGGATGGGACAAAAGGTTTTCTGGAACAAGTTTATTAAAATTTATGGAGAAATGTGGACTATGAAATGTGAACACCTCAGCTGAGCATTCAGTGTCTCCTGAAGACTTTGTCTTCTGCTGCTAAGGGCGTTACTGCCTCCAGGTGGAAAATAATATGAGTATCTGTTCTGAGGGACAAGGGAAAAACCTGCTCTGCATCCTCTCATGGAGACCAACTTCTTCATGTTGGTGATCTTGTCAGAGGTTGTTGTCCATGCTACAGCTTCAACAGAAAAACATTTTAGAAAAATGAGAAATATTGGTCTTGTCTGGGTGGTTCCGGAATTGTTTTGAAGCTTTGTCATTAAGTTTTGTTTTGTTTCTTTTTTTTTTTTTTCTTGGAGGAGTTTGTTTCCTTTCTCTTGTTCATGTTTTGATGTGTGCATGTGAGCAGATGAGGTGCCACAGGGGAAGATTTAGTAGTTAGGGGTTTTAGGGCAGATGTTTGGACCTGATGACCTTGGAGGTGTTTCCCAACCTTGATGATTCTCTGATTCTATAGTTCTGAAATACATTATTTTCAGCTCAAAATTCCAGATTTTCCAACGGGATGATGCATCTCCTAAACTGCCAGGAGTTCTCAGATGCCAATAGTTATTAATCATACTGGAAAAAAAAATAAATAAAGGAAAAAGATTTTTAGATTTTGACCTTGTAACCAGGAAAATATTTGTAGAAGAAGCACAGAAGGCACTGAATGAGCATCAAGAGCTGTTATTCCTGAATAACTTATCAGATCTTAGCAGGGAATTCATAGTCCTGCTGCAGCTGACTTTTGAACATTGTCTTTCTATTTTATTTAACAATTACTTGGCCAGATCTCTGTACCTGAAGCTTTCTTCTCATTTTAAAATCACTGGTGTGGAGAGGAATTTCTCTATATGCATCTGCTGCTCATGCTTCTTTTTAACATCTCTACTATTAGTAGTGAACAAAGTTTAAATAAGAGCCATCAAAAATAAGACCAGCTACAGCATCTCAAAAAAAAAAAAAAGAGACAGAATATTTAATATTGGAGTGGAGGTAGAATGCAAATTTTGTGGATTTTTGTTTCTACAGGTCCAAGTTGGAGTAAAGACACAAACTGAACTTTAAGATTCCGAAAAAAAAATATCAAAGAAAAAAATTAAGATTTTAAACTTTCTTTTTTTCTAGAAGGGAAGAATTATGGAACTGAAGAAAACATCTCTCAGCATAATGTGACTTCCAGGTTGTTCTTCTGACTGTGAGAGAATTTCAGTGCAGAACGTGCAGTGTTCCTATGAACTTAACAGTGATGTCCCAGGTCTCTAGAGAGAGTGCACATCCCATGGAGAGATGTGTCCTCTGGATCCAGGATTAATCACCATGAGCACTGTGAACCAGCTAAAACAGCAGGTAAAAAAGATTCATTTCTAGTTAATTACTTAGAATAACAGAATGGTTTGGGTTGGATCCTTAATGATCATCCAGTTCCAACCCCCTGCATGGGCAGGGACACCTCCCACCAGCCCAGGTTGCTCCAAGCCCCATCCAGCCTGGGCTGAGACACTGCCAGGGATGGGGCAGCCACAGCTTCTCTGGGGAAACTGGGTCAGGGGCTCAGCACCCTCAAAAGAAAGAATTTATTCCCAATATCTTCATCTCAATCACCCCTCTTTCAGTTTGAACCCACCCCGCCTCATCCCATCATTCCATGCCCTAGTAAAAAGTCCCTTTGTTTTTTTGTTTGTTTATTATTTATCTCTGCCAGAGGGACTTGATTGGGACATTTCCCATGAGGCACTCAAACTATGTCATTAATTCTAGAGAGGGAACTGGTGAAGAAATCCTCAGGAAAACCTACACCTGAGTGTAGCTGAGTGACAACCCCACAGGGAGCTCCAGGCTGGGCACAGCCAGGCAGAAAGGGACCTGGGAGTTTGGGTTGACAGGAAGCTGAACATGAGCCAGCAGTGTGCCCAGGTGGCCAAGAAGGCCAATGGCATCCTGGCCTGGATCAGGAACAGCGTGGCCAGCAGGTCCAGGGAGGTGATTCTGCCCCTGTGCTCAGCCCTGGTGAGGCCACACCTCGAGTCCTGTGTCCAGTTCTGGGCCCCTCAGGTCAGGAAGGAGATTGAGGTGCTGGAGCAGGTCCAAAGGAGGGCAACCAGGCTGGTGAAGGGACTGGAGCACAGATCCTATGAGGAGAGGCTGAGGGAGCTGGGGGTGTTCAGCCTGGAGAAGAGGAGGCTCAGGGGAGACCTCATCACTCTCTACAACTCCCTGAAAGGAGGTTGGAGCCAGGGGGGGGGTCGGGCTCTGCTCCCAGGCAGCTCTCAGGCAGACAAGAGGCCATGGGCTTAAGCTCTGCCAGGGGAGGGTTAGGTTGGATATTAGGAAGAAATTCTTCCCAGAGAGGGTGATCAGGCACTGGAATGGGCTGCCCAGGGAGGGGGTGGATTCTCCATCCCTGGAGGTTTTTAAGAAGAGACTGGATGTGGCACTCAGTGCCATGGGCTGGGAACCACGGTGGCAGTGGATCCAGGGTTGGACTTGATAATCCCAGAGGTCCTTTCCAACCCGGATGATCCTGTGATTCTGTCCAATGAATGCACAGAGGAGTTTTGCAGACTGGATGTATGAACGTGAGTAACAAACCAATTCCCCCAAGAAACTCCTGATCTTCTGCACATCCTCAACTCACCACAGCCCGACAGCAAGGGACCCCTTGTTGGCAGTGTCCAAAGGGCCTCGTGGTGGGCAGGGGACAGGGGGTGGTGGAGCACTTGCCCCCAGCCTGCTTGCACTGCTCCTTGTTATTTGGTGCACGCATGAATCCTGCACAAAACCAAAATCAACAAACAGCAGAATCTTGATTTTCCTTCCCAAGGAAGACTCAGAACAGGATGAAGCATCACAGCAGCATTCTACTCTCTCTGCAGGCTGACCACATCCATACCATTAAATTATCTTTCTTTCTTTTTTTTTTTTTCCAGAGTGGGAGGGTTTGGTGCATTCAGTGCACCCAGGTGTCTGTTCACTGCTAAGCACACTGGCAGTGCTAGCTGGCCTCATATAAAATGGATTAAAACCCATTTTATATCTACTTGAGTTTCTTAGTGCCCACCAAATTCCCTCTACATTTCCTTTGGTTTCATATAGCTCTTACCTAACGTGCCTTGGAGCACTAAGAGGAGCACAGCAAAGAAAATGGAAAAGATCTTCATGCCTGCATTCAGTGGCACCAAGTGCAACAGCTACTTAAAAAAAAACAAACAGAAAGAGGTCATGCATTTGTCAAGAATTTGTCATCACCCAATCCAAACATTACTTAGGATGTGTAAGCTGTAGCTTGCTAATAAAAATTGTCATTCATGCAACAGGCTAAATGTTCTAGAATAAATCTATTGAAATACTACTCCCACAGGAGAGGCAGATTTGAATGCTTGAAATCAAGAAAATGTATTTATGACTATCAAATTTTAGAAGAATTAGATGAATATTGTGATTTTCTTTCCATCACCTGCAAAGACAGCCTCCACCAGCTCCACTGAAGACTTCTGTATCTCAATTCCAAACACTCTGGATTTTACAGCTTGCCCCAAAACAGCTCTCTTTATACATTCCTGCTGATGACCAAGCTGGCCAAGGCCATGATCTTCTCACAGAACTTCCCAGCAGCTGCCATGGCCCTTCCCAGCAGCTGATAAGAAATGGTGACCCCTGGTGAACTCCCTCACCTTTCTCTGGCACATGAGTTGGCTCATCCAAAAAGTACCTTACACACCCCTGGTTTGTGTACCACACATTGATCCATTGATCCAGTGTGGGCTGGGACAAAAAAAAAAAAAAAAAGCATCCTGGGACATGTACTGAAAGCTGCAGCAGGGACCTAATTCTACATGGCCAAAGTGCAGAAAGGTGTTCCTGAAGCCTGGAGTTACCTACTACACCATCTAAACAGCTATGTTAAGGAAGTTTAGGTTTTACACAAGGTGTAAAAAAAAAAACCCAACAGCTCCTGGTAGGTCTTGTGTGCTGTAGATAGTATCTTGAGAGGAGTTTGAGCAGCCAGCCTGGCTCCAGAAGTCCTTTTGCAAAAGGGCCATCACCCAGAACATGCTCATCTCTGCACCAAAAATATTTTCATTTTCATGCATTTACCACATGCTACTCTTGTTGTTTGAACATGCTACTGTTGTTTGAATAATTGAAGTTTCAGGAAGGCACCTACTTCCACACCCCCATTTTTTAGGTGACCAAAGGAAATCACAATCACTACTGAGGCTTGGAGCAACCTGGGCTGGTGGGAGGTGTCCCTGCCCATGGCAGAAGGGTTGGAACTGGATGAGCTTGAAGGTTCATTCCAACTCAAACCATCCTGTGATACTATGAAAAAAAAGGTTTTGGTCAAACGTGTCCCCAGAGGGTTTGGAGCAGAGAGACTGGTGGCAGCACTGGTATTTCCCAGACAATGAGGACACCCAGGTGAGCTTAGAAAAAGGTGTTGGGTTTGATTGTCATTCTCATGGAAGTTTAGAATAAAAGGACAGCATGCAATGCACAGGGACATGGTTTAGTGGTGGACTCCACAGATTTAGTCTCATAGAAAGACTTGACAATCTTAAGGGTCTTTTCCAACATAAAAGATTCTATGATCCTTATACTCCTAAAAGCCATCCAAACAGCATCCCTCCACCCAGGTCACCTGTCTCCCAGAAGAGGGCAACAAAGAGCCAGTGATGAAATCACAGACTAGGTTGGGTTGGAAGGGACCTTAAAGCTCATCCAGTCCCAACCCCCCTGCATGGGCAGGGACACCGCCCACAGCCCAGGGTGCTCCAAGCCCCATCCAACCTGGGCTGAGACACTGCCAGGGATGGGGCAGCCACAGCTTCTCTGGGAAACCTGGGCCAGGGGCTCAGCACCCTCACAGCAAAGAATTTCTTCCTAAAATCTCTGTTCAACCTCCCTTCTTTCAGCTTAAAAATGTCCCTCCTTGTCCCATCCCTCCAGGCCCTTGTCACAAGTCCCTCCCCAGCTTTCCTGGAGCCCCTTCAGGCACTGGAAGGTGCTCTAAGGTCTCCCCAGAGTTTTCTTCAGGCTGAGCAACCCCAACTCTCTCAGCCTGGCTCCAGAGCAGAGCTGCTCCAGCCCTCTGATCATCTTTGTGGCCTCCTCTGGACTCAGTCCAACAGCTCCAGGTCCTTCTTGTGTTGGGGGCTCCAGAGAAATGTCTCCAAGAGAGACATGGTGTTCTTTTTATACAGAGAACATGTGCAAGCACATAAATATAAATATAAATATAAATATAAATATAAATATAAATATAAATATAAATATAAATATAAATATAAATATAAATATAAATATAAATATAAATACAAACATAAATATACCTCTTCGTGTGCCTGTGTATGTTTATAGCCACAATATATAAATATCCCAAGAGAAATAAAGCTGAATTTTCCCAACTGCTTCATAAGTTATCTTAGCTGAAGAACATATGAATAGAAAAGATTAATCCAGATATTATATTCAGTGATTTGCTCAGGAGTAATCAGGATATGAATTTCAGTAACTGTTTAAGTTACACAGAGTCTACTATGGTGGGATTTCTCACTCTCCCATTTCTCTCCAGCCCTCCTAGCACACCCACAATAACACAGATATATTTTTATATATCCATATTATTATAAAATTATCTTACTGTGTAAGATTTGTACATGAACATATCAATCCATTTATGCATTATTACATATCTATATGTAAATTACTCCTAATCTGAACATCTCAAAGGACCCTTCTGAAGCCCAGCTGACTTTTTATCACTCAGCACGCCCCAGACTCCCGTGCTCTGTGTAGATCCAGCTCTCAGGTCTTCTGCTGACATTTAGACAAGTGACACCTGGGATGTCCCTGACTCCCACCTGGCTTTGTGACCTCTCAGGTGGACACCTGTCAGGGTTTAACACTGGCCCAAAAATTAAACCAAATAACAGCTGCTCTCGATTTATCCCCATCTCTGATAAAGAAACAAGAAGAAGGGAGAGAGACTTACGGGTTGGAAACTAAACTACCCAACTTTAATGGAACAGTAATGATAAATAGGGAAAATTATTAAATCTATACAAATATACAGGAAAATTGATCCCACCTTCCTCCGTCTTTTCCCCCAATAACTCTCACGTCACCACCAAGGCTGCAGGGCAGCCCTGGGAAAGTCCAGGCTGGAATCCTGGGGTCAGGAGCAGTTGGGAGCTGGAGGCAGGAACACACAGATTCAGGCTGGCATGGATCAGGAGCACAGGCAGAGGAATGGATGGAATCCTCTCAGGATGCCAAAACAAACAGGGA
>JAAWXA010000011.1:14056749-14113833 GCA_038090715.1 Florisuga fusca
AAAAAAAAAAAAAAAAAGACACCAAATTCAGGAGGCTGTCCCTGGGGTGGCCTTGGACAGCCCCTCCTAGGGGGAAACCTGCCTGGAAATCACAGCAGTGAATATTTATCTGGGCTTCACTCCTGGTATTGCAAAGCCAGGCTTCATGCCACGTGGAGAGTTTGCCCAGCTGGGACCAAACCCTGACTTGAGATAACCTGAAGGTAAACATCTGAGCTGCCTTGCTCTTCAGGGCACTGAAGCAATTCTAAAGCTGGCAGCTGGTCTTCAGGAAAATATTTCTAGCATTAGGGTTTCTTAAAATCATCCACATCAAATCCCTCAAACAGCCTCAAACATCCCCTTCCTCCCCCAGGTGTAGCATCCTTCCTGGGCAGCAAAGTTTCTTCTTGGTTCCACAGTCCAGAAAGTCTCCACAGCACTGCAGCAGTAACTGTGGGATGTCACCACCAGTGACATCCATTCTCTTAGAAACTTATTTTTATTACATTTTTTATCATTTTAAGTTTACAATTTAAAAGCAGCAACAGCTCATGTAAGCCTTGTGCTGCTGTGGTACTGGGTTGCCTGAATCAGGAACAGTCCCAACATCTTTTAAGGCAAGCTGTCACAGTTTGACACTGGCCCGGCAATTAAAGCGAAAAACAGATTTTTCTATTAATCCTCCTATCCTTCCTGATAAGGAAAGGAGAGAGAATAAGGGAAAGAGACTTAGGGGTTGGAAACTAAACTACACAACTTTAATGGAACAGTAATGATAAATAGGGAAAATTATTAAATCTGTACAAATATACAGGAAAATTGATCCCATGTTCCTCTCCCCTTTCCCCCAATAACTCTCACATCACCACCGAGGCTGCAGGGCAGCCCTGGGAAAGTCCAGGCTGGAATCCTGGGGTCAGGAGCAGTTGGGAGCTGGAGGCAGGAACACACAGATTCAGGCTGGCATGGATCAGGAGCACAGGCAGAGGAATGGAGGGAAACCTCACAGGATGCCAAAGCACACAGGGAACAGGCGAAGGAAGAGCAGGAAGAGCAGGAAGGGGAAGAAAAGGGAGCAGAAAGGTGTTGACCCTCGTGATCCCTCAAATTTATACTGAGTATGAGGTGTATGGGATGGAATACTCTGTTTGGTCAGTTCTGACATCTATCTTATCTCGGGCCTCCCCAGAGGAGAGGTTCAGGTGGGACCTCTTTGCTCCTTCTGGAGGGTAAAATGTTCCTCAGAGCTGAGCAGTTCCTTGGTTCTGCAGCCCATTCTCCAGCTGTAACTATAACCATGGAGTGTGATCAGTCCCAGAAGCAGACACTGACTGAGAAACTTGCTGTTAATTTCAGCAAGTGCAGCTCCTTACAAGAGACTGAGCTGAAAGCAAACGTACAAACCAGAAAATCACCTTTATCCTGGCCCCAACCAGGACACAAGCCAAATTTTTTTCTGTCACGTCAAGAACCCTTAGCCACGGAGTCCCTGGTTTAGCCCAGCACCACCAGTGNCCAAGCCCCATCCAACCTGGGCTGAGACACTGCCAGGGATGGGGCAGCCACAGCTTCTCTGGGGAAACTGGGCCAGGGGCTCAGCACCCTCACAGCAAAGAATTTCTTCCTAAAATCTCTGTTCAACCTCCCTTCTTTCAGCTTAAAAATGTCCCTCCTTGTCCCATCCCTCCAGGCCCTTGTCACAAGTCCCTCCCCAGCTTTCCTGGAGCCCGTATAAGAGACAGCTGGAAGGTGCTCTAAGGTCTCCCCAGAGTTTTCTTCAGGCTGAGCAACCCCAACTCTCTCAGCCTGGCTCCAGAGCAGAGCTGCTCCAGCTCTCTGATCATCTTTGTGGCCTCCTGTGGACTCAGTCCAACAGCTCCAGGTCCTTCTTGTGTTGGGGGCTCCAGAGAAATGTCTCCAAGAGAGACATGGTGTTCTTTTTATACAGAGAACATGTGCAAGCACATAAATATAAATATAAATATAAATATAAATATAAATATAAATATAAATATAAATATAAATATAA
The DNA here is from genome assembly GCA_038090715.1 of Florisuga fusca. Classification (NCBI taxonomy): domain Eukaryota; kingdom Metazoa; phylum Chordata; class Aves; order Apodiformes; family Trochilidae; genus Florisuga; species Florisuga fusca. Next base: position 14,058,761 of record JAAWXA010000011.1, read on the forward strand.
ATATAAATATAAATATAAATATACCTCTTCGTGTGCCTGTGTATGTTTACAGCCACAATATATAAATATCCCAAGAGAAATAAAGCTGAATTTTCCCAACTGCTTCATAAGTTATCTTAGCTGAAGAACATATGAATAGAAAAGATTAATCCAGATATTATATTCAGTGATTTGCTCAGGAGTAATCAGGATATGAATTTCAGTAACTGTTTAAGTTACACAGAGTCTACTATGGTGGGATTTCTCACTCTCCCATTTCTCTCCAGCCCTCCTAGCACACCCACAATAACACAGATATATTTTTATATATCCATATTATTATAAAATTATCTTACTGTGTAAGATTTGTACATGAACATATCAATCCATTTATGCATTATTACATATCTATATGTAAATTACTCCTAATCTGAACATCTCAAAGGACCCTTCTGAAGCCCAGCTGACTTTTTATCACTCAGCACACCCCAGACTCCCGTGCTCTGTGTAGATCCAGTTCTCAGGTCTTTTGCTGACATTTAGACAAGTGACACCTGGGATGTCCCTGACTCCCACCTGGCTTTGTGACCTCTCAGGTGGACACCTGTCAGGGTTTAACACTGGCCCAAAAATTAAACCAAATAACAGCTGCTCTCGATTTATCCCCATCTCTGATAAAGAAACAAGAAGAAGGGAGAGAGACTTACGGGTTGGAAACTAAACTACCCAACTTTAATGGAACAGTAATGATAAATAGGGAAAATTATTAAATCTATACAAATATACAGGAAAATTGATCCCACCTTCCTCCGTCTTTTCCCCCAATAACTCTCACGTCACCACCAAGGCTGCAGGGCAGCCCTGGGAAAGTCCAGGCTGGAATCCTGGGGTCAGGAGCAGTTGGGAGCTGGAGGCAGGAACACACAGATTCAGGCTGGCATGGATCAGGAGCACAGGCAGAGGAATGGATGGAATCCTCTCAGGATGCCAAAACAAACAGGGACAGGTGAAGAAAGGGAAGCAGGAAGGGGTTTGACCCTCGTGATCCCTCAAATTTATACTGAGTATGAGGTGTATGGGATGGAATACTCTGTTTGGTCAGTTCTGACATCTATCTTATCTCGGGCCTCCCCAGAGGAGGGGTTCAGGTGGGACCTCTTTGTTCCTTCTGGAGGGTAAAATGTTCCTCAGATCTGAGCAGTTCCTTGGTTCTGCAGCCCATTCTCCAGCTGTAACTATAACCATGGAGTGTGATCAGTCCCAGAAGCAGACACTGACTGAGAAACTTGCTGTTCATTTCAGCAAGTGCAGCTCCTTACAAGAGACTGAGCTGAAAGCAAAAGTACAAACCAGAAAATCACCTTTATCCTGGCCCCAACCAGGACACAAGCCAAATTTTTTTCTGTCACGTCAAGAACCCTTAGCCACGGAGTCCCTGGTTTAGCCCAGCACCACCAGTGCAATTAATGTCCATGAAAGCCCCTGAGCTCCCATCTCCAGCATCACCCCCATCCAGCACCACCCTTCTACCCTCTGCAATTTCCCTGCAGGTCTGTGTTGCTTTTTTCAAGCCAGGTGTTTTTTTTTCAAAGGGAAGAGGGAGACTCAGCTGTGCAAAGGTCAGCAGGGAAAAAATGGGATGGAAACCAATAAATAAAGAATTCAGTGTGATTTTCCTGCAGCTTTTAGTTCTGTCTCTCCCTAAATCCCCCCTTGGAATTTTCTGCTGTAGCCCAGGCTTCAGGTTGCCTTGAGCCAGTGCCCAGTTCTGATCCAGCCCAACTTTACAACCCAGGAACTGAGCAAACTGGGTTTCAGAGCTGCAATAAATTAACCTCTTTATTAATCTCATCTTTGGAGACTTAAAGATGCCTGGGAAAAAAGAGAAAACTCAAAAATAAGCAAATGGGGATTTATGCAAATGCAAGGCACCACACAGCCAGGATGCCACTGATCATGGAATCATTTTGGTTGGAAAAAACCCCAACTTTTGGATCCCTGTCTCCTGTGCTGTCAAACCTCTAGTTAAAGCTGTGATCCACAGCTTCTGACCTTCTCTCCTCTTTTGTAAGACCAGATAGAGCCCAGCTGGAAGGCAGCAACCTCTGGATGAGGGCACCAGAGATCCCAGACCTCCTGCCTGCTGGGACACAGCCTGAGGACCAAGCTGGCAGCAGCCAAGTGCATCTGGGTCTTCCCACCATCCTCTAAGTGTGGAAACCTCCAAGTTTGATCAACCTGACCTAGAGGAAGATGTCCCTGTCCATGCAGGGTGGTTGGAACTGGGTGAGCTCTAAGGTCCCTTCCAACCCAAACCACTCTAGGGTTCTATGAAATGGGCCAGCAGTTCCAGTACTGTGGGACGTGGTGTGACTTTAAGTTGTTGGCTGGTGGACAATTATTTGTTGGTTTATTTTTTTAAGGGGTAAAACTTGTAGGCAGAGAGTGGGATAAGCAGAAACATATCCAGAGGAGATGGGGCAGCACAGGAGAGTGGGAAGATTCCAAAGCAGCAGAGGGCAGGAATCTTGTCAGGAGAGGGATGGGAAAAGGTGGAAAGGAAGAACATTTGCTGTCACAGAAAGGGACTGTGTGGGGTTTATAGTAACCAAAAAACCATATAAAGTTGTCAGACTAAAGGTAAACCCAGAGGAAAAATTTGCTGACCAGTAGACAGAGTTGACAGGGAGCTCTGCACTTTCTCCGTGCCAAAAACCTCCTTGTATCGCTCTGTCCTCCACTAAAAACAGTGTTGGAGAGACAGAGAATTCTTTTTAAAATGGAAAAAAAAAAAAATGGGTGAAATTTCCTTCTCCCTGCCCTGGTTGATTTGGTGGAATGTGAGGGGTTTAGAACCAGGAGTCTCTGTCATGGAATAGGAGACAAGATCCTCAGCAGAACTTCCTAACCAGGCTGCTCATATGTGCTACCCATCCTCCCTGCCCCAGCCAGTGCCATTTGATGGGTTAGATGGAATAAATTCTGAATCAAATGTCCTGGAAAAGGATGGAGTTATTCAGCTGGTTTAGAGTTAGAGCAGAAACTCTGAAGAAATAGGAACTGCTGCTTCTCTGTCCCAGAAAGACTTAGGCTGAGTGACAGCAAACGTGCTCATGGCACAGAAATGGTAAAATCCTGGCAAACTTTTGACATCAATATTTAATGTCTGAATATCTGTATGTACACTGATCCATGTGTAATATATTGGTACACACAGACACACACATGAGTACAGGGAGATTGTGTGACCTAGGGCTGCTGTTGGCAATTGGAAGGAATAGAAATGAAAGTTCTTCTTCATAAACTGCTTTGGAGATCATTTGAGAAAAAACCAAACCAAAACAAACCAAAACAGGAGGTTGGGAGTGTGGTGGAGGTTACCCTGCCAGAGACTGGGCTGCCTCAGAAAGGTTGAGTTGAAGTTGGTATCAAGAAGGACACTGAAACAATGGGGAAAAAAAAAACCCAAACCAAAACAAACAGAAAAAAAAAAAAAAAAAAAAACAAAAAAAAAGAGACAAACAAACAAAACAAAAAATGAACAAAAAACCACACACACACACAAAAAACAAAACACCAAAAAAAGCCAAGAGTACTCAAGAGAGGAGGCAGCAGCAGTGAAAATGGGATTTATTAGGAAATTTTATATGGAAGATTGCATTCATGTGATTATTTCATATGTCATGGTTTCACCCTGCACTAAGCTCATAACTTGGTAATTAATCAGCTGAAAAAGAACCATTTATTCTGCTACTGACATGGAGAAAAAGCAACCAGAAAGTCAAAGGGCAAGATGTTGGGAAGGGGGAACCGTGCCCATCCTAGAGCTGCAAATTAGAGGAGGCAACTGCCTTCCAAGGGCAGAACTGGGAAGCTGCAGGAGCAAAAGGAGCTGTGGTTGCATGGGCACAGGAATTTCACCCAACCCTGTGGCCTAACGTCTCTTACACAAACCTGGGAGGGTTGCACAAAGAGCAGGGGCCTTGGGGTGAAAGCAGTCACGAAGCTTTTTTCTTTGGAAGACACTGAAGTAGAGGATAAATTTGGTTGGAAAAGGGTTTTTTGTTGTTGTTTTTTTTTTAATCGGGCTGTGACTGCACCACCAAGATCCCCAAATTTTTCTATTAAAAGATATATTTGTATCTAGGGCACTCACTGGAGACAGCAACTGGGACGCTCCATCTCCTCTGTTGGGAACACTCTGCCTGGTTCTGGACAGGCACCTTCACCTCCTCACCTTCATACTTGTATTAATCTCAAGACTCATGAGTATTCTCATTAGAAAATTTTCTAATTTTAGGGAAAGAATTTCTTCACGGAAAGAGTGGTGAAGAGGTTGCTCAGGGAGGTGGGGGAGGCACCATCCCTGGGGATATTCAAAGAGTGGGTAGGTGGGATGCTTTGGGAGGTGATTTAGTGGTTAAAGTGGTGGAAGACTCCATGATCTTGAAGGTCCTTTCCAACCTTGATGATTCCATGATTCTCTGCCTCATTAACCCTTTCCTTCTCATTGCCCCAGTGACTCTGTCCAGTCTGTAGATGTCTTCCACAACCACAGGTTGCTTGTAGGAGGAATCTGTGTTTGCCAACCTCCAAGAGGAGCTGCCAGAGACCCAGAAACCTTCATTTGAGGCATCAGAGACAGAGGGCTCACTGGGGAAGGAATGGAAGGCTTCCTGCAGAAACAGGCATCCAGAATCCCGTGATCATCCCAATGATTTGAGTTGGGAGGGACCTTAAAGCTCATCCAGTTCCAACCCTCCTGCAATGGGCAGGGACACCTCCCACAGCCCAGGGTGCTCCAAGCCCCATCCAACCTGGGCTGAGACACTGCCAGGGATGGGGCAGTGATGGGATGTCTTTTTTAGAATTTCCTAAGGCTGGTTAGCTCAGCCTCTGAGCACTTTGTGGACTACAGTGGGCTGAAGACAAATAATTTGTGCATCTCTGTTGGTTCCAGAGTAAACTGTCTGGTGTTGAACAGATGTGTGTTATATGTATACATATATATATATAAAAATATATAAATAAAATAAATACATATAAATAAATTCATATATGTGAATCTAAAATTTACATATTTTGTTTATATTTTATAATTTCATTTGTATATTTATATAGTTTTTATTTATATATTTGTAATATATATTTTTAGTGCAAGACCAATACTTGAAATGAAAATTTCATCTCAGAATAAACCAGATTGAAGGGACCCTAGGAGTTTCTGGCCTGAATCTGTGCTCAGGGCAGGTCCAATTTGTCCAGGTTGCTTAGGGGTATCTTCAACAAAATTTTGAATGTCTCTGAGGATGCAATGTTCACTTCTATCTTCAGCCAAGTCTTTTGGTCTTGTGGTGTCTGTTCTTAACAGGTAAGGAATTCAAAGCCCAGCTGCAGCCATGAGAATCCTTCATCAGCTCTTGGTTATCTTCTTCCTGATGCTCCAAGGTGCTACAGGTAAGATGTGAGGGGGCTACAGAGGGGAATTAGAGGAGAGAGGGAGAATATCCACTTTCGACCATTTTCATGACAAATGAGTATTCTGCCTCTCTCCCCTGTGTCTGTCACTCCCAGGACATCCTGTCCTTGTGTGCATAGAAACAAATGCTGCTTCAGAGGGACATGTTATTGGCCAGAGTTCCAGGCTGGAAGATGTGCTGATGGATTGAATTGCTACAGGAGGCATCAATAAGTGCAGGGATCACCATGAGAAGATCCTCCTTGTCTCCAGAGCAACTCTGTCTTGCTTCTGCAATGCCAAACCTGCTGGCATAGAGGGTCCTCAAGGGTGTTCTCATCCCATGGAATCATTGAGGAGTGTAGATTCCAAGAAACTTTTCAAGGTCATCTAATCCAACCTCCCCCTGCAGTGAACAGGGACATCTTCAACCAGATCATGATGCTCAAAGCTCCTGTTCAAACTGACCTTGAGTGGTTCCAGGATGGGCAACAACTTTCTGGGCAACCTGGGACACTGTTTCATCCTTTTCATTGTAAAAATGTCTTTCTAATATCTCATCTAAATCTCCCCTCTTTCAGCTTAGTGCCATTCCCCCGTATCCCATCCCTCCGGGCCCTTGGGAAAAATCCCTCTCCAGCTTTCCTGGAGGCCCCTTCAGGTACTGGAAGGTGCTCTAAGGTCTCTAAGTCTTCTCCAGGCTGAAAAATCCCAACTTTCTCAGCCTGTCCCCATAGCAGAGGTGGTCCAGCCCTCAGATCATCTTCGTGACCCCAGAACAGGACAGAGAGTTGCAGGGGGGTCTCATGAGAGCAAAGTAGAAGTGGAAGAATCCTTCCCTCAGCCTGAGGGTCACATTGCTTTTAGTGCAGCCCAGGAGCCCATAGCAACCTCTTCTCTGGTGTCATGAAATAAAGACAATGTCACTGTAGGAAACCTACTGGAGGATAACCTGAGACTCTCTCTTCTTCACCATTCAGGGTGAAGAGCAGCTGAAGACTTCATGGACTGTTCTTGAAAATCCTTTCTGCTTCTATCAAGTGACTTCTGACTCACCCTGTTCCCATCTCTCCTGGTAACAACAGTTCTTGCTCCAAGAAAAAGCTCTTAAAATCCTCCTTGACAACGAAGCAAACATCAGCTTCTGCAAAAGATGGATATGAAACAGGCAGCGCAGTGGAAATTATTTCTTTCCTCCACTTTAATAAAATCACCTTGGGTGGCATTCATATGGTCAAACCTTGGATGCTTTTTGTAGGGAAGGAGGGGAATTATGTAGAGCTCCTCAGCCCATGGGCAGTAACGTATGGGTGGGCTCCTGGTTTTTCCAAGTAGATCCTTCTGCACTTGCACCTTATTGCACTGCCAGGAAAAAGAGATTTCAACTCATTCCCCACTTCCCACTGTCCAAACTCCTGGAACAATCCTGTAGAGGTATTTTTGTCAGGGATAAAACTAAACTTCTTTCTCTGTGATGTTCTCACCAGTGCTTGTTTCCAGCAGGTAAACATTCTGGTAGTTTCCAGGCTGCTTTTTGAAAAGATTATGATATTTTCTTACTAAGATGTCATAGACAGAACCCATGCCTACTGTCTCTTTTCACCTGCCATCATGGGCTAGCAGTGTAGAAGAAGCCAAGATAATTCCAGGTTCTTCCTTCAGAAAGCCTGGAGACGTTTGTAAAAACTCCACTTTTGAGATGACCTTATGCAAGGGAAAACCAGGAGCATTTGGATAACATCAGACTTGAGAGTGACACAGACGAGGAAAAAAGTCACAAAGAAGGAAAGAGAAAGGGTGAGCTAATTTCCAAAAGTTATGGGTGTGCAACATACGGATTTGGTCGTCATCCTTTCAGAAGCAGTTGATGGATGTGCACAGAACAGTGCCCACTCTAATTCATTCCCAAACTGAGATTGGTTTTGACTCCTAATGGCTCACAGGGTGGGTTTGAAGGAATATCCACACCTGAGAAAAACCCTCGGAAGGGCAAAGAATGACTTTGCTAGAGACACAGCTTTCTATGAGCTTTGGACAGCCAAGGGTCCCAGCTCCATCCCTCCTCTGCTTCTCCCTTACCCACCTCCTGCCAGAGGTACTTGAATGGTAAAAATGAGATTTACCTTTGAAACTTTATAATTATCAGACTCAAGAATGCTCAGTGTTAGAGCCAAATCCTTGACCCCACTTGCACATAGGACCTTGGGCACGGCAAAAATTAACAATGCATCTTTGTTTCCTTGAGGAATCAGGTTGAGCAACAATAACAGTTGGTAGGCAAGATAACCACAAACTACTTGGTGAAGTAACCACAACTTCTGTAATTTTATTCTCTCCTTTTTTTTTTTTTTTTTTTTATCCTCTCTATAGGTACCATTAGGCAGCTGTGCACAGCAATTAGATAACTCTTAACCATGTCTCCTCCAAACTGAACAAAGAGGGATCCTCCAGCCTCTCTCAAATGGCTGATCCCCTGGTCCAAACTCTCCAGGTTTCCAAAAGAAAGGAATCTTACGTAAACTCCACAGGACCTTCTGGTGGGGTAGCCTACCCATTGGTTCATGCCCCACTAGTCATAAGAGAACCTTTGGAATACCTTTGGAATATCTTCAAAGCAAAATTCCTGGTTCATTTTCCTCCTGAGGGATCTGGTTTGTACACAGGAAAATCCCTCTGCAAATTGATCCAACGTGAAGTCATGGGAGACCATCAGGTGTTGCTTCAAAACCACATTAATGTGACTGAAGACTTCACCATGGACTTTAGGAAAAACAGTGTTCACCCCTGGAAAAAAAGCCAAGGCAAATGTTAGGAAATTAAGGGTCAAAAAAAGGAGCTGAAAACAAAAGAATAAATATGATTGGGCACTGTGCAAATCCTAGATGTATTTTGGACATTGTGTGCCATCCTATCCATCCCATGCCCAATAACGTGTAGAAAAACTGAAAAATAAAGACAAATGCATAACAGGAATGATCCCCTGAAATAGCTGAATCCATTTGAAGAGTTCTCTGGTTGACAAAGTCCCTCTTTTAATTGTGCAAAAGCAGACAAGGGGGAGTGTAAGAAAAGACCACAGCATCAGCGGTGATGTAGAAAAGGGAAAATTGAATATTTATTTGCTGCTTTCCAGGACAGAAAAAACAGAGATGATCAGCTGGAAGACAGAGAGTAGATTAAAAAAAATAAATAAATAAAAATAAATAAATAAATCCTCTGAACATGTATTTTTCCATCAGCTGGAAGCATGTACAAGGACATCACCAGCATGTCCCTTCTCTCAGTTTCTATATTTATGGAACAGAGAATGAACTGACTGGGAGGGCAGAGAAGCAAGAAGGTGTTTTGTACTGCAACGGGTGATGTGGATCCTGAGGAGAAACTCTTCAGCTCCTGTCCCAAGATGTTTGACACACAGCACGGTGGCTTAACGGATCTTACACAAGCTGGAGTGTCACAACAGGAATTTCATGAATAGGTATTTGCCAGAAGAAAAACTTCAACAGGTTCAGAGAAAAAAAACTTCGACAGGTTCAGAGAAAAAAAAAGGAAAAGAAAAAAAAAAAACTAAGAGAAAGCAGTTGTCACTCCCCTTTCACAAACACCTTATAAAAGAGGATTTCAGCCCAACAGCCAAAGTCCTCTGCAGGAAAGGGACCAAGAACTGGGCTCATTTGGCTTCTGGGCTCATCTGATACCCGGTAACTTCTCAGTTCCTTTCAATCTTTCTTTCAATGTCTGCTCTTTTCCTTCCCAGCCCTGGCTCTGCCCCAAAAGAACCCCTGAAAACCTCTGCATTATTAACCTAGACATCTAGGTTAATAAATAAATGGTAATCCAAGCTTCTCAGGAATTGCAGGGGTTGAATAAGTAGCTCAGAGATGTGCTAATACCTAGAATGCTCTGATAAAAATTGCTTACTAACTCCTAGGAAAAACATCTGGCTGGGTCAGGTTGTTTTAGAGAGGTCTGTGATCCAGAGAAACTGGTGGTCTCTTTGGTAGAAAGCAGTATATATATATATGTATATATATATATATTTATCTGTGTCTGCACTTTCAGAACTCTATTTCATTTTCAGAATTGTAACTCTGCCTGCTTGATTCTTCTGAATTTCAAATATATAGAAATCTGGGTAAATTTTCAATACTAATTTCAAAGCTGCTTTGGGCACTCCCTACCATCCCTTTCTCAGCCCTCTGACATTTCAGCACAACCTCATCTTCCCTCCCTTGCTTCAGAGAAGATAATTTGTGACAGGTCAGAGAAGACTTTCAAATGCCAAGAATATGGCATTAACTACCTTTTATTTACCCTTCACCCCCCTCTCTAGGCTGTTATATTTCATTTTGCTGCTGTTAGTCCAATTATTAACTCATTCAATGAAGGAATTACATGTTGGCTTTTTGACGTGTGAAATGAGAACAGATTTGGTGCCACATTTCTGTTGTTGACCTTCTGCCTGTAGACTAAGATCAAAGACTTTGAGCAAGTTGATCTTACCCGTTATTGCTTGATAAAATTTAACATTGAAAAATTAATTAATTTTTTTTTCTTGAGGTTGGGAAGTTTGTCTGCATAATAACCTCATGTTGCTTAGTGCTTTTTATTTTTTTAGATAAAACATTCAACTCAAAATAGACATTATTGCATTTTTACTGTGGACTATTTGCAAAGTATGAAAGAAACCTGAGCAATCAAACTATAAAATAACCTCACTATTCCATATCCTGAAAGCACTTTGTGCCTTATATATTTTTACCTCTCCCAGAAATGTTCACACCAGTCATGATACCATATCAACATAACTGGTTACTTTATTATTTTTTGAAAGTTTGAAGAAAAATGTGCTATAAATTTCATCTTGATTATCTTATTACAGAGTTGAGAATCCTGCAGATCCCAGGGTCTCTCTGTCATCTACCTTTCCTGGTCCTTTTCCCTACAGCAAATCTCCAGTCATGAAGGTCCTGTACCTGCTCTTTTCTCTCCTCTTCTTGGCACTCCAGGTTTCTCCAGGTAAGATGGAAAAGAGATGCTACAAGGGGGTTTTAGTACCACAAGTAAATTTCCCAGCACATTTTAACCACTACTGGATAAAATTTACAGAAACTGAACAGGATGTAGTCAAACAGCTTCTTGTCTCTGTTCCCCTGTGAAAACTATTTCAAAAGTGGAGGAATTGTGACTTGCAAAGAAAAGTGATTTTTCAGCTCTGATGTTTTCCTAAAAAAGATCAAGCTGAACACTCTGATGTTGGAGACCTGAGATGGTGATTGTGGTCACCATGATCTTTGGATAACATCACACCCAGCAGTCCATGGGCTGATGAAAGTGAAGCCTGGCCAATTGTTTTCAGGTAGAAAGGAGTATAAAAACCTCTGGACCTGTGAAGCTTTTCCAGAAGGTAACAGAGAATGAAACAGGAGGTTTATCACTCTCCACCTGAACTTTATGGCCATCCATTTTTGATGCACTGGGGGCTCAGGATCCAACCTCTTCAAGGTGGAGCCCTGCTTTGTAACCTCACCTCTTAAATGGCCTTTCAAAACCTGGGCAAACCCTGAAGACAAATTGGTGATGAAGGTAGTTCAAGGAATTGGGAAACCTTGCTGGCATTACAACTGCAGAATGAGAGGGAAGGCCATTTTTTTCTTCTTTTTTCTTTTTTTTTGGGGGGTTGTGATTACAGGTTTGTCTTCACCCCGGCGGGACATGTTGTTCTGTAGAAAAGGGACCTGTCACTTTGGGAGATGTCCCATCCACCTGGTTAAAGTTGGACGTTGCTTTGGGTTCCGTTCCTGCTGCAAAGCGTAAGTCTGAGATTCACCAAAGCTCATCTGAAGTATCAGGAGATGATTTGGGTTGGAAGGGACCTCTAAAGGTCATCTAGTCCAACCCATGGCAGGGCTCTCCCATGCCACATGCCACAGGTATGAGCAGACAAAGCTCTTCTGCCTGTGTCCTTAATCCAGAAGTTCTGTTGAATGTCCAGACTGGATATAAGTAAAAATTCCTAATATACCATGAGGATAGTCAAGTGGTGAAGTAGGTTGAGCTCCACAGTGCTCGTTCTGCTGAGATGTGCACCAAAACCAGAATTATTGGATGGGAAAAGACCTTTAAGAAAATCAGGTCCAAATGTTAACCCAGCACTGCCAAGACCACCACTAAACCATGTCCCTCAGCACCACATCTCCATGACTATCCCTCCAGGGATGATGATTCCATTCCTTCCCTAGGCAGCCTGGGCCAGGGCCTGACAACCCCTTTGGTGATGATATTTTAATTCTCTAATACCCAACTTTATGTCCTCTTGGACAATCTGAATACATTTCCTCTCATCACTTGTTACTTGGGAGAAGAGATCATGATCCAGCAAGATGTATTAAATGAGGTTGGAGATGTCAGCCTTGTGCTGCTCCAACTCTGTTTGACTCCTTTGCAGCTCCCATCCAGGGCAAAACATCAGGGTTTGGTCCACGGAGAATTGGGGTGATGTGCTGTGTGGGGAGCAGTGGGGAATTCAGTTACCTTGTAGGGGGAACACACATCTCTGGTGCCATCAAAAGTGAGCAAGAAGTGCATGAAAAGTAGCCCTCTATTTCCCTGCAGAAATTAATTCATTCACCTCAACACCAAGGGATATAAATATAATTCTCTATTTTTCCTGAAGCAAAACCCTATTCTTACTGGGTTGTCCCAGTGTGACTTCACATAGAACCCCAGACTGGTTTGGGTTGGAAGGGATCTTGAAGCTCATCCAGTCCCAATCCCTTGCCATGGGCAGGGACACCTCCCCCAGCCCAGGGTGCTCCAAGCCCCATCCAACCTGGGCTGAGACACTGCCAGGGATGGGGCAGCCACAGCTTCTCTGGGAAACCTGGGTCAGGGGCTCAGCACCCTCAAATTGAATAATTTCTTCCTAATGTCCAACCTAAATATCCCTTATTCCAGCTTTAAACCATTCCCCTTCATCCTATCAGCCCATACCATTATCCCAAGTCCCTCCCCAGCTTTCCTGGAGCCCCTTCAGGCACTGGATGGTGCTCTAAGGTCTCCCTGGAGCATATCAGGTATTTTGGAAAATATTTACACCCCGGAGGAAAATGTGTGGAGTGAGAGAAGGTAAGGAGGGAATAGAAGCAGAAAATGATTTTTTTTTTCCCTTATGCAGGCCATGGGATCTCTAAAACCTGAGGGACTGTCCATTCAAGAGTGATGAAAATTTCTCCTAAACCCAGGAATTTGCTTTGAATCCCCTTACTGCTAAAACCACCAAGTTTTGTCAGACCCTGCCACAAAGCTTCAAGCAGCTTTCATCTTTAATTCCAAAAGCTTCATCATATTGAATAAATTCAAACATAGTCTGCATTGCCTTCCCTCTGTTGGAATAAATTGTTGTTGTTTAGCATTCCCGACACAAAAGCAAGGCTGGATGTTACATGGGCTGAGGTTGATGATCCTACCCAGGTTTTGACACTCAAACCTTTGAGGCCAACAATTTGCTGTGCCACTATTCCAGAATTTGAGCTTTTCTTAAGCAGAACAAGAAAAAAATGTCCAGAGCTAGACAGGACTAAAGACCTTACCCTCAATACAAAGAGACAGGTTGGCTGGAAAAACAATTCCCTTTGCAGGAATGTGTTCAGGTGCCAAAATCCCTTTTTTCTTAATATTAAGAAATCTTTTTGGTTTGTTTTGGGTTTTTTTGGGTTTTTTTTGGGGGGGGAGAGAAGTAGTTTAAAACCAAGACACCAGTCATTAAAAAGTCACCACGTGAGACTCAATGTTCTGACTTCTGAAAGATGAGCATCCCAGGGAAGCCTATTTTCTGATTTTTTTTTTAGTTTGGGGGGTTTTTTGCTGTTGTTATTGTTTGGTTCATTCGGTTTTTTAATAGTGCACCGATTTCTGCTGGCTCTTTACTCTCCAGCACATTTTATCCTGTGATTTCACAGCAATGGATGTAAATTTGGGGGTTTTTCCCCCCACCCATCCCTCTGAGACGTGACATAAAAGAAAATAGATGGAGAAGAACTTACACAAATCTCAAGTCTCTCAACTTATACAAGTCTCTCCCACTCCCTACACCTTGTGTCACTCTCCCTTCAGTTCCCCACGTGCACACACATATTTCTGGAATGTTCTTCAGGCGAGGATTTTGTGTGCTTGCCAAAATTGCAGCATTTATAGCATAGAATGGTTCAGGTTGGAAGGGACCTTCAAGATCATCTCAATCCACCCCTCCCTGCCACGGCAGGGACACCTCCCACTAGATTGGGTTGCTTAGAGCCCCATCCAACCTGGCCTTGAATACTACCAAGGGTGGGACTTCCACATCAGGAAACACTTTCTTCCAGGAGGGAAACTGAGCACTGACACAGGTTTCTCAGGGAGCTTGTGGAATCTCCATCCTTGGAGCTATTTACAAGCCATCAAGATGCAGCCCTCAGCAAGAAGCTTGAGCTCATGGCTGGACCAGAAGACACTTCCAGACCCAAGGAGTGTGTTGATTCCGTGACACTATTAAGTCTTTATTGAAAGCAGGGAAAAAAAATCAGTGTCTGCCCAAGGCACACCAAGCCCATAATGGGACATCTCCAGCCCAGGAACATCCAGAAAGAGCAACACTTCCTCTGCCCCCACACCTGGGGTTGGAAGATTCATGGAGGGGACAGGACAGCAGGGAGGAGGATGTTCTGCCTGTAAAACCCAGGGATCCATCACCACTTCCTGCATAAACAAAGCACAATGTGTCAGCATTAACACCTTTTTTGTCTTCCTCTGGTCTCTCTGCCACTTCTTCTATTTTAAAGACCTGTAGGGAATTACTGGAGAATCCCTTCAGTCCTGATTGCAGATGGCTTGGACCTGGGCTGTTCTTTGAGGTTGCAGCCTTGAACCCAAGGCTCTTCAGAAACCTCAAGGAGATGATCCCCTGCCCTACACTACACAAAGATCAAACTTCCCTTCCCAGCAGCATGGGAAAGTCTTCATCAAAGCCCTTAGTCTGGTCTCATGGAGATGAGAGGCATTAGGAAGGTGTTGGCTTGAATTTGGGCTTCTTCAGCCCCACACAAGACAGGTTCAAGCAGCTCTACCAAGGGACTTTAACCCTCCTTCCCTGGTCTCTGCATCTCCACGAGTGCAGGAGGGTGTTCCCCAGATGTAAAGGAAACAGAAGGGGTTTTTTCAGCCCAGGAAGCAGAGGGACCATTCCTGAATGACTGACTTGAGAACTTGCCTTTTGCAGCAAACCATAAATGTTGAACACCTTCCAAAGATGTGATGAGGGTGATAGCATGTCAAAAAACTGCAGAATCCTCCTTCTTCCTTACATTGACCTTCATTTCCTGGAGCTAGAGATGCACCTGCAGAGAGGAACAATTGAAAGGTAAAATATAAGGGAGAATATTCTTTAATTCCAGAAGATCTGAGCACGCCACCAGGATTTCAATCCCTTTTATGGGCCAAGTATTAAAATCACCATCACTGCACCTTCAATAGGCAGCTACCCAGAAGATCTATCAACTAATGCCCTGGGGCAGAGATGTCCCTGACAGCTTGTGGTACACAGGGATATTTTCCATCCTTCCACTGTCCCTGCAGGAGGAGCAGCTCTTTCATAAAGACTCAGATACTTCATTCAGCCCTATGGATGAGAGCTGCAGTATCTCAGAATCACACAGATCTAGGGGCCCTCCAAAGGTGCTAAACCTCTGGGATTAGACAACAGACTTCCCCAGCTATTTTTGGGGTGAGCAGGGTAGGCTGGGGTTTCAGTGACTTTGATGGAAATAGTCCCCAGAGCAGCAGCTAAATGCACAGGGTGGAGCCCATAGCTTGGTCCATCCCTAGTCCACAGAGGGATCCCAACCCTTATTTCTGGATGACTGGCTCCACATTTACCCCTCTACTCTCAGAGGAAGGGGCAATGTGGGAGCATCCTGTGGTATATCCCATTGTGTGTTTTCTCCTGCTGAAGCAAAGCCACAAAACCATTCCCTCCTTTGAGCATCTCTAAAAAAAAAAAATGCACTCACTCCCTGGGACATGGAAAACCCAACTGATGGAGGTTCATGTGTCACCACCCATCTCCCTCCTTCCCCTCTTACCTCCAGCACCCTGGATCAACCACAAGAAGAAGGAGAAGAGGAGATACAGGATCTTCATGGCTGAAGGCCTTGGTGGGGCTGAAGAGGGGAGATAAAAAGGCAACAAAGGCATTGGAGAGCCCCAGGTGGTGTAGAAGCCTGGGGACAGTGGGAACACCAAACTCCAGACATGTTACACCAAGCTCCAGACATGTTCTGCTGGACAAAGGAAGATGATGCTGCCTGTAGCCTGGTCACAACAACTCCTCCCTGTACAACTGCATGAACAGCCTGCAAAGATGTCAGGACACTTCAGGCAAAGCATTGCATAAAGACATTTCATTTTTTTTCCAGTTATCTACCTTGTGCTTTCTCCCAAACACAGGCTGTAGATCGTATATCCAGTGATCCATGTTTTAAGCCAAAAAGCACTTGGTGCTATTTTGAGAATGCAGCCAGAAAATTCACCTTATGGACATATCCTTGGACCTTACAGAGGGCCTGATGGTCTCTGGAATGGATCTGAATATGTTTCCAGGGAGGCAGGATCAAAGATACAGCCTAGGTAAGACTTCAAGTGTGCTCATCAGATCATTGAATCATAGAATCCTAGAATCTCAGGTTGGAAGGGACCTCAAGGCTCACCTGGTCCACCCCTTCTAATACTATTGTTTATCTGAGATGTCTCAGCATCCCACTGAGCTGAGACTTCAAACTTCCCAAAGTGAGGAAATCTACCCTGGGAGACCATTCCAATCTCTGGCTGTCCTCAGAGTGAAAATTTTCCTTTTGTGTCCAATCTGAATCTCCCCAGGAGCAACTTGTGCCCATTGCCCCTTGGCTTGTCCATGGGACTTCTTGTCAACAGGGAGTCTCCATCTTCTCTGTAGCCCCTCTGCTACCTGTCTAAGGGTTATAGAAGGTAAGGGTTATTCCTAGTGCCTGTGCTCTCCTGTTTCTGCCCTTCCTTTAGCAAAGGTCCAAGCAGAGGTCTGCACACTCAGGAGGTGCTTGTGGTAGGGCTCAATGGAAAAGCAATGGAAAAGCTACAGTGATGGAATAATTCTGTAGAGCAGCTGCCCTGTTAGGAGAAAGAGGGAAGAGAAGTGTCCCCTTGGCATAAGAGATCAGGAAAAAATGACCTTTTGGGTTAACTGAAGGCTGAAAGAAGAGAAATTCTCTGTGCTGCTGGACATAAAGTGACTGTTCCCAGAGAATTCCCCTTTTCCCAGTATACAAGACCCTGAGGTCCCTCTTGAAACACTACAGAAACTTTCCAATCTTTCCTGTGCTGGGAAAACCCTGGATCCAGTTTCAGCAGATTCTAAGTTCTACTGGGGAGGAATTTTTATTTCCAATTATTTTTTTTCCCTGCAAAGCTCTGATGATGCCACTACATGAACAGATTTATCCAACAGTTTATCATTTATCTGGTTCCACTATCATGGGGCTTGGACGTACAGACTGGGTGGGTGGGCAAGCTAAAAAAAACACCCCAGAGTTACTTGCCTGGTGAGGGAAAGCCTTGTTCTTCATCCAGCAGCAAACTCCACAGGAATCACTCTCATCCAGGTGCCCCTGGGGTCAGGGGATGCTGCTTTGCCCCCCAAAAAATGGATTTATACCACTGAGGAGGGGGGGGACATGCTTCTTCCCATGGCCACATCTCCCCTTGGCCAATAAGAAAGTGACCCATCTGCGAGGGGCTGGTTGGGGCTGCCTCATCCCTCCCTCTGGTGATTGCAATTTTCACCATTATCCTTGTGCAAGACATCTTGTGACACCCTGTGTGACAGCAGGCACAGGGAGCCATGAGCTCTCAGGACTTGGCTTGGTAAATTCAGCAGCAACCAGTCCCCAAAAAACCAGACAGAGTTTCCCTTCTTGTCTTGACAAAACAGTCATCTAGCATGGGATGGGCAAGAACACGAGGAGTATGATGAACCTTCTTACCTTTCAAAATTAAAAGAAGGGCTTTATCTCTGCTTTTTTTTTTTTAATTAGGTGTTTCATCAGATATTCTGGAGATAGCAGTGCTGCACCCATTTATGAGCTGATGTTGAAATGCACACACACATCAACAATCATCCCCATGTGCTGGGGATGTATCTTGAATCCTGGGGTCAGTTCTGGGTCCCTCAGCACAAGAAGGACATTGAGGGGATGGAACATGTCCAGAGAAGGGCAATGGAGCTGGGGAAGGATCTGGAGAACAAATCTGAGCTGGACCAGCTGAGGGATCAGGGGGTTTGGATCCTGGAGAGGGGAGGCTGAGAGGAGACCTTCTGCTTCTCTGCAACTCCTTAAGAGGAGGTTGGAGCCAGGGGGGCTCAGTCCCTGCTCCCAAGGAACAAGGGATGGAACACAAGCCTCAAGTGTGCCAGAGTAGGTTTAGATTGGGTATTAGGAAAAAATTCTTCATGCAAAAGGTTTTCAGGCCCTGGCCCAGGCTGCCCAGGGCAGTGGGGGAGTCCCCATCATAGAATTAGCTGGGTTGGAAGGGACCTCAGAGATCATCAAGTCCAACCCTTGATCCACTCCCGCTGTGGTTCCCAGCCCATGGCACTGAGTGCCACATCCAGTCTCTTTTTAAATATCTCCAGGGATGGAGAATCCACCACTTCCCTGGGCAGCCCATTCCAATGCCTGATCACCCTCTCCATAAAGAAATTCTTTCTAATATCCAACCTAAACCTCCCCTGGCACAACTTGAGACCGTGTCCTCTTGTCTTGCTGAGAGGTGCCTGGGAAAAGAGACCAACCCCCCCCTGGCTCCAACCTCCTTTCAGGGAGTTGTAGAGAGTGATGAGGTCTCCCCTGAGCCTCCTCTTCTCCAGGCTGAACAGCCCCAGCTCCCTCAGCCTCTCCTCATAGGATCTGTGCTCCAGTCCCTTCACCAGCCTGGTTGCCCTCCTTTGGACCTGCTCCAGCACCTCAATCTCCTTCCTGACCTGAGGGGCCCAGAACTGGACACAGGACTCGAGGTGTGGCCTCACCAGGGCTGAGCACAGGGGCAGAATCACCTCCTTGGACCTGCTGGCCACGCTGTTCCTGATCCAGGCCAGGATGCCATTGGCCTTCTTGGCCACCTGGGCACACTGCTGGCTCATGTTCAGCTTCCTGTCAATCCAAACCCCCAGGTCCCTCTCTGTCTGGCTGCTCTCAGCCACTCTGTGCCCAGCCTGGAGCTCCCCATGGGGTTGTTGTGGCCAAAGTGCAGGACCCGGCACTTGGCCGTGTTGAACCTCATCCCCTTGGAATCAGCCCAACTCTCCAGTCTGTCCAGGCCCCTCTGCAAATCCCAGGAGGGATTTAAAAGCCTGGAGATGTGGTGCTGAGGGACATGGGGCAGGGGTGGCCTTGGCAGTGCTGGGTTACCAGTTGGAACTGATGATCTTAAAGGTCTTTTTCAACTAAAACTATTTTATTATCTCAAGTTCTCTGCTTCCATATAATTCATTTCATATCATAATACCACTTGTCCATTCATCTTTCTTCTTTTCTTGCTGTTTCTCCTCCAGCTCTACTATATTAAGCGCATGGGGTGATTTTCCACAACACCATCAGTTTTGTTCAAGATATTCTGGGCAAAAAGGCCAATGGGACAGTGGAACAGATTCACATTGGTGAGATAAAGGGTGACCAAGGTGACTGCTACATGTTCAGTTAAATAATACATGAATAAATAAAAAGGAAAAGATCTTGGAAAGGTAGTGAGAACCTGCTGTGCTGAGTACAGGACCTGGAGAGAAGGGTGAGAAATGCTGGTGGATTTGAAAAAAGACCTCAGGTGATGTGGACACAGCTTCTGGGGTTGTCCAGATCCCCATTCCCTCCTACAACCCTCCCACAGGAATTTATGCCACAGAAGACTGGGGTACTCTGCATCCAGTGGAGACCTTCTGAGCAGAGATGCCCTGGGACCAAAAATCAGGCATCAGCCCTGTGACCCTGGGAAGGGTTGCACTCCCAACAGAAGGTGGGGACATCAGGGATGGAGTGCTGAAGGTGATCTTTGGGATGGGAAGGACTCAGTAGAGCAGTGTTTGATGATGTTCTGCACTTGCAGAAAGGTTGAGGTCACTCTCTGCTGATGGAGAACCGTGTTGCAATCCTGGTTTGTCTGAAGCAAGCAGAGAGAAGCAGCTTTCACCCTGCTGGACCACACTTCTGGACATTTCTGGGTTGTGGTCCATGGGACCTGTTGGAGATGTCACCTTGAGGAAGAGCTGGACAGACAACCTGGGAGCCCTACTTCCTTCCAGGGTCTTAAAGATCTCCTCCCTGGGAGTTCTGTGGGATGAGGCCCCTCCAGGAGGGATGTGTCAGGGACTGTGGGGTTGATAATGGGATTGGTGTTGTGGGATTGGCAGCAGGGAGGATGCTGAGTGAGGACTTCTCTGTGACACTCAACCCCACTGCAGATGAGGGAGAGGGATGTCCCATCCCAATGGGAAACCTGGGATCTCTGGGATGGGTTAGGTGGGCAGCCCTAGCCATACCCACCCAGGAGACACATTACCCAACACAGTTCTCCCCAAAAGAGCTGTGGCTGTCAGGGGTAAGGGAAGCCCATGACCTACAGGACCAGGACAGAACTTCTCCTCTCCAGGAGGGACCATCCCCAGAGCAGCTCCATCCCATCCACCTCAAACAGCCTGGACCACCAGGGACTGCCAGGATCAGTGTCCCCATGTCACTGACAGGAGAGAACATCCACAAGGACAGACACAGAGGTGACCCCCAGCATCCCCAGATGTTTCTCCTGACACCACCAACCCCCCCTCCAGAGCACACCCTCCATCCCAAGGAAACAGCCACCACACATCCCACCCACTGCAATGCCAAACTGCTCATCTTTATTCATGCTGGGAAAAGCAGCCCCTGCCCCAAGCACAGCAGGGCCGTGGGGAGATGTCTCCAGCCCAGGAGAACCTGGGCAACCTGCAGGAGCAGAACATCCACTCCTGCTGGCACACCAACTGGGGAAGGCAGAGGAAGGGATGGAAGAGGACATCAGGAGATGGTTCCAGAAGCATGGGGGATGTCCTGCGTGTAGAGTTCAGGGTCTCACCCCCAGACTCTGTAGGAAGAAAGCAGGCAAGCACATCACCTGTGGGAATTTACCTGTCTCACCCACCTCCCCTGGGATGACCAGCAAGCCTGTGGGGCAAGAGGTCAGGTTCAACAGAATGACAGTCCCAGAATTGTTCTGGTTGGAAAAGACCTTTGGGATCATCAAGTCCAACCATTAACCTAACTCTACAGGGTCCATGTCCCTCAGCACCACATCAAGACATCTTTGAAACAACTCCAGGTTTGGTGATTCAGCCATCTCCCCAGGCAGATGGTGCCAGCATCTGATAACCCTTTCAGTGAAGAAGTTTCTCCTAATATCCAACCTAGACCTGCCCTGCTGGAGGTGAGGTTCAGTTTTTTTTCCAGACTGGACCTGTGTTATCTCAATGGTGGCAGCTCAGACCCCAAGTCTCTGCAGATGCATCAAACCCAGGATCATGGCCCCAGTGCTCATGTCCAAGGACAGTGAATGCTTCACTCTTTGATAGCTCCTGAGAGCCTGAGTGGGGCTGAAGGAGATCAGGGAGGTGCTGAGTGACCTCAGAACCCTTCAGCCCCACTCAGGGAAGCTCCAAGCATCTTTCCTTTCCTCCCTGACCTCTGCCTTGGAGCAAGTGTAGCAGTGAGGTGTTAAGCTGGTCATGGACACTCAAATACAACAGCAACTCCATCTGCCAGCCCCATAGCATTTCAAAGCCCCAAAACTTACGTTTTGCAGCAAAAGAAAAACCTTGAACATTTTCCCTTGGGGATATAGGGGAAATTGCACTTCAGAAATCCACAGTAGCCTTTCTCTCGGTGACATTTTTCCTTACTTCCTAGAGCCAGGGAGGACCCTGCACGAAAAAGGAGGTCAAAAGAACTCAGGATGGGGTGACTGTAACAAAGATGTGTCATTCCAGAGGGCCTGATGCTTTCCCTGGATCTCAACCTCCCCCATGCACCCAGCACCAAACCCAACCTCTCCAACAAGAGGTCATGTTTTCTGCAGCAGTGTCTGTGCACGTGAGGAAAGGCACAGGGAAGGAGCACTGTGGGGTCCCAAATGTGTCATGCTGGTTCCTTGGCTGCCCAGACTGGTTTGGGTTGGAAGGGACCACAAAGCTCATCCAGTTCCAACCCTCCTGCATGGGCAGGGACACCTCCCACAGCCCAGGGTGCTCCAAGCCCCATCCAACCTGGGCTGAGACACTGCCAGGGATGGGGCAGCCACAGCTTCTCTGGGAAACCTGGACCAGGCTCTCAGCACTCTCAAATTAAGGAATTTCTTCCTGAGAGCTCACATCAATTTCCCCTTTTTCATCTTGAAACTGCTACCTCTTGTCCAGAGCCAATCCCTCCCAAATATCACATATATAGAATCATAGAAATTTTCAGGGTTGGAAGGGACCTTTAAGATCATCCAGTTCCAACCCCCCTGCCATGGGCAGGGACACCTCCCACCAGATCAGGTTGCTCAGAGCCCTGTCCAGCCTGGCCTTAAAAACTTCCAGGGATGGAATGGGGCTTCCACCACCTCTCTGGGCAACCTGTGCCAGGGTCTCACCACCCTCACGGGGAGGGGTGGGATATCTGACATGACTGCTCACTTCCCAGGACACGGAAAACCCCATGGATGGGCGCTTACACCTCACCCCATCTCCCTTTTCCCCTCTCACCTGCAGCACCCTGGACCAACAGGAGGAAGAAAGGGAAGAGCAGGTACAGGATCCTCATGGCTGATGCTTTGTCTCAGGTCTCCACAGGGCTGCAGAGGGGATACATGAAGACAACAAAGAAAGGACATGGACAAGGCTGGAGACACATGGTGACCCAAAAAAACAGAAGTGATCTCCAGCAAAAAGAGATCATAAAGTTAGTGTTGCAACTTCACTGCTATCCTGGGGTCATTCTGGGAAGCACCAGCTTGCTGGACAATCCAGAGATTATTTTGTTGTCTTCTTTAAGTGTCTTCATGATGTTTTCCTTGTCTCAAGGATTCACGCCTAGTTTTTGCCATTTTATTCAAAACAACATCCCCTGAAATTCATCTTGCAAGCAAAGAATAATTACTTCTAGAAGTTACAGTCCCTCAGAACTTTTCCAGGTCCCATGTTTGTTCCCTAAGGAGAATTTTCCAGAGAGACAAGATCAAGGGGTGCCAAAAGATCCACTTCCCAGAACAGTCAGATCAGGATTAACTCCAGAGCATTTTTTCTCTTCTTTCTGCCTCTTCTGAATCAAACACCAGAAGAGTTTGTACAGAGAAGGTTTGTACAGCAGGAGATGCTTGTCACAACACTCAGTGCCATGTCACTAACCAACCCAGGGGCAAGAACTAAGGGATAAACTTCTACCTGGAGATGCCATGCTATGTGAAAGGTTACCTCGTGGTCTCCATCACTTCAGCCAGTCCAAAGCTGGATGCTCAAACCACCCTGCCCAGTTACTTCTGCTTCCCTGAGCTCTGGCAAGATGTCCCAGCTCAGGTCGGAAGTGCCCAGAAAATCACCACATGGTTTGGGTTGGAAGGGACCTCATCCAGTTCCAACCTCCCTACACGGACAGGGATACATCCCACCAGCCCAGGATGCTCCAAGCTACCTCCAGCCTGGTCTGCAGCACTTCCAGGCAGGGGCAACCCCCAACATCCTCAACTGAAGATCATTCCCAGGCCTCCCAGCAAAGACCCTTCCCAGCCCCACAATTCCTGTCCCCGCCCCATTCAGCACCAACCCAGGGTGTAGCAAAAGGGCAGAGAAGTGTCTTCATAGACAGAAAGAAAACACAGCTAAACTTTTGAGTTAACTAAAAGCCTGAAAAGACAGAAAATCTCCATACAGTTGTGGGGAAAGCATTTCCTTACATTTCTAAGACCCATTTCCCCAGAGCAAAAGGTCTTGGATCCCTTCTTCAGCATCGAGAGACCTTTCCAGATTCTTCTGCACTTAGGAAAATTTAGTTCCTTCTTCCACATGTTCTGGGCTCTTAAAACTCCCCTGAAAGTTTTTATTCTCTTTTCCAGGCAGCTCTGATGCTTATTTATACTCAGAGAGCCTTCCACCAGTTTGTCATTGAGGTGGTTCCAGGAAGATGGATTTGCACAGAGAGGCTGCATGGGTGGCCAGCCAGGAAGAAACTCTGCTGTCACCTACCTGAGGAAGGCTCAGAGGGCACCAAGGCAGCACCAGGATGAACAATCTGACCAAGACTCACTTGCCCCCAGAAGTGTTCAGATCAAGGAGGACCCCTTTGCCCTAAACACCCTGGTTTTACACTGCCACCAGTGGGTGGGACATGAGCTTATTCCTGCTGATGTATCTCTTCGTAGCCAATCAGAAAGTGACCCATCAGCCTGGGGATGCTGGAGCTCTTTGTCATCTCTCCCTGCTGCAGTGGGAGAGGTTGAGGTTGTGTTCTCCCCAGGAGGTGCCTCCTGGGGGCTGTTGCAATCTTCACCGTTATCCCCGTGCAACATCTTGTGCCACCCCGTGTCACAGGGGGCACAGAGCCTTGGTGTGTCTTGCTGGAAAATCTTCGGCGTTGGTTGATGAGAAGCTCAACGTGAGCTGGCCATGTCCAAGGCTTCATCAAAAGCAACATGGCCAGCAGGGCAAGGGACAGGATTTTTTCTCTCTTCTCCACTCTCATGAGACCCCCTGCAGTGCTGGGTCCAATGCTGAGCTTCTAAACTTCAGAAGGACCTGGAGCCATTGGAACAAGCCCAGAGGAAGCCACGAAGATGATCTGAGAGCTGGAGCAGCTTTTCTCTGGAGCCAGGCTGAGAGAGTTGGGGGTGTTCAGCCTGGAGAAGAGAAGGCTCCAGGGAGACCTCAGAGCAGCTTCAAGTACCTGAAGGGGCTCCAGGAAAGCTGGGGAGGGACTTGGGACAAGAATTACAGAGGAAGAGGATGAGGGGAAATAGTTCTAGGTTGAAAGACAGGAGATTTAGGTTAGACATGAGGCAGAATTTTTTTGCTGTGAGGGTGCTGAGCCCCTGGCCCAGGTTTCCCAGAGAAGCTGTGGCTGCCCCATCCCTGGCAGTGTCTCAGCCCAGGTTGGATGGGGCTTGGAGCAACCTGGGCTGGGGGAGGTGTCCCTGCCCATGGCAGGGGGGTTGGAACTGGATGAGCTTTAAGGTCACCTCCAACCCAAACCATTTGGTGTTTCTATCATGAGGTTTAGACACCAGCACCATCCCAGTCCCAGAAGAAGAGTTTCTTTCTCTGTTTCTTCTCATTTGATGGAGTAATCAACTTGTATATGGTGTCCAAGGACATGCAGAGTATCAAAAACCTTCCCAGCTCTGGGCACTGCAAGAACACCTTCTTCTGGGGGAAGATGTCTGTGTACCTGACACATCAGAGCTCATAAGCATCAGAGGTTCAGATGAAGTGAGAACAGCACCATGATACACATGAAGGTCTGTAAACCAGGTGGTCCAAGGCTTCTGCATGTCCTTCTAAAACCATCCAAAGTGTAGAAAAATAAGGTGGATGCAGCCATCCCTCGTGCAGGTAATGGATTTGTTAGCATTCAAACAAGAGCTTGCCTGGGGGGAGGAGGCTGTGCTGCACATCTGATTTAACTACTGCTCCTCCAGGTGTTTGGAAGAGCAGCCTGGTCCCCTCAGCTCCAAGGGGGTCCCTGCTGGGGATGTTGTCTGTGGCTTGGCCTCTTGGCCTTTTCTCCTGGCACACCATTGAGAGGTCAAGTCATGGTGGCAAGATAACAATCACCAAAAATGTAGAAGATGGCTTCTGCAGAGCATCCACCTGCCCACAAGACTCATCTTGGTTTTTACTTGGTGGGTTCCTTGAAGAGAAGGAGAAGTCCTGGTTTGGGGTACAGCAGTGGTTATTTGCTGGATTTTAATGAGCAGGGATGCAGAGTGAGTGTGTGCATGTGTCAGGGTTTAACACTGGCCCAACAATTAAACCAAGTAACAGCTGCTCTCTATTAATCCCCCTCCCCTCCCTGATAAAGCAAGAAGAGAGAAGAAGGGAGAGAGACTTAGGGGTTGGAAACTAAACTACCCAACTTTAATGGAACAGTAATGATAAATAGGAGAAATTACTAAATCTGTACAAATATACAGGAAAATTGATCCCACATTCCTCTCCCTTTTCCTCCAATAACTCTCACGTCNAATGAAACAGTAATGATAAATAGGAAAAAAATGACTAAATCTATACAAATATACAGGAAAATTGATCCCATGTTCCTCCCCCCTCTCCCCCAATAACTCTCACATGTATAAGAGACAGCTGCAGGGCAGCCCTGGGAAAGTCCAGGCTGGAATCCTGGGGTCAGGAGCAGTTGGGAGCTGGAGGCAGGAACACACAGATTCAGGCTGGCATGGATCAGGAGCACAGGCAGAGGAATGGATGGAATCCTCCCAGGATGCCAAAACAAACAGGGACAGGTGAAGAAGGGGAAGCAGGAAGGGGTTTGACCCTCGTGATCCCTCAAATTTATACTGAGTATGAGGTGTATGGGATGGAATACTCTGTTTGGTCAATTCTGGTCATTTATCTTGTCCATTCCTCCCTAAGGGAGGGTTTCAGGTGGGACCTCTTTACTCCTTCTGGAGGGCAAAATGTTCCTCAGAGCTGAGCAGTTCCTTGGTTCTGCAGCCCATTCTCCAGCTGTAACTATAACCATGGAGTGTGATCAGTCCCAGAAGCAGACACTGACTGAGAAACTTGCTGTTAATTTCAGCAAGTGCAGCTCCTTACAAGAGACTGAGCTGGAAGCAAAAGTACAAACCAGAAAATCACCTTTATCCTGGCCCAAACCAGGACAGCATGGGTCACCCAAAGTGTGTCCAACCAACCACAGTGCCAAATGACTCTTATGGAAGGCAGGATGACACAAGAACCCAGGCTGGAGGCCTGAGAATCCTTCTCAGGGATGTCAGGAGGGAAAGCAACAACTCCTTTTCTCTGGCAGAGGGACAACTGGGCACAGCAGCCCTGATGGAGAGGGGGAGGATGGAGGAAGGCAGATCCTGCTTCCACCTTCAGAGTCCTCCCTTGCACCAGGAGGGAACCAGCAGAAATATTGGAGAGCCTTTCCTGGAGGCTGCTGAGGGACGTTAGGAAACATCCCATCCAAGTGCCACAATCATCACTCTGCTTTCCATCAGAAAACGTCCCTTAGATATTGGAGAAAGGGGAGAATATGCAGCCCAGAGAATATCCCCCCCCCAGGGACAAGGGGACAACCCTGGGGGGTGACATGACAGCTCTGGCCATGCCTGGGCATTGCTGTTGGAGCTGCAGCAACCCAGCATCCTCCAGCACATCCCACCAAAACTGCTGGCAGCCCAGCAGCCATCTCCAGAGAGCTCAGGAGTTCTTCCCAAGCTGTGGGTTGTCCCACTTTTGCAAAGCCAATAATGAGTTTGAGAATGAATTTCCAGCATGTGCCCAGAAAAAGGGACAATAACAAATGCAGGGGCTGACCCATTCAGTCAGAGAAATGTTTGGGTCCATCTGGGCCAAGATATCTCATGGATAGCAGCCATGGAGACTCCTTTGCCACCCAGCAGCAGGATGGTGCCTCCCTTGAATTCCTCATCCCTCAGGCTGAGCAGTCAGCACAAGGTCCATTATCCACCATAAAAAGAGAGTGCCACGGAAGCAGGATCCTGGAAAAAGAAGTCTGGGCCTGTGCAAAACAGAGAAGTGGTCCCAGTCCTCATGAGGGTGCAGAGCAGCTCCATCCCATCCACCT
Source organism: Florisuga fusca (assembly GCA_038090715.1). NCBI lineage: Eukaryota > Metazoa > Chordata > Aves > Apodiformes > Trochilidae > Florisuga > Florisuga fusca. The sequence goes on from JAAWXA010000011.1 coordinate 14,086,091, forward strand.
CAAACAGCCTGGACCACCAGGGACTGCCAGGATCAGTGAGTGTCCCCATGTCACTGACAGGAGAGAACATCCACAAGGACAGACACAGAGGTGACCCCCAGCATCCCCAGATGTTTCTCCTGACACCACCAACCCCTCCCCCCAGAGCACACCCTCCATCCCAAGGAAACAGCCACCACACATCCCACCCACTGCAATGCCAAACTGCTCATCTTTATTCATGCTGGGAAAAGCAGCCCCTGCCCCAAGCACAGCAGGGCCGTGGGGAGATGTCTCCAGCCCAGGAGAACCTGGGCAACCTGCAGGAGCAGAACATCCACTCCTGCTGGCACACCAACTGGGGAAGGCAGAGGAAGGGATGGGAGAGGACATCAGGAGATGGTTCCAGGAGCCAGAAGCATGGGGGATGTCCTGCTTGTAGAGTTCAGGGTCTCACCTCCAGATACTGTATGGAGAAAGGAGACAATTAAATCTTCTGTTGGGACTTCCCTGTCCCCCCCATTTCTCCTGGGATGAGAAGCAAGTCTGTGGTTCAACAGAATCAGATCCAATGGAGGTGAGGGTCAGTCCTTTCTGCAGGCAGTTTGGGCCCATGTCATCTTGGTGGTGGCAGCCCTGACTCCAGGTCTCTGCAGAGGCATCAAACCCAGGATCATGTTCTCCAAGCTGTCCAAGGACAGTGGATGCTCAGGAGAGCTCTCTGCAGAGCCTGAGTGAGTCTCATGGAGCTGGAGGAGCCAAAGGAAGGACCTTGGGCTCCATCAGGAGCACAGCAAGCAGCCCCAAACCCACAAGGGATTTTTCCTTCCTCCTTGGGCATCTCCCACAACACATATTGGTCACCATGAGCGTGGTGAGACACTGGCACAGGTTGCCCAGAAAGGTGGTGGAAGCCCCATCCTTGGAAGGTTTTTAGGCCAGAATAGATGAGGCTCTGAGCAACCTGATCTGGTGGGAGGTGTCCCTGCCCATGGCAGGGGGGTTGGAACTGGATGAGCTTAAAGGTCCCTTCCAACCCTGAAAATTCAGTGATTCTGTGATTTTATAAACCCAGGGGAGTACTTTCCAGGCATTGCTTAGAAAGAATTTTTTAGCAGATGTTTTTGTGGGCAAAGATGGAAACTCTTTCTTCAGCCAGGCACCTAGACCTCACCTTTTGCAGCACACAGCAAATGTTGAACATCTTCCAATCCGTCTCGCAGGGAGGCGGCAGCGTCCAAAAGTGCAGTGACCCCTTCTTCGTCTGCATCCTACCTCGCTTCCTGTTGTCATGGGGAAAAAAAATTCAGTCCAATATATGGGCTCAGCTTCAGCATCTCCATAGCCACGTCCTCAGTACCCACAAGCCTCATCTCAGAGAGCTCTTTGGCTCCAAACTGGGTGCACACAAGAAGAGAGGGTGGGAAGGACCACCGTAAGGTTGAGGCTGGTTCCACAGCTGCCTGACGACCACTGGCTGGACCATCAGGCCTGGCAAAACCTCACATCCCTGTCCTGGATGTTCCCTGCCTTTCCATCAGTGACTTCTGATGGAAAATCGTTGCCCAGCCTTTGGGGTTATGAGGTTTTGGGACATTTCTGAGACATCACTAGAAGAGAAGTGACAGCTCTGTGCCCCAGGCAACCCACCATGTCAGCAAACACCTGAGGCTCTCTCCCATCCTTGCCCAGGGCACAAGATCATCCAGAGACACCCAGAGGGGAACAGCTGGGTGCAGAATTGGAGCCAGGAACCAAACCCCTTTCTGACCCACAGAAGAAGACAGATTTCTATTTCCAAGTGCCCTCTCTACCCCTCAGTCCGTGTCCTCTTGGAGGGGGTCTCAGAGTCCTTGTCCTCAACACCTGAACCTTTGCATCACTCCAACTAACACGGTCACCTTGCAGAACATGGAAAACCCCACTCCCACCTCACTCCATCTCCCTTCTGCCCCTCTCACCTGCAGCACCCTGGAGCAAGAGGAGGAAGAAGGGGAAGAGCAGGTACAGGATCCTCATGGTTGATGCCTGGCCCAGGTCTTCACAGGGCTGCAAAGGGGGGACACCAAGGTCACAAGGAGAAAAAGGTCCCAGGATGGTGTAAAAGCCTGGGCACAGTGGAACACCAAACCCATCTCCCAGGTTTTCTGGAGGTGCCAAATTCCTGTGGCCTGAAACAGGTTGTCTCCAGGGTTGTCCTCAATCAAGGAATGAAACATTAGATGATTTCAAACAGATCAGAATTATGGCTTGGGACTTTCTGCTCTCATTTTTACCTCTCCTTAACCAAGAGCCAGAAGAGGGTAGGTTTGCACATCAGGAGATGCTTGTGGGAAAAGTATCTCCTCCATTTGCTGAGGGAAGTCCCCAGTCCCCCAGAACAGAAGATATCAGGGTCCCTCCTCAAGCACCAAGGCACCTTTCCATTTAGTTAGGAAACCATAACTCCATCTCCCACATCTTTGAGGCTCTTAGACTCATGAAGGTTTTTATTCTCGTTCTGATGGATGATTAAATACAGAGATACTGCCAACAGTTTGTGATTTAGAACAGTCTAGGCTGCTGGGATTTGAACAGAGAAGCTGAAAGAACAGTTTTCCAGAAAAACACATAACAGTGACCTACCTGATTAAGTTCTTGGTGCTCAAAAACCCAACAGGAATCACTGTGTCCAGATCCCCTTGGGTCCAAGGAGTATTGTTTTGGCCCAAACTCCTTGGGTTTATACCACTTCTGGTGGAGGGGGGTGGGACATGCATATATTTCTGCTGAAAACCCTTTCCTTGGCCAATCAGAAAGTGACCCATCTGTGTGGAGATGGTTGGGGTTGCACCTCATCCACCCCTGATGCAGGGGAAGAGGTTGAGGTGCCTCCTGGGGGCTGTTGCAACCTTCACTGCAAACTTCATGCAACTCATCTTCTGGGGCACAGTGGGCACAGGGGGGCTCAGCATGGACTGACTGGGATGGTTGGTGCAGGCACCAAGAGAAACCAGTCCCACAAAAGCAGAAAATATTCCTCTCTTTCCTACATGCCCTATTTGTTATCATCATGAGCATGGAATTATAGAATGGTTGGAATGGACCTCAAAGATCATCTGGCCCCAACCTCCCTTGTCATGGTGTCCTGCTTTGGGCCAGGATAAAGGTGATTTTCTGGTTTGTACTTTTGCTTCCAGCTCAATCTCTTGTAAGGAGCTGCACTTGCTGAAATTAACAGCAAGTTTCTCAGTCAGTGTCTGCTCCTGGGACTGATCACACTCCATGGTTATAGTTACAGCTGGAGAATGCGCTGCAGAACCAAGGAACTGCTCAGCTCTGAGGAACATTTTGCCCTCCAGAAGGAGAAAAGCAGTAAAGAGGTCCCACCTGAAACCCTCCCTTAGGGAGGAATGGACAAGATAGATGCCTGAACTGACCAAACAGAGTATTCCATCCCATACACCTCATACTCAGTATAAATTTGAGGGATCACAAGGGTCAAACCCCTTCCTGCTTCCCCTTCTTCACCTGTCCCTGTTTGTTTTGGCATCCTGGGAGGATTCCATCCCTTCCTCTGCCTGTGCTCCTGATCCATGCCAGCCTGAATCTGTGTGTTCCTGCCTCCAGCTCCCAACTGCTCCTGACCCCAGGATTCCAGCCTGGACTTTCCCAGGGCTGCCCTGCAGCCTCCATGGTGATGTGAGAGTTACTGGGGGAAAGGGGGGAGGAACATGGGATCAATTTTCCTATATATTTGTATAGATTTAGTAATTTTTCCTATTTATCATCACTGTTTCACTAAAGTTGTGTAGTTTATTTTCCAACCCATAAGTCTCTCTCCCTTCTTCTCTCTCCTTTCTTTATCAGGGAGGGGAGGGGGATTAATAGAGAGCAGCTGTTATTTGGTTTAATTTTTGGGCCAGTGTTAAACCCTGACACATGGGCAGGGACACTTCCCACAAGACCACATGGTTTAAAATCTGTTTTATATTCTTAGCAAACTTCATTTCTAACTATATTTTATATGAACAATCTTTCTATGGTGTGTCTGCATGGCTGTGCAGTCTTCTGGTAAACTTCAAACCAGAATACTGGATATGGAAAAAAAGTACCAAAAGTTCTGGTCCATGTCCCTGAGACACCAAAGCTCTGGGAGATGGATCCTGGAAAGAATGAAAGGTCTTGAGGCTGGATACATCAGAGACAAAGGGTCTGGTGTCATCTATCAGAAAGACACATGATGGCAGTTTTCCCTGAACAGCAAACCATGGAAGTAGGATTGGGTCTCCATGGTGATGTCTTTACAGGTTTAAGAGTCCTGGGGAGCATCCTCATTTCTGAATTTTGGTACCAGGCTCAGAATCAGGCCAGGGGCCAGAACAACCAAGTCCAATGGCTGATTATGGTGTGGAGAGGGCTTCCAGTCCACACTAGAGGAAGGCCATAGCTGGGGACAACCTGAGTCCCCATGGAGCTGCCCAATGTCCCATGTTGAGGCCTGCCTTTCTCCCAGGATGAGGAGAGTGGGATGATCCTGCCCTGGAAGTGTCTTCTCCATGGCAGTGAAGGGGTCACCTCCATGCACACCAAGCTGAGCATCATCATCTTGTCCCAGGGCTCACCCATAGCTTGGTCCTTGTCTGCTGATGGACCCAGATCCAGGTCTTGATCACCTCTCCCCAAAACTCTGACCCCCAACTCAATCCCAACCTCCTGAGTGACCTCCTGGCACAACCATGAATCCCCCTTTCCTCAGAGACACAGACTGACCTCCCCCACCTCCACCTACCCCTGGACCTCACAACACCCCCGCGGCCCCCCAAGGCCACTAAAGGGACATGTCCTTGTGAAACAACCCCGTGGGGACTCCTGACCCAGCCTGGGACCCAGTGGACAACAAGTAGGCACCCATTGAAGTTAGGGGGATCACAACAACACCCCCATCCATCACCCTGGATGTCAGGTGCAGGGATGTCCTTGCTGAGAGAGAAGCTGGGGTCCCCCTGAGTCCTCCCCCCAGTGCAGAGAGATGCTGCTGTGTCTTGGGGACAACTTGGAGAGAGGGTGGGAGAGGGTGTGGGCAGATTTGTGGGTCTGTGTCCATGGGGGACTTCACCCACCCAGAGGAAAAAGGTGATCCCCCCCCCCAAGCCACTCCCCAAGGACATGGACACACGAAACCTTGGCAGCAGGGATGCAAACCACCACTTGTATTGGAGACACCGGGGTAAGGAATTCCTGTGGGACCAGGTTCCAGCTCTCTGGGGTTGCAGTTGCTCCTGGTGGTGCTTGTTCCCTCTGCTCAGCATCACCCCAGCCACACTGTGAGGGGGTGGGCTGATCTCAGGGGGATCCTCAGACATCAGTGCTGGAGAGGCAGGAGCCCATCACGGATACCATCGGCTGCAGGAGGAAAGGTCTGGAGGTGAGGGCTCAGGGCAGCAGTGAGGGTCCAAGGATATCCCCTTTGCTGCATAGCTATCCCCTTGTTCTCCAACACCCTCTTCTCTAACCCCAACAGACAGCAACCTCAGCCCTGGACCTACCTCCTGCAGCAGAAATCCTGCTCAGAGCAGATGCCAACCCGGCCGATCCCTGGAGGACAGGACCCAGGAGAGCAGAACCCCCCACGGCGCTCACACTCCTGGGGTGACCCTCGAGCAAGGGACAGTCCTGCAGAGCACAAAGCCAGGAGACTTTCGACATGACCCTGCTGAGATGCTGAGCCCAACCCTTGGACCCTGCCTGGCTATTGTTAGCCCACCCTTGGCTGTCCCCTGCCACAAAGTCCCCAGGCAGGCATCTGCAGCAGAAACCAAGGTGATGGTGATGGTACTTAGATGGAAAACACTCACTACCATCCCTTGGCAGCTCCTGGGAGAGGTTCTCCAATGTGTCCCCCTCCTGGAATAAGGAAGGACTCCAAGGGTGGGAGGAGGATCTGCTTTCCTCCCTCCTCCCCAGAGGTGCCCAGTGCTGCTGACATGGAAAGAACTGGGACAGGAGGTAAGAAGAAGGCAGTAAATCTTTGCTTGCAGACTACGAGAGCTTGGTTACAAGGTCCCATCTCCAGTCCCAGCTGCAGAACCTGCAGCAGAAGCCTTTCCTTGAAGGTTTGGGATGCGAGTGACCCCAGGGGAGATGCCACAGCAGCCAGGAGAAGTCACACATCATTTAGCATCATCTCAGCTGCTAAATCCTCTCCTCCAAAATATTGTCAGAGGATAAATCTTCCACGTTCTCCCACCCCTTTCTCACCTGCCAGTGCCTGGAGCACCATGAGGAGGAGAGCACAGAGGAGAGGCAGGATCCTCATGGCTGGAAGTCGTCAGCAAGGTCACAGCTCTGGGGAGAAATAAAAGGAGATGAACAGGAGGATTCCTACTCCTGAGTCAGACAGGACTGAAGAGAGAGGACAACCCATCCAGGAGGAGATCAGCAGTGGAAGGACCTGCCAAACACCCTGGGGATAGGAGCCTCCAGCAGCCTCTTAGCTCCCAAAGGGCAAAATGTCCCTTGGGATGGCTGCCACTTCCAAACACCCAACCCAAAAGCTCCTTTTTGTGCTCCTCCCTCCACCAGAAGCAAAAAAAAAAAAAAAAAAAAAAACAAAAAAAAACACAACCAAGCAAAACAAAATAAAAAAAAACCCCAACATTGCTTTCCTCTTCTTCCACCTCTGAGAAGGATTCCCAGGTCTCCAACTGGGCTTCTTGTGTCATCCCACCTTGCGTAAGGGCCGTCCGGTCCTGTGGTTTGTTGGACACTTCTTGGGACACTGCATCCCTGCCCGTTGGAGCTTGGCAATCCCTCTGCTTGCACAAGACAAAGGAGCTCTGTTCTCCCTCCCTCCCCCCCTCAAGTGAATCATGTTCTCACTCAGCTTGGCTTGAAAATAGTTGGGAAGGAGCCAGGTGGGATGACATCTCCAGCCAGCTGGCAGGGCTGTGAGTGACAAGTTTAATTGTGACTTGGTTGGGTTAAGAGCTTGCTGCTGGATTTAACCCTTTATGGGGTCTCAACATATGGATGGTGCCACTTTCACATGTTTTTTTTTTTATCCCTGTTGCAGGCTCTTCAAAGGTATGTGTGTATTTGTGTCTACATAAAAATACACAAAACCCACACTCCTGCATGGTTTTTTGGTGGTTACATAGTTATGGATTTTATCCCACCCTCTCATAATATTTCACATTTTTTTCCTGCCTCAGTTTCTCTCCTCAGTGAGGGAAATTGCACAAAAAAAATTCAAGTCTGATTCTGAGGAGATCTCTTGGCAGACAATGCTTCTCTGCCAGGGTGATCAGGAGCTCAGGACAGCTTCTCATTTCCTCCAGCACCCCAAAAGTGAGCCTCTGCATGTGTTGAAAAGCCACAGCACAGAGATGGAATTAATTGCCACCTTGATGAAACACTGAAACATCTGGACCACCAGTACCTGAAGGGGCTACAGGAAAGCTGGGGAGTGACTTTTTATAATAACAGGATGAGGGGGAATGGTTTTAAGCTGAAAGAGGGGAGACTGAGATGAGATTTAGGAAGAAATTCTTTAATTTGAGGGTGCTGAACCCCTGGTTGCCCAAGGAAGCTGTGGCTGCCCCATCCCTGGCAGTGTCTCAGCCCAGGTTGGATGGGGCTTGGAGCAACCTGGGCTGGTGGGGTTGGAACTGGATGAGCTTTAAGGTCCCTTCCAAGCCAAACATTTCTAGGATTTTATGATTCTGTGTCCTTTTGCAGGGAGTCACCTGGCACAGAAGGCTGGAAGCTGTGGAGGATCCAGGAGGAGGTCTCCAGCCATTGCTCTTCTCAAGTCCCATTCTGCTTGGCAACCACAAGACATCACTGGGTCAGGACTCCTGAGCACATGTGGAGTTTTGCAGTGATGAAGGAGCAGGGCCAAGCTTTTCACCTTCTGCTCCTTCCACAGCAGATTCAAGGAGGACAAGTCTCATATCTTTTTTGAATATGTTGGTTGAAAAGATCTTTAAGATCATCGAGTCCAACCATTAACCCAGCACTGCCCAGTTCACCACTGCCCCATGGCCCTCAGCACCACATCTCCAGGGCTTTGAAATCCCTCCAGGGATGGGGATTCCATCCCTGCCCTGGGCTGCCTGGGCCACTGTTAGACAACAATCTCAGTGATGAAATTTTTCCTCAAATCCCATCTAAACTTTCCCTGGTACAACTCGAAGCCATTTCTTTTTATTCTATCACCTGTTACTTAGAAAAAGAGACCAAGCCCCATCTCTCCAACTTCCTTTCAGGAGCTGGACAGAGTGACAAGGCATCTCCTCAGCCTCCTTTCCTCCAGACTAAAGTCACATTATCCTCATGCTGATGGCCAAAAGAGACCTGGTGAATCCCTCTTTAGGAACTCCTGCTTTTCTGCCATGTTCTATAAAGGGAATTGTGACTGACCAGCTTTGGCATGGATGTCTGCATCATTATCATCTGAAGTGCAGATGAAACTACCTCAGATGACAGTGGCTTCTCAGTAGAGACTCTTCACCCAGTCCCTCCAGAAAGAAGAAACTGTAAATTCCACAGCCCACTTCTAAGGGGACACTATTTCTGTGCACTGTTATTCCAAGAAGGACACTGAAACCTGGTCACCTCCCACAATATTTTGGACTCATGCAAGCCAAGACTGAACCAGCATGTGTGTGAAGCCAACCATCCCACTCATACCCCTGGGTATGAGTTGCATCCAAGCTGTTTATGGGAACTGGTCCTGCCCCATACACACCCAGGTCCTCTCTGGGACCCTGGAGTCAGACTGAGCCCACAACTCCACGTCCTGATCCACATTCATCATCCCTCTGATGGATGTCAGACCCCACGGAGCAGCTGTGACTGAGCAAAAGTCCTTTGGGAAAGAGAGACCCAGCCAGTGCTTCCAGCAATGTTCTGGGATCCTCTGTCTTTTCCAGTCAAGCTTCATCTGCAAAGAGGGGTGCTGGGATTGGGGTGAGCACACCTCCTGTTTTTCATGGTTTTGCATCATGAAGCAGTGTTCTGTCTGAGACCTGAGCTGTGCTACCAGAGTGACAGAATTGCTATGAGGGGATGTATCATAGAATCATGGAATGGTTTGGGTTGGAAGGGACCTTAAAGCTCATCCAGTTCCAACCCCCTGCATGGGCAGGGACACCTCCCCCAGCCCAGGGTGCTCCAAGCCCCATCCAACCTGGGCTGAGACACTGCCAGGGATGGGGCAGCCACAGCTTCTCTGGGAAACCTGGGTCAGGGTCTCACCACCTTCAAATTAAAGAATTTCTTCCTCATGTCCAACCTCAATCTCCCCTCTTCAAGTGTTAACCCATTCCCCTTGTCCTCTCCCTACCCCCCCGTGTCCAAAGCCCTCCCCCAGCTTTCTTGTAGCCCCCTTCAGATATTGGAAGGTTGCTCTGAGCTCACCTGGGAGCCTCCTCTTCTCCAGGCTGAACAACCCCAATCCCTCAGCCTGGCTTCCCAGGGAGGTGCTCAGCCCTCTGAGCATTTGAGTGGCTTCTCTGGACACCTTCCAGGAGCTCTGTGTCCTTCTGATGTTGGGGACTCCAGAACTGGACACACAACTCCAGGTGGGGTCTCAGCAGAGCAGAGCAGAGGGGGAGAATCCCCTCCCTGGACCACTCTCTGTGCTCCTTTTGCTGCAGCCCAGGACATGGTTGGTTTCTGGGCTCCAAGCACACACTGAGGGCTCAGGTTGAGCTTGGGGATGAATTCAAACCTCTCCATAGTGCTGGGGAGGTTGAACTGGGGTAATAAGCAGGGGGAGATGTGCAGCACGGATGGAAAGGAGGGAGGTTTCAGCATGTGTTTTGCTCTAAGCTGCCTCCTGAAGCCATTCCCCAGGGATGAATCCAAGGACAGATATTTGTGGTGGTGAACCCGCTGCGGGGTGACGCAGCATTCCGCAGGATGCTGGCAACAGGCTCTGGATCAGTTCCAGAGCTGAATCTAAAATAACAAGGGCTGAACCTTCTCTGCAAAGTCCCCAGTGAGCAAAACCTCTTGTGCCACTCCACATTGTGAAAGTAACACTCACCTCCCACGGGTTGGGTAATAAACTTCGTAGGACCTCAACCCTGAGTTGCTGGTTGAGGTTCCACTTGGCAACTTCCTCAGGTCCCCGTCCAGGGGAGTCCCTGGGAGGTGGCAGTTGGACCAGTTTCCTGCCTTCACAAGGCTGTGGTTTCAGTGGTGGCAGAAGCATTTGCAGAAGCATATGCTTTGAAGAAAGTCTAAGTGCTTTGCCACGAATGGCAAGCTCAGGGCATCAAGCTGGTCCTTTTCCATGTCCTTTGCACTTGGTTCTTTGAAAAGCCCAGTGCAAGGTCCTGTCCAGGGGTTGGGATGATTCCCAGTATCCACATAGGCTGGGGGATGAAGGGATGGAGAGCAGCCTTGAGGAGAAGAACTTGGGGGTACTGATGAGTGAAAAGCTGGACATGAGATAGCAGTGAGAGGTCACAGCCCAGAAACCACCCATGTCCTGGGCTGCATCCTCAGCAACGTGACCAGCAGGGAGAGGTGGGGGATTGCCTCTCTCTGTTCCACTCTGGTAAGACCCTCCCTGCACTGTTGGGTCCAGTTCTGGGGTCCCCATCACAAGAAGGACCTGGAGATGTTGGAATGAGTCCAGAGGAGGCCATGGAGATGATCCAAGGGCTGGAGCAGCTCTGCTCTGGAGCCAGGCTGAGAGTTGGGGTTGTTCAGCCTGGAGAAAAGGCAGCCCTGGAGAGACCTTGCAAGGGCCTTTTAGTTTTTCAAGAGGCTTAAAAGAAAGGTGGAGACAGATTTTTTTAGTAGGGCCTCTAGCAATAGGACAAGGAGTGATGGTTTTAATCTAAAAGAGGGAAAATTGTGTTAGATATGAGGAAGAAATTTTATTTTTAAATGAGGGCGGTGAGACACTGGCTCTGACTGCCCAGAGGGGTGGTAGATGCACCATCTCTGGAAAGAATTCCAGGTCAGATTGGACAGGGCTCTGAACAACCTGACCTGTTGGAGGGTGTCCCTGCTGGGGGTTGGTCTAGGTGAGCCTTAAGGTCTCTTCCAACCATTCCATGATTCCTTATCCTTTGGTGAGCATCCATGAGTGCTGCCCTTCTCTTGGACCACAGGAAAGAGGAGATCGGTCCCCCCTGTATTTCAGAGATAAATTTATTCCCTTGACCCTCAAAGATGGGCCCTGAGAGCAGCCAGCCCAGCCTGGCCATGTTTGCTATTTAACTCTCTTGTGGGAAAGGGTGGCTACAACTAGGTGGATGTTTCAGAAAGGTCCTTGGACTGCTCTGAGTAACCCCTGGAGTTACTCTGGCACCGTGTTCATTGGCCTGGGCTCAGTCTCTGGGCAGGACTCAGAAAAAAGAAAACTGTTTACTAGCCCCAGCCACCAAGTGGTAGTCCAAAGGCTGATTTATCTGCTCAGGGATGCTCCTCATCATGCAAGAGCAGCTGCAGGGAACAGAGCTCACTTGGACCTTTTGAGTTTCCCATTAGAATTTAGGGTAGGACAGGAGAAACCTCTTGCAGGAGGAGTGATTGAAGTGGAAGGGGTATTGGCCTTTCACAGGTGTTGTCCAACTGTCTCAAGCAGTTTTAGAGGTCTAACTCCCATCTCCTGATCTGCTACTGCAGCTGATACAATTTTTTGCAGATTTACTCTGAATTTACATCAAACGAAATAACCAACTTTCAAATTTAGAAGCTGGGCTGCCTGCCTCCTTTTGCTGTGCTCAGTGGGTCCTTATCCATCCCTGGAAGGAAACAGGATCTGAAAGATCTGGACCAGGAGGTGGGAACCCAAAATTTTCTGATCTAAAAGTATCTCACTGGAGAAGACTACCATGTTCCCTATGGCAACAGTGACTGACCCCAGCTTGGGACTCCTAGCAAGGCATGGGTGGAGAACATGCCAGCAACCATCCCACCAGCAACCCAAGGGGGGAAAATATTTTGTCAAACTAAGGCAGGTTTCAGCTGATTTCAGAATTTGCGCTCCAATTCCTAAAGGCAAAAATCACCTTTAGGGAAAAGAATGACAACACCACACACAGCAGCCACACGACCTCCCCAGGGCTTGCATTTATTGGAAGGAGAATGACAAATCCTTGATGAGTGGTACAACAATTCCCTGAACCCAGCAGCTTGAGAAGACATCATCCCCAGATCCCTGGAGACACTGAGCCCCACTACAACCTGTGCAAAGGAGAGAATATTTCAGTGTCTTCAGGCTCATGTTGATGGGGTAAATCTCACTCCACAGGGGCCAGCTGGAAGTCTGGAAAGTTGTCTTTGCCTTGGTTAAATCCTAAACTTACCATCTACAGCAAGAATAGCCCAAACGACACACCCCCAGGTAAACATTGCCACGGGGACAGGTCCCAGGAGAGCAGAAAGTCCCACGATAGCCACATCTCATGAAAGGTCTTGGAGGTCTTGAAAAGCCTGTACCATACAAAAAAAAAAAAAAAAAAAAAAAAAAAAAAAAAAAAAAACATCTTGCTGATCTTCTGAGTGCTGCCCAAAGGTCAGGACAGTCCTAATGCAGCCCTCAGAGGAGAAGGTCTATGGGCAGAACAATCAAGCACATGCTCTAGAACTGTGGCCCTAAGCTCAGGACTCCTAAGGTTCCCTTAGGAACTCAAGGAAGGACACCATAGACATGATAGGAACCTGGAAGTGGACACTTACCAGCTCTTGGGGTGAGAGCCCAACCTGGAGTTGTGTGTCCAGTTCTGGAGTCCCCAACATCAGAAGGACACAGAGCTCCTGGAAGGTGTCCAGAGGAGCCACTCAAATGCTCAGAGGGCTGAGCACCTCCCTGGGAAGCCAGGCTGAGGGATTGGGGTTGTTCAGCCTGGAGAAGAGGAGGCTCCCAGGTGAGCTCAGAGCAACCTCCCAATATCTGAAGGGGCTACAAGAAAGCTGGGGGAGGGCTTTGGACACGGGGGGGTAGGGAGAGGACAAGGGGAAATGGGTTAAAACTGGAAGAGGGGAGATTGAGGTTGGACATGAGGAAGAAATTCTTTAATTTGAAGGTGGTGAGATCTTCCTTGGGTGGTGCCCAGAGAAGCTGTGGCTGCCCCATCCCTGGCAGTGTCTCAGCCCAGGTTGGATGGAGCTTGGAGCACCCTGGGCTGTGGGAGGTTTCCCTGCCCATGCAGGGGGTTGGAACTGGATTAAGGTCCCTTCCAACCCAAAACATTCCATGATTATTCTTAAAGCCTTGTAGGTCACAGTTAAGGAGAGATCCACCAGCTCAGCCTGTAGGCCGCACCTTCTCAGGACAGAGGTGAGGATTTCTGTGCATCTGGAATTCCTTTGCATTTCCCTTCTTTCCCTCCCAATTAATTTCACCCATGTGTCAAAACAGGTCCTGCTGTCTAGCAGTCAACATAGATGTTGTCTCCTCCATCCCTGGAATTGTTCAAGGCCAGGTTGGATAGGGCTTGGAACAACCTGGGCTGGGGGAGGTGTCCCTGCCCATGCAGGGGGTTGGAACTGGATGAGCTTTGTGGTCTCTTCCAACCCAAACCAGTCTGTGATTCTGTGTCCCCCACACATGGACAAACTCCACAGAGCTCCCAGGATCACCACTTCCATGATGGCAAACACCCTCAAGGGCTTTAACCAAGCAGTTGGACATTGCTTTTATCTCCATGGCTGAATTATATTTTTATTAATTTTTTAAATTTTTTTCTTTTATCTCCATGACTGAATTTTTTTTTTAATTTTTTTTTTTTTTTTTTTTAATCTCCATGGCTAAATAACTTATCTGGTTCCAAACTGCCTTTTAGGAATGGCCACCAGCCCGTGCTATTCCCAGAAGAGGTTTTCTCTGTGAAAGGGCTCACTGCCAGGGGTCAACATTACCCTAGGGAGCAGACTGGCAATTCGGCAACATGTTGATTAACAGAAATGCAGCCTGGCAGGCTGATGTGTTTTGGATGCACCTGAGTGACTTCAAATGAAGCAGTTAATTCCAGCTTCACAGCTCACCCATGCACCAGGCACTAAATCCAGCAAGTGGAGAGCTTATTTCCTCAGAAAGATCATGACTATTCCCCACGTAGATCAGGTCCAGCATCACCCTGGTGTGCTGGATTCACAACACATGAGTTTTGTGCACACACAGCAGTACCCAGAGAATCCCAGGCAGGAAATAAATGAAGAAAAAAACAAATAAAGAAATGCTGTGAAGGCTGAATAAACCACTTCTGGTGCCAAACCCTCTGTGGGACGTTGCAGTGGTGACTGTGAGCAGTCTTGGCTCCCAGAAACACTTTTTTTCCAGAGAAATTTCCTGCTTTACCATACCCAGGAGGTAGGTCCTACTGAAAACACCCCAGATGCTCACTTTATGTTAAATAAGGACATGAAACACCCATTCTGGTCCAGATCAAAAGAACCCTTTGCCCAGTGTCTTTTCTATTCCACAAAGGCATAAAAGGATAAAACCAGACAAGCCCATGTGACATTTTTTCTATGGTCCTGGTCTTCTGCAATTCACCACAGACTTTTCCCATCCTTACTTTCCATCCTATTCCCACTGAATCCAAGTCTCTCCTGGCAGATGTTTGTGCACACAGTACCCTGCACCATGACTGACCCATTTTCAGGGCTGGTGTTTAAGCACACTCCAGTATTCTGGATAATTAGGTGGGGTTGGTGTTCCAGACCCCCTTGTATCCCCTAACAGGCCCAGCCTAACACCACCACTGTTGTATTGTACAAAATCTGTTGTACAGATTTTTCCACCAAGCAGAAGCTACCAGTGAGCATTTCAAGCTTAACTTGTGATCTTCTACCTTCCCACCCCATATACAAGGTCCTGAAGCAAAGAGAGCATGGGACTAAAATCCTTTTTTTTTTTCTTTTTCTTTTTTCTGTGTGTCTAAAGTATATTTGATTAGGAATGATCATTGCAGGATGAGCCAGAGACAAAGTGATTTAAGTCACAAGTGTTTCATGGGTGAGATGCTGGTGTTGAAAGGTAGTTTTGGGGTTGCCCCTGGTGCTTTCAAGTCAAGCTGGGTTTTCAGAGGAGTAGCAAAGGCACTGAATTCCTGGTTGAAGTGTTTGCCTGCTAACTCCACGTATCATCCAGAATCTGCCAACAAGTTTTGGTGATATGTGTGAAGTTTCCTTGCAGGACGCAGCTTGGTCCCTTCCTGAAGGGGACAGGAAACCTTTATAAGCCACAAATATCTCCTATAGAGCTTCTCCATTCACCCCTTACCTGCAGCTCCATGAAATAGCACCAGGAGGACAGCAAAGAGAAAAGAAAGGATTCTCATGGCAGAAGGTGGCCTGGGAGCTCCTGTCACGATGGAGAAATGACACCAAGACATTAAAATGAAGAGGTTAATGATAATTAATCAATAATTAAAAATAAAAGGTGTCCATAATCATTGTGGGCTGACAAGTGCCATGCAGAAATGTTTTTCAAGACCAAGCATTATTTAGAAGAGGTATTACAAGCTTTCTTTTTAACAATATCTGTTGTCCTAAAGGGCTTCTTGGAGCACACATGGGACTGTGGCACAAGATGAAACTTCCACGCAGAAAAAATTACAATTTTAAATCCAAGTGCACTGTTGTATTAGCTAACCAGATATTTCTCCTAGATTGGTTGCTACTTTGCAGTGTATTGCACTAAATTTAATTTGCCTTACTGAAGTTAAAGCTGTTAATTCAGAAAGAAAAATAAGACATTTTTTTGCTATATTTATGAAAAAAAAAAATACAAACCACAACAATGTGTCTTATGTGTGTTCTCAAGCTTTTCTAATTAAAAAAAAAACAGCAAAAAAAAAATCCTTCACAGTTAATATCCATCTTCTCCCTGTTCTTGCTTAGAGACTGTTGTTTTTCCTTCACCTCAGGAATATAATGATTTCCAGGATACATTTCCGAGTGCTTGTGTTTCCTCCCAGCTCTCTTCCCACAGCCAACAAAACCTCCTCTGCAGTATCAATACCTGAAATCTCTAGAACTGACCCATTCTGGGCTGGGGTCACTGCTCTGACAGCGAAATGCAGCTCTACAGGAAAGATATAAAATCTCCAGCCTGGTTCAGAAAGACAGAGGCTGAATAATGAGAAGATTTTGGTCATTACCAGGTAAGAGGAAGCTCTAGGTTGGCAGGGTCCTTGGATCAGTGTCAGATGCATTGAGATGGAGGAGCAGAGCCTGGCTTTATGCTGTTTCTGGAGGGTGGTGAAGGATGCTTGCTCTTCCCAACCTTCTGGTGGCCAATCAAAGCCTCCCTGCAGCTTTGGAGGCCCAATGAAGCCTCTCTGTTGCTGTCCCCCTTGGAGGAACTGAGGTATTGCTTTCAAAAAATTGCAGCATCTCTTCAGGAAATGTGTTGGGCTGAATGGAAACCACCTTGGGCCACCTCCATTTGTGCAATGTGTTGGGTTGCACTCAAGGTTTCTCTGCTTGCTGGATGAGGCCTGGTGATAATTATTTTCCAGTGTGAGAAGAACAGCTACAGAGGTTGCCATGGACCTGGATTCCACCCCAGTTAATTTGGAAGTTGATATTTTGTGATGGGAAATGGTACATGGTGGAGTCTGGTGGGATTTTACCCAGCAGATGGCCACAGAGCTGGCATCCTGCAAAGGCACACACCTCGTTCACAGCTTTTGGTGCCTGTGGCATGGAAAAAAATCCTAAACCTGAAGGTACCCTGAAGCTGCTGGGTTCAGGTAGGGTCATGGTAAGCATGAGCAGCACCAGGTGTTGTTACTCAATCCAACTGCTCTTGGAGATGTCCTGCTTTGGGCCAGGATAAAGGTGATTTTCTGGTTTGTACTTTTGCTTCCAGCTCAGTCTCTTGTAAGGAGCTGCACTTGCTGAAATTAACAGCAAGTTTCTCAGTCAGTGTCTGCTCCTGGGACTGATCACACTCCATGGTTATAGTTACAGCTGGAGAATGGGCTGCAGAACCAAGGAACTGCTCAGCTCTGAGGAACAGTTTGCCCTCCAGAAGGAGAAAAGGAGTAAAGAGGTCACACCTGAAACCCTCCCTTAGGGAGGAATGGACAAGATAAATGACCAGAATTGACCAAACAGAGTATTCCATCCCATACACCTCATACTCAGTATAAATTTGAGGGATCACAAGGGTCAAACCCCTTCCTGCTTCCCCTTCTTCACCTGTCCCTGTTTGTTTTGGCATCCTGGGAGGATTCCATCCATTCCTCTGCCTGTGCTCCTGATCCATGCCAGCCTGAATCTGTGTGTTCCTGCCTCCAGCTCCCAACTGCTCCTGACCCCAGGATTCCAGCCTGGACTTTCCCAGGGCTGCCCTGCAGCCTCAGTGGTGATGTGAGAGTTATTGGGGGAAAGGGGGGAGGAACGTGGTATCAATTTTCCTGTATATTTGTATAGATTTAGTAATTTTTTTCCTATTTATCATTACTGTTTCATTAAAGTTGTGTAGTTTAGTTTCCAACCCCTAAGTCTCTCTCCCTTATTCTTTCTTTCTTTATCAGGGAGGGGAAGGGGATAAATAGAGAGCAGCTGGTCATTTGATTTAATTGCTGGGCCAATGTCAAACCATGACAGGAGCAGAGATGTATCTGCAATTATATCTCTGTTAGGGACCTGACCTGCACCACCTTAATGTCCAAGCCAAAGGGCAGAGCCCAGTCATGTCCATACTATCAGATTGAAACTCCAGCATTGATTATCTTCACCTAAATTGAAACCAGATGAGTTTGCATGTTGTAGCTAGATGATCTTAAAAAGCTCTCTTCCAAACCAAACAATTCCATAAATTGCCTGCTGTGAACAGGTTGTCTCTGCCAGCTTTGAGACTTTATCTGGAATTTGATGGGAGAGATGAAGAACCAAGCTTGAGCCAGAGACATGTCAGTGGTTAAATTATGGAAAGGTGTTGGGCCTAACTTTGCTTTTCCTCTTGTAACTTAAAAAAAAAAGGAGGAAAAAGGACAATTTAATATTGTTCACCCAGTCATTTGAGTGATCTGAAACAATTTCTGACTCTTAGGTACTAATTTTGCCTTCTGCAGACATGAACTTCAGGTTTGGCTGAGCTTAGTCAGATGTTATCCCAGTGTTACCAAGGAAGTTGTCAGTTCTTTCATTCACCAAATCAATTCCAGCAGGAATTTCTCCTTCAGTGCCCACAGCTCTCTAATGGGGAAGCACTTGTCCTCAATCATTTTCAGACATTTCATAAAATAATTTGGGTGGGAAGGGACCTCCAAAGCTCACCCAGTCCAAACCCCTGCAGTCAGCAGGGACATATGCAGTGCTGCAGGCTGGGCACAGAGTGACTGGAGAGCAGCCAGACAGAGAGGGACCTGGGGGTTTGGATTGACAGGAAGCTGAACATGAGCCAGCAGTGTGCCNAAGCCCCATCCAACCTGGGCTGAGACACTGCCAGGGATGGGGCAGCCACAGCTTCCTTGGGCAACCTGGGACAGGGGCTCAGCACCCTCAAATTCAAGAATTTTTTCCACAGATCCCATACCAATTTCCCCTCTTACAGTTTGAAACCCTTCCCCCATGGGAAGAACCAAAGAGATGCTCAAAACACCAAGCTGGGAGGAAGTGTGGATCAGCTGGAAGGCAGGAGGGCTCTGCAGAGGGACCTGGACAGACTGGAGAGTTGGGCTGATTCCAAGGGGATGAGGTTCAACACGGCCAAGTGCCGGGTCCTGCACTTTGGCCACAACAACCCCATGGGGAGCTCCAGGCTGGGCACAGAGTGGCTGAGAGCAGCCAGAGAGAAAGGGACCTGGGGGTTTGGATTGACAGGAAGCTGAACATGAGCCAGCAGTGTGCCCAGGTGGCCAAGAAGGCCAATGGCATCCTGGCCTGGATCAGGAACAGCGTGGCCAGCAGGTCCAAGGAGGTGATTCTGCCCCTGTGCTCAGCCCTGGTGAGGCCACACCTCGAGTCCTGTGTCCAGTTCTGGGCCCCTCAGGTCAGGAAGGAGATTGAGGTGCTGGAGCAGGTCCAAAGGAGGGCAACCAGGCTGGTGAAGGGACTGGAGCACAGATCCTATGAGGAGAGGCTGAGGGAGCTGGGGGTGTTCAGCCTGGAGAAGAGGAGGCTCAGGGGAGACCTCATCACTCTCTACAACTCCCTGAAAGGAGGCTGGAGCCAGGGGGGGGTTGGTCTCTTTTCCCAGGCACCTCTCAGCAAGACAAGAGGACACGGTCTTAAGTTGTGCCAGGGGAGGTTTAGGTTGGATATTAGAAAGAATTTCTTTATGGAGAGGGTGATCAGGCATTGGAATGGGCTGCCCAGGGAAGTGGTGGATTCTCCATCCCTGGAGATATTTAAAAAGAGACTGGATGTGGCACTCAGTGCCATGGGCTGGGAACCGCAGCGGGAGTGGATCAAGGGTTGGACTAGATGATCTCTGAGGTCCCTTCCAACCCAGCCAGTTCTATGATTCTATGACACCCTCACCCAGATCAGGGTGCTCAGAGCCTCCTCAGTCTTCCTGAATATCTCCAGGAATGAGGCCTCAACTTCTTCCATGGGCAACCTCTTCCATTGTTCCACAACCCTCATGGTAAAGAACTTTTCCTTAAAATTCATGTGGTATGAATCCCTTTACAAATGTGTAAATGGGAAACATAAGTCACTATAAAAAGGAAAATAATCATCAGCTGGCATTATGTTTAAAAAGGGTGCATTAAACGAGAAGTCAGTGCTTTTCTGGAAGTTCAGGAAGAGGATTAGCAAGCTGTCATTAAGCTGACAGTTCCCTGTTCCCCACCCTGATTTCTTCATCAGTGCAACGTGAGCAGCAGCCTCTGCATCCTCCATAAAACACTCCATTTCCTAATGGCAATGATGGAACAGCCCCTGAGGAGTCTCAATCACCATTCCTCAAAGTCAACACCATGACAGGGTCACTGCAACTTCTTGGCATCCCACCAAACAGCTGCTCCCTGCTATTTTTCTTTCTTATTCCTGAACTGAAAGGGTTAAAATTAATCCTTGGATAGAAGAATTTAATTCCACCAGCAGGGACCTTCTGCTTTCTTGGCTACACCTCCTGCAGGGGTGGAAACCTCAGTTCACCAGCTTTCCAGTCACTAGATGGAAGGTGTGAGTAAGGTTGGAGTAGCACTTTTGGGCTTGGAGAGCTTGATTATTATTAGTGATTCTTTTTCTTTGGTGGTGGCAGTAATCTCACCTGCAGTGTGTCTGCAGGGCTAGACAAGCTCCTCCAAAGATGCCTGAGATTTTTTGAAGCCATCTTCCTGGGATGAACAAAGCTGATTGTGGAGTTGACTTGGGCTCAGGTAGGAGATGACCTAAACAACATTCCCCAGGTTTTGGAGATGTCTGCCAAGGAGATGGAGATGGATCTAAGACACACAGGACCTAAGCCCTACACTTCAGAAACCAAAAGGATCAAAACACTCCTAACCCATAGAATCAGAGAATTACAGACTGGTTTGGGTTGGAAAGGACCTCAAAGCTCATCCAGTTCCATCCCCCTGCCATGGTCAGGGACACCTCCCACAGCCCAGGGTGCTCCAAGCCCCATCCAACCTGGGCTGAGACACTGCCAGGGATGGGGCAGCCACAGCTTCTCTGGGCAACCTGGGCCAGGGGCTCAGCACCCTCACAGCAGAGAATTTCTTCCTAATGTCCAACCTAAATCCCCTCCTTTAGTTTGAAACTGTTCCTCCTTGTTCCATCACTCCATGTCCTTTTCCAAAGTCCCTCCCCAGCTTTCCTGGAGCCCCTTCAGGCACTGGAAGGTGCTCTAAGGTCTCCCTGGAGCCTTCTCTTCTCCAGGCTGAACACCCACAACTCTCTCAGCCTGGCTCCAGAGCAGAGCTGCTCCAGCCCTCAGGTCATCTTCATGGCCCACAAATTGTTTAAAGCACTTTGTGTTGTTCCTGAGGCTTTATTAGATCTTTACACAACTCAGTTTGTGAGCCACGGGCTCTTTGAAGCAGAGGAGAGGGAAAGAGCACAGCTCACTTCAGTACTGGAAGGCTGAGATATTTTGCAGAGCCTGAGAGAGAGCAGCAGATCATGCCTGAAGACTTCAGTTTCCAGCCCTTGGTGCATCATAATAGAGGTGAAGTGAGAGCTGAGCAGACTTCCACTCCAGAACAAGTGTGGAAATGAGCCAGACGTCCTCTGAGAAGCTGGAGAGATGACCAGGCCAGGACAGCATCATCTGAGAATACAGAATGGGAAAGTGGAAGAAAAAAGACCTTCTCTTGAGATGATTATAAGGAGATACAGGAAATAAATAGTCCTACAGAAGATAAAAGGGGTCCTACAGGGAAGAAGATGGGATAGGGTTATACTGGGGTTATATTTCACCTCCACACCTTGCTCCTCCATGGGTTCCACCCATGTGAAGCAGAGAGCTATAACAGGAAACCCCTTCCCAACAAAACTTCTTCAGTGGTTGGAAATCTCCCCTCAGGACACCAGGCTGGCCACCAAGGCCATCAGAGCTCCATGGGTGGCTACCAGAGGAGAGCAGATGGGTTGGGTGAGGAGGTCTGCTGATGGATCTCAGCATCCCACGGGACACATCAAGCTCTCCCCCCAACAAGAGGAGGAAATCTGCCTGATTCCCATCACAAAGCACCCTTGGAAGAGAGAGGAGCTTCCCTCTTTCAGTCCACCACTTCAACCCTGCCTTGGTGACAGTGGGAGGACAGGGTCCAGGGCATGAGGAGGTGCCACACAGTCATCTCCCAGTTGCAGAAACACGGGTGGAGAGCAGACACATGGCCACAGGCAGAAGTAACCTCTACCAACACCAACACATACCCCTGCAGAGAGGAACAAAACTGCTTTTCTGCTGCCACTGACAGTATCAGTGCCCACCATGGGCCTTGGAGTGTTGCCATAATGGTCCACAGCACTTTGCCAGTCCATTGTAGCAGGTACCCATGGCTCTGTTAAACAAGGGACACAGCAGGAATGAACACTTGCCCTTGGTCTTCCGACACGTCACGGTGTCTGACACTGTAAATGAGAAGAAGAACCTGTAAGCATCTTCTTTTGGATTTCCACCGGTGAAAAAGGCTCTCCTGACCTTGACAGGCTGGGGAGGTGGGCTCATGTCAACCTCATCAAGTTCAACAAGACCAAGTGCAAGGTCCTGCATCTGGATCAGGGCAATCCCAAGCACTGATATAGGCTGGGCAGTGACTGCCTTGAGAGCAGCCCTGAGGAAAAGGACCTGGGGGTGCTGGGGGATGAGAAGCTCCACATGAGCCACCACTGTACACTTGCAGCCCAGAAAGCCAACCAGATCCTTGTCTGCATCAAGAGAAGTGTGGCCAGCAGGTTGAGGGAGGGGATTCTCCTCTTCTGCTCCACTCTTGTGAGACCCAACCTGGAGTTCTGTGTCCAGTTCTGGAGCCTTTGATATCAGAAGGACCTGGAGCTGTTGGACAGTCCAGAGGAGGCCACAAAGATGATCAGAGGGCTGGAGCAGGTCTGGAGGCAGGATGAGAGTTGGGGGTGTTCAGCCTGGAGGAGAGAAGGCTCCAGGGAGACCTGAGAGCACCTTCCAGTGCCTGAAGGGGCTCCAGGAAAGCTGGGGAGGGACTTGGGACAAGGGCCTGGAAGGATGGGATGAGNAAGGAGTAAAGAGGTCCCACCTCAAACCCTCCTTTGGGGAGGACTGGACAAGACAGATGCCAGAACTGACCAAACAGAGTATTCCATCCCATACACCTCATACTCAGTATAAATTTGAGGGATCACGAGGGTCAAACCCCTTCCTGCTTCCCCTTCTTCACTTGTCCATGTTTGTTTTGGCATCCTGGGAGGATTCCATCCATTCCTCTGCCTGTGCTTCTGATCCATGCCAGCCTGAATCTGTGTGTTCCTGCCTCCAGCTCCCAACTGCTCCTGACCCCAGGCAATTTTCTGGGAAAGGCAGAGGATGGGTCTACCACTTCATTTGCCTTGAAGCACTCAGGTGTTGATGGATGATGCTGTGATATTGCAGCCCAGAAAGCCAACCAGATCCTTGTCTGCATCAAGAGAAGTGTGGCCAGCAGGTTGAGGGAGGGGATTCTCCTCTTCTGCTCCACTCTTGTGAGACCCAACCTGGAGTTCTGTGTCCAGTTCTGGAGACCCTATTACAGGAGAGACATGGAGGTGCTGGAGTGTGTCCAGAGAAGGGCCAGGAGGATGATCAGAGGGCTGGAGCACCTCTGTTATGGGGACAGACTGAGACAGTTGGGGTTATTCAGGCTGGAGAGGAGAAGGCTCTGAGGAGACCTTATTGTGGCCTTCCAGTATCTGAAGGGGCTACAAGAAAGATGGGGAGGGACTTTTTAGGATGTCAGGAAATGATAGGACATGGGGGAATGGATTCAAACTAGAGGAGGGGAGGTTTAGATTGGAAGTTAGGAAGAAGTTCTTCCCCATGAGGGTGGTGAGACCCTGGCACAGGTTGCCCAGAGAGGTGGTGGAAGCCCCATTCCATCCCTGGGAGTTTTTAAGGCCAGGCTGGACAGGGCTCTGAGCAACCTGATCTGGTGGGAGGTGTCCCTGCCCATGGCAGAGGGGTTGGAATGAGATGATTTTAAAGGTCCCTTCCAACCCTGAAAATTTCTATGATTCCATGAAGAAAGCCTCTCCCCATGTTCACAACACCTCCATCTGCAGAGAGCACCAGAAGGACCCTGGGGAGATCCACAACCTGCTCTGGAGTTCTGCTGCCGTCCCTGAAAGCATCCAGGAGCTCTGAAAACCTTGGATGTATTTCCACTTACCTGCAGCTGCCTGGGACACCCCTGTGAGGAGAAGCAGGAGGAGACAGAACATCTTCATGGCTTTGGTTGACATGATGGAGCTCCAGCAGAAAGCTGCTGAGAGCAAGAAGAGGGAACTGCTCTGTATTTATAAGGCTTTGATGAATGCAACCTGCAGGGGTTTAGCAATCATGTTTGGATTCAAATGATCTATTTAACAAGGATGCACACTGCAACCTCTAATTACAAACCCTTGGGCAGATGCCACCCCGTGTCCCCACCCTGAAAGGAACTGTGCTCTGAACACCAACACCTTCTGGTTCCTCTGTCTGATCCATCTCCTCTAGGAACAGCACATTCAGGCAGATATTTCAGACCCCATTTAACCAGAACCATGACCACATGCATAAGGCCCAGGTCCCTCTGAGGCCTGTGCTCCCTCAAATCTTGGTGAAATGCATCTTTGCCTCCAGAAATCCAAATTCTGCACAGAAATAAACATTGGGACCCATTTGAGACCCCATGAAAATGACTGAGACTGAATCCAGAATCAGCCCCACCACTTGAAGGTTGGAGGAATGGCTTTGCAGAGAGGCCCTTCACTTGCCAAACTTGCTAACTAAAACACAGAGAGGTGACTACAGCATCCTCTGGATGTAGCTTGAATGGAGACCTGAGGGTTGTTTTTGTTTGGGTTTTTGTTTTTTTTTTTGAGCAAGACAGACTCCTGGGTGCTGAAATCTAGCAGAGAAAAATGCAGCCAAACCAGTGGCTGGCTGGCAGCCAGAGCAACTGGGAGCTGGCTGTGAAACTGGGGCGGGTGGCTAGCTCTGGGGATCTCTTCAGGAAGGTTTTTTTTGGCTTCCTCCTTCTCTGCTTGGCACAGTTTCGGGGTGGTAGTGGCACCATCTCGTGTGGCACGGGAATTTATTCCTGGCGTGGGACGGAGCCTTTGGGCAGGAGGAGGAGGAGGGACTGATTTTGTCATCGTTCACTTGGAGACTGAGAAAAGGCATCTGAGGAGCCCTGGGGAGGCTCCTTCCTGAGGAGGATGACAGCAGGGGGCAAGAGGGATGAGACAATGAGGTTCATGTGGCTTCTGTGGATGATGGTCCTTCAGCAGCCCACCCTCAGCTTTGGAAGAGGCTTTGGTGCCTGTTAGAAACTGTGATTTGCAAATTGGGTTTTCTAGGAAGGGACCATTTGGCAGCAGTGGTGTTTGTTACGTTGGAAATTCTGGAGGACAAGGTTCAAAGACAACCAAGCCTGAGCTTTGCTTGGCCCCATTTACACCCCTAAAGTTACTAAAATGCTTTGCTGGAGGTGAGTCTCACACCTCAACATTGGGAGCCCAGGAAACACTTCTCTGGAGGCAGACATAGCAGTGGGACAAGAGGAGAAGCAGATTTTATCCCTTCCCCACATGATTTTTGGTTCCACCAAATCTAAACACTGGAGTCGAGTCTGCAAAGCTGCAAATTTTGGTAAAAAAAAAACAAAAAACAGTGCTGGAGATCAAGCAGGGACGCTGGTGATGCTCCCTTGGGGTGGGACAATCAGGCAATGACATCTCAGAGAAGTTTGGCTTCCCAGTCAGCAGCACATCCATGGCCCTGAGCATACGCAGGATGTTAGGTCATCACAGAATCAGAGAATAGTTCTGGCTAGAAAGAAAATTCAAGCTCATCCTATTCCATCCCCCCTGCCATGGGCAGGGACACCTCCCACAGCCCAGGGTGCTCCAAGCCCCATCCAACCTGGGCTGAGACACTGCCAGGGATGGGGCAGCCACAGCTTCTCTGGGAAACCTGGGCCAGGGGCTCAGCACCCTCAAATTAAAGAATTTCTCCGTCCCTTCTCCTCTCCATCTCCCCTCTTGCAGCTGGAAACCCTTCCCCTTCATCCCATCCTTCCAGGCCCTTGTCCCAAGTCCCTCCCCAGCTTTCCTGGAGCCCCTTCAGGCACTGGAAGGTGCTCTGAGGTCTCCCTGGAGCCTTCTCTCCTCCAGGCTGAACATCCCCAACTCTCAGCCTGGCTCCAGAGCTGCTCCAGCCCTTGGATCATGTTTGTGGCCTCCTCTGGCCTGTCCAACAGCTCCAGGTCCTTCTGATATCAAAGGCTCCAGAACTGGACACAGCACCACAGGTGGAGTCTCCCAGGAGTGGAGCAGAGGAGGAAATTCATTGCTCATGTGCAAATTTGGAAGCAAGATGTTACAGAGCATGGCAGGGACAGGAGTGATGCTCTGGGGACCTATAGAGAACCCTGGAAAAGGAGCTGGAGAAGTGGGAAATTTTGCTCCTGGTGAGCATTAGGGTCCAGGATTTATTCCCAGGTTTGCAAAGAAACTTGCTAACAATTTCATTAAAAAAACAAAAACAACAAACCAAAAAACAAACAAAAAACAAAACAAAAAAACCCAACAAAAACAAAAAGAAAAAAACACACAAAAAACCCCCCACCAAAACAAACAAACAAAAAAACCAAAAAAAACCAAAACAAAAAAAAAAAAAAAACCAAAAAACAAAAAAAACCAACCCACCCCCCCAAAAAAAAACCAAAAACAAACAAACAAAACACAAACAGGAAAAGCATGAGAGTCCCCAAACACAGGGACATCCCAACAGCCTGGCTGATGCACAAAGCTGTGGGAGCTCCCTGGGTGATTTTGCAGAAGAAATCAAAAAACCTTAGGTGATATTTGCACAGTTAAAAAGAAATCCAAAAAAACCACCCCACACAAAAATAAATAAAAATCAAGCAAAAAACCCCAAAACAAACAAACAAAAAAATTAAGGGACTTCCCAAGAGTGACCGACTCCTGAGGATTTATTTTCTAAAAATCAGGTTCTTGTCCACGGGTGGAGTCTAATGGTCTGGAGACCGGGGAAAAAAAAAAAAAAAAAAAAAAANAAAAA
This sequence comes from Florisuga fusca, assembly GCA_038090715.1. Lineage (NCBI taxonomy): Eukaryota > Metazoa > Chordata > Aves > Apodiformes > Trochilidae > Florisuga > Florisuga fusca. The sequence continues at coordinate 14,112,723 of JAAWXA010000011.1, forward strand.
AAAAAAAAAAAAAAAAAAAAAAAAAAAAGAGAGAGAGAGAGAAAAGAGAAAAAAGAAAAAAGAGAAAAAAAAGAAAAGAAGAAGAAAAAAAAGAAAAAAGAAAAAAAGAAAAAAAGAAAAAAGAGAACAGAAGAAAAAAGAAGAAAAAAAAGAAAAAAAGAAAAAAAGAAAAAAAGAGAAAGAAAATAAAAGAAAGAAAAAAGGGAAAAATAAGAAAAAAAGAAAAAAGAGAAAAAGAGAAAAAAGAGAAAAGAAGAAAAAAGAGAAAAGAAGAAAAAAGAAGAAAAAACAAAAAGAAAAAAACAAAAAGGAGAAAAAAAAAAGAAAAAAAAAGAGAAAAAAAAAGAGAAAAAAAAAAAGAGAAAAGAAGAAAAAAGAAGAAAAAAAAGAAAAAAAGAAGAAGAAAAAAAAAAACAACCAACAAACAAACAAACAAAAACCATTTCTGCACACCTACAGGGCTCCTGCATCCCCCAACAGCTTCACAGAGGCTTCAGCTCTGGGGTTAAAAACAACCGAATGAATTTCTGGCTCCCTGAACACCGTGTCCCGGCTGCCACCTACTGCTCATCCCTGCGCCAGGCCAGCATCGCCTGGGGACCGGGGGACATCGGCTGTGAAATGTCAGGAAAACCCGGGGGACATCGGGAGGAACTTGTGCAAGTTCAGGAGAACCTGGGGGACATCTGGAAGGGGTTTCTGAAGTTTCAGGGAAACCTGAGGGACATCGGGAGGGATTTGTGCAAGCGCAGGAGGACCCCGGGGGTCACTGGGACAAAGTCGTGGACATGCACCAGGCCCCAGGGACATCGGGCCGGGGTGGTACCGGCTGACAGCACCCCAGGGGATGCTGGGTCGGGCTGGTACCGGTACACAATCACCCCATGGGTGCCGGGCTGGTGCACCCACCCCCGATCTGCGCTGCTTCAACACTCCGAAGAACACGCGTGACGTCAGCAGCGTGACGTCACGGATCCAGGCGGGAAAGAGGGGGTGGGGGGAGGCACTGGGGGAGGTGCCCGGGAGAGGGCGGGGAAGGGTCGACCCCGGCAGCTCCTTCCTCCTTCTCCTCCTCCTCCTCCTCCTGCCCCTGGGCTGTGGTGCGGGGGCC
>JAAWXA010000011.1:14127086-14173711 GCA_038090715.1 Florisuga fusca
CAACCCTCTCCTCCTCCTCCTCCTCCCACCCCGTCCTTGCCCGATGTGGAAACTGAGGCACAGGGGCAGCTTAAAGGCTGAATACTTGGGGTGGAGGGGGAAATAAAAAGCAGGATGCAGAGCTGCTTTTCAAAAGGGAATAAACAGGAGGGAGCAGGGATAATTGCCCGGTGGTGTGTGGCAGTGGGAGCAGAGGGGCTGTGGTGGCCTCGGGGAGGGTGTTTTGTTGAAACTGGCTGTTTACTTTCCAAGGTTTTTGGTCCAAAGTTTGGTCTTTGGTTTACATCTAGGGTCTGTGTCAATCCATACCGTGGGTCAACTAGGTTTGTTTTTTTTTTTAATATATATATCTTTTGAGAAACATTCTGGCTGGTGGAGGGGGGAAAAAAATCCCCCGAAGTTGTGAGAAAAGCCTCAGACAGTGTTTTTATCTTTTAATTACTTCGAGTTGTTTTTCAAGCCCTGGAAATATTTTCCCGACTCAGACTGCAGAAACTCCCCCAGCCTCCCCCTCCAGAGGTTTGGAGCTCCTTCCTTCCTCTTCCCAAGCTGGTTTAACCCAAGCAGGACCATGGGGACTGCTGCATGCCCGGAGCATCCCAACCAGGGGGAAAGCCAGCACACCAAATCCAGGTTGGGGCTTTTGGAAGGGAACTGAGTCTCATATCAAAAAGTTCCTCACTGTGAAAGATGCTGAAAAATTATCCCTTGCTCCTCAAAAATTTTAGGGCTTGAGAGTGGCAGCAAGTAGATTTTGGGAGAGGTGTTGGGATGCTCATGCTCAGGTGCATTTATTGAAGGGCGTTTGCATGCTTGCAGGGGTGGAACTGGGATTTTGGGTTGGGGTCTGAGGAGGGTTTTGTGGTGGGGATAAATCAGCACTTTCTGAAAAGGCTGGGGGGAGCTTTGCTGCTTTGTGGTAGGCAGCAAACCCCAGGCTTAAAGGGGTGTGAATTTTTCCAGTCAGTGGATTATCGAGGTGTGGAATAGACTCATAGAGTTGTTAAGGTTGGAAAGGACCTCTGAGATCATCAAGGCCAACTATCCACTGAGTAGGTGGATAGTAGATGTGTAGTAAGTGCCTAGTGGTGCTGGGGTTGTTTTGCTTCATCCATTGCCCTGCCAACAAGGGCTATGAGGGGGATGCAGCAATTTGATTTTTAACCCTATTGCTTTGTAAGAAACAGCCCAAGCCCTGTCCTGGCTGCTCTGAGCATCACAGGACACTCTCATCTTGATAGACACGTTGAATTTTGCCTCTTTACCATCCAGATGCTGTTTGGTCCTTGGGTTAGTGTCACTGACCAGCACAAACCCAACTTGCTCTTGAGGATGCTGTTTCCTCTGCCTCCCAGGCAACTGCTTCCCAAATGTCACCGGTTCAAGCAGATGCCACATGCAAGGCAGGCTGAGGTTGGGGTGAGGAACATCTCCCTCACCCCCTTGGGCAGTGGTGGATTGCATGAGAGATGCCCTTGAGGTGGAGCAAGTGGGGAACACACAGATTTTCCTGTGGGGTCCTTGCTCAGCTGGGCCCATGTGGACAAATCCCTCTCCCACCCTAGAGAAACTCAAGTCATGGTGAAGTTCTGTAGGTTTTGGTCTTCTGGTGTTTCCTTTCTTGTACCAGTATCTTGTTTCAGAGCAAACAGACAGTGAGCATCTTGTGCCTCTGAATAATCCTCATGTTGCTGTTCCCCTTACAAACTTCTCCTTTCTCTCTCTGCCTAACCCTGTGAAACCCTTGATGATGACTCTAAAGCTTTGCCACCCCTGGTGCTCATTGCTCCTTCCCAAGCTGAGGAAACCTGGTGTCTGCCTTGCAAGGGAGCTGGAGGTGATCTGTGGAAAAAAACCTGGAGTCCTGGTGGACAACAGGATGGCCATGAGCCAGCAATATGGCCAAAGGCACCTTAGGATGCATCAAGGAGAGTGTGGCAAGCACTGACTGGAAGGAAGTCAAGGGAGATTCTCCTCCCCCTCTACTCTGCTCTGGGGAAGCCTCATCTGGAGAACCATGTTCTGATCTGGGGTTCAAAAAGGACAGGGAACTGCTGGAGAGGGGACAGAAAAGGGCTACAAAGATGATGAGGACACTTGGACATCTTGTTTATGAGGAAAGGCTGAGGGACTTGGGTCTTTTTAGTCTGGGGAAGAGAAGCCTGAGGGGGGATCTTATCAACACTTAGAAATATTCAAGGGTGGGGGTCAGGAGGATGGGACCAGTCTATTTTCTGTGGTGTCCAATGATGGGACGAGAGGTAACGGGCACAAACTTGAACATAGGAAGTTCCATCTTAACCTAAGGAGGAACTTTTCTGCTTGGAGAGTTGCAGAGCTGCCCAGAGAGGTGGTGGAGTCTCCATCTCTGGAGACATTCAGACCCCATCTGGACACCATGCTGTTCAACCTACTACAGTGGAACCTGCTCTGGCAGGCAGGTTGGACTATAGATGACCTCCAGAAGTCCCTTCCAACCCCTAACATTCTGTTGGTCTGATTTTTTTGTTGGTTGCTGGCGGTCATGGTTTGAGTTTCCCTCATTTTTCAAAGGGCTTAAGCTTCTTGTTGGTGTTTCTGTACCCTCTGTAGGGCTGTTACATAGCAATGGGTGCTCACAGTTGATGTGCTGGATGAGATGTTGTGGGGGTTCCAACTACAGCGTGGGATTTTAGAGCCTGATGCTCACTTTATGGAGCACTTGGTGGGGTTATCCATCCCTCCATGCCTGCTGGTAAGGGACGTGTTGTGAGCAGTGGCAAAAATTCACAGGTCCCTCTGGCCATGCAGGGTGTCCTTCACCTTCCAGGAGGGAGGGATGACACCAGTGTCCTGCACAAGGTGGTTTGTCCCACGCGTTTTGTGTTCCATCTGCCTTGGCTGCTGGAAACCACAACTCTTTTCCTATCTGAATTGAGATGTCCTTGCACTGGTGGCAAGGAGAGGTGGAGGTGACCCCATTGAAGGTCTGTGGTACAGTTGGGACAGTGGTGGCCTGGCAGGTGGTGAGACTCAAGAGGACAGAGCTGAACCCCACAAGATGTACATCGTTCTGGGTTTCTCATGCAGTTGCAGTGAGGAAAGCATAGAGGTGCAAATGCTCACAAAATAAGATGTCACCAGTCTTCCGAGCCTTTGGTAAGCCCAAGGACCCGTGTTTGAAATGTTTGACTGTTTGAAAATGTTGTCTTGGTCATTGAAGTCCTGGTGGTACCCAGAGGGGAGCACACGAGGTGACTGCACCAGCACGAGGGGTGAAATCCTGCAGGTGTTCAGATGTTTCTGTGGTCAGTGTGAACATTTCCCAACTGGCTGCAGGAGAAAGGAATGTTTTTATCTCCTAGAGGAAACCTTTCCTCCACGTCAGGTCTATGAGATGTCCAGAGGTGGATGCAGAGGTTGGGTATTGGCCCTTAGTGAGTTGCACGTCTGTTCTTGGGTTTCTCCATCCATCAGATGGAGGAGAGAGGCAGCTGGTCTTTCAGAATTAGTCTGCCAGGAGCCTGCCTGCATCCAGGAGGTTACATTTGCCTCAGGCTGTAAGGCATTTCACATGGGCTTTAGCAAAACAACCCCTCTGGAATGAAAGCTGGAGGGGTGAAGGGGCCCCTGAAGCTCTCAGTGATCCTCTGGGCTGAGAGGAGCAAAGGCAGGTGTGGAGATGGGACAAAGCATTGCTTGAGCCTTGCATGGATGGATGAAACCTTCCCACCTCTAGAAAAAAAAGCTTAGGAGAGTCCTTGCAAACCATTTTGGGGCTGAGCATGGTGTGGGCATTGAGCTCCCCACTCCAGAAATGCTCCGGGGTGATTTTTTTTTTTTGGGCTGGCTTATGGCCCCTCCAGAAGGTTAGGAGGTTTCCTGTGGAGGTGATACCCTGTTTCCAGCTCTTTGCACCTCTGGATCTCAGCCAGGTGCTTGTGTAGGAAGTAAAACCTCCATCAACACATCCCTGACACAGCAGCTTGTCCCTGCACCACCACGGCCACCGCTGGCATCGTGCAGTTGTCTCATGCCCTGTGCCCCCTCGTGATGAGGTTCAGATGGAAAGTCCAGGTCCCAGTTGTGTTGTACCACTCCAGGATGAAGCAACTCTTTTATTTTCCTCGCCAAGCAAGGTTGCCAAGAGCCAGAAGCATCTCCTGAAGCCAGCAGGAGTTTGGGCGATGAGTTTTTTCCATTCCCACCCCAAGCTCTGCCCACGAGCTGCTTTGGCAGAGTTGCTTCTCATGTCTCCTCCTCTACCAGCAGAGCACAACATGTAGGATTTCTTATTTTAAGTGGGAAAAAAAAAAAACAAAACCCAAACCAAAGAAGAAATCCCCAGTCATCATGGAAACACACCATGGAGGTTGGTGTCCCCCAGCTGGGGCTGCAGGAGGATGGCAGAGCAGAGCTGCTGGCTCATTGCTCAATGCTCCTGGGGACAGGATGGGGACATGTGTGTCCCCTCCACCACTCAGCTCCATCCCACCAGACATGAAGCAATATTTCTTGCTGGGATTTCAATAGCCTGCAGCTCTGAAGTGGTGGGACTGTGTCTGTGTGAGGTGCAGCTCCTCTCCATCAGCCTTTGACAGGCATGGGATTTTTTTTCTTTTTTTTGTGTGTGTGTTGGGGGGGAGCAGGTTGTGGATGAGGTTGGGGTCTATCAGAAAGATAAAAAACCACTGGTGACCTGCTGCTGGGGTGGGGTTGGATGGGATGAAGGAATCTTTGTTGTTGGATTTTGCTCTGGCCCCAGTTCAAGGGTGCATTGGTCTCGGAGATGCAACCAGAATGGGATTCACAAAGCCTTCTGCTCCACTGCCAGGGAGGATAATTCCCTTTTATTAAAAGGAATAAATGAAGAGTGAGCAGCACAGCCCTGGTTCACAGGGGGCCTGATGTCTCATCCCAGCTTTTTTTTTTTTTTTTTTCTCCTCTTTTTTTGGCCAGCCTGTGAGATGGGGCTGGGATCTTGTCTGTGGCCAGCACAAGGTTCAGCCCTTCTGCCCAAGCTGCTTGTCCCCTGCCCCATGGTACCCTCGTGAGCACTTTTGTGGCCTCCAAAGTGGTCAGACCTCACCAGTCCCATGGCTAGTGCTACCAGATGAGTCTTGGCAAAGGTGCAGGGGTGAAATAAAGGGTGTAGCCTGTGGGGCTTAGAATCATGGAATGGTTTGGGTTGGAAGGGACCTTAAAGCTCATCCAGTTCCAACCCCCTTCATGGGCAGGGACACCTCCCACAGCCCAGGGTGCTCCAAGCCCCATCCAACCTGGGCTCAGACACTGCCAGGGATGGGGAAGCCACAGCTTCTCTGGGCAACCTGAGTCAAGGTCTCACCACCCTCAAATTAAAGAATTTCTTCCTCATGTCCAACCTCAATCTCCCCTCTTCCAGTTTTAACCCATTTCCCCTTGTCCTCTCCCTACCCCCCCATGTCCAAAGCCCTCCCCCAGCTNAGGCTGAGGGATTGGGGTTGTTCAGCCTGGCTTCCCAGGGAGGTGCTCAGCCCTCTGAGCATTTGAGTGGCTCCTCTGGACACCTTCCAGGAGCTCTGTGTCCTTCTGCTGTTGGGGACTCCAGAACTGGACACACAACTCCAGGTGGGGTCTCAGCAGAGCAGAGCAGAGGGGGAGAATCCCCTCCCTGGACCACTCTCTGTGCTTCTTTTGCTGCAGCCCAGGACATGGTTGGTTTCTGGGCTCCAAGCACACACTGAGGGCTCAGGTTGAGCTTCTGCTCCACAACCCCCACCCCCAAGTCCTTCTCCTCAAGGTTGTCCTCCATCCTTTCTCCTCTCATTCTGTATTTGTCCATGGGATTGCTTCCACCCAGGTGCAGAACCTTGCACTTGGCTGTGTTGAACTTGCTGCAGTTTGGAGTTCACTTCTCCAGCCTGTCCAGGTCCTTGGGATGGATCCCTTCCCTCCAGCATGTTGATGCTTTGGTGTCCTCAGCAAACGTGCTGAGGGTGCACTCGATGCCACTGTCCATGTTGCCAACCAAGATGTCAAAACATCTTTGAGGCTTTGAAGCCTCAGAGCTTGCTTGGCTGGCTGGTGCCTTTTACATCTTTTTTTCCACTTTTTTAAAATTTAATTCCTGTTCCAAGTTTCTCCCTCTTTTATCCACCCTTTCCTAAACCCCAAATCCCTGCTGGCAAACCTCTTCCCTGCCAGTGCCTGCACGTGTCCCCTGACCAATTTTGGGAGGAAAGGGGAGGAAATGGTGACAGAGAAGAAGATTTCACAACTAATTTGATTTTTTTTTTTTTCCCACTCCCCCTGTGCTTCTTTGACAGGTTACAGCCAAGACTGCCTTCCTGTTTATCTTACCTCAGTACAATGTTAGTGTGCCTACAGCAGGTAAGAGATGCTGCTGCTGTGGACCCCTCAAGGGGAGGGTTAAATTGTGGTTTATCCCAGACCCTGTTTACCACCTGGCTTGGGTTCATCCTCTAATGAATGGACACTGCATAAAACCTTGTCTGATAGTAAATGAGACTTCAAAAATAAAATACATGGGGGAAAAAAACAAAGTTTGAGAGGCTCAAAGCACTCTTGTTTATGTCTGTCTGACCTTGAGCTGCCAAAACTGGAAAGAAATGCTTTCCAGGAGGGGTTTTAGGGCTTCCTCTCATGTTCCTGCTGTAGTCAGGCCACTCGGTGTGCTTTGCAGGCTGAGGATCCTCTCTCCAAGCTTGATGAGGCAAAATCACATCGCCTGGTGGCATTCCCAGAGCAGCTCTGTGCATGCCCTGCCTGGGACCAGGAGGGATTTAGCTCTTTGCTAAGTGGTGGGGGCTGTGCAGGTAATTCCCATCTCATTTTATTTGTTGGGAATGGCCCAAGGGAGAGGTGCACATGGTGCATGGCATCCCTGCTGCAGGCAGCTTGTGATCCTGATGCACATGGAGTCCAGGAGGCTCCAAGGTGGTGCAGGTCTGAACCTGATGGAGCAGAGGACCAGGGGAGAGCTGGAGGTTCAATCCTTGTTTGTATTTTGACTGCTGGTTGCTCCTTTCCTGGCCAAAAGCCCCTCTGGGGCTGGCAGAGATCTGGGCACCAGATTGGGACAGGAGGAGGTGGTTTGGGTAAAGCCAAACACCCAAGGCACAAAATCTGGCTTGGGGGCAGAAAACTGCAGTTAATGGGAAGTGTTGGAGTAATGATCCAAGGGCAAAGTGGGGATTAGTGAAACTAGGATTAGGCAGACCTGCAGGAGATCAAAGGTCTGCCCTTAAACTGTTTGGATGTTGTGGCTGGATGGGGCTTGAAGCACCCTGGGCTGGTGGGAGGTGTCCCTGCCCATGCAGGGGGTTGGGACTGGATGAGCTTTAAGGTCCCTTCCAACCCAAGACGCTGCTGCCTGTCAGTCAGCCCATCTTTCTCTCACCTCCTGCATGGCTCCAGCTTGAGCAGCTCCCAAAATGCCCAAGAGAGAAGAGAGGAGGCAGAGCAGTCACACACAGGCATAATGTTATTTTTTTTTTTCAGTCTTGCAGTTCTTTTATTTCATGCTGGGGTTACAAGCTGTGATCCTGGCAGTTTTTTCACCTCTGGGTTTGCACAGCATCCAGCTGGGAGGCTCCTATGGACCAGGTGTTTTCACATCCTTACACCAGATGTTTTCATAAATCAAAGGGATGATCAGAGGGCTGGAGCAGCTCTGCTCTGGAGCCAGGATGAGAGAGTTGGGGTTGTACGGCCTGGAGAAGAGAAGGCTGCAGGGAGACCTTAGAGCACCTTCCAGTGCCTGAAGGGGCCCCAGGAAAGCTGGGGAGGGACTTTGGACAAGGGCTTGGAGTAATAGGATGACAGGGAAATATTTTAAGCTGAAAGAGGGGAGATTTAGACTGGATATTAGGAAGAAATTCTCTGCTCTGAAGGTGCTGAGCCCCTGGCCCAGGTTTCCCAGAGAAGCTGTGGCTGCCCCATCCCTGGCAGTGTCTCAGCCCAGGTTGGATGGGGCTTGGAGCAACCTGGGCTGTGGGAGGTGTCCCTGACCATGCAGGGGGTTGGAACTGGATGAGCTTTAAGGTCCCTTCCAACCCAAACCATTCTGTGAAATCATTGCCTAAACAGAGTCATCTGGGGTATTTTGGGTGTTTGTGGTCTCCTGTAGCTCCAGGACAGTGGGGCCTCCCATGGGTCCTGTTTCTCATCCACCAGCCCTGTGCTGCTGTCTTGGATCTCCTTCTAGCACGAGGTAGCTTCTAGGGGTGAGTGGGCAAGACCTGGGTGTTGGATGATAACCCTCCTGCTCCCAGTGGGATGTCTTTGGTCCCATTTGGTCCCATTTGTTCCCAACCTGTTTCATGTTGCCTGCATGTCTTCATCCCTGAGAAATTCCCATCTCTGCAGCCAGATTGTCCCCAGCCCCTTACGTCTGGCAGGCGAAGCTTGGAGTGTCCTGTTTGTCACCTCCATTGAGGTGTGTAACTATTAGAGAGGAAACCATCCACCTTCTGCTGACAAGCCAAACCCAGCTAGAGCTCTTTTTTTTTCTATCACTGCACACACTGGCACAGTCATAACCTCTCTCTGCCTCTACCTCTCTGATGGTCCCGTCCAAGCTGTGTGTTGGGACTTTCCCCCTCCTGAACTTCCACAAGCCCTTTAAAACCTGAAAATCGTTTGAGTCATGGGGATTTGACCTACCACTGTGTCTCTTTGCAGATGGGGAGCTGGTCCAGTATCACTATGGGCTGAAGGACCTGGTCACCATCCTCTTCTACATCTTCATCGCCATCATCCTGCACGCGGTGGTGCAGGAGTATGTCCTGGATGTGAGTGCCACTTGGTGTCTTGAGTCACCCAAATATCTCAAGTACCATGGGGGAACAGGGTCCTGCTGCAGTGAAATGCTATTCTGGGGGTGGTTTTGGGGTGGAGGTGGTGATAAATCAACCTTCATCTCTAGGGGCTGCTTGGGATGACGAGGAAAAGGGTTGTTGAGCTGGTGGCTCATGTTTCCTTGTTCTTTTTCTCTTCCTCTCCTCCTTCCCAGAAAATCAACAGGCGTCTCCATCTCTCCAAGGTCAAACATAGCAAGTTCAATGAATCTGGACAGCTGGTTGCCTTCCACCTCACCTCTCTCATCTGGTGCTTGTACGTCGTGGTGACGGTAAGGCACAGGGCCACCAGGCTTCAGGTTCCCTGGGTGGGATTTCTGGAGTACAAAAAACCTTGGTGGCAGCAGAAAGTCCCCTGCCAGCCCCTAGGACAACATTTCAGGAAGTTAAATGCTCAAGTATGGAGGATCTCTGCAGTTTGGAGAGATCCTTCTCCTGCTTCATGCAAGGCACAAGGAAATGGACTGTGAAATACTGATGGAGGCAGAACCTCAGGAATTCTGCGTGGCCCCATCATCTCCATCCACTCTTCTGGGTCCTGCCACTTTTCTCAGCCTCTTTCCTCCTTATTTGCACTCAGTGCCTTGAGGTTTTTTGGATGGGGCTTGTGCAGCTCATGGGCAGATGTTGAGGATTTTGTGGTCCCTCTCTTGGGAAGGTGACAGAGAGGGGATTGCTAAAAGCAGGGATATATCTTCAGTTGCATTGAATTCTAGAATCCCAGAATGGTTTGGGGTGGAAGGGACCTTAAATACCATCCAGTTCCAACCCCCCTGCATAGGCAGGGACACCTCCCACAGCCCAGGTTGCTCCAAGCCCCATCCAACCTGGGCTGAGACACTGCCAGGATGGGGCAGCCACAGCTTCTCTGGAAAACCTGGACCAGGGTCTCACCAACCTCACAGCAAAGAATTTCTTCTTAATGTCCAACCTAAATCCCCCTTTTTCCAGCTTGAAACCATCCCCCCTCACCCCATCACCCCATGCTCTTGTAAAAGTCCCTCCCCAACTTTTCTGGAGGAAAGTTTCAGGTTCATGCTCTTAAGTTCCCCCTGGAGACTTCTCCTCTCCAGCCTGAACAACCTCAACTCTCAGCCTCTCTTTATAGCACCCTCCTCAAGTTTCATGCAGCCCTCATGTCTGGGGCTTGAAGGCTTTCAACCTGGTTCCACAGAGGTCCCCACCTTCTGGATAGGATGTTTTGGGGGTTGGGCACTCCAAGAGGGATGCTCTGGAGGGGCAGGGATGAGATGCCAGTTGCACGGCATGGTCCAGGGTTGCTTCTTCCCCACCACCATTTCCAACCTGAGCATCCCTTAAGGAAAAAGAAGAACTTCTGAAGAGAAAGGAGACCAGAAAACACCTACAAAACCAACGTCATGTGCATTGCATAGTTTAATTTTCCATCTGCCTGCGTTCTCCTACAGCCTCTTGCCTCAGGCTTGCAGGGCAGGTTAGAGGATGAGGTTCCTTTCTGGTTCCATGCTTGCACATCTCCTGCCCCAGGGGTGCTGCTCTGGGCTTTGCAAAGAGATATTGGCATGGAAAAATCATCCTGCCTAGGACCTGTCTACCTTAAGTCATTTTTTGGGGTTGGGAGAGCCTGGGGGAGGTGAGGAGTTCTCTGTGGCAATGTGGCTTTGGACAGGAAGCTAAACCAGGGGCATCAGCTGTTTGGCCAAAGTTTCCTTCCCCAGGTCCCAAGAAGTGCTGGCCTGGAAGGAGGTAGAGGTCCTCTAAGGAGTGTTGGAAGGACCTCCTGAGCAGTGGGGAAGGGACCTGCCCCTGAGCATCCATCCCCAGAGTTGCTGGAAACCACAGCTGGACCCCAACAGCCACCAGAAGTGAGGCACTGTCACCACTTCATGCAGCCAGAACAGTCAGATCTCACCCATGTCACTTGGTTTTCCCTCCCTTTTCCTCTCCAAAAGGAGCTGTTTTCACTCTTGAATTTTTGTCCCACCAGTTTTTGGGTTAAAACATCCAAAAAACTCCTCAACCCTGCAGTAGTGTGTCCAGCTCTGGCATCCTCAACAGGAGGACATGGAGGTGTTGGAGTGAGTCCAGAGGAGGCCATGAAGATGATCAAAGAATCATCAGGGTTGGAAAAGACCTCAAGTCCAACCATCTGCCCTACAACCCCTAACCATCCACTGTAGAACCTCATCTTCCCATCTTTTGAACACCTCCAGATTAAAGGACTGGAGCAGCTCTGCTCTGGAGCCAGGCTGAGAGAGTTGGGGGAGTTCAGCCTGGAGAAGAGAAGGCTGCAACAGGGAGACCTTAGAGCACCTTCCAGTGCCTGAAGGGGCTCCAGGAAAGCTGGGGAAAGACTCTGGATAATGGATGAGGGGCAATGGTGTTAAAGCAGAGAAGGGTAGGTTTAGATCAGACATTATGAAGAAGTTCTTCACTGTAAAGGTGGTGAAACACTGGAACAGTTTTCCCAGAGGTGTGGAGGCCCCATCCCTGGAGATATTCAAGGTCAGGCTTGATGGGGTTCTGAGCAACCTGATCCAGTCAAAAATGTCCCTTCTTACTGCAGGGGAGGATGGACTGGATGACCTTTAAAGGACTTTCCCAACCCAAACCACTCAGTGATTCAATGACCCCTGAGTGTGGCTGAGGTTTGGGGAGCTGGGCCTTGGCTCGTGCAGAGGGAAATGGTTTTTACTTCAGGCTGAAAGGACTTGGGGGCCATCCCCAGTTCCTGGTTCCCCTGTAGCATCAGTCTTCCCCATCCTAACAAACTGCTGCCTCTTCTTCCCTTGCCTGAAGGCTTTCATCTCTTCTCTTTTTCAGGAAGGATACATATCAAACCCTCGGAGTTTGTGGGAAAACTACCCCCACGTTTATCTTCCGTAAGCACTCGTCAGGGCAGCTTATTCTGGGGCTGACCACTTCCTTCCTCTGTTGGGTTTTCCCTGTGGCTGGGAGCAGGATGCTGACAGCACCCTGCATGCCCTTTGGATGCACCCAGCTGCAGGAAGATCCCAGGGGATGGCGGGCATCTCACTTGTGGCCCTGGGATGGGTCTTTGTGGAGGGTTTCCTCCAAGAGGAAGGTCTGGTGGGCTTGGTTACCCATCCTGGCTGTTCCTGCCTGCATCACCTGGAGCAAGTTGCTTTGCTGGGCATTTTGCGTGTCAAGTTGGGGATAATCCTCCCTTCTTGGGTTCTGACAAGCATGAGGTTTGCTGAGGGCACGGAGATGGCAGCAGAAGCATGTGGATAAACTCCAGGTGTGGCTCAACATATATATATGTAGATATGGCTCAACATATATATATGTAATAATATATATTATTTTTTATAATTATAATTTCATTGTAATTATATTATATACGTATATAATATATATATGTATATAATATAATAACATATATATATAATTTCAGCTCAGAAATGCTGCCTCCTAAATCCCAGGGCTTCAAAGCAATGGAGGTATTGCCCAGTTGGGTACTTTCCTTGGTACCTGGGTCCTTGGGGTCTGGTGCCTGGGTCCTTGGGGTCCTGCCATGCCCTGTGCTGGCTCACGTTGGCTTGTCCCTGCATTTCAGGTTTCAGGTGAAGTTTTTCTACCTGTGCCAGCTGGCTTACTGGCTGCACGCCCTGCCAGAGCTCTACTTCCAAAAAGTCCGCAAGGTGAGAGCTGGGTGGGAGCTCACAGGTACCTGGGGAGAAGTGGGAGGGATGCTTGAGGTGGTTTGCCAACCACCTTTGGGGAGAAAAAGCTTTGGAAGAGGTTGGGTGAGGAAGGGTGAGGGGTTTCATGTGGCTTTCTGCCCTTGCCAGGAGGAAATCCCTCGCCAGCTGAGGTGCATCGCGCTCTACCTGGTGCACATCGCCGGTGCCTACCTCCTCAAGTGAGTCAGTCACCTGCCTCAAGGTCCCCTTGTCCCCATGTCCCCCTGCTCAGGGGATGAGTAGGTCCTTTTGGAGGTCCTGTCATCCAAGAAGCCTCAGTGGGGGTGGGAATTTAAAGGAAATAAAGACGGGTGTTTAAAAAGCAGATGGTGCTGACGTTGACCTCGCAGCTGTGGCTGTCAGGCAAGAAGGTTTCACAGGCCCAGAGAGGTGATTGTCATGGAATCAAAGAATTGTTTTGGTTGGAAAGGAGCTTAAAGTTCATATAGTTAAAGAACAAGGGGTAATGGCTTTAAACGGGAAGAGGGGGAATTTAGGTGAGACATTAGGAAGAAATTCTTCACTCTGAGGGTGATGAGGCACTGGCTCAGAGAAGCTGTGGCTGCCCCATCCCTGGCAGTGTCTCAGCCCAGGTTGGATGGGGCTTGGAGCACCCTGGGCTGGGGGAGGTGTCCCTGCCCATGCAGAGGGGTTGGAACAGGATGATCTTTAAGGTCCCTTCGAACCCAAACCATTCTGTCATTTTGAATTCAACCATGAACCCAGCATACTGCCAAGTCCACCACTAAACCAGTGTCCCCCAGTGCCACGTCTGATGTTGAATGACCCAAGGGTTGTTATGTGACAACACAAGCAGCCTCTTCACAGGGTGTTGCAAAATTGATGTTAACCAGGAACCCAGAATGCAGGCTGAGGGCTGCATCTCCCCTGGGTGTGGGGACCACCTTGGGGTCTTAAAGTTCTTCACCTCCATGTGCATGGAGCAGTGCTGCCAGCAGTTAGGGCTTTGTGTTGGACCCATCCCACCTCTGCTAATGGGGTTGGGCTGCTTTCGTGTTTTCATAGAATCATAGAATTGTCTGGGTTGGAAGGGACCTCAGAGATCATCAAGTCCAACCCTTGATCCACTCCCGCTGCAGTTCCCAGCCCATGGCACTGAGTGCCACATCCAGTCTCTTTTTAAATATCTCCAGGGATGGAGAATCCGCCACTTCCCTGGGCAGCCCATTCCAATGCCTGAATTTTGGGGACATGCTGGAGAGGAAGGACTGAAGTTGGCTCAACCCAGTGATGCTTTTTTGTTTTTTCTTCCCTCCCAGCTTGACCCGTTTGGGGCTGATCCTCTTGCTGTTGCAGTACTTGGCTGAATTCTTCTTCCACATGGCCCGCCTGGTCTACTTCACAGATGAGAACAATGAGAAGTTGTAAGCAGGAGAAGATGGCCATGGCTTCCATCCTCTGGTGCCCAAGAGAGCCATGATAGGGAGCTGGTTGTCACCTACCAGCTCAGTGCTGGAGGCTGCTCCTGCCAACTCCTCTGCTTCTCCTCCTGCAGGTTTAATGTCTGGGCTGTCGTGTTCGTGGTCACCAGGCTCTTCACCCTCACCTTGTACATCCTGGTCATTGGCTTTGGGCTGCCACGGGTGGAAAACCAAGCCCTCGACCCTGAGAGAGGGAACTTCTTCAGCTTTCTCTTCAACAATATCCTCTTCAGGTAGGAAGACCCCTTTCTCTCTCTTTTTTTTTTTTTTTCCTTTGTGTGTGTGTGTGTCCTTTCACACAACGACTGAATTGAGGAAACCTCTTCCATATATTCCTTGGCTGTGTTATCCCAGGGTGGCTTTTGCTGAGTTTGGAAATGCAAGTGGGGATCTGATCAAGGTTCTTAGTGAATCACAGAATGTTTGGGGTGGAAGGGACCATCTGGTGCAACCCCCCTGTCAGAACAGGTTCACCTAGAGCAGGTTGAACAGCATGGTGTCCAGATGGGGTCTGAATGTCTCCAGAGATGGAGACTCCACCACCTCTCTGGGCAGCTCTGCAACTCTCCAAGCAGAAAAGTTCCTCCTTAGGTTAAGATGGAACTTCCTATGTTCAAGTTTGTGCCCGTTACCTCTTGTCCCATCACTGGACACCACAGAAAATAGACTGGTCCCATCCTCCTGACCCCCACCCTTGAATATTTCTAAGTGTTGATAAGATCCCCCTCAGGCTTCTCTTCCCCAGACTAAAAAGACCCAAGTCCCTCAGCCTTTCCTCATAATCAAGATGTCCAAGTGCCCTCATCATCTTTGTAGCCCTTTTCTGTCCCCTCTCCAGCAGTTCCCTGTCCTTTTTGAACCCCAGATCAGGACATGGTTCTCCAGATGAGACCTCACCAGGGCAGAGCAGAGGGTGAGAAGAACCTGCCTTGACTTGCTTGCCCCATTCTCCTCGATGCACCTCAGGTGAAGGTCCCAGAGAGCTGGAAGGGTGTGGAGGGAATGAGGAGGTTACAGAAGCATGATGGTGGGGAAAAGCCAGCAAGGAAGTTGTCCATGGAGTGAAGTTACAAATCATGAGCCTATCTTAGAGAAGGGCTTGGAGGCTTTCCCTTCTACACCCCTAACTCTGCTTACATGAGGAGGCATTTTCCCTTCTGCTTGGACATTTTTTGCTGTCTGTTGATATGGGAAGCAGGGTCTCATGGCTTGCAGTCTGTCTGTGCAAACCGGGAGCCTTCCTCACCCTTGCAGCAGCTCTAAGTTGAGTTCAGATGTTGCCTGGTCATTCCCAAGTTTTTTTGAGCTATGGACTGCTATCCATATGTATGGGCATACTATTCCCTCTCAGAGGATTTGGGGGACTTGGCTTCCTTCCAACCACATCCACCTTTTAGGTTTACACCAGCCCAGGGTGCTCCAAGCCCCATCCAACCTGGGCTGAGACACTGCCAGGGATGGGGCAGCCACAGCTTCTCTGGGAAACCTGGGCCAGGGGCTCAGCACCCTCACAGCAAAGAATTTCTGCCTAAGAACTCAATCTCCCCTCTTTCATCTTAAAACTGCTCCTCTTCATCCTATCATTCCATGCACTACATTTATCCCTTCCTGCCCAGAAATCTTAAGTCAGTGTTGCCTTGAGCACCTGAGAACTTTGTAGTGAGAAGGGGAAGAGAAGCAGCTGCCCTGAGGTCAGGAGATAGCAGAAAGCAGAGAGAGAATCATAGGAAGGTTTAGGGTTGAAGGGACCTTAAAGCTCATCCAGTTCCAACCCCCTGCATGGGCAGGGACACCTCCCACCAGCCCAGGTTGCTCCAAGACCTCATCCAACCTGTCCTTCAACAACTTCAGAGATGGAGCTTCCACAACCTCCCCAGGCAACCTATTCCAGTGTCTTACTACCCTTATGGTGAAGAATTTTTTCCTGCTCTCTAACCTAAATCTCTGCACTTTCAGTTTAAAGCCATCACTCCTTGTCTTATCATAACAGACCCTGCTCAAAAGTTTGTCCCCATCTTTCTTGTAGCCACCCTTCCAGTACTGGAAGGTGCTCTAAGGTCTCCCTGGAGCTTTCTCTTCTCCAGGCTGAACAACCCCAACTCTCAGCCTGACTCCAGAGCAGAGCTGCTCCAACCCTTTGATCATCTTTGTGGCCTTTCTCCGGACTCTCTCCAACAGGTTTTTACATCTTTCTCATGCTGGGGGCTCACAATATTCCAGGTGCAGTCTCAGGAGAGCAGAGATGGTGGCAGGAGGGATGCTGACACCTTCCTCCATCACTTGGTGCAACCATCCCAGGGCAGGGGAGTTGGGGGGGTGACAGATCCCAGCCACCAGCCTGGTCTGGGAGCCCTTGGTGGTGGCCTCGGTCCTCTTCTCAGCCTCCCTCTTCTCCACCCCTCCCAGAATGAGTGTGCTGCTGTTGGTGTGCCTCTTCCAGGCCTCGGTGATGTGGAGGTTCATCCACTTCCAGCTGCGGCGCTGGCGGGAATACTGGAACGAGCAGAGCAGTCGGAAGCGAGCGGCTGCCAGCGCCAAGCAGCAAACCAAGCAGCTCAAGAGGGACTCGGGTGAGGACCAGGACTGGGGGTGGGTGGCATGGGGTGACAAGGGGCCCCTAGGTTTGTTATATCCCCTGGGGAAGCTGTTGCCCAGGTGGGTGATGCTGCAGTGGTGGCTCCTCCTCTGTGCTAAGCCCAAGGTGTCCCCAGCGGGCTTGTGCCATGGTGGGTTTTTTCCCCCATGTTTCCAGGATAGCTTCAAATAGGTGAAATCACAAAAATCACAGGAAGTTAAGGGTTGGAAGGAACCTCGAAAGATCATTGAGTCCCACCCCCCCTTCCTGCCAGAGCAGAGTCACCTACAGCAGGTCACATAAGTGGGACCTGGGGATCCAGGTAGGTTCTGAATGTCTCCAGAGAAGGAGACTCCACAACCTCCCTGGGCAGCCTGGGCCATGGCTCCCTCACCCTCACAGTCAAAAGTCTTTCCTTAGATATATGTGGAGCCTCCTATGCTCTAATTTGCATCTATTACCCCTTGTCCTCTCGTTGGTCATCACAGAGAAGATCCTGGCTCCATCCTCCTGACGCTCACCCTTGACATATTTATAAACATTAAAGAGATTACTCCTCCAAGCTGCAGAGCCCCAGCTTCCTCAGCTTTTCCTCACCAGGGAGATGTTCCACTCCCTCCATAATCTTTGTGGCTCTGGGCTGGGCTCTCTCAAGCAGTTCCCTGTCCTTCTGGAACTGAGCAGCCCTAAACTGGAGGTCTGGAGCTGCACAAGGGACAAAGCTTTCTCTCTCCATCCCCAGGTTACCACGAAAACGGAGTGGTGAAGGCAGAGAATGGCACCTCCCCACGGACCAAGAAGCTGAAATCACCGTAGAAGCAAAGGGTCTTCTCCTGGGGAGGAGGACGAGATACCAGGACTGAGCAGCAGCCTCTCCTCCCACTCCTCCTGAGCGTCGAATTGAACGTCTTGGAAACCGCTCATCTTCCCAAGGTGTCTCTCGCTCTCCTCCCTTCCTTTCTTGCTCTCTTGAACCATTTGCAATAAAACCAAAAAGGTCCCTTTCCCCTTCTCCTTTCCCCCCACCACCCCATAGGAGTCCTTCCCAACCTTCCTGGTTTTTGCCTTCCTCTCTTTTATCTAAAATCAGTGTGCAATTTTTTTATTTTTTGTTTTTTTTCTTTTCTACCTTTAGTGTTTGGTTATTTTGAGTTATTGTTACAAATGCATCATAGAAGGTTCCAAACAATCCTTGTTTTTTTTCTTCTACAGCATGTTCCTCCCTTCTCTCTGTGGTGCTTCCCTGAGCCCCCCCAACCCCTGGGGTCAGGGCCACGGCAGCTTGAAGGCACCGCATGTCTGTTATGGGAACAGGCTCCTGGGGGGATGTGCTGGGGCTCTGTGGCCCTGAGGCTCAGGGTTGCTTTTGGGGTGAGTGTTGCCTCTCCTGGGGCACATCTGGCCAGTGCTTGGCAAGTGCTGCAGGATGGTGATGCTGCAAATAGAGACCCGGGTCTGAGGGAGGGACCTCAAACCGTGTCTTGTCTCATGGTGGACCTCTGGTTAAGTTGGGGCTTTTCTGACCTCTGGTTCTGAGGTCATTTTGGAGAGCTGGGCAGCAGAGAAGGGAAAGAATTTCCCTCTTAATATAGGACCCACCTCCTAGACTTTGCTTGCCCCAGGTCTTCTGGTACAGCTGAGTCCCTCTTACTCTTAGCTGCAGGAGGTGAGCTGCTCCATAGTTCTTCTGGAGCTCACAGCCTTGAGGGCTTGAGGTTCTGCAGCTCACAGGACCTTGCCACGGGGCAGCAGCATCCTCAGGTCCACCTGAAACCTTGAGTCCTGCCCAGCTTTGTGTACTGGCCTGGTTCTGGTCAGCCCAGGCACTTTGCCAGCTTGCTTATGTCTCATGGACCTGGTGTTCTCCTGGCTTTGTGACCACGTCCAGGTGACAAAGTGGCTGCTGCAAAGAGTTTTGCATCAACAGGACTGTCCCCCTTGTGCTGTTGCCTTCAGCTTTCCTCATCCCTACCCCACCAGTCCAGCCGTGCCACCAGCTTCACTCTTTGTTTCTGAAGGATACAGAGCTTGTATCCACCCAAGGTGCTATCAAATGCAGGGTTTCATCCAAAAAGAAAACCCCAACCCAACCCCTTCATCCCTTTGAGCTGTGAACGAGATGACAGGGAAGGGGAAAGAAGCCAGGGCTTGCACATTAGGAAAAGCCTGACCTGTGAGACGTAGCTGTTGGCAGATGGAGTTGTCTCAAATCTACCTCAGAGGCCATCTCTTGCTGCAGACCACTCTCCCCTCTTGCTCCTGCTCCACGTGGTGGCAGGAGAATCGTGGCAACCCCAGCTCCCCACCTTCTGCCCCTTTGCTGGGGAGCAGCATCTCCTGCCTGGGGTTGCCTGGGACAGCTTCTTTGGGGTGTCCCACCCCAGTCTAGGTTTTGTAGGAACGTGGTAGATGGGCACCTTTCACCCCCACCCCCCCAGCTCTCCTCGGGGGCAGTTCCTGTAGCTGGGCTTTGCTGTTGGTGCCTCTCGTGCAGTGAAGCCATCTGCAGCTTTTGTTCCCTTTCACCATGGCAAGAGGAGGCAAGTGATGGGTTCCCATGGCTGGGCAAGAAGAGGGGGTGCAGGGTTGTGGGGAGCTGGGGTGCTCTTCCCTAGGCACACCAGGGTCTTGAGGTCCTCTGCCTTGCTTTGGGCAGCTGAACTCCAGCTCTCTCCAAGTGCAATTCTAGCTCAAAGCTTTTGCAGTCGTCCTCAGCATCGTTTGTGTTTTGGGCAATGGGTAACAGTTGATTTTCTGCACCTCTTTGAGCTGACTCATGTTTTTAGTTCCTTCTGGAGGTGTCTTTTCTCTCTTCCTCTCTTTCTCCTCCTTGAGCCCCAGCTAACACCGGGCTTCTGAGGGAGAAAATGTGCATGGACACATGGATAGTTGGTCAAATTCCACTTGTTCCTTCATCCCCCTGACCTCCAGGTCACAAATGGAAGGTGTCAGCAGGACTCTGGGAGAGCAATTCCCCCTTTTCAGGGGAACTGAGGAAGAAGACTTTGGAGCAGAGATCCCCTTGGTGGTGTCTTGGACTGGCACCTGAGAGCCCTTGCTGAGTAGAAAATACACATTTTGGCTCCAACAGGCAGCAACAGTGCCTGAGTGCAATGTGAGGAGAAGAGGTTAAAAAGAGCTTTATGTCAGGGAGGACATGGAAAAGGTCTTGAGGGAGAGGTTCTTCCTTTCTCCTGTCTCTTCCCATCCACTGCCTCCTGCTCAGCCAGTGCCTGGCAGCAGCTGAGGTGTTGACTCTGCTAACAGGTGACACTTACAGTCCCCCCCAAAAAAACCCCAAACTGGCTGCTGAATGATTCCTCCCCCCACCTGCTTTGCTCCAGGCAGCTTTTCCACTTGGAGGATCCTGCATCTCCATGAAGTAGCTCATTCCACTTTGTATCCCAAGTGCCTTGTGTCCCCCAGTAGCCTCTCCTGTGCTTCATCCCTGTGCTACTTTTCCTCCCCCTTTACAACCCATGGACAACTCACCCTGTGTCTAAGTGGGGTTTGTTTGATAGTGTTACCAGTGAAAGGGACAGATTTTTTTGGAAGCAGTTCCACGTGTTTTTATTTTTAATGTAAGAGATCATGGGGCTTCTTTTTTTTTTTTTGCCTTTCCTCTATTTTTAGTGCTCAGAAATCCCCATCTTGTGCCCAAACCCAGCAGGTTTTTTTAATTTTGTTCTGTTTTACACTGTGGGTTTTTGTTTTTTCTTTTTTTTTTAACTGAGCCTTTTCTGTAAGGCAAGATGTGCTCTCATCCCAGAGCTCTGCAATCCAACCTCTGATGGAGGAGCTGCCACAGGCTGCTCCTGTCTCTGTCCATCCCTTGGCTGCAAACTCCTTCTACATCCATGTCATTTCTCCTCTTCAGCCCAAAGAACTTTTTCTTTCCCAAAACACCCAATTTCATTGCAAACCCTTGGTGGTCTTGTCTTTCCTTGACCTCTCTGCATACAAAGATGCCATGAGTCTGCTTTCTTGGAGTGGATGCTCTTCTGGTTCCCCATCTTGCCAAGCCCTGGTGTCTTCTGCAGAAAAAGCTCCAACCCCACACAGGATTGCTCTTGTCCATCCACAGTGCAAAAAGAGACAATGCAAACCTGAAATCATTTTAATTTCAGTACAAAGCTATCCCTTGCATCCTTCCTGTGGGCTTGAGACTGCCCCGTGTAGTCCGTGGCCATTATCTGAGGTTGGGGAATATTGAGCAGTCTGTGATGGGTTTGTTTTGGTGTGGAACAGTGTTTTCCTGCCCTAGCCTAGACGAGCTGTGAAATACCAGCAGTAGTTCTTTCTGGTTTTTATCTTAGGTAGCTGGGGAATGGGCTTGGGAAGAGAAAGGGGCAGAGGAAGAACAGATGTAGCACTTCACTTGTAATTTTTTCAGTGACTTCTGGGGCATTACAGCTTTATTCTTTTTTTTTTTTTTTTTGGGTGTGTGTATGTGTGTGGTTAGAATTCTTTCTCCTTCCTCACTGTGTTTGGGTTTGGAGGAAAGACAACTTCCAGTTCCCCCATAAGTCCCTGTACCCTTAAAACTCACCATTTTAAAATGTATTTTTGGTAGGCTTCCTGGTTGGAGGGAAGAACAACTATTTTAGGATGTCTCCCCCCTGCCTCCAGGTGACTTTTGAAGCCTTGTAGCTCCCCAGCCTTGGCTGCACAGGGCTTTACAGCAGCTTCAGTCTCTTCCTTTAGATGAAATCTTGGTAGATGGACCCCAACTTGCATCAACAGTAGATGGAGATTATGGGGCTGGATTTCCAGCCTTCTGGAAGTGTGGAAGAGGTGGTTTTGACAGTTTTCATACTCCAGCTGTGCAACGTGTTACTTGGCCATCTGGATGCACATGGGATTTTGATGGCAATGGGGAAAAAATGGCTCTTTTAAAAGCCAGGCAGGGGCACAGAGTTTTCCTTTGAGTATGTTGAACTCAACGGACCAAACTTCAGCAAAGGAACTCGAGGGAAAAAAAAAAATCAATCTGTTCTTCCATATTTATACTCCAGTGCAAATTTCCTAATTTTGGAGGGGGTGGAGGGGGAGTAACAGTTTCTGATATTTTATCCTGTTTGTTTTATTCTTCCCTGTCACTTAAGGTTTGTTGTTTGTTGTGGTTTGTTTTATTTTGGGTTTTTTGTTTGTTTTGTTTTGTACGGATTTTGTTTGTTGTCGTTTGTTGTTAAATGACTTCTGTGATAAACTCAACAAAAAGTATTTTTCTGAAAGAAATAAATAAAAGGCATAGATTCTTCCAATTGTTCCTGTCTCTGCTGTTTGTGTGCTGCCACGGGTCCTACTTTCCTCTCTCCCACCACACCAGACTGATCTGTTCCCTCCTGTGTCCTCATCTTCCCAAACAGTTGGGGTTCATCTTCTGCCATTTTCCATGTCTGCAGCTTCTGAGTTACTTATCTGTGGCTGCCTTCTCCATAGGGAGGGGAGGATGAGGGCATTTATTTGTAGAACAAGATTTATCTGATGTGGTTGGGGTGCATACTTCAGGGTGAGATAAATCGTAGACTTTCTGCAGCTGCCCCCGGGGATGCTGCGAGATTGAGCTGAGTGTGAGGTTCCAGTTTCATAGCATGTGCAGAAACCAGTTTCTGGCTTTCTTTTCTACAGCCTACAAGCCCCAGTGATTCCATCTGTTAAGTTCTTGGTCTCTGGAAAAGCTGCTGAGGGTGGATTTTAGCACTTGGCCTTCATCAGCTGCTGCTTGGAAGGCACTTGATGCAATGCCAACCCGTGCTTTGGAATTGGAGGGGGACCTGAGGGAGTTGTAGCCATTCTTGGAGTGAGCAGCAGCTCAAAATGGGCCCAGAAGGGAAAAGCTGTGACCTTGGTGAGCAGGTGGGAGGGAGCTGTCAGCTGGAGATTCAGCTGTCTGAGGGGAAGTGGGAATCCACAGCTGAAAAGAGGATTTCAATCAAAGTTTGGATCCAAAGGGCTTTGTGCTGCCCTGTGCATGAGAGCTGCCTGTCCTGGGTGCTCAATGGCAAGGCCTGGAAGGTGTCATTTGGGGTGAGAAGGTCCCTGCCACCTTTACCTGGATGGAGAGATGAGCAATGTGACTGGAAGTGGAGCCCAAGTGGCCGTAACTCAACTGCTCTGCCAGCTGCTGGGTTCCCCTTTTCATTGCACCTGCCTGCTAGTTGGCATGAGATGGGTTTAGTGAGCACCTCAGTCATAAAAAAAAACATTCTCCCAGCCTTTCTGATTAAAAATGGAAAGCTGCTGGCAGCAGATTTGTATACAGACCCATGCTAGCTCCATAGCTATGTGAGAGCTAAACTCACTGCTCCATTTCAAGTAAACCCAGCATCAGAGTTCTGTGGCTTTTATCCCCCTCCCTCACTTTAATCCGTAGAAATTCCAGACACTGAGGTACTTCTGTTTAAAAGAGATTTATTAACACCTTCATAGCAGCCATGCATGACTTGCTTACATTCAAACTAGAAAGAGGGAGTTTATTGTTGTCCATGGCAGGGCTCTTCGGTCTGCTTGCAATGCAAGGAAGAGTTCAAAGTGGCAGTCTTGGCTTCTGGAAGGTGAAAGACCTTTCAACTCTGTAAGAGGACTCCTGAGTGGTTATCACTCCAAGCTTCAGAGACCTTTTCTAGTAAGTAATGCTTTGCTGCATTAAAAAGTTGAGAGATGACCAGGAGAACCTGGCTTTGGTTCTCCACAAAGTTTTTTCCCCTGTGAATTTCCTTTCAATATCCAGCGGTTGTGAGGTTGAGTTTGGTGGTAGCTAAAAGGGCAGGGAGAGGTTAGAAAGGGGAAAAAAATTAACAAAAGTGAGGGTGAAGGTAACTGGTGGGGAAGGGAGGGAGGGAATGAAGCAAAGGTGAAGGGTAGAGCATCCTTTTTGAGGTACATTGTTTTTAAGTCAACTCTTCTAAGAATTTTACTGCTGGACTTGTGCTGCAACTTCTGGGTGAAGATCACAAGATGGGAAGGCTCTAAGGAAGTCACGGTAGTATATCTTGTCTTCTCCACAAGAACACATGTCAATCAGCTGGAGAGAAAAACAAACAAACACCATAAAGAATTGGAAGAAGCTAAACCAGATATATTTTTAGGGAGAAGTGCCCAGAAGTACTCCTTTTGTGACAGCAGATCTCATTCCCTTGTGTGGAAGGGGGTACCACCTCAGTAGTTATGAAGCACAGGTAGCTTGAATGCTTATAGGTGACATTAATTATGCATGGAGAACAATTCAAGTATTTGAGTTCAATCCTGATTGCCTCTGAGTTTCACCACAGTGGCACCAGTTCCACGAAAACCACATCCACTGCCACAGACCACACCAAATCTTTCAGAACAGCCCCACCCCTTGTGAAATCCCTGCCAAAAGTGGGGTGGGGGCAGAATATCTGAACAGTTCCAGTTTGCTGGGGTTGCTTTGGTGTGTGCAGATAATTAAACTCAGTGGCAGCCCTACTAATGAGCCAGTCCTGGTATCCGTGCCTGAACTTGCATTGCATTACAGAGCTATGGCCTTGCTTAAAGGGAAGAAAGAGGGCTTTTGTTTCTTAAATTGCATAACTAATCTCCTTCTGACACCCAGGGAGATGGAAAAGGTCTAATATCATAGTTCCTTGAAAGAATTTTTCTTCCCCTTGTCGCCTGGAGACAGATTTCCTGGGGTTTCCTCTGGTGTGACTGACAGAAAGCAATCAGCTATCTGCCAGATGTTTAAAAACTTAGAGCTCTGCCACACCTCTGAGGGCTCCCAGCACACTGGTGTTAAGATTTCAAGAGAGGAGGTATGTTTTTCATTTTAAAATCCTAGGTGAGGATGCAAATGTGGGGATTGAGCCTCAGTTGTCACAGGTTCCCCATATGCTCATGGGTGCATCACTTCATCTCCCATTCTCAGCATGGGAGCAAGAAGGTCTGGCACCCCAGGGAAAATTCCTCAGGGCAAAATGATGTCTGATGAACTCTAGCAAAGCAGAAGCCCTTTATAAGTGACTTTATTCAGTCCAAATTCAGAGACACAAACCCCCATGGCTGTGATGCTCAGGATCAGCTGGTTTGGAAAATGTTTTCTTTTTAGCAAGGAGAATGGACCCTCTGCTTTGGAGATTTCTTGAAATTCTGAGTCTGCTTTCATTGGCCACGAACTGCTTCATAGCACATGATGCTAGGAAAGCATCCTTGCCAGTCACAGTCCTGAGAGCATCCTCCATCCCCACAGCAGGAATTTCTCTTCAGTTTCCCTCTCATTTTCACAGAATCATAGAATTGGCTGGGTTGGAAGGGACCTCAGAGATCATCAAGTCCAACCCTTGATCCACTCCCGCTGCAGTTCCCAGCCCATGGCACTGAGTGCCACATCCAGTCTCTTTTTAAATATCTCCAGGGATGGAGAATCCACCACTTCCCTGGGCAGCCCATTCCAATGCCTGATCACCCTCTCCATAAAGAAATTCTTTCTAATATCCAACCTAAACCTCCCCCTGGCACAACTTAAAGACTGTGTCCTCTTGTCTTGCTGAGAGGTGCCTGGGAAAAGAGACCAACCCCCCCCTGGCTCCAACCTCCTTTCAGGGAGTTGTAGAGAGTGATGAGGTCTCCCCTGAGCCTCCTCTTCTCCAGGCTGAACAGCCCCAGCTCCCTCAGCCTCTCCTCATAGGATCTGTGCTCCAGTCCCTTCACCAGCCTGGTTGCCCTCCTTTGGACCTGCTCCAGCACCTCAATCTCCTTCCTGACCTGAGGGGCCCAGAACTGGACACAGGACTCGAGGTGTGGCCTCACCAGGGCTGAGTACAGGGGCAGAATCACCTCCTTGGACCTGCTGGCCACGCTGTTCCTGATCCAGGCCAGGATGCCATTGGCCTTCTTGGCCACCTGGGCACACTGCTGGCTCATGTTCAGCTTCCTGTCAATCCAAACCCCCAGGTCCCTCTCTGTCTGGCTGCTCTCCAGCCACTCTGTGCCCAGCCTGGAGCTCCCCATGGGGTTGTTGTGGCCAAAGTGCAGGACCCGGCACTTGGCCGTGTTGAACCTCATCCCCTTGGAATCAGCCCAACTCTCCAGTCTGTCCAGGTCCCTCTGCAGAGCCCTCCTGCCTTCCAGCTGATCCACACTCCCCCCCAGCTTAGTGTCATCGGAAAATTTGCTGATGATGGACTCAATCCCCTCATCTAAATCATCTATAAAGATATTAAACAGAACTGGGCCCAGCACTGATCCCTGGGGGACACCACTAGTGACCGGCCGCCAACTGGATCAGCCCCGTTCAGCACCACTCTCTGGGCCCGGCCCTCCAGCCAGTTCCTAACCCAGCACAGGGTGCTCCTGTCCAAGCTGTGGGCTGACAGCTTTTTCAGGAGAATGCTGTGGGAGATGGTGTCAGACGGTTCTGTTGTGCAGACTCCATGTGCTCACAGTGCCCACCAAGTCTGTGTTTTAGCTGTGTTAACCAACTGTTCGTGATCCTAATTTTTTAATTTTTTTTTTTTGTACAATACCTAGTTCTCAAATCTTCATTTCTTCTTCACCTAAGCTTTCCTAAAGCTGAATCTCATAGCACCCCAGTGTCATCTCTGCTCAAGCACAGGTTTGCTTAAGTCATGACAGACACTCAGTAGCTCTGCAGTAGCCTACACCTGACCTTTATCATGATATACAACCTCTGAGGTGTGAGCCAGCAGGTATTTTCAGGCTTCTCATAAACACCAAGCTGCTCATTTATGGGGTAACCTAAATAGCATTTCCTCCCTTTATTTACAGGCCAGCAACTATTACCTCCTCCTTTAGGAGACAGGCTGGGTCCAACAGCTCAGAGACCCTTCTGATTGGGATTCTTTTGCCCCTTTTTTTAAGCTTTATAAGGTAGAGCAGCTGTTGGTGTTGCTTGGCAAGGGTTGGTTTGCAGAAGAGCTCTATAGAAGAGGGAACTCAATATGCACAGCACCCCTTCCTCCTTACCTGGTTAACCAGATTGGCACTGGTGGGCACACTCAACCTTTCACAAACAGATAAAAATTTTGCTTTGTCCAGGATGCCAGAGCCCTCCTTGTCACACTGAAGAAATGCCTCCCAAATGTCCTTGTTGTTCAGGTACTTATGGTGTGTCATCTCCTCCTGAACCCGTGCAATTAAGTCATCCAGGTCCTGCCTGCTGGTCCCAAGTGTGGGGATGTCACTGTAGATGAAAGGAAGAAAAGGACTTTATGTAAAACTTCTTGCAGCCTCCTGTGACATTCATGTGCCTGCTGCCCACCATGGCTGGCCAGACTATATTTTTAATAGATTACAAGCTTTTGAGGTGCTTGGTTTGCATGGAAAACTCATCTCAGCTTCAATAATGATGTAGAAGTATCAGGTAGACTGTTTTCCCCATCATGCACCTTTTATCTGCAAGTGCTCTGAGACAAGAAGCTTTTCCTTGTGTCCCCCATGAAGTCCCAAGAACTGTATCCAACTCTAACATCAACCAGAGCCCTTGAACTATCATGATTCTGACCCCAAAGTATCTTGTGAGGTAACAGGCTTGTTACTGGGTCACTCAAAATGGATCCAGACAGATGAAAAAAAGAGGATGTGGTCTGGGCTCTGATGGGCTGATAAGCACAGCCAGAGCAAATGAGAGAAATAGAAGACTCCACCAACTCTCTGCTGAGCCTGCAACCCTCTAGTAGCTCCTGCAGATACTGTTAGCAGCATTTACAGCTAAGTGCTGGTTTTTAGGAAAAGGTGACTGTGTCCCTTCACCTCAAAGCATCTTGGCTGCTGAGCCAGAGCTGTCCTGCAAGGTTTTGGGGCCAGCAGCAGCCATGATGTTATATTGTACACACATGACCCCTTCTGTATGTCTCCAGACATGTGCTGAGGTGACCTTAGAGCAGCCTTCCATCTGAAGGGGCTACAAGAAAGCTGGGGGAGGGCTTAGGACATGGGGGTGTAGAGAGAGGACAAGGGGAAATGGGTTAACACTTGATGAGGGGAGATTTAGGCTGGACATTAGGAAGAAATTATTTAATTGGAGGGTGGTGAGGCACTGGAACAGTTTGCCCAAAGAAGCTGTGGCTGCCCCATCCCTGGCAGTGTCTCAGCCCAGGTTGGATGGGGCTTGGAGCACCCTGGGCTGTGGGAGGTGTCCCTGACCATGCAGGGGGGTTGGAACTGGATGAGCTTTAAGGTCCCTTCCAGTCATTCTATGATTCTATGATTTTGTGGCTAAACAGCAGGCTGGAAATCCCCTTAGTTGTTACCCCTGAGCCTCATTTAGGTCCCCACCACCACCCTCTGAAGCCTACCTGCTGTCAACCTCCTTCACCACCTGCTGCTGGCGAAAATGATCCCTCAGGGACTGCAGCGTTGCCGCGGGGAAACGCTCTGCATTGCTCTCCATGTAATTAAGCACAAACTCATCAGCACCAACGATGATAAACCTGTGGCCAAACACTGGAGAAGAGGCAGGGGAGAAAAGCAGTGTTACGTTTCAGCAGGAAAAAAGTCACTCCATCATCCAGGAGGAATGTTTCTCTCTTGTGGCTGGGCTTGGGTTTGAGCGACTTGAGTCCGTGAAGGGAGAACGGTTTTACTGAGTCAGAGGGAGATTGGATGCAAGAAAAGGAGGGGATTCTACCCCTCTGCTCCTCTCTGGTGAGAAGCCACCTGGAATTCTTGTTCTGGAGTTCCCAGCACAAGAAGGACATGGAGTTGCTGGAGCGAGTCCAGAGGAGGCCACAAAGATGATCAGAGGCTGAAGCAGCTCTGCCATGAGGACAGGATGAGAGACTTGGGGTTGTTCACCCTGGAAAATGCTTCCGGGAGACCTTAGAGCAACCTTCCAGTATCTGAAGGGGCTCCAGGAAACCTGGGGAGGGACTTCAGACAAGGGCATGGAGGGATAGGACAAGGGGTAATGGTTTCAAGCTGGAAGAGTAGAGATTTAGGTTAGATATTAGGAAGAAATCCTTTGCTGTGAGGGTGCTGAGCCCCTGGCCCAGGTTGCCCAAGGAAGCTGTGGCTGCCCCATCCCTGGCAGTGTCTCAGCCCAGGTTGGATGGGGCTTGGAGCAACCTGGGCTGTGGGAGGTGTCCCTGACCATGCAGGGTTGGAACTGGATGAGCTTTAATGTCCCTTCCAACCCAAACCAGTCTGGAATTCTATGAGTCAGCAGCCACTAAGAGCCAAGGCCCTGTACAACTGCCCCCGTTAGCACTGGTGTGTTTCTAATCTTGAGTATTACATTTATTTTCCTTATAGGGCAGATTTTCCTTGCAGGATAGGCCTTTGTTATGGGAAGTCATCTGGCATAGCTTTAACCCTGTGAATCCTGTCAGGTCCCAACTTGCAAACTGAACACATCGTATGGGGCACGTAGCTCTTCTCCTAACATTGACATTAGCAAGAGTTAGATGCACCTACAGCAGCTGGTGATCTGGAAAGCTGACTGTGATGAGAGCCAGAAAGAACACATCTTTCAAGCGAGGAAAGGTTTTTTTCTGTGTAATAAATGACATATGAGAACACCAAAACCCAATATTCAGAGTGTATTATCAATCCAGGCTGGATTTTACCTTCAATTGTAGAACCGATGGCAAAGTCAGAGGGCCCATAGTATGTGACATTGTCTGTAGTAGAGCCTGGTTTGGCAACTCTGGTTTTTCTTAAGTATTTGCCTCCAATGATGCCAGAGTTACGGACTGGGGGTTCATAGATGCTGATCATGTCAGTGGAGAGGAAATAAGAGAGGATGAAACGGCGCTTTCTGTCCTCGGGGTTTGGTGTTTCCTAGAGGAAAGGTAAAGTGGCTTTGAAAAAAAAAACAGTTTTGTTTCCTTGGGTGCTTAGGAGTAACCAATGCAGAAGGCAGTATCTCTGTTTCAAAGGTTTCTTGCTCTAGTCAGGCTAACAGAAGCAGAATCTGGGCTGCAGTGACCAAATATGTTCAGTGTTTCCGTGGACTGAATAATCCAAGAGAAAGGAATATCCTATATGGAATGATTCATCCTAGTGACTGGCTATCAAATTCAGTTTTAAAGTTATATTTCTCATTCTAACAAGAAAGGCTGTTGCTGCTCCCAGCTCTTAGTCACAGGAAGACACTCCCCTGACACACCAGTAAGGTTCACTTGAAGTGGATCTGAACTTGTCAGCTGTGACCTTTAGGAACTCCTGCACAATCAAGAAAAGAAATCAGGCCTTACTCACCCAGAATGTTTGGAGAGGGCAGGCAGTGCAGGAAATGCCATTCCTGCTGATGGATGTGCCCGAGGCTCCTTGCATAAACCAACTGTAAAGCTGACACAAAGGTCAGGACCCAAAAGCTGTGGTTGTGGGTGGAAAGCAAGCACCATCCCCATGGGCTCCCTGCTATTTGCTCTGCCAGCACAGCTCCTTGCTGGGTGCTGTCACCAGGACTAGCCTGGAGAAGGCCAGGTGCTGGGAGCCAGCAAAGGCAGCAAGCTGATGCTTGTGGCAGCATTTGAAAGCAGGCAGAGGCACCGTGCCCAGCTGTGATGCTGTTTCAGTTTGGGCCATCTGTCACGTGCTGCTGTCAGTGGGAGTTTTCCCATAAATGGCTGTGGTTTTGTAGCATGACTCTTTTGCACTTTCAGGCCTTATTTTATTGTTTTTTTGGGTTTTGGTTTGTTTTTTTTTTCCCTTTATACCTTTGCATGCTACTAATTGTCACAGCAAGCCCACAGTAACCCAACGGTGGTAGCTTGGGGAACTCCCTTCTCCCACCAGCACAGAGGGGAATTGTTTGACAGCCTTGTCTGAGCAGGCTGTTGCTCTCATCCTGACTTTACCACCAAAGCTGGCACTCTACCATCAAAGAAATCACTCACCAGGACCACCTGGTAACGCAGCACTTTGTGGTCATTCTCAAGCATCTTCACGATATCTTTCCGGGGAGGCTTTGGGAACAGGGAAAAGCAGTTCTGAAGAGAGTCTTCTAGGAAGCCAAAACCATTATAGGGAGGAATGACCTGCATCCAGAACAGATATCAAGTAGAAACAGTTGAACCTAAGATCAAGACATGTTTGCAAGATAGCTCAGCAGATACCACCTGTTTGGGAAGAGACCTGATCCATCACCAGGTAGCAGTAGCTGTGACACCAAGCCCAGAAGAAACACTACCAACCCAGCCATGTGTTGGACTCCTTATTTATAGAAATATTTAAGAGAATTAAGAAAATCTGAAATTCTGAAAGCCAGGTATTTTTTCTGAATAAAGAGACTATGGATATATTATAACGAAACCTTAAATAACTAAAACTTAAATAACTAAACACAGGAACTCAATCACTTGCTATTCTATTAACCCATTCTCCACCCTGTCCCTGATCTAGGCCAGCTAGCACTCCAAAGCATTCCTGGCTCAGTTTTGGAGGTAACAAGGGCTGTGACCATCCCCAGGAGGCAGCTTGGACTTAGGAAACCTGTTCTGAAAGGTGAGGGAGAGTTTATTAGTATGAGTGCAGCCAGATTGTGCCAGTGGCTTCTCAGCCCAAACCAAACCCTGTTTAATTTCCAGGTGTAGATGTAACCAGAGTTCTTTCTGTCACTATTAGCAAGTGCTTTGTCCTTTACAGCATTAGAAATCAACAGTTTCAGAGGACTTCCCTTTTTTATACTGATTATGACCATTCTTGCCTTGTCTTTTTCTAGTTTCTTGCTCTTCCCTTTAAGCTGAACTTATCTCCTGTAGGTTCTTACTAAGCTGAACCTATATTTTACTGTAAGAGTTTATATGACTGCTTCCTCCCCTTTGACAAATCCTTTGCAGTACCTGTGGAACTTCCTCAGGTGGTTTCTTTTTTATTTCCACTGGCTGGAAGTCTGTGATGCCAAATTTGTCACGATAAAAGTTTCTTGTGAACTCATCACAATCATAGATGAAGAAGGTGCGTCCAAGCAGGTTGGTAGATTTGCCAACAGCAAAGTCTTTAGCTGTGTACCACTCAAGGACCTCGTGGTCAGAGATCTCCAGAACACAGCTTGGGAAGGTATCTAAGGACAAATCATTCAGGTAGATGTTAACATTTCCTAGGGAATCAGAGAATCAGAGGATGTTTAGGTTGGAAGAGACCTCCAAGATCATCCAGTCCAACCTTTGAGCAACACCATCATCTAACTACTAAACCATGTCCTTAAGGACCAGGTCCAAATGCCTTTTAAATGCCTCCAGGGACGGTGACTCCACCACTGGCCTGGGCCATTCCAATGCCTGACAACCCTCTCAGTGAAAAAATATTTCCTAACATCCAGCCCAAACCTCCCTTGGTGCAGCTTCTATCCCTCTTCTCTGCTCCTATTACAGTTCAGTAAGGAGAAGAGGCTCTTTCCCTCCTCACTCCAACCTCCCTTGAGGGAGTTGAAGAAAGATATAAGGTCTCCTCTCATCCTCCTCTTCTCCAGACTAAGGAAGAAGGGATACAGAAGCAAGCTGGATAAATAGCTCCAGGGAGCTGTTGGTGCTGCTCTCCTGCCACTGTTTCCCATAAGATAAAAAATCTAGTGAACATTAAAACAACTTTTCTTTGGCTGCAAACCAACAATATTTGGAGTGTTCTCAGTAAAAATACTTCAGACCTGGAATACCCTCTGACACAGACACCAAGCATGTGTCCACCCACCAAGGGCCTTTAGCACAGGCCAATCTGAACTTACTTTTGTTGTCCACCAAGGTTTTGGGCAAACGTTGGCGTTTTATCAGTACTGGGAATGGGTCTCTCCCATCATTTTTCTCGTGGACTTCCCGAACCTCCACTGTGTCATCTGCCAAATAGTAATGGATGATGTAAGGCAGATTCTCACCAAACATGTTTTTGGTGTCATCCCACATGGCGTAGAAGCGAAGGACCTGGGGTGGAGGAAAAAGAGCCAGAGGAAAACAAGTGTGGGTTAGAAGTGCTAATAGAATCATAGAATCATAGAATCATAGAATTGGCTGGGTTGGAAGGGACCTCAGAGACCATCAAGTCCAACCCTTGATCCACTCCCGCTGCGGTTCCCAGCCCATGGCACTGAGTGCCACATCCAGTCTCTTTTTAAATATCTCCAGGGACGAAGAGTCCACTACCTCCCCTGGCAGCCCGTTCCAATGTCTGATCACCCTCTCCGTAAAGAAATTCTTTCTAATATCCAACCTAAACCTCCCCTGGCACAACTTAAGACCGTGTCCTCTTGTCTTGTTGAAAGTCATCTGGGAAAAGAGACCAACCCCCCCCCCGGCTCCAACCTCCTTTCAGGGAGTTGTAGAGAGTGATGAGGTCTCCCCTGAGCCTCCTCTTCTCCAGGCTGAACAGCCCCAGCTCCCTCAGCCTCTCCTCATAGGATCTGTGCTCCAGTCCCTTCACCAGCCTGGTTGCCCTCCTTTGGACCTGCTCCAGCACCTCAATCTCCTTCCTGACCTGAGGGGCCCAGAACTGGACACAGGACTCGAGGTGTGGCCTCACCAGGGCTGAGTACAGGGGAAGAATCCCTTCCCTGGACCTGCTGGCCACGCTGTTCCTGATCCAGGCCAGGATGCCATTGGCCTTCTTGGCCACCTGGGCACACTGCTGGCTCATGTTCAGCTTCCTGTCAATCCAAACCCCCAGGTCCCTCTCTGTCTGGCTGCTCTCCAGCCACTCTGTGCCCAGCCTGGAGCTCCCCATGGGGTTGTTGTGGCCAAAGTGCAGGACCCGGCACTTGGCCGTGTTGAACCTCATCCCGTTGGAATCAGCCCAACTCTCCAGTCTGTCCAGGTCCCTCTGCAGAGCCCTCCTGCCTTCCAGCTGATCCACACTCCCCCCAGCTTAGTGTCATCTGCAAATTTGCTGATGATGGACTCAATCCCCTCATCTAAATCATCAATAAAGATATTAAACAGAACTGGGCCCAACACTGATCCCTGGGGGACACCACTAGTGACCGGCCGCCAACCGGATCAGCCCCGTTCAGCACCACTCTCTGGGCCCGGCCCTCCAGCCAGTTCCTAACCCAGCACAGGGTGCTCCTGTCCAAGCTGTGGGCTGACAGCTTTTTCAGGAGAATGCTGTGGGAGACGGTGTCAAAGGCTTTGCTGGAGTCCAGGTAGACCACATCCACAGCCTTCCCCTCATCCTCCAGACGGGTCACCCGATCATAAAAGGAGATCAGGTTGGTCAGACAGGACCTGCCCTTCCTAACCCCATGCTTTGCCCATATGGAAACCTCCTGAAAGGAAGGTGTAGAGAGGTGGTGTTGGTCTTTTTCCTCAAGTAAAAAGGAAGAAGCCAAGAGGAAATGACCTCAAGTTGTGCCAAGGGAGGTTTGGGTTGGATATTAGGAACAATTTCTTCATGGAAAGGGTTGTCAGGCCCTGGCCCAGGCTGCCCAGGGAAGTGGTGGAACCCATATTCCTGGAGGGATTTCAAAGATGTAGAGATGTGGTGCTGGGGGACATGGTTTGGTGGTGGCCTTGGCACTGCTGGGTTTACATTTGGACCTGATCATCTGAAAGGTCTTTTCCAACCAAAACAACACTATGATTCTATGATTGGAGGCATCTCAGCAATTTTCTCTGCCAGGTGCAGAAGAACCAAGCCTTTGTTCTGTGGGAACTGGGATGGATGGGGTGCTGTTGAGCCCATCAGGAGATGCTGGACAGGTCTGGCTCACTTTGAAAACCACAAGTGAGAAAGAACCGAGACAAGAAACTGTGTTCAGGAAACATGAGGAAAAATGGAGGGGTGGGGAAAGTGATTAAAAAATAGCAGAAAAAAAATTCCCCAGGAATGAGTAAGGAATTAGTTTTAAGGGAAGTGATTTTTCTAAGCAAACTCAGCACATCAAGACAGAATTTTGCTTTGATTCTTAAATGTCTTGAAGGTTTCATGGCCAATTCTTTCTTGCTCTTATGCTGAGGAAGGCAGAGAGGGATGCACTCAGCAGCCCTGAGGCTGCTACATTCGTTGCAGATCTCACCCTAGTGGAAATATCATCTTTTAATGCCACAAAAATCAAACTCCTCATTCTGCAATGCTCAGGAGCTCCTCAAGGCACAGCTCCTAAGTAGGCAGCCCATAGATGCTGCAGGTGGAGCTGACCCAGCACATGCCTGATTCACTCAGGCTGAAATGGCAATAAAAAATCAAATGGAAGCTTGCACCCTCCCCTCAATACAGGGTGACCATAGCCAGGTCACCAGGGTGTCCAGTTCTGGGGTCCCCAGCACAAGAAGGAGCAAGTCCAGAGGAGGCCACAAAGATGAGGCTGGAGCAGCTCTGCTCTGCTCTGGAGACAGCTGAGAATTAGGGTTGTTCAGCCTGGAGAAAAGGAGGCTCTGAGGACACCTTAGAGCATCTTCCAGTGCCTGAAGGGGCTCCAGGAAAGCTGGGGAGGGACTTTGGACAAGGTCAGGGAGTAAGAGGATGACAGGGAAATATTTTAAGATGAAAGAGGGGAGATTTAGATTGGATATTAGGAAGAAATTCTCTACTCTGAGGGTGCTGAACCCCTGGCCCAGGTTTCCCAGAGAAGCTGTGGCTGCCCCATCCCTGGCAGTGTCTCAGCCCAGGTTGGATGGGGCTTGGAGCAACCTGGGCTGTGGGAGGTGTCCCTGACCATGGCAGGGGGGTTGGAACTGGATGAGCTTGAAGTCTCCTCAACCAAACTATTCTCTGATTCCGTGACAACTTAATATCCTGCATGTGCTCAGGAAAGAGGGGAGACTGAGATGAGATACTAGGAAGAAATTCTTTGGTGTGAGGGTGGTGAGACCACGGCCCAGGTTGCCCAGAGAAGCTGTGGCTGCCCCATCCCTGGCAATTGTTCAGTACCAGGTTGGATGGGGCTTGGAGCACCCTGATCCAAGGGAAGGTGTCTCTGCCCACAGCACAGGGGTTGGAATGAGAAGATCTCTTCCAATCCAAACAGTTCTGTGAGTCTATGAAAATGCCAATTGGATAAGAGCCTGGCTTGTGCTAACACCCAGCTAACAGCCAGGAACTATTTCATTGATGGGTGGCCAGGGACAACATGCAGAATTCAGGTCATCCTGGCCCTGCTTTATGTTCTAGTACACACGTAGGGTTTTTCATATTGCTTCTAGGTGAAAAGGAGATCCAGAGAAGAAGGGGGGAGAATGGAGAAGCAGAGGGGAGAATGTTGGTCAACTGCAAACACAGGGGCTCAGTTAGAACAAGTGGCATTTGTGTTTGGCTGAAATTGTCCACTCTGAAATCAATGTTTTTTGGGCAGAGAGGAGTGGATGCAGCACACAGCTTCGTGTTAGAGCTGCATCTGACCCAATCTGATGGATTCCCTAGGGAGGTGGCTTATCTCACCCCAGAAGAAAGCAAAAGAGAGATGGAGGATCTAGAGCATAGGCTCTGCAGTCCAAAGAGAAGCTGTTCACAGGGCACAAAGCCTCATAAAGAGAGAAAATATTTTGTTTCTTACTAAAACCAAGCAAGGAGCAAAACTGGAATCTGTTTGGTGGTGCCTGAGATTTCTTTAGAATTAATACAGCCCACAAAACACAGGTTTTAGTAACACATATGACAGACTGAGAGAGTTGGGGTTATTCAGGCTGGAGAGGAGAAGGCTCTGAGGAGACCTTATTGTGGCCTTCCAGTATCTGAAGGGGCTACAAGAAAGATGGGGAGGGACTTTTTAGGCTGTCAGGGAGTGATAAGACATGGGGGAATGGATTCAAACTAGAGGAGGGGAGGTTTAGATTGGAAGTTAGGAAGAAGTTCTTCCCCATGAGGGTGGTGAGACCCTGGCACAGGTTGCCCAGAGAGGTGGTGGAAGCCCCATTCCATCCCTGGGAGTTTTTAAGGCCAGGCTGGACAGGGCTCTGAGCAACCTGATCTGGTGGGAGGTGTCCCTGCCCATGGCAGGGGGGTTGGAATGAGATGATTTTAAAGGTTCCCTTCCAACCCTGAAAATTCTATGATTCTATACGGTCTTAAAGGGGGTAATCACCACCAGCTCTCTCACCTGCTTGTCGTAAATCAGAAACTGTTTGAGTTGGTCAAAGTCTGACGGAGTGACGTACTTGCGCACGGGCATCTTCCTCAGTTCTGTGTAAGGATCAAAAGGCATTTTCTCTGGAGGGTTCAGCTCAATTCCTTGGCTTACCAGGAACTCCTAGGAAGGTCATCTGAATTATTAGTGCTGTCATGAGTTCTGAAGGTAAAAGACAACTTGAGATTACAGTGGGGCTGAGATGAGTGTAGAGGGAACTCTGCGAGTTCATTGCTCTCCAAGCAGCAGGCTGCAGGAATATTTGGTTCTGCTGCAATAGCAAATACAATAGATGATGACCAAGATGTTTCTGTTTAAGCTTTGTCTGCCCTTGAATTACTCAGGGCAGTCGTGTCCTCAGAGCTTACTTAAGCACAGCTTTCCTTGACCTTAGGGTTTCAAATGGAGCCAACTGCCAGTTGTTCTCATTTATGTAAACCAAAAAGATTAAATGAGTGCATAACTGTGGATGTAGTCAGTCTGAATTTGCAAGAGGCCAAGGGCTCCTCAATGTGCCAGAGGGTTAGTGTTACTCATACTAGGCCCACCAAGACCCTTTGGGCCACCAGGATATGTGCCAGAGTGGCTTCAGTCCATCAGGACAAGTACTTTTCCCACAGGAAGAGGACCATCTGTTTGTTTATAAAGAGGTTTTCTGCTTACCTTGGATGCATCAACAACCTCTAGGGTATTACTTGTGTGCTCACATCAAAACAAGCTCTGAAGTCAATAGACTTCTTCCCTTGGGATCTGGCCCATGAAAACACTCAGCCCTGAAAGCACCTATGCAAACAGCTCCATCAGGCATGTGAGAGCACCCCCAGAAGACAGGTTCACACTTTCAGATTCACTATTTTCTGGTGTGGAAGGTACCAGATAAATAGACTAGCAACCTTGATATATAGACCCAGGTATCTCATTTCATGTTTTCCATCAACCAGACAATAGCAACATGAGAACCAGCTCTTTCATTTGATGTCAATGACTTAACAGTCATCCAGTTCCAGCAGAGCTGGCCCCACATGTTCTCAACACATATCTACCAACATATTACACGTGTTTGGGAACATTTCTGGGCACAGAGGGCCACTGGCAAGGCACAGCCTGAAGCTAAACGCTCTCAGCTTCTAGGAGAGGTTGGTTGCACATAAGTCACCTAATGGAAATAGACCCTGAAGCATTTAAACTCCTGGACTGTTCCTGGGAATTGCTTGAAAGAATAGTAGTTGAACAGGGCTTAGATTATACTGGTATCTGTTACTATTTGTTATTGTGTTGTTCTTCTTACATTTACTGGTACAGAAACAGGCAGAAATAGAAAAGCAGAAAATGAGTAAACCTTCTTAGAAAGGTAAATTCATACCACAATTCTCACCCCCATGGATCATGGGAGTCACTCTTCTGACTTGGCTTGATTGCATTTCCTTCTCCTATTCTTAACAGAGACCGTGAAGTCAGAAAAGAGTTAGGATGAGTAATTTCCTTTCCATAGATGCCCACTGTTTCATCTGATAAACTGTTGTACATGTCCAAATGAGCTTAACCCAGTTCTGTTCACACAGAAAAAAGCTTAAAATTTGTACCAGAAAGAGCATTTCTAGGAGCAAAGGATGCACTCCCAGCAGCCCTGGCGTAAAAACACAGAGCAACTAATATGCCTCCAGCAAGTCTACCTTGGATTTTCCATCAGTCTAGAGAAAGAATTCTCCACAGAAAGCAAAAATGAAAGACTGCAAACTTATCTCCTGGGATTTTCTTGTCTAGGGGTCCTTGGTACCAGCAACACACCTGTGTGAAGGGGTCACAGTCAACGATGCGGTAGGTCCTGCCATAGAAGGTGATGTTCATGCCCCTGTTGAGATCTTTCCAGTGGTAATGCTCCCCTTGGTCATTCTTAGGCACCCGATGACGTCTGAGAAGTTTGCCTTGGAGAAGGCCAGAGTTCTTCACAGCAGGTTCTATGACAGTCATGCTGTCATCTTCCAAATAGTAATAGATCCCCACTTGACGGACCCGGTAATGCTCTTGTGTGGAGAGAGGAACATCTTCCTGGAAATAGGCATCAAACTTCAAAATCTGCCAAAGAGAGAGAGAAAGAAAGAATGTGAACACCGTGATGAGTTTATCAAGACAAAGAATTTATTTGTAATGGTTTTTGGCAATGCAAGATGGCTGGACTGGAATGTATAAAATCATCAAAGCCAGCTGTAACCCGACTGGTGACTAATGGCAGAGGCATCATAGGCTCCTGGAACCACAGAAGGGTTTAGATTGGAAGGGACCATAAAGATCATCCAGTTCCAACCCTATTGCTATGGGCAGGGACACCTCCCACATGACCAGGTGGTTACAAGTCCCAGCCAACCAAGAATATCAATATATTGTTATTATAACTGGGTAAACCAGGCTTTTTCTCACCATGCAGTGAGCTCCTTGCCACATCCAACCTCCAGGGAGGGAGCAGCCACAGCTTCTCTGAGAATCCACCACCCTCACAGCAAGGAATTTCATCCTAATATCTCATCTCAGTCTCCCCTCTTCCAGTTTGAAACCATTCCTCCTCATCCTATCACTCCATGCCCTTCTCCCCAGTTATTTCCTGGAGCCCCTTCAGGCACTGGAAGGTGCTCTAAGGTCTCCCTGGAGCTTTCTCTCTCCAAGCTAAACAATCCCAACTCCTCTGGACTTGCTCCAACACCTCCATGTCCTTCTTATGTTGGAGATTCCAGAATGAGGGCTTTGATCAAGACCTGCCTTTTACAAATTGGTAAACTGAGACAGGTGTAAAAAATACAGCCTTTTTCTTACTCTTCTTCGATAAACTGCTGTTTCACTGACTGCCAAGTGCTTGGTTAGTACAAATAATTGAGTTTTCTAATATATTTGACATTCTTTATTATTGTCAGCTTTGCAGACCAATCAGGCCTTGCATACCCAGCCTACATCAACCCAAAGTCATGGATAAAGTTCCTACCATGCAGCAGAAGTGCTTTAAAAGGGACCAGGCCTGACCCCAGTAGCACTGGGGCTCCTGCTGCTACCCTGGCTTGAACAAAGGGGCAAAGTATCTGACAGCAACACCTCCTTTACTCTGAAGGAATAGAACCACAGAACGGTTTGGGTTGTGAGTGACCTTTAAAGGTCACCTAATCCAACCCCCCTGCAGTGAGCAGGAACATCTCCAACCAGATCAGGTTGCTCAGAGCCCCATCCAACCCGACCTGGATTGTTTCCAGGGATGGGGCATCTATCACCTCTCTAAGCAATCTCTTCCAGTGTTTCACCAGTAATTAATACAGCACATCTGTTCCCCAGCCTGTCTCACAGATGGGCTGAGGGTTGGCTGCAGACTTCCCAAGCTTGCTGACAGCCTCCCAAACCCCTGCACGACCTCAGGTCTGCTGAGCCCCGCGTGCTCAGTCACGACCGCTCTCTCAGTGGCTGTGGTTGCCCTTGTCAGCTCACAGTCTGGGCCACTGGCACATTTCAAATCAAGGGTCAGCTCAGGACTGCTCCAAACAGACACATAACCACCTCCTCGTGTGATAGGATCCACCAAGATGTAACACAGGAGGAATTAACGGAGCAGCACAGGCTGCAACGCGCCGCGGTGACAAACACCAGCACAAAGAGACAGACCCCAGTGAACTAGCCTGACAGTGTCCCCTTGAAGGCTGTCTCTGAAAGTTTTGGCTCAGTCACAATTTGAATATAGCTTTTGGAAACACAGACAGCCAGGCTGTGGTTTACAGGGCAACAGTTACAAACTGAAGCTTTTCAGATGCAATCCAACTTTTTTTTTTTTTTTCCGACGCCTGCTGGAAAAGCTTCAGCGTAACTTGTGGGGAATGTCTTACATCCTCTATGTATTCTAATCCTCCTCCCCAAGCAAAGAAAGCCTCTTTCAGTCTGGGGTTCAGCTGTCTCTGACTAAGGGCTGTGGCATCTGAAAACCTCCATACGCTGTCCCGTGAACCCTGGGGCTCGGCTGTTTATGTCTCCGATCTTGGCCAGCGATATTCCTGGAATAAGCTTCTTTTATACCTTTTTGTCAAAAGCCACGTGTGCTGGAATGAAGTCTGAAGGTGGAGCCTGCTTCTCTGGCCCATAGGTCAGCATGGGTCTGTGGTTGGATAATTCCTCCAGCTCAGCTTCAGAGAGCTGATTGGCGTAGAGCCGCTCCCCGCCGATCCCCACCGTTGGCAGCCGGGAAAAGGCAAATCCATTTCTGTAACCCAGTGTCTGGGACCGATGAAAAGATGTTTTCTGGGGAAGGAAACCCAGCTGGTAAAATGCTACATGCACTCAGTAGACATGGCTACTTGAAAGCACAGAAAAACACTGAAAAGAGTGTAACATCCAAATACTACATGCAATTAGTAGACACAGCTGCTTGAAAGCACAGAAAAACACTGTAAGAGTATAACATCAAGAAGTTTCCCCCCCCCAACACCCCCAGCATTTTATTATAACTTACTGAAGTTATTTACAATCAGATTTTCTCTCAGATCAAAAAGGCTGAAAACACAGTAAGTGGCTGGAAGGATAAAGCATAAGAATGAACTTAGCACTGACAGACTGCCCGAGGGTTTAAATCACTTAATTTCCCCATTGCCACCATTCTCAGTGCCTAGAAAGGGGTGACAGCACTTTCTCTGCCCTGGTATTTATCTCACAAACTCACTCTGTGTTTTGGCAGTACCTCAGCATGGGACCTCACTCTTACTGCCTCACAGGGCTCCCTTAGCTGTAACACTCTGTGTACCCTCTGCCTTTTTCTGTCACTATTTATTTTGTTAACCCTCTCCTGGGGATGTCAGACACAGGATTTTCTTTGCTAGGCTGAATCAAGGTGTGTCAAGCTTGCAGAAGTGCAATGATGAAAGACATCAAAGCACATTTTCACCACCTCTCTCCTCAATCCATGCAAGGGTCACACGTTAAATAACCACAACCTCAGTGTCAGACCTTGCAGCAGATTAACAAGCCTGGTAAGATGTGAATTCTATTTGTGTCAGCACTGTATGGTGGATTCACCATATAGGACTAGATATTCACCTTATGTGACTATAGGATTCACCTGATATTTTTTGTTCTCTTGGTTTTGAGCTTCTTGGAACCTTTTGTCTTTGCTACCTCCCTGAATGCCAGCTATGAGCCATTCTTCATGCCAAATAATTATCCAGATGGCACAGGAATATACCTGCTTTGCTTAAGGACACAGAACAAGAAAAGGTCTGTGTCCCAGTCCTTTTCTTCACTGTTGAAGATCTGGAGTGACACCAGGCTACTCAACTGGTTGTCCAGTCCACCCCACCTCCAATCCTGGGAGCACTGGAAATAACACCTTCCTGGGCTGGACCCACTGGGCTTTGAGCCCTTGATGCTCCTGAGAAAGCAGGAGAAATTCTGAGTCCTTAATAATAAAATCCCTGAGTTAACCATGACTTTTGCCAAGCAAAACAGTGGTAC
Source organism: Florisuga fusca (assembly GCA_038090715.1). Lineage (NCBI taxonomy): Eukaryota > Metazoa > Chordata > Aves > Apodiformes > Trochilidae > Florisuga > Florisuga fusca. The sequence goes on from JAAWXA010000011.1 coordinate 14,169,077, forward strand.
ACATTTGTAGCACTGAAGGAATTGCCTTCAGCTCCTTTTCCAGACCCAGACTTGCAGTCAGTGCAACCTCAGGCATGTGAACCACTTCTTCTCCACCCTCTCCCTCACTCCTCATGGTTAAGCCTCTAATCTGATTTATACCTTCAAGGCCCCACTTGAATTTCACATAATTGCCTCTTTTTCCTTTAAGCTGGTACTACGGATCTTGCAATGCTGTGGACAGAGCAGTTAGGGAAACAAAAGGTGAAAACCAAAGGCATGTTAACAGAATATCTTACAAACAGGAGCTCAGCCACAGAACTGCCATTTTCTTCTGTGAAATTCAAGGCAATCCAAGAAGTTTGTCTTCAAATTGGGCAGCAACAGTGTTTGTCAGAAGGGCACAGGCTTCGAGTTGCCTGAAGAGAACAGCCCATATACAACACCCAAAGTCAATAGGTTCTGCCAAGGGAGCATGGGTGCCAGATGACATCCCACAGGCTCAGGTGACTCATGGAAATTTAAAAGGGAAAACCCAGAATGTAAACTCCTAATCTCAGTTGCTTCCAGTCCATATCTGAAAAAAATTCCACTGAATTAAGTCCTTTTTTTTTTTTTTCCCCCCAAGTCTGTAATGCTCCATCCAAAGCCATTTCTGGAGTCCAGATCTCCTTAAAACATGAACCATGCTTACTCAAAAATATTGCTCTGCCTTGCTAAGTCACAGGCAGAAGAAGCACTCAAGTGACTAAAGCAGGCTGGATTTTACTGAGAGAAGAAATATTATTGTGCTAGGGGCAGAAATGTGCATAGCAGGTTTCTAAAGCATAAAAAATGTAACAATAAAATATAAAATTTAAAAATATAAATTTATATTAAAATATACATTCGGAAATAAGATAAATTTTATAAATATAAAAATGATACTGAGGATATAATACTATTAAAGTGATAATAACTCTGAGATAACCTTTACTACTGTATGACTAAGAGTATTTGCTATGAATAAACTGCTCCACTCACTGTTGAAGAACTCAGTTGTCACTGCCTCAGAAAATACTTTGCCTCTTCATTCTGGAAGGCACCACTAAGACTTGAACAGTAACAAATTAACCCTTGGGTAATGCTAATCCACACACAAGGATAAAGTAAAAAAGAGCATCCTGTTGAGGAAAATGGAGGGAAAATGGGCTCCTAGAAAAGCATCCAGAATGATCTGGACTGGGTTTCCCAAACCCCATCATGGCACAGTCCTTAGTCAAGAGCACATCATGTCAAGAACACATCTGCCAAATGTTTGAGCATCACAGGTCTAAGAACCATAGGATAATATCTTCCTAGAGGAGCACCAGTGTTGTTAAAATCCTTTTGGAGTCACTCCCCACTCCACCTGAGGAGCAATCAAAAGCTGCAGGAATTACTACTGCAAGGTTACCTAGGAAATACTGGAGTGTCCTCTAGAAATACCAGGAGGAGGTGGCAGGAGATGGAAGGGCAGCTTTCCTCTTTCAGGAGAATAAGCATTTCTGTTGGGGCATCAAATAAGGATGAGGTCTGGGCTCTGTGAGTGGTATGGCATGAGAAGAGTGGACTGACCTGCAGCAGGGCGCCCCACCCCTTCTAAAAGATTTCCCATCCCACCAGTGGATTGGTAAGAGAGTCCCTTATGTAGAGCACAATCCAGGGGATGTATCAGGAAAACATGGAAGTGCTTATTCTGGAGGTGTAAGTTTGCAATGGGAATATCAAGGACAAAAGAAGAGTGTCCCAAGGTATGTTTCTCTCTTTTTTTTAATTTTTTTTTTCTCTCTGCAGTAGAGCAGGCCCCACACCAAATGTTCACATGGAAGTACAGGAGGATCCTTATCCTGCAACACCAAAGAACACTGGGCCTGTTCTCCTGACACTGGTCAAGAGATGGCTGAATATGGGTCAGTGTGTGCCCAGGTGGCCAAGAAAGCCAACAGCACCCTGGCTTGTACCAGCAATAGCTGGGCTGCAGGACTGGGACAAGAACCATCTCCCAGTGCTCGGCACTGGTGAGATCACACCTGGAATCCTGGGGTCAGTTTTGGGGCTCCCCAGGACAAGAAGAACATTGGGGTAGTGGGTCCTGAGAAGGGTAACAGAGCTGGGGAAGGGTCTGGAGCACAAATCCTTTGAGGAACAGCTGAGGAAACTCGGGGTGCTCAGCCTGGAGCAAAGGAGGGTGAGGGGAGACCTTCTGGCTCTCTACAACTGCTTGAAAGGAGGATGGAGCCAGGGGGGCTCAGGCTCTTCTCCCAAGGAATAAGCAATGGGACAAGAGGAAATGGCCTCAAGTTGCACCAGGGGAGCTTTAGATTGGATATTAAGCATAATTCCTTCTCTGAAAGGGTTGTCAGGCCCTGGCCCAGGCTGCCCAGGGCAGGGCTGGAGTCCCCATCCCAGGAGGGATTTCAAAGCCCTGGAGATGTGGTGCTGAGGGACATGGGGCAGTGGTGGCCTTGGCAGTGCTGGGTTTATGGTTGGACCTGATCATCTTAAAGGTCTTTTCCAGCTTAAATGAGTGTGTGATTCCATGAGCATACAACTTGGAGGCATTGGGAGAGGGCAGGAGGAAGAAGGGGCCTCACTCGGAATACTGAGCCTTATGGAAATACAGGAGCCTGTTCCAAAGGATATATAGATCCAGGGAAATGTCAGACATGCCCTGGTCTCTCTGTTGCCTAGAAAAATCAGAGAGTGTTGCTTCTGAGAGGAGCAGACAGGGTATTGGTTTCTCCAATGGACATTAGTAGCATTGGGTTGAAGTTGAACAATGGTGTCAAGGACTCAGGATATTGATTCCCCAAGGAGAGGGAAAAGAAGGAAGAGCAGAGCTTTCAGCTGCTCTGAAACAGTTCTGGAAGGAGCTCAGGGAGGATCAGTTCTGGAAGGAGCTCAGGGAGTATCAGTTCTCATCTATGGAACTGACAGAATCATAAAAATGTTTCTGTGGGAAGGACCTTAAAGCTATCAGATCCTCAGTGTGTGGGATGTTGGGGATGGGGAAAAGGAGAGGCTGCTTCCTCATTTAGGCATCAGTAGCTGGCATTCAGGGAGGCAGCAAAGACAAAAGGGAGTAGAGGATGTGCTGAGGATGACAAAGTTCATCCAAGGAAGCTGGGAGCAGCTAAGAGGGTCTCACTTTTCCAGCAGGATCCTGAAGGCTGTGGTGGTATCTGTTGTGTCAGTTCTCTGGAGACTGTCAGGTTCTCAGGTTTCATACCATTAGTTCCCTATGGACTATCAAGCATTCAGTTCATCAGGTGATGCCAAGAGGACATTTGTGGAAGTATCAGAGCTGTGGAGGAGATGGTATCAGGAGAGTATTTGTTGCCTAGGAGATTGGTTCTTATCCCTCAACTCAGCTGAGGTGATATGAGGTGTGTTTAAGGGTCCTGGTTCAGGGCAGAATCAGAATAAGCAGCAGGTTCAGGACACATCCCTCTGGGAAAACTGAGATGGTTCAGAGAAACAGGAGTTTCCCTGGGGGAATCAGGTTTCAGGAATGTAAAATGAATATGGGGATCTTCCTTCCCTTGGGGCACAACCTGAACTGTCAGGGAGGCCTATGGGATGGATTGGGGAGTACTGGATCTCCATGGGGTGAGTTTGCAGAGAGCAGAACATATTTCAGGGCATATCAGATACCTACATGATGCAATGGGTTCCTTGGGGACAAGCCTAGGAGTACCAAGTCCCCTGGAGGGTGGGCACAGTGCCCTGACAACACAAATTAAATTATGTTGGGAGAATTTAGGGAGTACCAGGTCTGCTGTGGATGGGGTCAGGGAATACCAGGGGTATTCAGAGAGTTCAGGTCCCCCAGAAGTGACCTGATCAGATATTCACTGGTTTTGGGAAACACCAGGTCCTCTGAGGGAGAGTTCAGTGTGTATCAGGTCTTCTGGGGAGCATCAAAGGAGTTTTCAGGGCAGTAGGTCCCCTGGGGATCACTTCACAAGGCACCCTGAAGGCCATCTGAGGAGTTTGAGGGGTCTCAGGATATCGTTTCACAGGACACCAAGTCCCCTCAGGGATACTGAGAGAATTTGGGAGGTCCCAGGTCTCCTAAGGGTGCTAGAGGGTGGCCTGAATGAACAGCAGGTTCCCTGGGGATGGATTCAGGATATAATTTGTTCTCTAGGGGGATATTATGGAATGACAGAATCATAAAAATGTTTGTGTGGGAAGGGACCTTAAAGCTCATCCAGTTCCAACCCCCCTGCATGGTCAGGGACACCTCCCCCAGCCCAGGGTGCTCCAAGCCCCATCCAACCTGGGCTGAGACACTGCCAGGGATGGGGCAGCCACAGCTTCTCTGGGAAACCTGGGCCGGGGGTCTCAGCACCCTCACAGCAAAGAATTTCTTCCTAAGATCTCATCCCAATCTCCCCTCTTCCATCTTGAAAACCATTCCCTAACATGCCAGCACTCCCTGCCCTTGTCCAAACTCCCTCCCCAGCTTTCCTGTAGCTCCTTCAGGCACAGTTCTCCTGGGGAGTTAGAAGAGGCTCTCAGAGAGTACCACATTCCTCTTGGGAACCATCAGGGGGTCCCAGGTCCCCCGGCAGAACCACTCAGGGCGCAGGCCCGGTTCTCAGGGGTGCTCCCGGGGAAGGCGGGGGGGGG
>JAAWXA010000011.1:14173731-14200236 GCA_038090715.1 Florisuga fusca
GGGGGGGGGTGTATGGGGAGGGAAATATTCGGCCGTGCCGCTCCGGGTTTGGGGCTGTCCCGGTGTGAACGGGGTGATGGGTTCCCCGGCAGGCTCACCATGAGGTCCCTGAAGCTGTAGCCCGGGAGGAAGGGCAGTCCGGGCAGCGGTTCCGAACTCATGGCGGCGGCTGCGGCGCTCCCTGCCCCGACGCCGTCTCCATGGCAACCACCGCCCGGGGCTCCCTGCGCAGGCGCCGGGGGTAAGAGGGCTTTGCGCATGCGCACTCCGCCGGGCCGCGCCGGGGGGTTGCTATGGCAACGGGTGTAAAGAAACCCCCGGCCAGCGGGGAAAGGGCCGGTCCGGGAAGGCCTTAATCCCGCTCCGTGTGGTTAAAAAAGAGGAGCGGGAGCTCTGGAAAGCATCACTGTGGTGTTCTTAAAGATTTAAACGCCCTCCGGCCTCCTCCGGCGCTTGCAGCCGCCATGTTGTTCCTCCCCGCCCAGCTGCGGCCTTTTTAGCATCCCCACAGCCTGTGTTGCCGCTGCCCCCGTCCCCCCACTCCCCTTCCCGGCCGCAGCTGGGTTACAGCCGTGCTATTAAAATATTTGATTTTTTATTTTTGGCCTCCGGAATGGGTGTTGGCATCCAGGCCGCCTTTGGGGAGTTTCCCTGGGCAGGGAGAGGAGGAGCCGTGGAGGGGCCGAACCCCCATCGGGAGTGTTTTTACTGTGGGAGTGACTTGTGTTTATGTGTAACAGCGTGGGGTGTTAGCTTTGAAACCGTGGGTTCTTTCCCACTGACGCCGTTCCTCTTTTCTAAACGCCGTTTTTTATCTCCCTCTGAAGGCAGCAGCCAAGAAGTGGGGAGGGAGAGGGGGGGGGAACCATCAAGGAAAAAAAAAAGGAAAAGCCACCCCCAAAACATACGAGATAGGGAGGAGAAAAGGGTTTGTATGTCCTTCCTTCAGCATCTTTATCAGCAGTGCCCAAGAGAGCCCAGGCTGGGATTCAAGGACAAAGCAGCAGCAGCCGAGGGGGTTGTGAGCAGAAATCGTGCAGAGAGAAAAAGCAGCCAGCCAGTCTGTCTGAGCATGGTGTGGGAGAGAGAAAAAACCCAGCTGCTGGGAGATAAAGAACGAGCCTGAGGAGTTTAGAAAGGAAAATAACAGACTGAAGGCCAAGCAGGGCTGAAAGAGCTGGATCTGCAAGACAGCAATGGGACGGCTGACTCGGATGCAGGTGCTGGCTCCAAAGCTCTCTCCTCTGATTCCTCCTCCTGTGGTATCCAAGCACCATTTAGGAGGTTTCCTGAATTTAGCAAGGGCCAGCATAGAGTCACAGAATCACAGAAAGTTAAGGGTTGGAAAGGACCTTGAGAGATCATCGAGTCCAAGCCCCCTGCCAGAGCAGGATCACCCAGTGTAGGTCACACAGAAACACATCCAGTGGGTTTTGAATGTCTCCAGAACCTCCCTGGGCAGCCTGGGCCAGGGTTCTGTCACCCTGACAGTGAAAAAGCTTTTTCTTAAGTTTACACAGAACCTCCTATGCTCCAACTTGCACCCCTTGCCCCTTGTCCTATCCTTGGACATCACTGAGAAGAGCCTGGCTCCATCCTCCTGACATTTGCCTTTATGTAAAAGGCATCTCTTCCTCAGAGACCCCTCAGAACCTCTCTTTTCTCCCTCACAGAAGGCAATTTTGCTCCTTGGGCTGCGGCTCATCCTCCAGGGGGTTGACAGCAACTTTTAAGAAGGCTTTAACAAACTTTTAACAAGGGACCGACTGCCCCTGTGCACAGCTTGCCATGGGGCAGGAGTGCTTCCATCCCACTCCCCTTGCAGGAGTGGGGAATTAAAGCCTGGGGTTTCACAAAGTGGGATGTTAGGCTTTGGATGTGAGCAGGGACAGGATAGGGAGACTGTGGTCTCACTACATTCCTCCTGTTAAAGGAGATGAGAATGCAGGAAGAAACATTAAGGAAAGCCATAGCAGAAGGTGAGACTTTCTTAGGAAGAGTGACCATAAAGCAGGAACGAGAAGAAATGGGGAATAAGGAATTGAAGTGGAACTCAGAACATCTGGATTCAGCATGATTTTTGACATCAATTTCTGTACGGGGTCTCTTAAAATCCTCAGAAGCCCAAGTATCTTGGCAGCAGCCTGAAATCTGCTGAGTATCCACACACCAAGTGAAATACTAAGGGACTGAGGGATCAGGCTGATCTCCCACACCACTCTCTACACTGCTTTGTCATCATATCCAGCATTTGTCTATCTGCCCAACAGGCACCCTGATGAAGCAAAACAACCATGGGTGGGTTTTTTCCTTTCTCCCATCTATCCCAAGGGCCAAATATTTGATCTAGGGGCATTACAAAGGATACTGGAGTGAGTTTAGTGCTTTTCATAGCAGGAGGAAGTGCTCTGGATTGAGGGTAGATCTTACTTTCAGCCAGAATAAAGCAAAGATCTACAGGATAACAGAGAAACCATCACTGGGAACAGCTGCAGAATTCAAGAAGCAGCAGGGAGCTTAAAGCCTTAAACTTCAGGCATCTTCAGGTCTTTTTTTTTCCAGGGCTGCAAAGACTCCACTTCTGTCTCTGGAGTCAACAGGAGCAGCAGGTAACACTGGGAAGTATTTTTCCCCATTCTTAGTCCCTGAGACTTAATAGAACAAAGAAGGAAACCTCTTACCTGGAGCTCTTTGCTAATGCTCTGCCTCAGCCCACATCACCAGTGAGCTGCAAGGACAGGGCCAGGTAAGGATTGCCAGTGGGTAAAAGAACTTCTGTGGGAACTTGCTGCTGCAATACTCATTGCTTAAAGTACAAATCATTCCCTTCTCTTGCATTCTCTCCTCTCTGGCTGGTGACACATGAAATGACTGAAAGAAAATGCCTCTTTCCTCTGATTTGGAAGCTCTTTTTATGTTTGGTGTCAAGTGCTTCAGGTTGGTCAGTTCCCTCGTTTGTAATAACCACGTCTGGCTTTTCACACGTTAAGGATGTGTGTGTGTAACACTGGGAAATGTTAGGCATGTAGTGGATGTGTTCCCTAAAAAAAGGAAACCTGAGCCCTCAGTGTGTGCTTGGAGCCCAGAAACCAACCACGTCCTGGGCTGCAGCAAAAGGAGCACAGAGAGTGGTCCAGGGAGGGGATTCTCCCCCTCTGCTCTGCTCTGCTGAGACCCCACCTGGAGTTGTGTGTCCATTTCTGGAGTCCCCAACATCAGAAGGACACAGAGCTCCTGGAAGGTGTCCAGAGGAGCCACTCAAATGCTCAGAGGGCTGAGCACCTCCCTGGGAAGCCAGGCTGAGGGATTGGGGTTGTTCAGCCTGGAGAAGAGGAGGCTCCCAGGTGAGCTCAGAGCAACCTCCCAATATCTGAAGGGGCTACAAGAAAGCTGGGGGAGGGCTTTGGACACGGGGGGGTAGGGAGAGGACAAGGGAAATGGGTTAACACTTGAAGAGGGGAAATTTAGGTTGGACATGAGGAAGAAATTCTTTAATTTGAGGCTGGTGAGACCCTGGCCCAGGTTTCCCAGAGAAGCTGTGGCTGCCCCATCCCTGGCAGTGTCTCAGCCCAGGTTGGATGGGGCTTGGAGCACCCTGGGCTGTGGGAGGTGTCCCTGCCCATGCAGGGGGTTGGAACTGGATGAGCTTTAAGGTCCCTTCCAACCCAAACCATTCCATGATTCTATAATATCACCTCACGGTTTCTCCTCAGCCTACCGTAAGCCTCCACTTTTGTTTCTAGTTTAAAAGAAAATAAAAAAAGTTATCAGCCCTACTTTTCTCTTTTGCTATTTTCTCTCTTTCTCTCTGCAGTTTTTACTTCATGGAAATGTAGAACTTTGGCCTGACTGGTCTGCTGAAACCCCTGTCACTTGTGGAGAGGGCAAGGCGTTAGGACAGCTCAGCGCTGCAGCTCTCCCCAGAGTTGGCTGCTTCAATGGGAGCATTTTTTCCTAAGCCTGTCTCGGGAGCAGGCACCGGAATGCTGAGGCTTTCCTGGCACTTGGAAGCCTCTCTGCAGCCCCAGATGAAGACATCTCGCCCTCTGGTGGGTAAAAACACCACAAGTAGGGAAGCCTTGGTCTGCATGTTAAAGAGGAATAATTAATAATTAACATTATCAGTGTGGTGGTAACAGAAGGAAAATGAGCAGATTTTTTTTTTTTTTTTTAGAGGACTGAAATTCACACTGAGTGAATGAATATCCTGAGGGGATGGGATATGTACACAATTACACATCATCCCCCTGGAAATGAGGGTTTAAATGACAGAATCACAAGATTGTCTTCAAGAGATCATGGAGGGTCACCTAGTTCGGGTCACCCAGGAACAGATCCATGTGGGGTTTGAATGTTTCCAGAGAAGGAGACTCCACAACCTCCCTGGGCAGCCTGGGCCAGGGCTCCCTCACCCTCACAGTGAAAAATCTTTTCCTTATGTTTACACAGAACCTCCTGTGCTCCAACTTGCACCCAGTGCCCCTTGTGCTCTCCTTGGACATCACAGAGAAGAGCCTGGCTGCATCCTCCTGGCACTTGTCCTTTAGGTATTTATAAACATGATGCCAATGACAGTGAGGTTGGAAGCAGATGATCTTTAAATCACAGAATCACAGACTGGTTTGGGTTGGAATGGACCTTAAAGATGATCCAACACCCTTCTCACTAGGCCAAGTTGTTCAGTGCTCCACCCAGTCTGGCCTTGAACACCTTTTGAGAAAGCCAAAACTTCTCTGGGCAACCCATTCCAGTGCTTCACCACCCTTACAGTAAAGAATTAGCTATATAATCTAAACCCCCCCTCTTTAAAGTCCCTTCCAACCCAAACCATTCTCTGATGGGGCACAGAGAGTGTTACCAGCAGCCCTGTCATGGGGTGATGGTGCAAGCTGATGAGCAAAGGGCCTGGAGTGAGGTAGCAGGTTCCAAAATCAACAAACCTGGGTTTATGTGGGGGTCACCTCCCGAGTTCACAGGTAAGCCATGAAGTGCCTGTGAGGTACCATTATGGAGAAATCCCCCAAAATCTTCTTTGGGAAATCAGTGCCTTTTGTAAGATGCTCAGCCAGGAAGGACAAGTGGCTCAGTGTCTCCTAGAGGCAGACAGGAGGTTCTGGTTCCTCCTGGGGGACTTCACCACCCCAGTATCTGCTGGAGGGACAACACAGCAAAGCATCAGCAACCCAAAAGGGTCCTGGAAAGCAGTGCTGATAGCTCTGTCCTCCAAGAGATGGATGATCCAGCAAGGAGAGCTGCTTTGCTGGGCACCATACTCACCAACAAAGGCTCCTTGGGGATGTGAAGGTCAAAGGCAGCCTTGGCTGCAGTGACCACGAGCTGGTGGAGTTCAGGATCCTGAGAGGAGGGTATAAAACTCACTACCCTGGACTTAGGAGAGCAGACTTGGTCAAAGACCTCCATCCACTCCATAATTATTACCCATTTTTCTTCCCAGTGACTCATAACCTTCTGTATTGGGAATTTCACACCACACCAATGGTTTTGCTTTTACAAATTTCCTTCTTTTTTCTTTCTTTTTTTTTTTTCACTAAGGTTTTAAATAATGATCAGTACAGTACAAAGCTTAAAATCTTACCAATGTTTTCAATGGTACAGCAGAAGGGAGTTGGGAAGGGGATGGTTCATACGTAACACTCATACCCTTCCCTGTTTCCCTAAAGGGAAACATTTTTTTTTTTTTTTTTTTTTTGTACTTCTGTTTAGTAACAAACAGTGCTTAAAAATAAACTCGTCAGTAAAAGATGTAAATTGCAAGGCACGTGAGGAACCTGTCCTTACCTTGTTACACAAATCCCAAAGCATAAATACAAGCTCAAGGCACCTCTCTCCATCCTCCCCTTCTGCTCCACACACCAAGCAAACCCAGTCAGCTGTGAAGAGCAACCAGGGGCAGGCAGACAGCCAAGAAGCAGCTTCTGAGCCTCGAGTTCCTTCAGGATAAACCCCAAAAAGGAACAGCATAAGGCACATGGGGATGAATCCTCAGGAGCTGTCCTGCACTGATCCAGGTTGCAAGATCTGTGAGAATATTATCTCAGGACCAGAGATTGCTGGGGGAGAGGATTAGGACCCTCAGCCCCTTCAGGAGCTCAAGATGTGCTCTACCTTTGGTGGTCAGCTCTTCACCAAACCCCTGCCACTGGTACACCCCTCCCAGCTGTGGCTCCTTAGAGGAACACCAGGATGGAAGAAGGTGTTGTGCTCCAAGCAGTGAGCCCAAGGAGAAGGCTCTCAACCAAGCTGAGCATTTATCCCAGTGACACTTTCATTCTCTCCAGAGCTAGCCCTGATCTCCCCAAAATTAATCTCAGGGCTTTCAAGAGGGCATCAGCAGCCATTCTCCAGTCCTGGCCCAGTTGAGGTTTAGCAGACTGGTCAGCAGCTGGAGTCTGCCCAGGTAGACAGCCAGGTGCACAAGGCACAAGGATGAAGTCCAGGGATGAAGGAAAAAAGCTGGTTGGAGAAGAGGAGGAGGATGGAGATAAAGGAAGCTCCAGTGTTGGTGATCCCCTTGTGACACAAGGGTGCATCCTCACAGCAGCAGTGACCTGTACTGAAATTCCTGCTGAATTAACCCATCACAGTAACCAGGAGGTCAGCTCCAGGTCTGAGTGCAGGCTCACAGGGGGATGTGAGTGGTGTCACCTGAGGGCTAAGATGAGAATATGAAAAAACACCACCACAATCACTCCAGAAGGAAAAGTTTCACTTCTGCCAGACCAAGGAGATCGAGAAATAGGACCAGAAATATTTTGGAAGAGCCATGTGGGCACCTCCTTTCTCTGTCTCTGAACTAGACAGCATCACTTTACTCATCTTCCTTTGACCAGGACATGTCATCTCTTTTCAAACCCTTAGAGAAAGAAACACCTGGGTAATCCCTTCCCTTGGTACCAGTATAAGTCCAGAAAGCAGCAGAGCAGGTTTTGCTATTAGCATCAATGCCCATCCCAGTTTTAGCCCAGAAAACAGTTCTGGAAAATCTTGGTTTAGCCCCCCTTCCTACACAGAAGCCAAGTGACACCATCCAGCAAGATCCACACTCAGGAGCTTATTCTGCTTTTCCAAGCACAAAAAGAAGACAAATTAAGCTGCACACCCACTGGACACCTTTCCCCAAACTAGGAGGAGACCCACAAGCATGGAGATCATGGAAAGGAGCAGCCCTTCCCTGCAGGCAGCAGTGTTGCCCAAGTGGGATTGCTGAAAGTTAAAACCAGCAGAAAATGACATTTTTTCAGTAGGATTGATTGGTTTTCCACTGGGACACCCCCTGGCACTGGCTCACCGTGTGTGGTCAGATGAACTTCTGCACCAGGGAAGGGGAATGAGGATGTGGAGCTGGGACCATCCCCCCTTGCCATTTCCCTGTTAGGTCAGCAGGGCTGCACCCTCAAAATTCACCATAGGGAATGAAGGAATTGATTTCTAAGCTGGACTGGGTGTAAACCAGCCTCAAGTGATGAGAAAGGGTGGACCAGATGACCTCCTGAAGGCTTTCCTAGGATTTCTTCTCCTGTGCTCAAAACATACTTCCTTCACCCTCTCTATTTTCTTTGTCACTAGGGCTGTTCAATTCAAATTTGTCCCCAAAACACAGAACACAACAAAGCACCTATGAATAGATCTGTTTGTAGGGACCCTCTTGTCTGTCCCACCTTGCTCCTCCAGCTGCATTAGCACCATTTCCTTCCTCCCTTGACCCAACTAAGAAGCTCTGCAGATATAAAAGCCAAAGGCAAAGCTTTTCTGGGTAAGAAAACACACGTGAACACACATGTACAAACACACACACACACATACACACAAACCTCCACAGTTAAAAACCAGATCAAGGGCAGAAATCAGTGCCTGTCATGACAAACTCTATCCCCAACCTTAACCTCAGCCTGCTCAGAACCACCCATCACCATTCATTTCCCTGCCCTTGGATTCAGTGAGACAATTCCCTGGCTGGAATAGATCCCATGGCTCCCTTGCTTGCAGCTAAGATTTACACCTTCCAGGAGTTTGCCAGATGTCAAGGAATGGGAGGTTGCAGGTCTTGCAGCTGGGAGGAGCTGCACCAAGGTTTTCCTATGGAAAGCAAGAAGTGGGTCAAAGAGGTGTCCAAGCTGCACAGGATTATATATATATAATATATATATATAATATATTATTATTATATATATAATATATATAATATATATAATATATATAATATATATATTATATACATTATATATATATATAATTACTTTATATATATATATAATATCCCTGCACTGGCTCTGAGCACCCTGTACCCCCCATGCTACCAACTTCCTTCAGTGCAAGTCTGTCTCCATGGCTGATACTCCCCTCAAGCAAACACAGATGAGACTCATCTAGTGGGAGGCTGAGCAATCCAAGCCTTTCTACAACCTGACTGACCCATGGATATTAAGTGTCCCTGACCACCATCTTTGCTGCTCCCCACAGGAATCACCAAATCTCAAGGACAAACCTACCCCAAGGTTGCACAGGACCCTAATGTTGTCACCCTGGACTTGCCCTTTGCTGTTCTACCTTCACCTGGTGCTGATACATACATAGCCAGATTCTCAAACCTAATGGTCAGAGAAAATCAACCCTTCAGCTTCAAAGTCACCTTCCTCAAGAGGCCCACCCAGGACTGCTTGGTATCCTGAAAAGCACCACAAAGAGAGGAATAAAGACTATTTCACTTTCATCCCTTTTTGGCCATGACAATGGTAGGGTTGTTGGAGGCTCCAAGCCTTTCCCAGATCACACAGTTCACCCCCAAGTTACTTTACACTCCATGGACATCACTGGAGGTCAGTCACACTCCTTAGAAGATGATATAAAAACCAATCTAGGCAGGAATGCATGAGCCAGTCACCCAAGCAGCCAAAACGAAGCACCCAGCATCAAAAGCTTCTGTTGCTGCTGCTAAGGCTCAAAACCACCTCCAACCTAGCCCAGCTCCTCAAAGGCAACTAAACTCTTAAAATGGATGTGAGGGGCCTTTGAAGACCTGTTGTAGGCTACCAAACAGCACTGCCACTACCTTAGGTCAAATTCAAGCTGCTGAGAAAGACCCCATCCTTGGGACATTGAACTCCTTGGCTGTGCTGAACAGCTCCACTGCAGATGATGCAGAAAGAGAAGATGGAGCTGACCTAAGATCTTCATCTTAAGTCACCAGAAGACACAGGGCTCAGGCTCAGACCCAGTTAGCCCTAGAGGACTCCAAAACAGGTCTAAGTCTCCAACCATGCTTTGCCAAAGCCACCTCAGCAACCTGGCATTGAGATACTTGACCAGGTGACCATAGAGAGAATCTGGCTGGAGCAGGAAAAGGATTATACCAGCCACACAGCCCCTTGCAGTTGAACCCTAGAAATGAAGGCTCCTCCTGAAACCTTGGGAACAGGTCTCCCACACATAGCAGAGATGGCAAAACCCCAAGAAGTCAGCACATCCAGCCATGGTCCTCACGTTGCATTCTCCACTGTGAGTCCTGGAAGACCCTTCTACAGTCTCATGGCCTTCAGGCTGCCCTCTTGGACACTCAGCAAGATAGCACCCCACAGGTTTACCAGAATGAACAAGAAACCTCTGCCTATTCCAGCATCCTTGGTTATGTGACTTCTTCTGGCTTTCAACCCCCCACGTCCCTCTGTGTGGCAGAAGGCAGTCCCTGCTGTGAAAATGCATCCAGCACAAAGTCTCCAGCCCTCCACCCAATTCCAGGGTCCAGGTTAGTCCACAGCATGTTATGCAGATAAGCCAGTTATGTCTCTAATAATGTTATGCCCCTTTTCTTGACTTGCAGCACCCTGGCAATGCCATCCCCATCCCCTTTGTGACTCTCAGGAGTCCTTTTTAGCCAGGCAGGCCTTGATCCTACACCGCAGGATGTAAGCTGTGATGGCACTGCAAGCCACCAGGCCAAAAAAAGAGATGCAGGAGAGATAAATAGAGAAAGGCCCGTGTCTCTTCAGGAAAATCTCCTGCCTGTTCTTGTAATCCAAAAAAATGGCCTCCAGCTGTGATAAGGTGCAGATGGCCAGGAAGATATGGAAGATCTGATGAGCGTGGCCGATGATATCGCAAGAGCCAGGGAAATACTTCTCAGGGACCGGGCAGGAGAAGAAACAGGCACTGACGAGGAAAAACAGTATCTGGTAGGTGTGGTACCAGGCAGCATCTTCCTCACAGCCCCCCAGGTGACACACAACCACCCGGTGAGCGACAGGACTGATGTCCAAGATGAAGGCCAAACCAGCTGGGATCACCTGGCACATCTTCCTCATGATGGGGTAAGGCCGTCGGTACCGGTATTTGGCGTAGCAGCAGCCAGCACAAGACAGCCAACCACAGAAAGCAGCTGCTGGTAGGAAGAAGAGCCAGAACTTGTCATACCAGGCTTGGTCAGAGCTGTAGTAGAAATGGGCCAAGGCACTACCATACTGGTAGATGCTGACCCCAACGTAATCCACGAAGTAGAAGGTGTAGTGGTACAACTCCGATTTGGACTGCAGGAGGTGAGCCATGAGGCTGCAGGTCAGGTAGGTGACAGAGGAGAGGACAAAGATGAGCAAAGGCAAGGACCAGGCGTCCACAGGTAACTGCTCAGCCTCCACAAAGCTCTTGAACCTCAAGAGCACGGCCAAGGCTGCCAGGAGATGAGTCCAGACGTTGACCACCTCGTTGTGTTTCTGGAAGAGGCTCAGGAAGTAGTAACGCCAGTCCTGGCCGGTGGGCCGGTACCCGGTGTGGATGTAGGGCTCCCTGAAGAGCTGAGGCACCTCACACTCTTTAACTGTGCAGGGCATCTTGGGGAAGCCATCCTCCAGCAACCTGGGGAGACGACTGAGATGCTGCCCACTGAGGGACAGAGTGCTGATCCGCTCCAGGATGGCTGTCATCTCACTGGGGGAGGTGGCTTTGAGCCCGGCTCTGAGCAAAGCTGTCTTGGTGTCCTGTGGGGAGAGGAGAAAGAAGAAATGTTGATGGTGATGGAGCAAGAGAGGTGAATCAGAGAATCACTAAGGTTGGAAAGGACCTCCAAGATCATCAAGTCCAAACATCAACCCAACACCACCAACCAACTAATGTCCTCAGGTGCTATGTCCACACGTTTTTTGAACACCTCCAGGGATGGTGACTCCACCACTTTGCTGGGTAGCCTGTTCCAGTGCCTGACCACTCTTTCCATAAAGAAATTTATCCAATCTGAACCTCCCCTGCTGCAACTTCACTCCGTTTGCTCTTGTCCTAGGAGCAAGCTGTCATTCACAGGATCATCAAATCCAACCCTGGATCCACTCCCCCCGTGGTTCCCAGCCCATGGCACTGAATGCCACATTCAGTCTCTTCTTAAAAACCTCCAGGGATGGAGAATCCACCCCCTCCCTGGGCAGCCCATTCCAGTGCTTGATCACCCTCTCTGGGAAGAACTTCTTCCTAATATCCAACCTAACCCTCCCCTGGCAGAGCTTAAGCCCATGGCCTCTTGTCTGCCTGAGAGCTGCCTGGGAGCAAAGCCTGACCCCCCCCTGGCTCCAGCCTCCTTTCAGGGAGTTGTAGAGAGTGATAAGGTCTCCCCTGAGCCTCCTCTTCTCCAGGCTGAATACCCCCAGCTCCCTCACAAGTCCTCACAGGACTTGTGCTGGATCCCTTCACAGCCTCCTTACTCTTCTCTGGACCTGCTCCAGCACCTCAATCTCCTTCCTGACCTGAGGGGCCCAGAACTGGACACAGGACTCAAGGTGTGGCCTCACCAGGGCTGAGTACAGGGACAGAATCACCTCCCTGGACCTGCTGGCCACGCTGTTCCTGACACAGACCAGGATGCCATTGGCCTTCTTGGCCACCTGGGCACACTGCTGGCTCATGTTCAGCTTCCTGTCAATCCAAACCCCCAGGTCCCTCTCTGTCTGGCTGCTCTCCAGCCACTCTGTGCCCAGCCTGGAGCTCCCCATGGGGTTGTTGTGGCCAAAGTGCAGGACCCGGCACTTGGCCGTGTTGAACCTCATCCCCTTGGAATCAGCCCAACTCTCCAGTCTGTCCAGGTCCCTCTGCAGAGCCCTCCTGCCTTCCAGTTGGTCCACANGCCGCTTCCACCTCATCCCGGGGCCTTTCCCGGGAGACGGGATCACCCTCGGGTTCTGTTTCTGCCTTTGGTGCCGGGTTCTTCCTCACCAGGTTCTTCACCCTGTCCCTGGTTATTACTGAGCCCCTTCTCTCTCCGTTTCCCTATTAAGTTGGGGGGTTTTTGTGTGGTAAAAGCCGCCCCGGTCCCTTTCCCTGTGGAAAGATGGAGTTTGCGGAGCTGATCAAGACCCCTCGAGCAGACAACGTCGTTCTGCACCGCCCCTTCTACCCAGCTGTGGAGGGGACTCTCTGCCTCACCGGCCATCACCTCATTTTTTCTTCCCGGCTTCAAGATAACGCCGAGGAGCTGTGGCTGCTGCATTCCAACATCGATTCCATCGAGAAAAGGTAGGGCTCCTCCTTCCCCTGCCTGCCCTGCAGCCAGCTCTTGGTGTCTCATGGGGTTCACAAATGGTTGGCAGGGCTGCCTCCCTCCTGAGATCCCTCAAATCCAGGTCTGGAGAGGAGAATGGGCAAGGAGTGAGAGCACAGGGAAGAATCGTGGCAGAGGGAGGTGGAATCTTAAGGTTTCTTTTGGATTTTTGGTTGTTTGGGTTTTTTTTGTCACAGTTACAGTTGGAATTCTTCTGTGTCAACACCTTTGTCAGTGGTGCTCTTAATCCTTTGGTGGATTTCCTCTTGCAACACTTTTCCAAAGGGTGAAACACTCCATAAAGGGAGTGTCTCTACCACTGTCCAGTGGAACTGGGAGCTGAGGCATGGATGAAATGATTTTTGGGGTCAAACACCAAAAACCTCCAGTTCTCTGAGCCCCAGATCAACCTCCTCCTCTTCAACACCACCATCCCCTTACTCCTCCAGCTCCTTCCAGAAACCAGTAACACTTCCAGCAGGATAATCCCTGTGGGAATGACCTGGGAAAGCTGAGTTGTAGCTGCAGCATCCCATTTTATTCCTGCCCATCCCTTTTTTCTTGTAGGTAATTACCAGCACTTCTCTCTGCCTCACACAAACTGCCCCTTCACACTCTCCTCCTCAGATGTCAATCCCATCCTTATCTCCTTTTTCTTCACCTTGGTTCTTTTTGCAGTTTCTTTTTGATATTTTAAAGTTTGGGGTTTGTTTCTTTTTTTTTTTTTTTTTTTTTTTGAGTTACAAAGCCAACCCTCTGTTTTTCTCCCCTTTTTAAAGCAATCTGAAAGGACAGATTTTTCTCCCTGCCTGCAACAGACTGGCCAAATCAAGCAGCAGCAATTAAAAAAAAAAATTAAAAAAGCCAAAAAATAAAAAAAATCCAAAAATAAAAAAAATGCAGAAATTAAAAAAACCCCAAAATTAAAAAAATCCACTGGGTCACCTCCAGATCTGAGAGTGGATGAAGTGCTGGGGGCTGATTGGAGTTTCTTCCCAATTTCTCTGGGGTGCTGCTGAGTAGTTTTCTACCTGAACTTGAGGGAATCTCTTCCCAGGGAGTCCTGCTCAGTCATCAGGGGGTTCCAGCCTCAGCCTCCATGTTGCTGCCACTCAGCTTGGCCACAGCTCCCTTCTGAAAATCATTTTGAACCAGATTTTTCTTTTTCTTTTTTAATGAGTTTAGCTGCAGTTACAATGTAAATAAATACCAAATGAGGAAATTTTAATTTCTGGCAAGGGAGGAGTGGGGTGCTAGCTCAGAAAGTGATTTGTGACAGGGTTTCAAGTCTGTAAATCTCTCCCTGTCCGCAGATCAGTGCCAGTTCTTAGGTCTCTGGAGTGGACCTCTCCCTCCCTGAGAGGAGCTTTGTGTGAATGTAACTGCAAGGAAACTTTGCCATGTAAAAAGGATGAGAGTGTGTCCTTCTCTGTGCTGCAGGGAATGGAATAACCAGGATCATCCGGGTTGGAAAGGACCTCTGGGATCATCAAGTCCAACCCCTGATCCACTGCCACCGTGGTTCCCAGCCCATGGCACTGAGTGCCACATCCAGTCTCTTCTTAAAAACTTCCAGGGATGGAGAATCCACCACCTCCCTGGGCAGCCCATTCCAATGCCTGATCACCCTCTCTGGGAAGAATTTCTTCCTAATATCCAACCTAAACCTCCCCTGGCAGAGCTTAAGCCCATGGCCTCTTGTCTGCCTGAGAGCTGCCTGGGAGCAGAGCCTGACCCCCCCCTGGCTCCATCCTCCTTTCAGGGAGTTGTAGAGAGTGATGAGGTCTCCCCTGAGCCTCCTCTTCTCCAGGCTGAACACCCCCAGCTCCCTCAGCCTCTCCTCACAGGATCTGTGCTCCAGTCCCTTCACCAGCCTGGTTGCCCTCCTTTGGACCTGCTCCAGCACCTCAATCTCCTTCCTGACCTGAGGGGCCCAGAACTGGACACAGGACTCGAGGTGTGGCCTCACCAGGGCTGAGCACAGGGGAAGAATCCCTTCCCTGGACCTGCTGGCCACGCTGTTCCTGATCCAGGCCAGGATGCCATTGGCCTTCTTGGCCACCTGGGCACACTGCTGGCTCAACACTATGGGAGCCACAGTGTTATCAAGAGACTGTTCCTGCTCTAGGGCAAAAGGGGCTTTTCTTGACTTGGCAGACTGAAATTCCACACAGAGAAGGATGGCACAGTCCTGTCCCTGTAGGTCAGGCTATGTCAGATGGGCACAGCAATGTCAGAAGCCTGCCCTGCTTCCCCACTTCCTTGGACACTCAGCTTGGAGTGTGTTTAGGAGTAGCCAGGAGCTGAAAGCAGCAGTTGGATGTCAAGAGAGCACCTGAGGATTTGCCAAGAGGAGTTTTCACCCTGTTCCCCAGAACAAACTGCTCAGGGACAAAATTGAGGTGTAATTACACATCCAGGGGATATCCTGCACCTAAGTGAAGAAGCTCCCAACAAAACTGTGCAGGTTACAAATAAGCCCAGCTTCCCTACCACACAACATGCTCAGGGGTTGCACGCAGTCAGTACAGCAGAAGGAGGGGGGGGGGAGAAGTCCAGGGTCCCAAACCTGCCCCCTCCATCCCTCCAGCAGCAGAACTGGGAGGTGAAGGAGCTCCACATCAAAGCTGAGTGCAGTCTGGGTTTGGGTTCAGCATTAAAGCATCCACAGAGCCATCTGAGGAGCTGCTAGGGACATGTTCCTGGATGCTTAAAGCAGCCAGACCCCAGCACTGGGCACTCCTCTGCCTGTTCTGTTCCTTGGCAACCTCCAGAATCTAAGTTCTGGCAGGAAAGATTCAGGGCACAGCAGGATCCTAATGTCTAGAGATTCTCACAGCACTGAATGAATTCCCAAGCCTCTGTATTTCCCTTGGATCCTGGATATATCTCTTCCCTGCTGGTGTGTATGTCACACACACACAAAAAAAGAAAAAAAGAAAAAAAAAAGGGAATTAAGGCTTGAACTGAAATTGTTGCTGATGGAGCCCCAGCAGATCCTGCAGGGTTCTGGTTACTCCTGTGCAGCCAACACCTACATGTTGGGAGTGGGACCTGACTTCTGCACCCAACCAGAGCAGGAATAGATGGAGAGAAGGCATCCAGGACATGAAGGGGATCCAGGAAAGCTGGGGAGGGGCTTTTCATCAGAGAGGATAGTGACAGGACAAGGGGTAATGGTTTTACAAGGGAAGGGGAGATTTAGGTTAGAAATTAGGAAGAAATTCTCCCCCATGAGGTTAGCAAGACACTGGAATAGGTTACCCAGAGAGGATGTTGATGCCCCATCCCTGGCAGTGTCTCAGCCCAGGCTGGATGGGGCTTGGAGCAACCTGGGCTGTGGGAGGTGTCCCTGCCCATGCAGGGGGTTGGATCTTGATGATCTTTAATGTCCTTTCCACCCCAACCCATTCCATGGTTCTATGACATGTAAGTAAATGACAAGAAGTGTTTTGCTGGGTGTGGGAAATGTTTTTCTTTTCATCATCAAGCACCAGGAGACCCAGTTGAGGCTGGAGATACAGAGGACAGGACAGTGTTAAACACCAAGAAAGAGTGAGAGCAGAGAGGTGGGACCTGTCTGACCCTCCCAGAGCTGTTGGTGTCCCAGCACCAAGCACAAAGTGAGAGCAGACTGTGAACCAGGTTGTGAGTCCCACTTCCTCTCGCAACCCACAGCCTCTGATAACAGAAAAATGTTTTCATGTTGCTTCCTTATTCTAGCAGATGGCAGTTGCCATAACTATCATAAATAAATATAATAACTCACATTTTCCAGCCAATTCTCCCTCTCTCTGTGCTCTCCAGGCTTTCTCCTTCAGCATCGCAAGGGGTTGGGGGTTTTTTTGTTGGTTTTTTTGTTTTTCCTTGTTTGTCACAGAGGAACCCAGATGCTGAGTTTGATGGAGCTGCCTTAGCCACAGGAAGTGAAGATGGTCCCTGCAGATGGTTATTTTAGTTCTGCAGGTGCATGAGACACAAGATAGCCCCTTTGCTGGGGGGTCTGATGTTGTGCATGCTCATGAAAACTTTGTTTTCTCTCCTAAGGACCTGCAGGGTCTACAACTGGGATGTGCAGTTCATTCAGCAGGTTGTGCATCTCTGGGGATGCAAGCTAAAATTTAGGGAGATGAGGTAAAATTTGACTTCAGGGTGCTCCTATGAATGTGAACAAGGGACAACATTCCCTCTCCTCAGGTCTAGCATCCAGCCAGTCTATTCTGGCTCCTTGTAGCTGATGGAGAAACAAAGACCCATTCCTCCAACTTACTCTGGATCTCAGCTTGAGGACAAGGCCAACCCCAAGGAAAATGATGCCAGCACCTTACTACTCACCCTCTACTGCCCTCTATCTCCTTTGGATGGAGGCTGAGCAAGTTGGGGTGGGAAGAGCAGGAAAGTTCTATGGATGTGTCTACACTAAGCCAGGGTTTGATTTCCCAGTCTAGATGGAAAGATGAGCTCCCACCCCATGCCAGCTCGATCGAATCATAGAATCATAGAACTGGCTGGGTTGGAAGGGACCTCAGAGATCATCAAGCCCAACCCTTGATCCACTCCCGCTGTGGTTCCCAGCCCATGGCACTGAGTGCCACATCCAGTCTCTTTTTAAATATCTCCAGGGGTGGAGAATCCACCACTTCCCTGGGCAGCCCATTCCAATGCCTGATCACCCTCTCCGTAAAGAAATTCTTTCTAATATCCAACCTAAACCTCCCCTGGCACAACTTGAGACCGTGTCCTCTTGTCTTGCTGAGAGTTGCCTGGGAAAAGAGACCAACCCCCCCCTGGCTCCAACCTCCTTTCAGGGAGTTGTAGAGAGTGATGAGGTCTCCCCTGAGCCTCCTCTTCTCCAGGCTGAACAGCCCCAGCTCCCTCAGCCTCTCCTCATAGGATCTGTGCTCCAGTCCCTTCACCAGCCTGGTTGCCCTCCTTTGGACCTGCTCCAGCACCTCAATCTCCTTCCTGACCTGAGGGGCCCAGAACTGGACACAGGACTCGAGGTGTGGCCTCACCAGGGCTGAGTACAGGGGCAGAATCACCTCCTTGGACCTGCTGGCCACGCTGTTCCTGATACAGGCCAGGATGCCATTGGCCTTCTTGGCCACCTGGGCACACTGCTGGCTCAAGTTCAGCTTCTTGTCAATCCAGATCCATCTCCTTCACTGCAATGCCAAAACATCTGACAACTCCAGATGATGATTTCCAGGCCTTAGGCATGTGCAGAAGTGTGACTACAGACTCTGAAGTGCTTTTTGTCTCCAAAATTCCTCTGCCCTGTATGTTAACCTGCCATAATGTGCTTTATACCTCTCTGATACAACCCAAGCAAGAGGGCTTGAGCCCCTTCTCACCGTCTCCAGGCTTCCCTTTAACTGATTCTATGACTCCAAGAGTGTTCCAAGAATTTGGGACCTAAGTTGGATTAGTGCTGAATCTTTGCCCCAGTTCATCCCAGCAGAATGCTGGAAAATCATCCAAAAAGGTATTTAGGCACTGATGTTGGAGATGGAGATCATCTTTGACACACCTCTCCTTGAGGTTTGAGCA
This sequence comes from Florisuga fusca, assembly GCA_038090715.1. Classification (NCBI taxonomy): domain Eukaryota; kingdom Metazoa; phylum Chordata; class Aves; order Apodiformes; family Trochilidae; genus Florisuga; species Florisuga fusca. The sequence continues at coordinate 14,191,817 of JAAWXA010000011.1, forward strand.
CCCCTCTTCTGAAAACAGGCTGAGAGTATTGGGGGTGTTCAGACTGGAGAGGAGAAAGCTCTGGGGAGACCTTAGAGCATCTTCTAGTCCCTGAAGGGACTCCAGGAAAGCTGGGGAGAGACTGTTTACAAGGGTGTATAGTGATAGGATGAGGGCAATGGTCTTAAACTAGAGCAGGGTAGATTTAGAGTAGACATCAGGAAGAATAAGTTATTATAAGGGTGGGGAAATACTGGAAGAGGTTTCCCAGAAAGGTGGTGGATGCCCCATCCCTGAAGATATTCAAAGTCAGACTTGACAGGGCACTGAGCAATATGATCTGATGATCAGGGACTAGAGGAAACCACCTGAAATTCCTCCAGGGGAGGTTTAGAGAAGATATTTGGAAGAATTTCTTTACTGAGAGCGTAGACAGGCATTGGGATGGATTGCCCAGAGTGGTGGTGGCATCACCCTCCCTGGAAGTATTTAGAAACCATGTAGATGAGGCACTTCAGGACAAGCTTTAGTGGGCATGGTTGTACAGGTATTAATAAATATATATTTTTTTTCCATTTTATTGAAGCAGGGGGTGTTGACATCTGGACACGGTAACCTTTGAGGTCTTCTCCAACCATGACAGTTCTGTGATACTTAAAGATATCCTTGCTCCCTGAAGGGGCGTCGGACTAGAAGACCTTTAAAGGTCTCTTCCAACCCAAACCACTTGATGATTGGATTCTGTGATTGTTGTGGCAAGGCACAAGGAGATGGGAGGATGCTGAAGCTTCCCACCTCTTGGAGAACACAAGCTAATGCTAGTGCAGACCCCAGGATACTGGAAACTGAACAGCAGCTCCAGTACAGCAGAGACCAGGCAGGTGAGCTCCAGAGGAGCAGGGTTGGAGCCCTCATCTCCTGAAGAGATGAATCCTGCCCATAAAGAGCAAAGACCACCAGAAGAAAGGTGGGAAGAGGGCAGTCAAGCCCTGTGGATTTATGGTGATGTGAGGGGCACGTCTCCCTTACCACCATCCATGTCCTGCCTGCTTTGCATGCTGAAAAGAATAGAGAGAGGCAGATTCTGTAGCAGTCACAGGCTGGCTCTGGCTTGTACAGTGGGTGCTTAGTGCCAGGATTTTGGCCATGGTCTCCCATCCCAAGAGCCCCTGGATACAGCGAGCATCCTCTGTGAGAGGTCAGACACTGCAGATTCCCCTGAGAGCAGCAGACAAGAGAGATGGTTCCAGACAGGCTTAAATGGCTGGAAAATGCCAGGTTTGAATGGGCTGAGGGAGGCTCAGAGATTTTCAAAATAACAGCCTGAAATCACAAGAAAACCCATCTGATGCTGGGCTGAGCAGCACTAAATCAGGAACCTGGCTGCCTGCTTATTTTAAACTGAACTTGTGACAAAAACGAGTGAGAACAAGTTGGCAATTTCCAGCCATCATGTGATGGACAAAGAGATGAGCAATTAACATGAGAAAAAAAGAAATAAAGAAATAAATGAAAAACCCACCAAAAAAAAGAACCCCACAAAACAAAACAAACAAACAAACAAACAAAAAAAACCCCCACCATACAACCCAGAAACCCAAGGTCAGCACTGGCTGTTTCACTTTCACAGAGCCCCTATTCTTTTCCCTTCATGGGGCTGGAGGAGCAGCTGAAAGCCACATTCATTGTCAGGGCATCTCGTTGAGATTCTGTCCTCAAACCTCCCCCCCTCCCCGCCCCATCCCTCATCTCCGGGGGATTCAGTTATTTTGGCTGCTCCCAATTAACAGCAACCAAGTCTCATTTGTTCAGGGAAAGGAGCTGCAAGGAGAGAAGGAGGGAGTGGAAGATGGCCAGGCTGGATCATTACAGCCACAATAAGAGCCGTGGCACAGGAGGGGAATGATCTCCTTCCAATTTTTTTCTCTCCCTTTTGAAGAGAGTAATTGGAAACCTGAGCTTTTCCCAGCTCTTTTGCTTTTTGGTCACAGTCTGATGGAAGGGTTTGAATGGGAAATTTTCCTACAGAGTAAAGCTGATTTTCCCACCACTCAGAGTTAACTGCCTGGGACTCAGGCTGTACCAATGGGACATATTTGCTTGCAGAACAGTATTCAAGCATCAGAGGTTAGCACAGCCTTCCAGAAAGGCAATAATTCCTGCTAAACAAAGCAGAGAGGACTCAGGAATTCAGCTGTGGGGAAGTGTTTATTAACTGCATGGCATTTAGAAAAAAAAAATTAAAAAAATTAGTTGTGGATGGCATGAAAATAACAGCAGTCATCGTGCAGCTCTGGGCAACAGGCCAACTTGGAGAGCTTGCAGGTGATTAATTCCCAAATTCCTTCTCTTCTGGGAGTTGAACAAAACTCCCTGGAAAGACTCCAGGTCATTTTGAAGCCTGGTTTTTTTTATTCTGACCCTTTCCTCTATGGGGCTGTCTTTGGTGTTGATAGCACCAGGATGGCAGAGAGCAGCTCAGCTCCCCAAAGCAGTGGACAAGCCCCATCCCAAAGCCAGGTCCTACCTGAGCCCAAACGTCTTCTCCTGTAACCAAAGCACATGCAGAAAGCTCAGGAAGAGTATTGGGAGTATTGCTGTGACTCCCTGGCCTCATCCTGCCCAGTGTTCTGGAAAGGTTTCACCAGGGATGAGAAATTGAGAGACCCTGGAGCAGCTCATCACAGCAATCCTGGTGTTCCCTTGGTATTCTCTGCTTCCTCCTTTGCAGTGCCAACCTTCCTCCTGACTGAGGAACACAAAGCTCTTGGCAGGGACTTCCTGGGATTTGTCTGGGTGTCAGAGAGGTCAGAAAGTGGGGGAGGTGGCATTTGGTGGCTTGTGGCAGGGAAGAACCCTACTCGAGCAGGCAGCAGAGTGTATGCAGGACTGATCTCCAGCATCAGGAAAATGTAAAGGGTGAGTGCCAGGAGGATGGAGTCAGTGTCCAATGATAGGAAAAGGGGAAAAGAAGGGGTACAAGCTTGGGCATAAGTTCTACATAAATGTAAGGAAAAATTTTTTCATTGTGAGGGTGACAGAGCCCTGGAACAGGCTGCCCAGGGAGGTTGTGGAGTCTCCTTCTCTGGAGACATACAAACCCCACCTGGATCTGTTCCTGTGCGACCTCCTGGAGGTGACCCTGCTCTCGTAGGGGGGTTGGACTCCATGATCTTTTGAGGTCCCTTCCAACCCTTAACATTCTGTGATTTCTGTGATCAGAGAAGAGGAAATCCCCACAACCAGAGAGGGTCCAGGTGCTTGGGTCTTCTCTGAGCTGGACTTCCACCTCTCTGTCTATTAAACGGGGATACCAGACCTCACCTGTCTAATGAGAACTAGATATCTGGGATGCCTGAGCAGTGTGTTGCACAGAATATTTTATTTCCCTCAGCATGCTTATGTACCCAGTTCCATCTCCATCAAGCCAAGAAGCACCCATCAGGGACTCTGCGTGGGTTAGGATGCTCTGGAAGGTTAAAGGTGATGTGATTTACTGGAGACCTTGAAGGGCAAACCTAAAGAAAAGGGGTCAAACCTCACAGAAAATTTCAAATAAAAGGAAATGGCTCCAATTCCACCTCCTAGTATACAGAGAGCTTATCCCAGCAGGTATATTTAATCACAAATGAAGGTCTTGTGATGCTGGGAGATGAGCCACCAGGAAAGGATGGCAGGATCCCCCCCAGAAGCCACGGCAGTATCAGCTCCCCTGTGGTTTTTGGCCTGGAAGCCAAGTGGGCCAGCAGCCAGCTCAACCATGCTGGGCAGCAAAGAGCCTCTTGACATGGGTTCAGCGTTGCCTGCGCCTTGGGATGAGTCCAGGGGATGAGAGGAGGGGGGCTGGAGTGATGACTTCAAGGGACAGAGCCAAAAAAAGCTGCTGGCAAACCCCGCAGCAAAGCCGAGGGGGGTCCACAGCACCCCACAAAGAAAGGGGGAGCACCCTGTGGCACCCGGGGGTGGGACAGCAGAAATTCAAAATGAGGAAACCAAAGACTCAAGGAGGTTGATGGTTTTTCTGTGAGAGTCCAAATCTGGACAAGTCTTGTGAGGAAGGGCTGAAGGAGCTGGGGGTGTTCAGCCTGGAGAAGAGGAGGCTCAGGGGAGACCTCATCACTCTCTACAACTCCCTGAAAGGAGGTTGGAGCCAGGGGGGGGTCGGGCTCTGCTCCCAGGCAGACAAGAGGCCATGGGCTTAAGTTCTGCCAGGGGAGGGTTAGGTTGGATATTAGGAAGAAATTCTTCCCAGAGAGGGTGATCAGACATTGGAATGGGCTGCCCAGGGAGCGGGGGGATTCTCCATCCCTGGAGGTTTTTAAGAAGAGACTGGATGTGGCACTCAGTGCCATGGGCTGGGAACCACGGTGGCAGTGGATCCAGGGTTGGACTTGATGATCCCAGAGGTCCTTTCCAACACGGATAATTCTGTGGTTCTGGAGTTAGACCTCACCAAATCCTTGGTTTTGCTTTGGGCTATCTTGCTGCAACACCCTTGAAAGGGGTGGCCACAAGTAAACTCTCTGTTAGGAACAACTCCTGCATGGTGCTAATTCCCAAACCACACCAGGGAATGCTGTGGGTCACCACAGCACATTTCAGATCTGCTGTGATAAACACAGCTGCAGTTTCTTCATGCTTAAAGCTTGGTGATGCTACTGATAACTCAGTCAATACACCCTATGTGTGATAAAAAGATACCCATCTGCAGCACTAGACAGATGCAAAAATATTAACAATTCGTTATTTCTACCCACAGACACTGGCTGAATTATCTTCTCTGGCAAACCCATCCTTCCCCTATGAAAAAGTCCTCAAGAAGGAGGTAATATTCCAGAGCTTTACCTCCTGACCTCACTAAACCCTTGCTGGTTGTGCTTTCCAGACCAGATCACCACTTTCTTTTCCCACAGTCAACTAACACAGACCCCAATGCTTCAGGGCTCAGTTTTGGGTGGATGCAAGATCCCTGGGTGGAACACCCCTGCTTACAGGATTTGAGAATGCTTACAGAATCAAAAAAGACCAGGGCACAGACTCAACCAAAGAATCCCAAATTGGTTTGGGTTGGAAGGGACCTTAAAGCTCATCCAGCTCCAACCATGTGAGACACCTCCCACAGCCCAGGGTGCTCCAAGCCCCATCCAACCTGGGCTGAGACACTGCCAGGGATGGGGCAGCCACAGCTTCTCTGGGAAACCAGGGCCAGGGGCTCAGCACCCTCACAGCAAAGAATTTCTAACGTCTCATCTTCCCCTCTTGCTGATTGTAACCATTCCCCCTCATCCTATCAGTAAATGCCCTTGGTAAAAGTAATGACCTGAAACCATCAGGCTGCTCAAGTGTCAGCACACTCCCAGGCATGGTTTTGGTCCAGACATGCATCCTGGTCCCTGCCTCCTGTATTCACTTGCCTGGGGACCACTAATGGAATGGGACAACTGGCCCATTTCAGATGTCAATGCTGGGATTGTGCAAGAAAAGTCCCTGGTGGTTTTTCCCCAGAAAAAAAAAAAAAAAAAAAAAAAAAAAAAAAAAAAAAAAAAGCCTGGTTTGTATTTTGTTGGGGTTTTTTGTGGGTTGTTGTTTTCATTGGTTCTCTTTTCTTTCTTTTTTTTTTTTTTTTTTTTTTTTTTTNAAAAAAAAAAGAAGCCTGGTTTGTATTTTGTTGGGGGTTTTTGTGGGTTGTTGTTTTTGTTGGTTCTTTTTTCTTTCTTTTTTTTTTTTCAGTGCCTCCTGCTTTAACCTTATAAATTTCCTCCTTCATGGGACACATTACCCTTCCCTTCCATCCCCAGCTAGCTGCATGCACACCCTGTCAGCACAGTATTTACTTCTGCAGCCAGTTTGCCTTTGTAAGAGCTCCCTGCCATCAACCATTCCTAAATCCACAGGACCAGCACCCACTGATGGGACAAATCTTTCAGCTCAGATCTGCTGAGATGGGGATGTCTGATATCCCAGGGTGATCTCCACCAGCCAGCAAATCCCTCCCTGCTCAGATCTATCTGCTGATGGAGCAACCCAGGAACCATCTGCCCGCAGGCAGAGCAACCAAACCAAACTGGTTGTGCACAATTTGGGGACCTGGATTTCTGCCAAAAGATCACCCAGAAACTATGGGCTGAGGCTGCTTAGCTTTGCTGTTGTCCACAAAAAGCCTCTTGGCACAAAAAACATTTATTTAATTTTAATTTTTTTTTTTTTTAGGTTGCAGATTTTAGAGGTTCAGTCATTAGAAAAAAATGTATATAAATCATGCACACCATGCGGGCAGAGAGGAGGCTGCTGGGGAGAGACCAGAGCTCTGTGCCAACCCCCTGGAGCTGCCAGCTCTCAGCTTCCCTGCACTAAAAGTTTTTGTCCCCATCCAGGACCTCCTCCTGTTTAACCCCGTGGCCTCTCCCAGCCAGGGTTGAGCTTTGCAGTGACAACAGTTCTGCTTTTCCAAGGGGCTACAAAGCCTTGAGCAAGGGCCAGCAAGGAGTTTGCCCCCCAGGCAAGGGATGTGGGGCTGTGCTGCATCCCAAGGATTTGTTGGGGGGGGGGACATTAGGTTATGGCCACATAGGTAGAGTTGCAGATGAACTGTGCAGGCTCTAGGGGAATTTATTCCTCCAGAGGGATTTCTTTAGCATATATGGACACTGCAATTAATTAAAGGGCCACCAGCCTGACCCCAGGAGCAGGGTTTATCCTGTCTACTGGCAGCTAAAAGGGAAGCTGGTGCAGGACTTGAGATGTGCACACAGGTGACCAGTGACAGCAGCTCCCCTTGTCCTCACACCACCCATCCCTCCCTACACCCCAAGGGACACAACCCCCTCCTCAGCCAGACGCTCCAGCAGCAGGTTTGGTGTAAATAACTAAATCCAGGGATGCTCTGAAAACCCCTCAGTGAGCCACCCCTTCACTGGCTGAGCTGGGGGAAACACCTAACAAACACCTCCTGGTTTGGCCCCAGGAGCCCTGGGGGTTTCTAAGAATTCTTTGCGACACCCCCTTGCACCCCACCACAAAGTCACAACCTGCTGATGGACCCCATGGCTGCTCATCCCCTCCCTGCCCCAAGCAGGGAGCTCAGCCCCACTGGATTTCTCACCCCTGCAGAGCATTGCATCCATGGTTTCACCCTTTTCCATGACCTTTTCAGGACTCTGCTCTTTTCCAACCGCTGCTGCCAAGGTGGGATCACACACACACACACATCCTTCATCCTAACTCCCCATCCTCAGGGCTGGAATTCCCTGCTAACCACACCGAGGCTTTTCCCAGCTCCATAGTGATGTTCCCACACCACCCAACAACAAATCCACATCTCCAGCCCACCACATAGGGCAAAGCCATGGTCTCTAGCCCAGGGGGTGACCTGCTGAAGCTATTAAACCACCCATTAAGCTGTGTGTTATTAAACCACCACCGGGTATAGGACCACTGGTGTTTGACTGGTGTGTGTCCCCAGTGCCAGCTGACTGTGACATTTCCCACCCTCAGAAGCTCCATGCCCAACCTGGAGATGAATCAGCTTGATGCTGAGCAAACAACTGTTAAATGTTTACCCAAAATGAGATATATATATATTTTTTTTTTTTTTTTTTTTTTAAATGAAAACCAGAATGCTTCAAGACTCCACTTTTTTTTTTTTTCCCCCCCCAAAAAAGTGAGATACTCGTAGTGTTTTCAGGAAAATTTGGAGCAACACGACCAACTTCTCCCCTGGAGAAGACAAACACGGGACAACCCTTCATTGACCCTTTCCTGCCCCAAGTTGTGGGTGAGTCAAGCCCAGCGGGCAGGTGGCAGCTCCAAAGCAAACAACAAGAGCTGGTTCTTCCCCCAGCTCACAGCTCAACTATGTTTCTCCTTGACACGGCCTCCAGAAAGGTTCGAGGGGGTCAAAACCAGGCGAGGAAAAAAAAAAAAAAAATTCCACCCGCGGCGGTTTAAAAACAAAACACGGAGGGAAAACCCAAAGCTCTCCTCTCTGCTCCACGAAGCCCTTGAGGTGCAAGTCAACGGAGCTTGGGGGAAGGGCGAATTTCTGGCAAAAAGAGGGGATGTCCCCCCGCACTCCATCCCTCCCCCAGAGCTCCCGGACCGACCCCAATCCCGGCGCTTCGTGGGGGGCACAGAGTCCCTCCCCCCCTTCCATCGGGGTCTATTCCCCTTCTCATTACCATCCATCCTCCCTCTTATCGGGGTGTCCCCCCCCCCGCCTGTTTCACCGTCCTTGGGGGTCTTCCCGGTCCCCGCTCTGCCCCATCCCAGGGGTGAAGGATGCTCCGAGCCGCGGTACCCAAGCGGGGACCGAAACCACCGAACCTCGTCGGGGGTTCCCCGGGAGAAGGGAGGTCCCCGGGGGCAGGGAGCCGGCGGATTTCCCCGCACTCACCGCTGGAGTTCTCCTCCTTTCCTCTTCTTCTCCTCCTCCTCCCCTCCTC
>JAAWXA010000011.1:14200305-14229405 GCA_038090715.1 Florisuga fusca
CCCAGCCGAACTGAGCCGAACCTAACCGAACCCAGCCGAACTGAATCGAACTGAGCCGAACTGAGCCGAACCCAGCTAAACTGGACCGAGCTGAACCGAACTGAGCCGAACTGAACCAAACGGAGCCGAACGCAGCCGAACAGAGCCGAGCCCAGACGAACTGAACCAAACGGAGCCGAGCCCAGCCAAACTGAACCGAACTGAACCGAACTGAACCGAGCCCAGCCGAGCCGGACCTGCGCTGAGCCGAACTAAGCTGAGCTGTGAGCACTCCGGCTGAGGGAAGGGCCAGGAGAGGGGCATGAAAGTGAGAGGGGTCCGGTTGGGTTGGAGCAGAACTTCGGAGGTTGGACTGAGCCCATCACCCTCTTCTTAAGCATGGGCTACCCTGAGATGGGTGTTGAAAATATCCAAGGATGGAGATCACCTCCCCAGTGGGTGCTGAGCATCTCCAAGGGTGGAGATCACCACCCAGATGGGTGCTGAGCATCTCCAAGGATAGAGGTCACCTCACATATGGGTGATGAGGATCTCCAAGGATGGAGATCACCACTCAGATGGGTGTTGAGGTTCTCCAAGGATGGAGTTCACCTCCCAGATGGGTGCTGAGCATCTCCAAGGATGGAAATCACCACCCAGATGGGTGATGAGGACCTCCAAGGATGGAGATCACACAGGTAGAGAGAGATGGATGGTGAACTCCAAGGATGGAGTTACAGGAGGTGCCTCTGAACATCAGGCAGCCCTTTTTTTTTACTCTGGGGGAGACTGAGCACTGCCACAGGTTGCTCAAGGAGGTGAAGTCTCCATCCTTGGTCATCGTTCAGAAACCATCTGGATATGGTCCTGGGCAACTGGTTCTAGGTCCCTTCCAACCCAAACTATTCCATGATTTTATAAGAGCATGTAGAGATAGGATGGGAGGGGAAGGCTTAGAGAGGGAAGATGTAGATATTAGAAAGAATATTAGGAAGAAATTTAGCAAGAAATTCTCTGCTGAGAGTCTGGTGAGACTCTGACCCAGGTTCTCCAGAGAAGCTGTGGCTGCCCCATCCATGGAAGTGTTGAAGTCCTTTTGGATGGGGCTTGGAACAACCTGAGCTGGCGGGAGGTGTCCCTGCCCATGGCAGGGGGGTTGGCATGAGGTGATCTTTAAGGTCCTTTCCAATCCAAACCATCCTGGGAAACCTCCAGAGATGTTTGGTGTCTGAGGGAAGGAGGCCATGGAATGGTTTTTCCTCTTCCATCCATCATTCTACCCATTGCTCATGTGGGAGAAGGGGGAACACTCAGCAAGGTGAGAAGAAAAACACAAACCAGCTGCAACCTGCCCCCTGCAATGCTGCTGGGTTTGCTTTGCTTTTCTTCTCCAATGAGAGGCTTTTTTTCTCACATTTCTCTTCATGGCATGCCTGGGAACAGACTTGACTCTGTGTGGGATAAATTCTCTCCTGGGTGGGTGCCAACAGCTTCTCTTGCACCCCAAGCCTGGCAGATGCTCCTCAGTGAGACCTTTTGATCCCTAACCCCATGACCATTCCTAAATCCACGGGACCAGCACCCACTGATGGGACAAATCTTTCAGCTCAGATCTGCTGACCAAACTCTGTGCCTCACCTCAGACTCATGCTGCTGCTCTGCACTCCCTGCTACACCTTCTTTTTGACTTTTTGTACCCTGAAATGAATCACCCAGTTCTCTTCAAGACAAACCCCAGGTGTGGTTGTGTTTGCCCAGCAGGAGGTTAAGGCTGGGCTGGACCAGGCTGGGCTCTCCCTAACCCTTTATAAATGAACTGATACGGTTCAAGCAGGCTTTGTGCCCTCAAACATTCCCTGCACACCCAAATTCCCCACCCAAATACACGTCCACCCTCCTTGCCACGCCACACAAACCCTGTTCTTCCAGGCTGCAGGCAGCTCATCCTGTTATTTTAGGGGCTTGGGATTATTTACCAAACCCAAAGGACCTTGGTTTAGGGGTGAGAATCTCCCTTCCACCAAGATGCATCCAAGCACACACAGAGAGCTGTGCTGCTCAGGAGGAACGTGGCAGCTTTGTACTTTGTCCAAAAGCAACGGGAATAACTCAAAACACCAAATGGGATACAGAAAGCAGCATAAGAGTCAGTTTCCCCTCTACTTGCTTCTAATAAAGAATCACAGAATCGTAGAGGGACCTTAAAGATCATCCAGTTCCAACCCCTCTGCCACGGGCAGGGACACCTCCCACTAAACCAGGTGGTTACAAGTCTCATCCAGCCAAGAATATCTATATATTGTTGTTATAACTGGGTAAACCAGGCTTTTTCTCACCATGCACCTTCTCTCCTTGCCACCAAAGAAGAATTGATGCTCATGGTTTGGCAAGTTTTAGAAAAAAAAAATCTGTAATATTAAGCACGGCCAAGAAGGGGGAGAAAAAAAAAAAAAATTGAAAGTTTTGGAGAGGGCGTTTTTGATTCAAAACAAAACCTCCAGGGAAATTTCTTTGTGGTCCATAACTTTTGTTTAGGGGTTTCTTTTCTCTTCCTCTGCAAGTACACTTTCTCGGGGAGTCTCAGGGTGCTGGGTTACGTGGAGCCCTTGCAATGCTTTTGAATCCTGCCTCTCTGCTTTCTTTACCTAATAATTCAGGAAAAAAACAACCCTGGATGCTCTGGATGACCAAGTCTGCCCCCTGCAATCAGCAAGAAGCACTTGATAGAGTGAATTTTCCCACCTTCAGCTGCTCCCCCCCATGTTTCACAAGGGGGATGAGGCAATTTGGGATCAGGATTTTGCTGCCTCTGTGGTTTGCAGGGAGCAGAGAGCCCATTGTGACAGTCAGATGATGATTGGGAATGTGGGTCACAGGAACTGGGGTAGTTTTCCCTTTTCCAAAGCTGGACATCACTTGGTGAAGTGAGGGGTGGATATCCAGCCCCTTGGCTAAAAGCAGCCCCTGATGTGATGCTGCTTGGCATACAGATGGGGGATTTCCAGGCTTGGGGGTGGTGAAAATGAATGGGGAAAGAATTAATAATAATAATAATAATAATAATAATAATAATAATAATAATAATAATTAAAAAAAAAAAAATCCAAAATCAGCTGTCACTCTCTCACAGCCAGAACTTCTGAGAGCAGATGACCCGACTGAAATAGCAACACCAAACCTCAGGCCATCCATATCTGAGCCCTTCAGGATTCCCTGGAAGCATGGTGGGGTTGCCACACTGGGCAGAGGTGCTCCTGGAGCTGGGTTGATCCAGCTGCTCCTCTGGTTTCATTTGCCAGGGGAATTAATTTCTCTTTCTGGCACGGCCCCTCTGGGTTTGTTCTGTTGGGTTTTTTGACTAAAAATTGCTGCATTTTTCTTCTGCACAGTAGGAGCTGAGGAGGAAACACTGGCAGGAGCTGGGGTAGCTGCATCAGAAGCAGGACTGCAGCAAGATTTATTCTCCCATCTTCATCCCAGCTCCATCTGGGAGGCAAAACAGTTCCGTGTGTGCCAGGCTCCTGCTCTGGGAAGCAAGAAGGTGGCTACAATCCACCCTGACAGGCTGAAGGTCAGAGTCTTAACTTCTTACCCACTTCCCTGTGCTCTCCTGGTGAGATCTCAGCAGCTCAGCACTAAAGACATTCCATTCATAGTCCCTGGTAATTGTTTTCCGTGTTTTTCTTCCCTGGGACTGGCCAAAAAAAAAAAGAAAAAAAAAAGACCTAGATCAGTTTCAAGATTTACCAGAATGCGTGGGAATGGTAAATACTTCAAGAACAGGATGTCAGAAATGCCTGAGCTGGATGCAGATGTGATGGGGTGAAAATCTCCAGCCTATGTTAGGGAAAAGGTGAGGTTAGAGGATTAAAAAAGGTTCCTTCAGCATTAAATGATGTGTCTTCCACTCCTTTTGGGAGAGCAGATGCCCTGCTTGGGGGTTCAGCTCTTCCAACTGCAGCTGCAGGAGACACCAGGAGGGACAAACCCCTCTTATCCCTTGGAAAACTTGAAATGTACTCTGGCAAACACACCTCATAGGTGGTCTCCCATTTCCACGGTGTTTCAATGACAAAAAGGATTTTTTTTTTCATGCCAAACACTTTATTCCGTGTTATTACCTTTCCATTTTATTACAAATGTATTTGAAACCTCAACTCCAATGTGATGTTTGATGCTGAGGACACACTCCAATGAATGTGGGGTTCACTCTCCCCCACTTTTGGAGCTGTGAAAGAGCCACAAACCTCTCCTCTGCCTCCCATGGGGGAGACAAAGTTGTTGAAAATTGTCTTGTGGCTTGAAAATTGACTCCCAGTCGAACTAAGAGCAAAAAAAAAAAACCCACCAAAATCTGATCACAGGGTCTCCGTGAAGGCATCTCCTTTCCTCCCAACTTAAAAATCACCCCAGTTATTTCTTATTTCTAAATAACATCTCAGAACCTCAGTGCACAGGCTGAAGTGGATGCATAGAGAGGTGAGGAAGGGAGAAGATGCACCCTGGGTTTTCTGACCAGAACCCCATGCAACCCCCCCATGGAAATTACTCCTGCACCCACTTGTGATCCTGCTCTTTCCCAACCAGCTCTGCAGTCCCACCCCTCGTTATTTAAGTGCTTAATTCCTGTTGTTTTTTTGTTTTTTTTTTCAGCAGATAAGGAGATGCCAAATGTCTCTGCGAGCCTGTGCTCTCCACCACTGAAGAGCTGAATCCCTGGAGATCTTGGTCAGCATCCTTGGGAATCCTAAAAGGAAAGGCATCCATTATCCTGGAGTTCTCCAGCTCTCTCCAACCCTTTTGTCCTCCCTGGCCTGACCTACTCCAATTAATTATTCACACAAGAGCCACAGCAGGCAGCAGTTGCTATAGGGCCCCTTGGTGAATAACAACAGGCAGCTATTTTTATCCCTAACTCTTGTTACCTCCCCATCAGGAGGGATGAGTCCCTGCCAACTCCCTCTGGGAGGAGCCCCACAGGGATTTACAACTCCTGCAAGGGCTGGGGATTCATTCTGACCCCCTAAATGTAGGGGAGATGCAGCTGTGATCCAGCCCAGTGAGTCCCAGTCCCACCCTGGTACCACTCGGTGCACTTCCAGCCGTGCTCCCAGGTTACTTTGCATCCCTGGTTTTTTTTTTCCATCCATTTTTTATCATAAAGCACAGAGCCCATGTTCCTGGTTGGATTTAACAGTCTGTGTGCTGCAGAGGAAGAAAAACTCTCTCAGAAGTGAAATCTGCTGTCGGGCTCTGACAATTTCTGTAGGATACGTTGTAATTCCCTTGGGAGTTTCAATAGATGGATTCCTGGAATCAGTTTATATCCTCAGAGGTGATGGATCACCCAGGAGCACACAAAAGGCTTCCTCTGCTCACTCCTCCTGCCTCGACTGCAATGAAAACAAAAATCAGCAGAAAACTCAGGGGGAGGGGGGTGTATTTGGGAGGAAAGGAAAGGAAAGGAAAGGAAAGGAAAGGAAAGGAAAGGAAAGGAAAGGAAAGGAAAGGAAAGGAAAGGAGGTTGGTCTGGGCCATGGAGAGCAGTTCTGGAGCTAGCTGGGCAGCCTGGGAGATTAATTAATAAATGAATTAGTAAAAGAAATATAAAGAAAATAAAAAATAAGGAAAAGAAAAAAAAAAGAACAAGGAAAAATAGGAGGAAAAAAGAATGAAAAATACATATATATATATATTAAAAAAAAAAAGAAGAAAGAAAGAAAGAAGCCAGCAGCAGAGCACAAGATCCTTCATCCCTGAGAACCTGCCAAATGCTCCATCGAGTCATTCCAGAGGATGTCCCAATTGCCTGAGGAGGAAAATCTGAACTTTCACTGCTGAGTGATGTGAGAAAACCTTGCAGAAGCAGGAGAAGTGCCCAGAAGAACCTGGACTGCCTATTTCCTAACCCCACCACAGCGATTCCTGGTGTAATTTCAACTGTTTTGGAGGAATCTGGTCCAGGCACACAGATGGAAAAGGGAAAACAGGGCTGGGAGCTGCTCCCTCTGCTGAGGGCACAGAGAATCACAGAGTTTTTGGGTTGGAAAGGACCTCAAGAGATCATTGAGTCCAACCCCCCTGCCAGTTCAGGTCACCCAGGAACAGATCCAGGTGGGGTTTGAATGTTTCCAGAGAAGGAGACTCCACAACCTCCCCAGGCTCTGTCACCCTGACAGTGAAAAATCTTTTCCTTATGTTTACACAGAACCTCTTGTGCTCCAATGCTCCCATTACCCCTTGGCCTATCCTTGGACATCACAAAAAAAAAAAGCTTTTAAGTAAAACATCACAGAATCATAGAACCATGGGACGCTTTGGGTTGGAAGGGACCTTAAAGGTCATCAAGATCCAACCCTCCTGCCATGCCCAGGGACACCTCCCACAGCCCAGGGTGCTCCAAGCCCCATCCAACCTGGGCTGAGACACTGCCAGGGATGGGGCAGCCACAGCTTCTCTGGGAAACCTGGGCCAGGGGCTCAGCACCCTCAAATTGAAGAATTTCTTCCTAAAACCTCATCTCATCTCCCCTCTACCAGCTTAAAACCATTCCCTTGTCCCATCACTCCATGCTCTTGTCAAAAGTCCCTCACCCAGGGGACACCCCCAGGTCTGGATGTCCACTGTGCCTCACTGGTCAAAGTATTTTCTTCCAGTTTTTATTTCTTCTTTTATTTTTCAACAGAGTTTCTATTCATAGTTTTAAGAGATCCCTGAAACTATATTTTAAGGGATATTGAAAATCTTCTCCAAGGGGAAGCACCTCTTTCCTATTTCCTGCCCGTTCTGCCCCGACACCCCTCAGAAGACACATCCAAATCCAGCTTTTGGGTTTTTGGTTTTTTTTTCTTAATTTTTTTCCATTGCAAACCCTGCGGGACCTGGCACTGTCCCGTCTGCAGCCCCCAACTCCCGAACCCATGCCGGGAAAGGGAAAAGCGATGTTTGTGCTGTACGTTTTGGGTCAAAACCACCCAGAAACGGCACCCCCCAAAATGCAACAGAAAAATAAAGTGTTTTTTTTTTTTTTTTTTTTTTTTTTTTTTTTTTTTTTTCTTTTTTTTTCTTAATGTTTTTTTCCTTTTCTTTGTTATTTTTATTTTCATTTACACAAAATGACATTTTTAACCCCTCGCTGACTCCCCATACCCACGATTGGGAACCGGACCGGTACCGCAGCACCGGAACCCCCAGCACCCGCACTCCCCTTGATCGGAAGNTCCCCCCCCCCAACATTCCCAAGCCCCCGGGGTTGAGGAGCCCCAAAGAGGGACTTGGTGCCCCCTTTCTGCTGGGTTGGGGGGGGCTGTAGAGAGACGAGCTCTGTGGGAATCAGCTCCTGGGACCCTCGACGAGTGATCATACAAAGAAATTTGCGTGGGTTTTTTTGTTTTTTATTTTATTTTATTTTTTTTTCTCTTGTGTAGGAAGACCAAGGGATTTACCACGGCAAAGTCCGGGACATGATCAGTGACAATCAGTACCGCCTCCTGGTCAGCATCAATGACCTGAGGAGGAAGAATGAGAAGAGGGCCAGCAGGTTGGTGTGGGCTGGGGCCTCTGGGTGGGATTTCAGAGCTCCAGCCCTGGTTTTCTTAAGTCCTTTGTGATGGGAAGGGCCGAGCCTTGTCCCTGGGCTTTGTATCCTGTGTAAAAGGTGGAGCTGTTCTCCCCATGGCACCCATCCCTGCCGAGCTGGCAAACCCCTGTGGTTAGCAGAAGCCTTTTGGGTTTGCTGGCACAATATGGATTGTCTGCTCTTTAGGATTTTGAGGCCAGGCTTGTCAATATGTTCTGGGACGTTTGAGGGTTTTTTTTTTGATACAGAATCACAAACTGCTTTGGGTTGAAAGGGACTTCCCAGATCATCTAGTCCCAACCCCCCTGCCATGGGCATGGGTGCCTCTCACTAGACCAGGGTGCTCCAAGCCCCATCCAACCTGGGCTGAGACACTTCCAGAGAAGGAGCATCCACAGCTTCTCTGGGCAACCTGAGCCAGGATCTCACCACCCCTGCAACAAAGAATTTCTTCCTAATATTCCAGTCTCCCCTCTTTCAGTGCTGAAACCATTCTCCCTTGCCTTGCCACTCTAGGCCCTTGTCAAAAGTCCCTCCCCAGCTTTCCTGTGGCCTCTTCAGGTACTGGAAGGTGCTCTGAGATCTCCCTGGAGCCTTCTCCAGGCTGAACAACCCCAACTCTCTCAGCCTGTCTTCATAGGAGATGTTATCCAGAACTCTTCATCATCTTTGTGGCCACCTGGACTCACTCCAGCAGTTCTCTGTCCTTGTATTGAGGATCCCAGAGCTGGATACAGTTCCCTAGGTGGAGTTTCACCAGAGTGGAGTAAAGGGGGAGAATCCTCTCCATTGACCTGCTGACCATGCTGCTTTTTGGTGCAGCCCAGGACCCAGTTGGCTTGTTTTTTGGGTTTGTTTTTCTCCTGGCTGTTTGTGGCAGTTGTCCCGACACGGAGCTATGATGGGCTTTGGGTTTTCTGCCTCTTGAAATTCTCAGAGCACGTGGAGGTACACGTGGGGGGGGAGGAGGAAGAAGGCAGAAGGGGCATCTGGTCAATCTGCATCATCACCTCCCTCTGTTGCAGGCTCTTGAGCCATGCCTTTGAGGAGCTGATCGCCTTCCAGCGTGCCCTGAAGGACTTTGTGGCCTCTGTGGATGCCACCTATGCCAAGCAGTACGAGGACTTCTACATCGGGCTGGAGGGCAGCTTTGGCTCCAAGCACGTGTCACCACGGACACTGACAGCCTCTTTCCTCAGCTGCATTGTCTGTGTGGAGGGCATCGTGACCAAATGTGAGATCCCAGGGCTTTGGGGGATGGTGGGCAACGTGGGTGAAGGGAAGGGGGGTGGCCAGCAAAAGGTCTTGAGCGTTGGCTTGGTCTTTGGTCTCAGCAAAGCTTTAGCCACGTTTGCTAACAAGTCTTCACCTGAGGGTGGTTTGGTGGTGGAGAGCCTGCTGGGGACGGACTGCTGACAGATGGATGGGACATCCCTGCCCCTAACTCCTCTTTTCTTCCAACCTCAGGCTCTCTGGTTCGCCCCAAAGTCGTTCGGAGTGTCCATTACTGCCCGGCTACCAAGAAGACGATTGAGCGCCGGTACACAGACATGACCTCCCTGGATGCTTTTCCATCCAGCTCTGTCTACCCTACAAAGGTGAGATGAAGCAGCCTGGTAGGAGGCATCAACAGGTTCTTTGGCAGAGAATGAGACAGCTTCTAGCCCGAGGTCTCAAATCACTGAATGGTTTGGCATGGAAGGGACCTGACAGATCAGCTGATTCCAACCCTTCTGCCATGGGCAGGGACACCTCCCACTAGACCAGGTTGCTCCAAGCCTCATCCAACCTTGCTTTTAACACTACCAGGGAGGGGGCAGCCTCAACATCTCTGAGCAACCCTTCTCCATCTGCCAACGGAGCCCATGGAGCAGAGAGAAGACATGTGAGAACTACTATGAACATATGAAGAAAGTCTGGGTTGGATAAAAAACCACCAGACTCACTATTTAGTTATGATCTTGGTTCTGCTGTGTCATGGTTTGGTTTCTTTGGGGGGCTCTCAGCCAGTCTTGTTGCTGCTGTGCCATGGGCATGCATGTGCTGTCCTGGAGGGTTTTTATACACTTGAGTTCCCTGGTTTTGGGAACACAGGAAGGTTGACCTCAGCTTTGTCCCCCCCTTGCACACACCCTGCTCCATGGTTGTTTGTCACTACAGCACTCCAAACGGGATTTGGAGAGATCCAATGTCCCATCAGTGATCAGTTTTGGCAACATTGGAGCAAGGGACTCCAGCAGTCCTGGTGAAGCAACCCTTTCCAGTTTTGTGCATGTTGGCTGCTGCAGCCTGTCTTCCCACCTCTTCTCCTGAAGAAAGGTGCTATCCTTTTTATTTGGGTGCCTCTTTTAGGATGAAGACAATAACCCCCTGGAGACAGAGTTTGGCCTCTCGGTCTACAAGGACCATCAGACCATTACCATCCAGGAGATGCCTGAAAAAGCCCCAGCAGGGCAGCTGCCTCGCTCAGTAGATGTCATCCTGGATGATGATCTGGTGGACAGGGTGAAGCCCGGGGACCGCGTCCAGGTGGTGGGGACCTACCGCTGCCTGCCGGGCAAGAAAGGGGGTTACACTTCAGGGACTTTCAGGTGAGCCTTCTGTTGCCTTGACTTCAACCCTCCCAACCTTTTTAGTCAAGTTGCATCTTGGGAAGGTGAGATCTAGGCCAGGCTGGTGGTCAGGGCAGCCCTGGGTCTTGGCTTAAATCACTTGGAAGTGATTTGCAGCTTGCTCTGCAGCATCAGTGAGTAGCTGGGAGCTCCAGGTTTGCACAGAGGAGGTTGGGTGATCTCAAAGATGGTCCATTGATGGCTCAGTGGTCAGATAGAAGGAGCTGCAGCTCTTGGAGCTCTCCAGCTCCCTCCAGGACTTCCTAGAGCAAATCATAGAATACAACCTGAATGGTTTTGGGTTGGAAGGGACCTTCAGGGGTCATTTAGTCCAACTCCCTGCAGTCAGCAGGGACATCTTCAGCTAGATCAGGTTGCTCAGAGCCCCATCCAACCTGACCTGCAGTGTTTCCAGGGATGTGGCTTCTACCATTCCACCAAGTGATGACCTTTTGGGAGTTCCTGCTGTGTTGTTGCTGTGACCTGTAGGCTCCGTGGGGTTTGCACTCCTGACCATGGTTGTGTCCTTTCTCCAGGACTATCCTCATTGCCTGCCACATCAAGCAGATGAGCAAAGACGTCCGACCTCTCTACTCTGCTGCTGATGTTGCCAAGATCAAGAGATTCAGCAAGAACCGCTCCAAGGTTTGTAGAAGCTCACAGCTAGAAGTTAGGCTTCTGTCAGAGTAGGAAGTTTCAGCTGGAGCAGCTTTAAGGCTTGGCACATGGTTAAGGAGCCCTCTTATTGGGTTGCAAGTTGCTCTTCAACCTACTTAGCAACATTGCTGGGCTTTCCATTCACTTTCTTTGCATTTTCTGCTTAGGCTTTGATTGAGTTGTGTTTTGTTGAGAAGGAGTTCTGTGTTGTGTGTGTCCTGACCATGCCAGCAGGGTCTCTTCAGGAGAAAAAATTCACTCTTTCCTTCTTCAGACCCAAACCAAAAGTGAGATACAGATGTGTGCCCCAGCCTGGTCTTGTACTCAGATCTTTCCTTCATAGCATGGAGAGGAGGAAGCTTTGTTCTCACAGGGGTTGCTGCTTCCCATGCTTGCTTGGGTGACTGTGGCAGTCAGGATGGTCTAGGACATCTAGAGTCCTAAAGACCCCATTGAAGGAAAACTCTGGCAGATCATAGAATCATAGAATTGGCTGGGTTGGAAGGGACCTCAGAGATCATCAAGTCCAACCCTTGATCCACTCCCGCTGCAGTTCCCAGCCCATGGCACTGAGTGCCACATCCAGTCTCTTTTTAAATATCTCCAGGGATGGAGAATCCACCACTTCCCTGGGCAGCCCATTCCAATGCCTGATCACCCTCTCCATAAAGAAATTCTTTCTAATATCCAACCTAAACCTCCCCTGGCACAACTTAAGACCATGCCCTCTTGTCTCGTTGACAGTTGCCTGGGAAAAGAGACCAACCCCCCCCTGGCTCCAACCTCCTTTCAGGGAGTTGTAGAGAGTGATGAGGTCTCCCCTGAGCCTCCTCTTCTCCAGGCTGAACAGCCCCAGCTCCCTCAGCCTCTCCTCATAGGATCTGTGCTCCAGTCCCTTCACCAGCCTGGTTGCCCTCCTTTGGACCTGCTCCAGCACCTCAATCTCCTTCCTGACCTGAGGGGCCCAGAACTGGACACAGGACTCGAGGTGTGGCCTCACCAGGGCTGAGCACAGGGGCAGAATCACCTCCTTGGGCCTGCTGGCCACGCTGTTCCTGATCCAGGCCAGGATGCCATTGGCCTTCTTGGCCACCTGGGCACACTGCTGGCTCATGTTCAGCTTCCTGTCAATCCAAACCCCCAGGTCCCTCTCTGTCTGGCTGCTCTCCAGCCACTCTGTGCCCAGCCTGGAGCTCCCCATGGGGTTGTTGTGGCCAAAGTGCAGGACCCGGCACTTGGCCGTGTTGAACCTCATCCCGTTGGAATCAGCCCAACTCTCCAGTCTGTCCAGGTCCCTCTGCAGAGCCCTCCTGCCTTCCAGCTGATGGTCTTCTCCTTTCTGAATGATTTTCATCCATGTGGGGCTGTGATAGGAATAAGCTTTTTTTCTGCTGAAATGGTCCTGTGGAGGGGTTCTCCTTGTTCTTACTTGCTACAGTCCATCTGATGGGCCTTTGCCTCTTCTGCCTTAGGATATCTTTAACCAGCTGGCAAAATCCCTGGCTCCCAGCATCCATGGGCACGAGTACATCAAGAAGGCCATTCTCTGCATGCTGCTTGGAGGGGTGGAGAAGGTCCTGGAGAACGGGAGCCGCATCCGAGGAGACATCAACATCTTGCTGATAGGTCTGGAAAGGCTGGGGAGAAACACCCTCAGTTGGGGCTGTCAGGGGGTGTGAGATGAAGCAGTGTTTTCCTGGGCTTTGTAGAGTAATGGGGGTTAGATGGGACCTCTGGAGGCCACTGGTCCAAGTGTGTGCTCAGGGCAGAGCCAGTGTCACTGCTAGACCAGGTTGCTTTGGATCCTGTCTAGTTGGTTTTGCACGTCTCCAGGGATGGGATCCCACTACCTGTGGGATAGTGGCCCACCTTCAAGGAGATTTCCTTTTCCTTCACCATCCATTTGGGATTTCCTGGGTTCCAAGTTGTCCCCACTGTCTCTGGTCCCATCAGCAAAACCGTAGCTCTGACTTCTCCACCTCTTCCCATTGGGTGATGGAGGAAGGGCAAAAGGAGACCCATCTCATCACCTTATTTTCTGAGCAACCCCACTTGTGTCTCCTTCCCCTTAGCACCTGCTCTGAGAAGCCCCAAATTTGGCACAGTACCCAGGGGGGGATGTGAGCTGATTAAACATTTTCTTCTCCATTTCAGGAGACCCTTCTGTTGCCAAGTCTCAGCTGCTGCGCTACGTCCTCAGCACCGCACCCCGCGCCATCCCCACCACTGGCAGAGGCTCCTCTGGTGTTGGTCTGACTGCTGCTGTCACCACGGACCAAGAAACTGGTGAGGACCAGGCTGGTTCTTAGTGGGAGCTGTCAGAGAGCTGCTTCTTAACACCTGGGAGGAACTCTGCAACATCCAGGGCTGCCGTTGGTCCTTTCTGCAGTGACAGCTGTAGGATGTGTTTCATCCAGAAGCTTTATGGCCATGCCAGTGGTGTCTAGGGGTGTTTTATCCATCTCTGTTAAATGCTGGTCTTCTCCTCTTCTACTTGGTACACCCCATGTGAGGGGTAGCAGCAGCCTGGATCTTCTTGTCTTCCTCAAGGGCTTGCTCCTCATCCTGAGTGTCAAGTTGGGTGGCCCTGAAGGGTGCTGCAGCTCTGAGGTGGAGTCTGCTCATGGGGATGGTGCTATGGTGGAAGGGACTGGGGACACCCTGAGGCTGCTGAAACGGTGGTTGACCCTCTTTTTTCTTCCACCCCATCCCAGGTGAACGGCGCCTGGAAGCAGGAGCCATGGTGTTGGCTGACAGGGGGGTGGTGTGCATCGATGAGTTTGACAAGATGTCTGACATTGACCGCACGGCCATCCACGAGGTCATGGAGCAGGGACGTGTCACCATCTCCAAAGCTGGCATCCATGCCCGCCTCAACGCCCGCTGCAGTGTCCTGGCAGCTGCCAACCCCGTCTATGGACGGGTAAGTGCTGGTGTTCCCCAGTCCCCTCTGTGGTGAAGGATGCTGTGAGAAGTCTTGGGAGAGGAGACAGCTGGTCAAACCCAAAAAGGTCCTCCAGAACCAGTGACTTGGTTCTTGCTGAGTTGGGGATCCCTGAAGGCTTGGCTGGTTTGGTCTTTGTTGTTGCTCATGGATTTCCTGGAGGAGAGAGGAGCTCGTGGGGCTTGGCTCTGCCTGGGTGTCATCTGGCAGCCCAGTGGACCCTCATACTGGTGACAAGCCTGGGACTGGCTCTCAGTGTCTTAGCTGGGATCACAAAAATTAAATGTTTTCCTTGCAAATCAGAGCTATGTCCACCCTCCAGAATGGGGAATTGAGACCTCACTATTGCAGCAGGATGGGTTTAGTGTGGGGTCAGGCTGCTTGAACATTCATCCTTTAAGGTCTGGTGGCCTAAGATCTGCCTCCCTGAGAGCCGAGACTGACCCGTGAGAGTCTCCTGTAACCTCTAATCTCACCTCCTTGCAGTACGACCAGTACAAGACACCCATGGAGAACATTGGCCTGCAGGACTCCTTGCTGTCCCGCTTTGATCTCCTCTTCATTGTCTTGGACCAGATGGACCCAGAGCAGGACAGGGAGATCTCAGACCACGTCCTGCGGATGCATCGCTACCGCAACCCCAACGAGCAGGATGGGGATGGTGAGTTGCTTGTAACTGCAGTGTCCTTCCTTGCTGGTCAGTCCTGTCCTTCCTTAGCAGGTTGTCACCCTCTTGGTGGCAGCTCTTTGGGTTCTGCATCCCTGTCTTTTGTCGAGGATTGCTTTTGGAGGTTGCTCCAGAGGCTGAAAGCTGTTCTCTGTGGTGGTCCCCTCCCCAGCCATGCCTCTGGGCAGTGCCGTGGAGATCCTGGCTACAGAGGACCCTGACTTCGTGCAGGAGGAAGAGCAAGAGCTCCAAGTGTATGAGAAACATGATGACCTCCTACACGGGCCCAACCGCCGCAAGTGAGTCCTTCATCCCATGTCCCCTTGAGGGTCCCTCTGAGGGTTTCCAGCACTCTTTTGTTTGGTTTGAGTATCCAGACAGCAGCTGGTTGTTGCTGTCAGGTGGTCCATGGGAGGTCTGTGGGCAGGATGCCAAGGGAGCTCTGCTCTGGGCTTGGTCTTTGATGCCAGGCAGGTGGGGAACATCTCTTGGAACCGAGTTCCCCGTGTGCCTGGATGCACCCAAAAAGTAAAAAGTGGGAAGCTCCACTTCTGATCCCAGCTTTGGAGGATACGGATGCGGCTGCGTTCCCCCAACAGGGAGAAGATTGTCAGCATGGAGTTCATGAGGAAGTACATCCACGTGGCAAAGATGATTAAACCTGTCCTGACCCAGGAGTCAGCCAGCTACATAGCAGAGGAGTATTCCCGCCTGCGCAGCCAGAACCAGATGAACTCAGACATTGCCAGGGTGAGCCCCAGGAGCAGCTCCCTGACAGGCCAGGGGGAGGGAATCATGGAATAGGTTTGGTTGGAAAAGACCTTTAAGATCATCAGGTCCCAGCTGTTAATCCAACACTGCCAAGGCCACCACTGAACCATGTCCCTCAGCACCACATCCACATGACTGTTTCTCCAGGGATGGTGACTCCACCACTGCCCTTATCCCAGGTCAACTCTTTCCATGAGGAAAGCATTCCTAATATCCAACCTAAACCTCTGGTACAACTTGAGGGCCTTTTGTCCTGCCACGTGTTCCTTTGAGAGAAGACACCAAAACAAACTTGAGGCCCAGGCTCTCCCTCTCCCCTTAGGGGTGTTTTCCACCCTTTCTGGGATGCCATGGTGGGAATCAGCCTCTTCTGTCTTTTCTCCCCCAGACCTCTCCTGTCACAGCCCGGACCTTGGAGACCCTGATCCGCCTCTCCGCAGCCCACGCCAAGGCCAGGATGAGCAAGACTGTTGATCTGCAGGATGCTGAGGCAGCTTTGGAGCTGGTGCAGTTTGCCTACTTCAAAAAGGTGGGGGGAAGGTGTCCCTCAGCACTCAGGGGATCCTAAAACTGTCCTTGAAAGGGGTGGGTTTGGCACAGGCTGAGCCTTGTGGGGTCCTTCCTTGGTGGGTACATAGGGACGGGGCAGCGGTGGGATCTTGGGTCCCTCAGGGTTGGCCCCTAAAAAGCAGCTTGAGGGGGAAATGGAGCTGAGTCCATCCTGCCTTGGTTGCACAGGTGCTGGAGAAGGAGAAGAAACGCAGGAAGAAGGCAGAGGATGACTCAGAGACCGAGAAGGAAGAGGATGAGGATTCACAGCCCAAGGAGGAGCGCAGGATGAGGAGGTGGGAACCAGACCAAGGGAGGAAGGAGCATGACAGAAGGGACACCAGCTCCTTCTGAGATTGCTGGCCTTAGGGAAATACTCCCATGTTTTGCTTAAACTAATGTGTCAGCCCCCCTGGTTTGGAGTATGGGGACACTCTTGGCAGTGCTGGGTTAGTGGTTGGACTTGATCTTTAAGATCTTACCAACCCAAACAGTTCCATGATTCTCTTGCACCCTTATGTGATGGGAAATAAATTGGCTGGATGGCCGTGTCCAAACAGTTGCAGTCAACAGCTCAATGTCCAACTGGAGCTCAGTAAAGAGTGCTGTCCCCCAGGGATCTGTACTGGGACCAGTACTATTTATACCTATGCAAACCTCCTGGAGTTCAACAAGGCCACATGCAAGGTCCAGCACCTGTGTCAGAGCAGTCCTCAGAATCAGTAAAGAGATGGATGGATGGATGGATGGATGGATGGATGGATGGATGGAGGAATGGATGGAGAGCAGCTTTGTGGAGAAGGATTTGGAGGCAGTGGTGATTGGAAAACTGGACAAATAGTGGCTGCCTGGAGACTAGACTTAGATTGGACATAAATAAGAAGTTTTTTACAGTGAGGGTGATATGACATGAGACAGGTTACCCAGAGAAGTTGTAGCTGCCCCATCACTGGAAATGTTCAAGGCCAGGCTGGATGGGCCTTGGAGCAAAGATGTCCCTGTGCCTGGCAGGAGGTTTGGGCTAGGTGATCCAACCCAAACCTTCTGTTAGCATGTCACAGTCCACAACCCTTGGTGGTGAAGCTGGCTTGGGTCCAGTGCCCTGGACAGGGGTTTGTGGCTGGAGGGTGGCTTACCTGTGAGCCACAGGTGCTCAGCAGGGTTTTGGTTAGACCTCTCCAAGAAGTCTGGGTTTAGGGTGAGGGGATCCTTATATCTGCCCTTCAGCTGGAGCAGAATTGACCTTTTCTTTCCCTCCCCAGGAGGAAGAAGGCACGCACAGGAGATGAGGGGGAATCCTATGACCCCTATGACTTCAGTGATGCTGAGGAGGAGATGCCAGAGGGTGAGTCCCTGGGGTTTCTCTGGCACCTGGTTCCCCAGGGTGCTGATGGCTTTCTGGACCTGGGGAGAAGCCATGGCTTGCTTAGGATCACTCGGGTAGTCCTTGATGTGGCATCATCCAGCCTCACAAATCCAGATGAATAATTTTTGGAGACCTTCCCCCTGGCTGTGTGGGACAGGAGAATCGATATTGCTGATGATTTTATTTTTTTTTTTAACCTGTCCTCTTCCAAGCTCCTGCAGCTTATTGGGAGGGACAGTTTGATGTCCATCCACCCCATCCTAAGGCCAGCTGGTTTTGCCCTCTGGGTGCTTGGCACCCAGACAGGTTGAAGGTAACTCTTCTTTCTGCTCCAGTCCAGGCACACACTCCCAAGACCCCTGAAGCCTCAGCTGCTGGTGAAGCAAAGAAACTGGAGTTGGCTGAGCCAAGGTGAGTGGGGGCTGGAGGAGGTGTTTGTCCCAGCATTTCCTTACCCCCTCTGATGAGTCCAAACTCTTGTCTGATGCTGGAGATGCATCTGTGGTGGGTGATGGCAGCTCCAATTTTGGCTTTCCTGATGGGTGCTGCTTCTGGAATGGGGAAGGGATGAGGTATTCTTGGCTGGGAAGAATTTTGGAGCAACCTGGGCTGTGGGAGGTGTCCCTGCCCATGCAGGGGGGTTGGAACGGGATGAGCTTTAAGGTCCCTTCCAACCCAAACCATTCTGTGATTCTGTGACTTTTTATGGTCTGAGTGGGGTTACTTCTGAGTGGGGTTTCTTCTTGCCTGACCAGGTTGAAAGCATTCAAGGCTGCCCTCCTGGAGGTCTTCAAAACTTCCCATGCCCAGTCTGTGGGTCTAAAGAACATGATGGAATCCATCAACCATGACAACCCTGAGCCCTTCTCGCTGCCTGAAGTGAAGACAGCACTGGCCCACATGCAAGATGAGAACCAGATCATGGTGTCTGATGACATCATCTTCTTAATCTGAGCTTCCTGGTGGAAAAACTCAAGTTTTTCTTGAGTGGACTCTCAGTCTGGACACTCTTTGTGTTTGCTTCCAACTCTCATCTTGAATATTTCACCTGGCTGAGCTGAACGTGGGGGAGCTCAAGTCCATGCACTTTAAAGTCCTTCCTTGCTGTGCACCAAAAAGTTGGGACTTCTGGAAGCTCTTCCTCTTGCTGTCTTCAAATGGCAGCAGCATTTGGGAAGAGGTTTGTTTCTGCAAGGAGCCAAAAGGAAAAGCTTAAGTGCAACTTAGAGATATTCTTAATGTATTGTTTTTAGCTTTGGTCGTAATAGTTCAAGAGCCTTTGAATAAAAATATCAGGATTTAGGAATCCAGTGTTCAGTAGCAGTGGTGGAGCTCTGCTGCTGGTAGTGAAACTTTATTACTTTTAATTTATTCCTTTTTTTTTTTTTTTTTTAAGCTTTTTTCCATCTTATGAAAGATGATTTCTGGTGATTTGACAGCAAGTGTAGCCTGACCTCTGCCATCACTCATGGCTCAGCTTGATCTCTAAACTTTATTCATGGCCCTGCTGGGACTTATGGCCCCAAGCACATGGGAAGGACCAGCCCAGGGGACATGGGGAGTTGGTCTCCTGCCTTCACTCTGGGGTCATGCTTGTGTGAATATAACAGGGCCACCACAAATGACACAAAGCTACACACCTTCGTGGCTAAGAGGATTTGGTAGCATCTGTGAAGCCTGGAGAAGGCTCCAGGGAGACCTCAGAGCACATTCTGGTACTTGAAGGGGCTCCAGGAAAGCTGGGGAGGGATTTCTGACAAGGGCCTAGAGGGATGGGATGAGGGGAGAGTGGTTTCAACCTGGAAGAAGGGAGGTTGAGATTTTATGAAGAAATTCTTCAATTTGAGGGTGCTAAGCCCCTGGCCCAGGTTTCCCAGAGAAGCTGTGGCTGCCCCATCCCTGGCAGTGTCTCAGCCCAGGTTGGATGGGGCTTGGAGCACCCTGGGCTGGGGGAGGTGTCCCTGCCCATGCAGGGGGTTGGAGCCAGCTGAACTTTTAAGATCCCTTCCACCCCAAACTGTTCTAAGATTCTTTGATTATCATAGAATCATAGAATTAGCCGGGTTGGAAGGGACCTCAGAGATCATCAAGTCCAACCCTTGACCCACCGGTGCGGTTGCTAGACCATGGCACTGAGTGCCACATCCAGTCTTTTTTTAAATGTCTCCAGGGACGGAGAGTTTACCACTTCCCTGGGCAGCCCATTCCAATGTCTGATCACCCTCTCCATAAAGAAATTCTTTCTAATATCCAACCTAAACCTCCCCTGGCACAACTTGAGACCGTGTCCTCTTGTCTTGCTGAGAGGTGCCTGGGAAAAGAGACCAACCCCCCCCTGGCTCCAACCTCCTTTCAGGGAGTTGTAGAGAGTGATGAGGTCTCCCCTGAGCCTCCTCTTCTCCAGGCTGAACAGCCCCAGCTCCCTCAGCCTCTCCTCATAGGATCTGTGCTCCAGTCCCTTCACCAGCCTGGTTGCCCTCCTTTGGACCTGCTCCAGCACCTCAATCTCCTTCCTGACCTGAGGGGCCCAGAACTGGACACAGGACTCGAGGTGTGGCCTCACCAGGGCTGAGCACAGGGGCAGAATCACCTCCTTGGACCTGCTGGCCACGCTGTTCCTGATCCAGGCCAGGATGCCATTGGCCTTCTTGGCCACCTGGGCACACTGCTGGCTCATGTTCAGCTTCCTGTCAATCCAAACCCCCAGGTCCCTCTCTGTCTGGCTGCTCTCCAGCCACTCTGTGCCCAGCCTGGAGCTCTCCATGGGGTTGTTGTGGCCAAAGTGCAGGACCCGGCACTTGTAAAACCTCTTGAATTAGGAAAACCCGATTTCTACCCTCCCCTCATCCAGCACAGCTGGAACAGCATTTTCAGGTTAGGAGAGGATTTTGCTTGTTTGCAGCTTCCTGAAGATCTCTGATTGGATGTATTGCAGAAAATGTTCTTCTGCAGAGTGACCTCAGACCCTACAGCCCTGTAAAACCCCAAACCTTGGTGCAGGTGAGTCGAACACCCAGATGTTCATGGTTGGCCTCTGTCTCATTTTATTTCTGAACTCCAGCCCTGAGCTTTGTGGGGTGGGAGGGAAGCTGAGCCAGCAGACTCTGTTCCTGCATGGCCATCACCCTGGTGGCTTCAGGCTGCAAAGTTCCTGGGCAGGAGAAACGTGCCAAAAATACCCACATACCTTTTTCAGGGTGATGGTAGGAACCAGACTTCTGGGAAGGTGCCTCGGTGCTTAGAAAATGCTCCCCAGTAATTTCTGCTGTTCCAACGTTGCCTAAAAAATATTAGGAGATGTGTTTTTTTTCACTGAGAGGGTTGTCAGGCATTGGAATGGCCCAGGCCAGTGGTGGAGTCACCATCCTTGGAAGCATTTAAAAGGCATTTGGACCTGGTCCTTAAGGACATGGTTTAGTAGTTGACTGTGGTGTTAATCAAAGGTTGGACTGGATGAGCTGGGAGGTCTCTTCCAACCTAAAATATTCTGTGATTCTCTGATTCTTGTTGTATGAGTGGGGATATTGTCATCTCACTTCTCCCTGACTTTTTGGAGGCTGTTTTTCCACAGCTGGGAGCAGTGAGGACATTTGGCCAGGTTGGCTTTTTGGGAACCATCTTTTACTCTGCTGAGACTTCTTTTTTAGCAAGGGAATTGCTAATACTGTATTTCCTATGACAAGACACCAGGAGGAGCTCCAGGGTAGGTAAAACTCAGGTTTCTTTTAGCATCCTAGGCTGTGGCCCTCTGCCTCCTCCATATGCTGGTCCCCCACATGCTGGTGCCTCCCTTCTGGTACCCTTTGCAGTTGTTCAGCCTCTTGGTGGATGTTTTTTGGGGGGGAATTGTGTTTTTGCTGACAAGGGCAAACCAAATCCCTGCTCCTTGGAGATCTGGTGGGTTTGTGGATGCTCCATAGGGAGGGGCAGTTGGGAATCTGGATGGTGGGCAGAGCAGCCACCAGGTTCTCTGGTCTGTGCCAGAAGGGTTTGGAGCTCAGCACCTCAGGAAATGGAAGGCAGCAGATGGATGTTGGTTGGGATGTGCAGGCACAAAGGTTGGGGATGCCCAGGAGGGAGACGTAGAATGGATCATGGAACAGTTTGGCTTGGGAGGGACCTTTGAAGGTTTATTCCAACCCCCTGCAGTGACCAGGGACATCTTCAAGTAGATGAGGTTACTCAGAGCCCCTGACCTGGAGTGTTTCCAGGGATGGAAAAACTTCATTTATCCAGAGTGGATAAAAATGATGATGGAGTTTATGATACTTAGGAAAAAAAAATACAAGAAGGAGACCACAGAACAGGTATTACTCAAGCCAGTTTTCTTGAGAATTACAGTGTTGGGGGTTCAATAGAGAAGATCCCAGGGGAAAACAGCCTGGAAAAGTTTTTCTCTTATCTTGAAGAAATATTCCATGCAAATCACGTGAAACAAATTTTGGATTCCTTTAGGTCATGATTCTCACCCAGTATAGCTGGGACTAAGACTGAGCACCTGCAGGAGCTAAGATTATTGGTGTCAACATGAATAAAAATCAGCTGTGGTCTAAATGTACCTGATGTGAGTCCAAAACAAGTCTGAAATGCCAAACTCAGCTCCAGGTGTCTTGGGTTTGGATGACTGGGAGCAGTGGAACTCAACCAATGGATTTCATTCTTTCTGGGAAAACTTGGGGGGTGGGTGCAGAAAACTGGAAAGAGATTTCAAAAAAAAATAAAAATATAAGTGGGAGATTAAAAAAAAAAAAAAAAGCCAGGGAAAGGCACAGTTCCCAGAAAGCTGCAAGGACAGAGAATCCAGCAAAAGTTGTATCACAATAAAGCAATAACAAATGCCAATGGAAGTTAATGCTGCTTCTTGGTGGGATTTGTGGTTAGGAGATGGACCTGAGGGGTGTTCTTGGTGCTGTTAAAAGCTTTTGCTACAGTTGCAGGTGAATCTTTCAGTTGCCTGCTAGAAAAAGTGGTCTAGAAATGAAATTGTGAGGTGGTGGGCAAATAGTTGCTGGGAAAAGGCCAATTTAGAGCCTGGTGATCTGGGGAGGATGAGGAGGTTGGATGAGCAGGCTGGGTATGGGCAGGTGATGGTCAATTGGGAGGGGCCTTGAGCATTGAAAAAACAAAGGATATAATAATATATTGTCCTGCTTTGGGCCAGGATAAAGGTGATTTTCTGGTTTGTACTTTTGCTTCCAGCTCAGTCTCTTTTAAGGAGCTGCACTTGCTGAAATTAACAGCAAGTTTCTCAGTCAGTGTCTGCTCCTGGGACTGATCACACTCCATGGTTATAGTTACAGCTGGAGAATGGGCTGCAGAACCAAGGAACTGCTCAGCTCTGAGGAACATTTTGCCCTCCAGAAGGAGAAAAGGTGTAAAGAGGTCCCACCTGAACCCCTCCTTTGGGGAGGAATGGACAAGATAGATGCCAGAACTGACCAAACAGAGTATTCCATCCCATACACCTCATACTCAGTATAAACTTGAGGGATCACGAGGGTCAAACCTCTTCCTGCTCTTCCTGACCTTCCTGCTTCCCCTCCTTGTTTGTTCCCTGTTTGTTTTGGCATCCTGGGAGGATTCCATCCCTTCCTCTGCCTGTGCTCCTGATCCATGCCAGCCTGAATCTGTGTGTTCCTGCCTCCAGCTCCCAGCTGCTCCTGACCCCAGGATTCCAGCCTGGACTTTCCCAGGGCTGCCCTGCAGCCTCGGTGGTGATGTGAGAGTTATTGGGGGAAAGGGGGGAGGAAGATGGGATCAATTTTCCTGTATATTTGTATATATTTAGTAATTTCTCCTATTTATCATTCCTGTTTCATTAAAGCTGTGTAGTTTAGTTTCCAACCCATAAGTCTCTCTCCCTTATTCTCCTTTCCTCATCAGGGAGGGGAGGGGGATTAATAGAGAGCAGCTGTTATTTAGTTTAATTGTTGGGCCAGTGTTAAACTGTGACAGATTTAATTATGAAATGCATAACCTCCTGGTCAGATGAGATGTGTATAAACCTTTGAGCTGAAGAAGGGGAAATCACCTGCCTTAGTCAGAGAATGGAGACTGCTGAGGAGAGAATTGTCCCTTGGGAAGACACTTGTCACTGAGCAACAAGTTAAACATGAGCCAGTAAGTGTCAGGTTGGTGTCAAGACCCTGATATGATGGGATGGATAAAATCTTCAGAGTCTAAAAGACAGGATGGTTTCAGAGAAGAAATAAATAAGCTTTTTTTGTTGTCCCCCCTACCCCCCCTTGGCCACAGAAGAGAATAACAGCTTAATCCCTACATGTAGATCTTCAGAAATGGGTTAGAGGATTTCCAATCAGGAGTGATTCAAGTAGAGGTGCTGTTATGCTGGGCAAGAGGCTACAGGGGCACTAAGATTCTTTCCAAGGTCCCTTCCAGCATGATTTCCTGTACGACATGGTAGGGGGGGGAATGGTGAACAAGGCACAGAAGTATGTGAAGTTTCTGCAACCTTCCTTTGGTCCCAGGTTGCCATTTGAAAGCTGTACACTAAGAAGGGCTTGGAGCCAAGCTCTCCAAAGGATCTGAAAGCAAAGGAGGACAGTTACCTGTGCCTTGGCCCATGGAATACCTTCCAGGCTGCAGTCCATATCATGCTAATGTAAATTCTACTTCTGTGGTCCAAGGAGGAGCCTGTATGGTGAGCAAGAGGTAGATGGGCTTTCCCCAAAGTGGCCCTGATGATGTGCTGAGCTACCTTGGTGGGAAAGAATCAGATAAAGCTGCTCATGTCATTGTGAGCAAGACCAGCAACTGACTTCATGGATGAATCCTGCAAAAAGAGGTGAGAGCAGAGGGGGTTGGACTAGATGACCTTTAAAGGTCCCTTTCAACCCAAACCATGCTATCATTCTGTGACAAACTTCCCTGGGAAATGGGGAGCCTCTCTGGAGGGACATCATGCTCCTTTTGAGAATAAAGATCACAGGTAATAAAAATAATGATCCAGGGAATGCAACTTGAGCAACCAAGGTGTTTGGTCTCCTACATCCCAGTTGCCCCTTCTCAAATCCTGTCCCTACTCATTTACCTGGTCTCATCCCTGCTGCATGGGAATGAGGAGTCCCAGTTCTGGCTTCCACCCTTGCTTTGGGTTGGGTTACCCAGCAGAATCTGTCCACTGGTGCCCTTGTGCATCCCCCAGCTCATTGGTCCTTCCACCAGCACTGGGTCATGTACCATGTCCTGGAATGTGTCCAGAAAAGGGCCAGGAGGATGATCAGAGGGCTGGAGCACCTCTGTTATGGGGACAGACTGAGAGAGTTGGGGTTGTTCAGTCTGGAGAGGAGAAGGCTCTGAGGAGACCTTATTGTGGCCTTCCAGGATCTGAAGGGGCTACAAGAAAGCTGGGGAGGGACTTTTTAGGATGTCAGGGAGTGATAGGACATGGGGGAATGGATTCAAACTAGAGGAGGGGAGGTTTAGAGTGGAAGTTAGGAAGAAGTTCTTCCCCGTGAGGGTGGTGAGACCCTGGCACAGGTTGCCCAGAGAGGTGGTGNCCCTTTGCAGTTGTTCAGCCTCTTGGTGGATGTTTTTTGGGGGGGAATTGTGTTTTTGCTGACAAGGGCAAACCAAATCCCTGCTCCTTGGAGATCTGGTGGGTTTGTGGATGCTCCATAGGGAGGGGCAGTTGGGAATCTGGATGGTGGGCAGAGCAGCCACCAGGTTCTCTGGTCTGTGCCAGAAGGGTTTGGAGCTCAGCACCTCAGGAAATGGAAGGCAGCAGATGGATGTTGGTTGGGATGTGCAGGCACAAAGGTTGGGGATGCCCAGGAGGGAGACGTAGAATGGATCATGGAACAGTTTGGCTTGGGAGGGACCTTTGAAGGTTTATTCCAACCCCCTGCAGTGACCAGGGACATCTTCAAGTAGATGAGGTTACTCAGAGCCCCTGACCTGGAGTGTTTCCAGGGATGGAAAAACTTCATTTATCCAGAGTGGATAAAAATGATGCTGGAGTTTATGATACTTAGGAAAAAAAAATATAAGAAGGAGACCACAGAACAGGTATTACTCAAGTCAGTTTTCTTGAGAATTACAGTGTTGGGGGTTCAATAGAGAAGATCCCAGGGGAAAACAGCCTGGAAAAGTGATGATCCAGGGAATGCAACTTGAGCAACCAAGGTGTTTGGTCTCCTACCTCCCAGTTGCCCCTTCTCAAATCCTGTCCCTAATCATTTAGCTGGTCTCATCCCTGCTGCATGGGAATGAGGAGTCCCAGTTCTGGCTTCCACCCTTGCTTTGGGTGGAAGCAAAGGTGAAGCTTCCACCCTTGCACCAGTTACCCAGCAGAATCTGTCCACTGGTGCCCTTGTGCATCCCCCAGCTCATTGGTCCTTCCACCAGCACTGGGTCATGTACCATGTCCTGGAATGTGTCCAGAAAAGGGCCAGGAGGATGATCAGAGGGCTGGAGCACCTCTGTTATGGGGACAGACTGAGAGAGTTGGGGTTGTTCAGTCTGGAGAGGAGAAGGCTCTGAGGAGACCTTATTGTGGCCTTCCAGGATCTGAAGGGGCTACAAGAAAGCTGGGGAGGGACTTTTTAGGATGTCAGGGAGTGATAGGACATGGGGGAATGGATTCAAACTGGAGGAGGGGAGGTTTAGAGTGGAAGTTAGGAAGAAGTTCTTCCCCGTGAGGGTGGTGAGACCCTGGCACAGGTTGCCCAGAGAGGTGGTGGAAGCCCCATTCCATCCCTGGGAGTTTTTAAGGCCAGGCTGGACAGGGCTCTGAGCAACCTGATCTGGTGGGAGGTGTCCCTGCCCATGGCAGGGGGGTTGGAATGAGATGATTTTAAAGATCCCTTCCAACCCTGAAAATTCTATGATTCTCTGACTCTAAATCCCCACACCAGCACTGTCAGCATCACCTAATCCCTGCTTCCTACCCAACCCACAGCTCTGGCCAAAGTGTGAAGCCAAGCAAGGGGAAAGAGTCAAAAATGAGGTTTGGCCATGGCCCATCACAGGAAGCTGGAGGTGACACCTGTCCCCTTTGAGGGTCACCAATGGTGACACAGAGCTGTGGTGGCTGTCATGGAGCTGTAGATGCCAACAGCCCCGTGCAGAGGTTTCTGCTGCTGGTATTTGTGGTGTGCTCAACCAGCCAGGTTTCCCCTCAAGACGTGTTTTTATTTTTCATCAGTTGATGTCTTTCAGCTGTGGTTGGCAACTTGGTCAGGAGTCTTCATCCGGGTGATGAAAAAAACTGCTGGAGGCACAGGTCCTGCCCTGTGCTTCTGCTTCTGCTGAGCTCAGCTCCAAAATAATTTATTTGGGCCTGGCATCTGGAAATTTCCAGGGCTGACCTTTCAGCCACGTTACCTCCTTTCCTGTTACCATCTAGGAAAGGTCAAATCAGAATCCCAGAATCCCAGATTGGTTTGGGTTGGAAGGGAACTTAAAGCTCATCCAGTTCTAACCCCCTGTATGGTCAGGGACACCTCCCACAGCCCAGGGTGCTCCAAGCCCCATCCAACCTGGGCTGAGACACTGCCAGGGATGGGGCAGCCACAGCTTCTCTGGGAAACCTGGACCAGGTGCTCAGCACCCTCACAGCAAAAATTTCTTCCTAAGATCTCATCTCCATTTCCCCCCTTTCGGCTTAAAACAGTTCCACTTTGTCCTATCATTCCAGACCCTTGCCAAAATCCCTCTTCAGCTTTTTTTTTGAGCCCCTTCAGGCACTGGAAGGTGCTCTAAGGTCTCCCTGGAGCCTTCTCCAGGCTGAACACCCCCAACTCTCTCAGCCTGGCTCCAGAGCAGAGCTGCTCCAGCTCTCAGAGCATCTTCATGGCCTCCTTTGGACTTGCTCCAACAGCTCCATGTCCTTCTTGTGTTGCTGACCCCAGCACAGGACAGAATAATGATGGTGTCACTGAAGTGTGACTCCCTGCTGTGAATATTTGCAGAGAAGCAGCAGGGAGACAGCCTTTGCTTTGCCCAGCAGTCAAGTCAATGAAATTCAGATCATGGTTCAGTGCCTGATACGTTTTTTCTGTTTGTTTTTTTGTTTTTCTCTAGGTTCAAAGGCATTTGAGAAGTTTTGTTTTCTGTCTGCTCTGGAGTTTTGATTCCATGTTTCCTTGGAGTTGGTACAGGTACCTCCTGTGAGGTGTGAAAGCTGAGGAGGTCAGAGGTGCTTGGAAGGATGTGGTATCTAAATACTAACCTGAAATCTGGGGTGTTTTATCCCTGAAGCCCCTGCAAGGTTGTGGAAACCTCAACCTCAGCATGTCATGAATCCTGCAGTGCAAACTGTGGATTTCTTCAGTAACTCAAGTGTAGAAGAACTCTTGGTGTAATGAAAACTTCTCTTTGCTTCCCAAGTCATAGAATCATAGAATCATAGAATCCTAGGGGTTGGAAGGGACCTCGAAAGATCATCTAGTCCAACCCCCCCTGCCAGAGCAGGGCCACCTAGAGCACATCACACAGGAACGTGTCCAGGCGGGTTTTGAATGTCTCCAGTGAAGGAGACTCCACAACCCCCCTGGGCAGCCTGTTCCAGGGCTCTGTCACCCTTACTGTAAAAAAATTTTTTCGAATATTCAATTTGAACCTCCTATGCTCCAATTTGTACCCATTACCCCTTGTCCTATCGCTGGTCACCACTGAGAAAAGCCTAACTCCATCTCCCTGACACTCACCCCTTACATATTTGAAAACATTGATGAGGTCACCCCTCAGTCTCCTTTTCTCCAAACTAAAGAGACCCAGCTCCCTCAGCCTTTCCTCATAAGGGAGATGTTCCACTCCCTTAATCATCTTAGTGGCTCTGCGCTGGACTCTTTCAAGCAGTTCCCTGTCCTTCTGGAACTGAGGGGCCCAGAACTGGACACAATACTCCAGGTGCGGCCTCACCAATGCAGAATAGAGGGGGAGGAGAACCTCTCTTGACCTACTAACCACACCCTTTCTAATGCACCCCAGGATGCCATTGGCCTTCTTGGCCACAAGGGCACATTGCTGGCTCATGGTCATCCTCTTGTCTACCAGGACCCCCAGGTCTCTTTCACTGACCATGCTCTCCAGCAGGTCAGCCCCCAACCTATACTGGGACATCGTGTTGTTCTTCCCCAAATGCAAAACTCTACACTTCGCCTTGTTAAATTTCATCAAGTTTCTGCCTGCCCAACTCTCCAGCCTGTCCAAGTCCCTCTGAATGGCAGCACAGCCCTCCGGTGTGTCAGCCACTCCTCCCAGCTTAGTGTCATCAGCAAACTTGCTGAGGGTACATTCTATACCCTCATCCAAGTCGTTGATGAAGATGTTGAACAACACCGGTCCCAGTACCGACCCCTGAGGGACTCCACTAGTCACACACCTCCAACCAGATTCTGCCCCATTGACTACAACTCTCTGACTCCTTCCTTTCAACCAGTTCCTGATCCACCTCACTACCTGATCACCAAACCCATACTTGATCAACTTATCTACAAGGATGCTGTGAGAGACGGTGTCAAATGCTTTACTGAAGTCAAGATAAACCACATCTACCGCTCTTCCATCATCTATCCACCTAGTAATTTCCTCATAGAAGGCTATGAGGTTAGTCCTTGCCACATGGGAGGGAAAACCCATTAGAGCTGTTTTTGAGCTGGTTTTGAGCAGCTATTTTTTCCTCCCTTCTAATGGTTCATACTCAGCGACCTCTTTTTTAGGTTGAATTTTCAATGAACTTCAAGACAAGTTCAGTCGTAGGAAATTGGTGGTCAAATAGGGAATCCTTGCTGAGATTTTTAAGCAGCTGAGGACAGAAAATGTGAGTGGAGAGTGGTGGTCTGGGCTAAAAAACCCCAATATTGGGGCGTGGTAACATCACTCCTTGGTTGCACATAATTTTCCTCTTAACCCTCTACTTGCACAACCCAAGCCATTTCCATGGCATTGCCATTTCTCTTTCACCACAAGCATTTGGGGGGAAAAAGGAAAAAAAAAAAGGGGGGGGGGGGG
>JAAWXA010000011.1:14229420-14741920 GCA_038090715.1 Florisuga fusca
GGGGGGGGGGGAGGAGTCAGTTTCTGGGCTATAAAAGGGGATTTCTGATGATCCCACCCTCTCTTGTTCTTCCACTCTCCACATCTCAGTCCAGGTGGTTTTGGATGTGTTGGTGTGAACAGTCAGAGTAGGAACATGTGTCACAAACTTGGTATTATCTTGAGTGAAGCTGGTAACCTGGAATGTGAAAACATCAGGTGAGGTGGCCCGAGGTGTCAGTTGAATCAGACCACAAAAAGATGACAACATCCTGCAGTGACAGAAAACACCAAACAGGGGAGATTTCTGCTGATGTTACTCAAGAGAGGTGGTAGGGCAGGGACTGGGTTAGCCCCTTCTCTTCTGAAGATGCCAGGAATCTCTAAGAGGCACCTGGTTTTCTGGAGGCCTAAAAATGCCATGAATCTGTTGATTTTTCTGGAGGACTGAAGATGACTTTGTCTGTAGGGTCCTGTGCTTCCGTCTTCCTCTTCTAGCTTGGCTGCCTGGTTTTGGGAGAGGCTTCTCTCTGGGTTTTTCTCCACAGAGAAACTGATCAGACTGGTTTCCTGATATTTGTATGCAATAAAAATGAATTCTACTTCTGAATTCCACCAGGGACCTAAGACATCTGGTTCTTCTGGTGTTGGTCTTTTCTCCTCCAGGTGACAGCTGATTCTTGCTGGATCACAGCAAAGTCTGCTCCTGGTTCCTCTTTTATTTTTGTTGCTTCTCATCCCAAAATAAAAAAAGGGGATTATTAGTGTGTGTGACTGAGAGCCATTATTTTCCATGAGGGAGTAGAGGGGCAGTGTCAGGTGAGGGAACCCAAATACTGCAGTGCCAGCAGAGCTCCTGCCCAAGGCGAATGGTCAACCCGAGTCCAGATGTGAGACCTCTCAGATGAGTCAAAGGGGAGAGACTTTCTGCCAAGCCCTTACACAGTGCATGCTGAAGCTTTCTAAATATTCCTGATTCATTCAAATTTGGTGGGATTTCTACGGGACCATCAAAGGACACTCCCAGTTGCTTGCCAGGACACTGACTCCATGTGAGTGCTCTCCCAGCTGCCTCCACACCTCACCCAACACCACGATATATTGCTGGGACATCAACATCTCCAACCACTGTGATGCTGGGGGTGTTGCAGACCTTACAGGGACCTTAAAATAGAAACAAACTGCTTCAAAATAGGTTTCCTCCACTTCCCTTGACACTTAGAGGAGACTTAGGCAAAGTGCAATCCAGTCCAGCCATGGTGATGGTCTTCCATCTATGTCCAAGGAGAAATGCTACTACAAGGTCTGTCCAGTAGACCAAGCCAGAGGAGGGGAAGTGTCAGGGGTTAACACTGGGCTGGCAATTAAACCCAATAACAGCTGCTATCCATTAATCCCCCTCCCCTCCCTGATAAAGAAAGGAGAGAGAAGAAGGGAAAGAGACTTAAGGGTTGGAAACTAAACTGCACAACTTTGATGAAACAGTAGTGATAAACAGAAAAAATTACTAAATCTATACAAATATACAGGAAAATTGATCCCACCTTCCTCTCCCCTTTCCCCCAGTAACTCTCACATCACCACCGAGGCTGCAGGGCAGCCCTGGGAAAGTCCAGGCTGGAATCCTGGGGTCAGGAGCAGTTGGGAGCTGGAGGAAGGAACACACAGATTCAGGCTGGCATGGATCAGGAGCACAGGCAGAGGGATGGATGGAATCCTCCCAGGATGCCAAAACAAACAGGGAGAGGTGAAGAAAGGGAAGCAGGAAGGGGTTTGACCCTCGTGATGCCTCAAATTTATACTGAGTATGAGTTGTATGGGATGGAATACTCTGTTTGGTTAACTTTGGCCATTTATCCTGTTGGTTCCTCTCTAAGGGAGGGTTTCAGGTGTGACCTTTTTACTCCTTTTCTCCTTCTGGAGGGTAAAATGTTCCTCAGAGCTGAGCAGTTCCTTGGTTCTGCAGCCCATTCTCCAGCTGTAACTATAACCATGGAGTGTGATCAGTCCCAGGAGCAGACACTGCCTGAGAAACTTGCTGTTAATTTCAGCAAGAGCAGCTCCTTACAAGAGACTGAGCTGGAAGCAAAAGTACAAGACAGAAAATCACCTTTATCCTGGCCCAAAGCAGGACAGACAGGACACCAGCACTCCTACAGCACAGCTCAAGCAGGGACTGGGGACCCAAAGGTGAAATGCAATGGGTCTCCTGGTGATGGGCTGTGGAGGAAACCCCATGGTGATTCAGGTCAAGGTTAGTAAAGCCAATGAATGCCCTCAGGACCCTTACAAGGGCCTGCAGGAGTCAAAGAGTTCTCCAGAAAACATCAACATGGGATCTCAACAATGAGAGATGCAAAGGCTTCCCAGCTCCTGTTTCCCCCAATTCCCCCAGGAGGACTTTCCCTTGGGCATCTGCTCTTCCCCTGCCTGGCCAAAGGAGGATACAGGGATCTCTGAGATGAGATGAGATGAGATGAGATGAGATGAGGTGAGATGAGACGATGAGATGGGGGCAGGTGGTGCAACTGAAGCAAAGGGAGGTTCAATCGTGAAGCTCCATGTCCTGTCCCCATTTTGAAACCCTTGTTGGCTACCTGACTTTGCAGCTTGCTGATCTCTGCTGCCTGGTTTGTGTGGATCACGTGGAAGTGCATCCACAGCTGTGTTTGTGGTGAGAGAACACTAATATTAGAAAGAGGGGGTGGGAAGGAAAAAAAAACAAAGCTGCCTGAACTTTTTTTTTCTTCTTCTTCTTCTCTTATCTCTTTATCTGCTTGAATAAACTGTATGGGCTGAGTTGGGATTCTGATGACATAGTGTCTGCCCTCCTCTATCTGGAGGTAGTCAGAAGGAAGTGGGCTAGAAAAGGAAAGATCAGCTCCTAACCTGGGGTCAGGTAGGGCAACCAGATGCTGCAATGGAAAGGATGGTGGTGGTTGAACTTCACTATATAAAGGAGACCACAGCTGGCTTGGAGACACACACAGGGTGGAAGAGGTCTCAGAGCAGGAGAACCCTTGTGCTTTCTCCCCAAAATCAGCAGAGAGGTTGCCATGGCTTTTGCCAGCTACTCAGTGGTGGTAAGTGCTCAGATCTGGTATCAGAGTTGAGGTCTCTTTGCTGCAAGAGAAAAAAAAAAAAAAGGAGATTCCGTGATGTTGTTATCTAGGAGCAACCTGTGTGGGTCTTAGAGGGAGCTGAAGGGGGTGCTGAGGCTGATGCAGCTTCGTGTCCTCAGCTTTTGGAATTGGGTTTGGTGCGTGGGAGACCAGGAGGCAATGGATAATCCATTAATCATGTGTCAGGGCAGAATGGTGGCTGTGGGGTGAGGAGAGACAGAATGTTTCCCAGACAAGATGCTGTCAACATTGCTGAAATGTCCTCGTGAAGGGAATGCCTGACGATTTCATTTGAACCTGGGCAGTATTTGCAGCACTGTCAACTCTGGTGACTTGGTTAACAGCTTTTCATCCACCTTTTCCTAAAGCCTGAGCTCCTGGAAATGGCCTAAGAATCTCTGGTTTCATCAAGAAAAGGGTTATTTCCTGCAGATAGAGGAGGCCAAACTTTGCCCTCCTGAGAAGGCATATGGCATGGGGTCAGCCAAGTCCTTACCCCACCTTCTAGATCAAAAGGCTGTTTGACTGGGGAGGAAGACCTTTCAGAGCTAGTTGGAGAGATGCTCTTGCTGGTGCAGAGCCCACTCTTGAATCAGAATTTGAATCAGAGTTCAGCATTTGTTGTGATGAGCATTATTAACAGCATGACAGTATTTGCTGATGTTGTCTGACCCAAACAGAAGTATGAGGACCACTGCCCAGAGCTGAGTCACATCAGGATAGGAGTCCAGGAGAGGACTCATGTTCTGCATCCATCTCCATTTTCTAGGTATATGGTCCATTGGTGGTCCAGTCCAGTCAAGATTTGTCTCTTTGTGCTTTCTCTCTTGACTGAACCAAGCCAATGACACCTTTTTCTCTCCCAGTTCAGGTCACTGCTTTTGGTGGTGGTTGTGGCTCTCAGTGTAAGGAGCTCACCCCATGGGAGGGCAGCTCGGCCTCGACCCAACAAGGGCAGTGGCTCTGTGAGGCTTGGTGGAGATTGCCTGAACCCAAAGGATCCCAATTTCCCTACCACAGTGAAAGTTGACATTCGGATCAGCACTTCAGATCATGGCTTTAGGGTGGCCCATGATGTCAGCAACCGCTCCCTTGCTCCTTGGGATTACAGGTAACTGTTCAGTTGTTATCTAAATTGCAGTGGTTGTGCTGCACAGATGGTTTTTTAGTGGTTTTTTTGTTGGTTTTTTTTTGTGGTGAACGATGGTCAAGTTCTTAGCATAACCCTGGAGTCCTGTGAATACTGCAAACACTCCTTGACACACTCTCTCATTTTGATGCTGGGTGAGATTTCTCCAAGAGAAACTCTTGGCAGTGCAAGGGAAAATCACTGGAACCATCTCTAATCATCGTGGCAATCTTTGTCAAAGAATTATTCCTCTAGGAAAATGTCAGTACAACGTAGTTCTACATTTTCAGAGCTGAAAGACATTTTTGGACACTGAAATTAAAACAAAACCAATCAAAAATTAACGGTCCACTTGCCATCAGCTCTCTATTTCACCCAGCTCTGCTCCATCCATCAGGCACTGGACAATGATCTGGCAGTGTTACCCTCCCGAACTTGATTATCCTTCTAGGAAATCATTCTTAAAATGTTGAAGACAGGGAAATTCTTTGCCCTTGTCTCAGAGTGTGGATGCACAGGTGTCATAGTTTAACACTGGCCCAACAATTAAACCAAATAACAGCTGCTCTCTATTAATCCCCCTCCCCTCTCTGATA
This sequence comes from Florisuga fusca, assembly GCA_038090715.1. Lineage (NCBI taxonomy): Eukaryota > Metazoa > Chordata > Aves > Apodiformes > Trochilidae > Florisuga > Florisuga fusca. The sequence continues at coordinate 14,234,246 of JAAWXA010000011.1, forward strand.
AAGAAAGGCGAGAGAATAAGGGAGAGAGACTTATGGGTTGGAAATTGAACTAAACAACTTTAATGAAACAGTAATGATAAATAGGTAAAATTACTGAATCTATACAAATATACAGGAAAATTGATCCCACCTTCCTCTCCCCTTCCCCCCCATAACTCTCACATCACCACCGAGGCTGCAGGGCAGCCCTGGGAAAGTCCAGGCTGGAATCCTGGGGTCAGGAGCAGTTGGGAGCTGGAGGCAGGAACACACAGATTCAGGCTGGCATGGATCGGGAGCACAGGCAGAGGGATGGATGGAATCCTCCCAGGATGCCAAAACAAACAGGGGAAGAAGGGGAAGCAGGAAGGAAGGGAAGGGGGTATGACCCTCGTGATCCCTCAAATTTATATTTAGTATGAAGTGTATGGGATGGAATACTCTGTTGGGTCAATTTTGGCCATTTATCTTGTCCATTCCTCCCCAAAGGAGGGGTTCAGGTGGGACCTCTTTACTCCTTTTCTCCTTCCGGAGGGCAAGATGTTCCTCAGAGCTGAGCAGTGTCCTTGGTTCTGCAGCCCATTCTCCAGCTGTAACTATAACCATGGAGTGTGATCAGTCCCAGGAGCAGACACTGACTGAGAAACTTGCTGTTAATTTCAGCAAGTGCAGCTCCTTACAAGAGACTGAGCTGGGAGCAAAAGTACAAGACAGAAAATCACCTCTGTCCTGGCCCAATCAGGGTATGGGCCTTTGATGGAGATAAAGAAGAAGATCCCACCAATCCCTGTTGTAAAACCCTTTTGTGTCTCCATCCCCAGGCTGGATGAGGATCCCACCCGCTTCCCCCAGGTGATTGCTGATGCTCAGTGCCGCCTCTCCGGCTGCATCACCCCCCTGGGCCAGGAGGACCACAGCCTCAACTCCATCCCCATCCAACAGGAGATCCTGGTCCTCCGGAGGAAGCAGAGGGGCTGCCTGCCCACCTACCACCTGGAGAAGAGAATCATCACCGTGGGCTGCACCTGTGCTGCTCCAGTCATCCGCCACCACTCCTAGGAGGGATTGGTAGGAGAGAGAAAGTTGGGAAGAAGAAACGTCACCTATGGATTCTCCCTTTGGAGAAAGCCCCCAGGGGTCTGTCTGGCCTCCCAGGAGTTCAATGGGATGTTTCAAAGAAGTTTCAGAAGTTGCTCTTGGCAGTCAGTTGTCCTGATGTGTACATCCCCACCAACACTGTCACAAAATGTCATCCTCCATCCTCCACCTTCTCCCTCTCTTCCTTAGCCCTGGGTTCCTTTTCCTTCTCTGGCCATCCTTGCTCACTATTGCATTTCTAGTGTGATGCTGACACAAGTGCTACCAGGCCTGATATTCTCATCACCCTCTGGGTTTGTGTCACTTGTGTGACACAGAAGTCACTTGTGTGACTTACTCCAGAGCAATTTGGAAAGGAATTGTGTCTGCTTACACTGAGCATTGAAATGGCAAAGAACTAATGGGAGCTTATATTTTATCTTCTATTTATGACTGTATTTATGGCTTTGTAGGTGCTCAGAGTATCAAAAAAAAAAAAAAAAAATCTGTATTTATTCTATAACTTATCCACTAAATAAAAATTGTATTTTATTTAAAAGAATGTTGTTTTGTGGTAGCTCAGAATGAAAGATGACAGAGAATGGGGTTGTGCCGCCATAGCCTTGAGAGGTTTCAGCAAAGATCAGGCTTTTTCTGGTGCAGTGATATGAGTAAGAGGGAGTGCAAGGGAGAACTTGCGGCCTGAATAGATAAGATTAAAAAAATAAAAAAAGGGGGAGGGCCTGAAAGTGTGAAGTTATACAGGCAGAGCTGGGAGACTTGGCAATGCAGTCAGGTTCTCCAGAACTTGGGGATGGTCTCTAGGAATGGTGGGAAAAGAGGTGGGTGACATTGTCTGGCAGGGCTGGAAGCAAAATTTGGGATGAGGACAAGCCTGGATTATGTGTGCTGGGAAAGACCTGTCCTGTCCTCTTCCAGACAAGATGTCTTCATCCTTCTCTGCTGGCTGGCTGGTTGTTGGCTGAACAGAAATGCAGAGAAGATGGCTTCATCTCACTGCTCTTTAACCAGCCAGATTTTGGGTGCTGGGCTTGAAGTAGTGGATGGAGAATCCTTCCACACCATGGAAACAAGGAATGAACACCTTCCAGGGCAGGGTTGCTTGCTGAGTTGGGGTATCCTTACTCAGGAATGTGGTGTAGCTGGAGAACAAAAGGCTCCAGAGAGTCCTTACAGCACTTTCCAGTACCTGGAGGGGTACAGGAAAGCTGGGGATGGACTTTTGACAAGGATGTGTAGAGATAGGATGAAAGGGAACAGTTTCAAGCTGACAGAGAAGAGATGGAGATGAGATCTCTAGGAAGAAATCCCTTCCTGTGAGGGTTCTGAGCCCCTGGCCCAGGTTGCCCAGGGAAATCTGTGTCTGCCCCATCCCTGGCAGTGTCTCAGCCCAGGCTGGATGGGGCTTGGAGCACCCTGGGCTGTGGGAGGTGTCCCTGCCCATGCAGGGGGTTGGAACTGGATGAGCTGTAAATCCCTTCCAACCCAAACCATCCCATGTTTCTATGAATCTATGTATCAGCCTTTCTCTCCCTCAGCTACACAAGGAATAACTCCTGTTTATTGTTCTACCAGTTTTCTGCAGAAGTGCTTTTTTTTTTTTTCTTCACATCTCTCACACAGATCTGTGCCAGATTCTCAGACCTCTGACTTTGGTTTCTGCTGGTGGAGGTTTTAAGCCTGTATGTCCTCATTCACCTGCCTTTAAACCAGGGTTAACCTACGTTCAGGCATTTTCCTATTTCATTTTGGCTGCCTGGAAGCTACTTAAAATCAGGCCCACCTAGTGCAGGTAGACAACAGGTTCCTTCCACCAAGCAGCCCAGGTAAGTCATAGAGTCTAAACAACTCCTTTGGTGCTTGTTGGTCACGTTGGGCATATTCCTTGCCCTGAAGGTCACTGGGAGTGAGTTCAACATGCCATGGCTTGTAACCAGGCAGGGAAACCACCTCATTGGGTTACAAGCCTTCATACTCATTTGTGGCAGCAGCTGTTTCATTATGACCACCATGAGCTCTTCATGTGGTGGAGCACAAACCCACGGAGGCATCTTCTGCAAACTCTTGCCTAACACCAGCTCCCCTCTTACAGTAACCACTGTCCAGGAAATTGCATGCTGCACACCCCAGTTTTTACTCCTGACCTACTTCTCTCCTTCCCGACAAGCTGAGCCTGTTGGGGTTGTCCTCTCTTGTTTTGTGGGGAGAACACCAGCCCTGCATTTTTCTCTTCATTGCCTTGGCCTTGGGTTGGTGGCAGCTAAAGGTGTGTGAGCTCCTGTGCTGATGCCACCAGCGTGGCTGGGGGGGTGCTCTGCCTGGATGAATGATGAAGCAGCTAATGAAGAAAATGCAAAAGCAGCTAATTAAGGAAGTCTGGCCAGTGGCTCATGAGGTTTTTGCAGCTACCAACTGCAAACCACCCACCTCTCAGCAGGGCACGTGTTGGTGAGCAGGGAGGATGTCCAAATGAAACCAGCAACGAGGGTTGTTTCCTCCTAACGGCATCGTTCTCAGAGTGTGTCTGGTTGTAAATCTGACTCTGGGTGTTTCTATAGGTGTTGGCTTTTGTGATGAGGTAGGTGGCTGGCTTTCATTCCCAGCATTCAAAGAAAGTGGCCAAGAAGTTTAGTTTGGGGAGACCTCATCACTCTCTACAACTCCCTGAAAGGAGGTTGGAGCCAGGGGGGGGTCAGGCTCTGCTCCCAGGCACCTCTCAGCAAGACAAGAGGCCATGGGCTTAAGCTCTGCCAGGGGAGGGTTAGGTTGGATATTAGGAAGAAATTTTTCCCAGAGAGGGTGATCAGGCATTGGAATGGGCTGCCCAGGGAGGGGGTGGATTCTCCATCCCTGGAGATATTTAAGAAGAGACTGGATGTGGCACTCAGTGCCATGGGCTGGGAACCACGGTGGCAGTGGATCAAGGGTTGGATTTGATGGTCTCAGAGGTCCTTTCCAACTTGGGCTGACTCTGTGTGAGTTCATGCTTCTTGTAAACAGCACAGTCATATTGCCACCAGGAGCAAGCCCAGGTCACAGCTGAGGAGCAGCAGAAGCAAAAAGCTTTGCATGGTTTTGTTCCCTTTGCAGCAACCAACCCAGTCCCTGGGCATCTCTGGCTCTGAAATGTAGCTTAGAGCAGCCTTCAAAGACTTGGTTGTTTTACCAGGAGGAGAAGACAGAGCTGTAGGTGTAGTAGCAGTCCCATGGTGTCTTCTCATCACCTGCTAGACCAAGCAACCTATGGTCCCAGATTGGTATCCAAGCCATGTGGCCTTTCTTATTGCTTCCCTCTTCTCTTCATCTCTCTCTAACATCCTTTCCCTCTCCCCTGGGTCACTGCTCCTCATGTCCTGGGTTCCATGAAGAAGAGCATGGCCAGTAGGATGAGGGAGGTCATTCTCCCACTTTACTCTGCCCTGGTGACTCCACATCTGGAATACAGCTGGAATCTCCAGGTCTGGGCTCCCCAGTTCAAGAAGACATCTTAGATGCTCTTTGAGGGTCATTGACTGAGTAATTTCTGCTCCAAATACCATTTTTTCTGGGAAAAGATGTTTCTGAGAGAGTTTTAGTGGTTTTCCCAGTATGAAATCTCATGTTTCTGTTTTATTTACATCCTTACTAAGCTCAATGTGTTTGTGTCATCATCAAGGTTCCCTGTTCCAGTGAATCAGTAGATTTGGTTTATCTTCTGTCTTCACTTGCCCCTACAGCCTTTAGGGTTTGTTTTTCACTTCAGACTTCTGCAATCTGTACTCCTGACCTGCTTCACACCGTGAGGCTTGCCAGACACCTGAATCTTTATCCCTCTTAACAAGCATCTGGTGTCTGTCCGGCTGGCTTTGATAACAGGCCCTGATAAACAGTTTTCTGATCATGTGTTACAGAAATCCAATCTCAAACTTTCCTTCCTGCTGAGTTTTACTCACAGGTTGCCAAGCAATCTGGCTGCTAAGCTGCTGCTGTTCAGCTTTTGCAAACTGATGTGAAACCAAGATGGGGACTGAAAACTTTGGGGTTGAAGAAGGTTTTGCAGCAAGTCTCTCCCTCCCATGATAATAGCATTAAAAGACAAAATAAGGAAGAATTTGCACAGGAGCTCTTCAAAACAAGGAAGAGCAATCTGTACCTCTTGATCCTCCCACTGATGAGAGGTGTGGAAGGGGGAAAGAGGGGTTCTACTCTCATTGGTCTCCTGTCTTCATCATTATTGACTGTAATCATCAATGTATGCCCAGAGAAACAACAGCACTGACAGAGACCTCCTGGGAGGGCACTTTGATTTGAGATTAGCCTTCACCTTTCCAGATGACCACAGCAACGTGAAGGAAAAAAACCTCTTAGTTCATGGTGCCAGGAGTTGCAAGAGAACTTGGAGTAGAGGAGAAAATAGTCCTCAGGCCAAATGAATCCAAGTGACCACACTGCTAAATGCTTCTGTAGGAGCATGTGCAGCTCCTAGCAGTGAGCAGGAAATTGGCACCAGACCAAGTAAATAAAAAAGGGTTGTGTCCTAGAGCTCCTGTTTAATTGGGTTGGTAAATGGTCCAAGGGAGAATGATGCTGGTGGAAGGGAATATCTTGGTAAGAGAAAGGTGTCTGTGGTTTTGTACTCCAACTGTGTCATCTTGTGTTGACCTGGTTCTGACTTTTTCCACGTAGTAACTCAGCATTGCTAACTAGTCTGTGTTACTCATGTGCCAACATCACTGCCAGGTAATAAAGTCCCACTATAGTAAGTGGGACTTACTGTAATTTTAACTCTTAGAAGTCACTTGGGCTGCTGCAGATAATTTGCCAAAGCTCCTTCTATAGCAAGTGGTAGGACACTGAGGGATTATCTAGTGGACAAGGCAGTCAGCTCTATCCTGTATTTTCCTGAGCTGGTGTTTACTTAACTCCTTGAAAACTTCAAAGGATGCGTGGTTTTCGATTTTTTTTTTTTTTTTGGCAGTCTGTTCCCATGCTTAAAATCCTTAGGACAGCCAGCTGGGTGAACCTGCATGAGACCTGAAGAGTGCCTGGTTGGAGACAAGGTAGGAAAGAAGCAAAGTTAGGATCACATATGCTGCTAAATACCTAAATCTGGGTGAAGTGATGTCAGTGTTTGCACAGGAGCTGGTTGCAGATTGAGACTGATGTTTCCTTGGACCAGTGTATACCTGCTCAGCCAAGGGGTGGTGTGAAACCTATGGCTGTGCCATGAGTTTAGGTTACCCCCACCTGATTCTACCTGGAGCAGGTATGTGAGGGTTTAGGCTTAGTGGCACAGCTGGAGGGAATGAGCCCCCAGGAGCAAAAGTTGGGACAAACACATCTCCAGTTAGCACAGCTGGATCTGCAGATGAGTCTTTCATAGAACCATGGAATGTCAGGGGTTGGAAGGGAATTCTAGAGATCACTGAGACCAACTCCCCTGGAAAATCAGGATCACCCAGGAACACATCCAGGTGTGTTTTGAAAGTCTCCAGAGAAGGAGACTCCATTTCTGGGCAGCCTGTGCCAGGGCTTCCTCACCCTCACAGTAAAGAAGTTTCTCCTCATGTTGAATCCTATGTTCTAGCTTCAACCCAATATTCCTTGTCCTGTTCCTGGGCACCACTGAAAAAAGACTGGCCCCTTCCTCCTGACACCCACCCCTCAGATATTTAGAAACATTGATAAGATCCCCTCTCAGCCTTCTTTTCTCAAGGATGAACAGCCCCAGGGCTCTCAGTTTTTCTTCACATGAGAGATGCTTTCACCTGAGAGAACTTTGCCTCTCATTAGGGACTTGCACCCCTGAGCTCTGCATCTCTTGAAATTTTGCATTCTGCTGTGTTTGCCCGTGGAGTCTTGGCAGGGCCAGGTGAGAAGGGTCACACCTCCCCGACATGGCAGCCAACAAAGCATCCATCCACGTCCTCACAAACCAGCATCCTTTTGAAACACAGAACATGTGTATCTGAGGACTTTAAACCCAAGTCTTCTTTAAATAAACCCACCTGCAGTGCTAGACGTCCACCTACACCCGCCCCACAGCAGCCAGGGTAGAAATGCTGCTTCAGTCTGTTCCAGATTTGGAGCAGGAGCTGCTGGAATGGCTCAGGCATGGAGAAAATTATGATTGCACTTAGCAGCTCATAGAATCCCAGACAGCTTTGGGTTGGAAAGGTCCCTTAAGCATCATCTAGTTCCACACCTGATGCCATGGGCAGGGACACCTCCCACAGCCCAGGGTGCTCCAAGCCCCATCCAACCTGGGCTGAGACACTGCCAGGGATGGGGCAGCCACAGCTTCTCTGGGAAACCTGGGCCAGGGGCTCAGCACCCTCACAGGAAAGGATTTCTTCCTAGAGATCTCATCTCATCTCAATCTCCCCTCTTGCAGCTTGAAACTCTCTCCTCCCCATCCTATCACTACATGCATGATGCTAAACCCAAATTTCTCTTGGTAGCCTCTAGCTCTGCTGCAGTAGAACATAAAGTCCATAGAAAATTTAGGACTTTTTACCAAAATCTTACTCATAAACTGAGATAGCTGGAGAAAAATTACCAAGTGACACCCAGCAGATTGACATTACAAACAGACTAGTGAAAAAATCACTGGCTAACTGCCCAGTTATCCAACTAGTTACCTGCTTAGAAAGGAATTTGGAAAGATGGGTTCAACACAACACTTTGAATGCTGCTTTGGGGAAAAGGAACTCCCACCCTTAAACCAGCAAGCACATTTCCACTGCTCAGCTTTAGCTCTGGTCTGATGGTGTCTGTGAACAGGGGGTGGTGGAACTAGATGATCTTTAAGGTCCCTTCCAACCCCAATCATCCTGGGATTCAATGCTAATCTCTTACATTGTCATCAGTGAACCGAGTGATTTCTGGCTTCTTTAGAAAGAAAGAATGCCACAGAGGTATTTCCTATTTTTTTTTATTATTATTGCACAAAGATAAATAAGCATATAAGTTATTACTGAGTTTTACACCAGCATAAATAGAATGATATAAATAGACATTTTAAAATTATAAACTAATGATGTGTAAAGAGGTCCTGTTACTTTTTTCAGCGTGGCACAGGAAGGTGTCTGGAGTCTGAGTTGGTAGAGAAAATGAACATTCTGCAGGAAAATCTTTTTTTTTTTTTTTTTTTTAACTGAGACGCCTTCATTTTTAATAAATTTGTCTACATTCAATCTAATCACTATGGCTTTGGTTTTGCAGCAACTGCATCAGGCCCCTCCATTTCATCTGTTAGGCAGGGAAGTTCTCCTCCATGTCTCCCTGCTCTGACCCTCCTGGCTCCCTTTAACCCTGGTGTCGGATCAAGGGGGTGACACACGTGCAACCCACGGTGATGATTTTCTTCTCCAACTGGAATGATTGGTGGCAGCCCTTCTGCTCCCTCCGGAGGATGAGGATCTCCTGTTGGATGGGGACGGAGTTGAGGCTGTGGTCCAGTTGCCCATCTGGGCTCACACACCTGGAGTGGAGGCACTTGGCCTCAGCAATCATCTGGGGGAAGCGGTTGTGGTCCTCGTCGATCCTGGAAGTTGGCATGAAAGGAAGGATTTGGAATGGAAATGCTTCTGCATCTCCAGAAGCATGATAGTTTGGATCACGATGGGTTCCAAGGTTGGGAGAATTTACCTCCTGGGAGATTGCCTATTGAAGGGGCAGTAGACCCCCAGTACTGTAGTGGGTTTTTTAAGAAATTAAGTGTGAACAAGTAAATGCTGAAGGGTTTTAAGTGTGAGACAAGCTGGGACTGCTTAAAAGTGCCTTTGCTTAGGACTTGCTTCAAATAAGCATTGGCTTTGAAAGACCAGTTAGAAATTATTTGAACTTCCCTACATGTCAAGTGACTGATGGACCCAAAGACCTTCATCTCCTCTCCAAAACATGAGATGTCCTCAGGGTCTGATGCTGATGTTTTCAAACCACCTTGGAATTCAATGCAATGTTAGCCCTCTGGGGTCTTTTTTGTTGTTCTCTTAGGTAAATAATGATTTTGAAGGCTGAGAAAACTGGGTTTGTTCAGCTTTGAGAGGAGAAGGCTGAGGGGAGACCTTATGACCATGTTCCAGTACTTGAAGGGGGCTGGAAAGAGGATGGAGACTCCCTGTTGACAAGGAGTCCCATGGACAAGCCAAGGGGCAATGGGCACAAGTTGCTTCTGGGGAGATTCTGATTGGACACAAGAGGAAAATTTTCACTCTGGGGACAGTCAGAGGTTGGAATGGTCTCCCAGGGGAAGTGGTGGATATCTCCACTTTGGGAAATTTGAAGTGGCAGACCAATGGAGTGCTGAGATATCTCAGATAAACAGTAATATTAATATTAAAACAAATAATTATTAATTTAAAACAAATAATTATTAATATTTAAACCAATAATTATTACTATGAAAACAAATAATTATTTATATTAAAATAAAGGTTTGGACCAGATGATCCTTGAGGTCCCTTCCAACCTGACATTCTTGGATTCTATAATTCCAAGTTAAATATACAAATCAATCAATTAAATTACTGATGTAATTTTCTTTGCCTTTTGTATGTTAAGCCCGGACCACGTTTTTTTCTCTGTGCTCCATTCTATATTGATTATATTTCAAAGAGGATTGTATGGACTGTGGATACCCTCATGTTTCCAAAAATCTCTCCACAGTAAACCACTGATAATAACTCTGTGGGCAAGACCTTGGCATTATTTTTGGCCAGGGCAATCAGTTTATTTCCAGAGCATAGTGACAGAGGTCATACCTGTAATCCCAGGGAGACAGAGAGCGGCTGCTGACATCAACATTAGTTTTGGTGTCCTGGTTCCTGTTGCTGATGCTGATGTTGACTCTCACTGTTTGAGGGAATTTTGAGTCTTTTTGGGTCAGGCATCCAGCAGACACTTGCTTGAAGAGGCTCCCTGCCTTGAGTCCAGGCTGCACCACCTTCCCATGGGCAGCACTGTTGGCTGCCAGCATGGCCAGCAGGATGGAGAGCAGCGATCTGAACTGAAGACAATTGGTGAATTTAGGAGACAACACAAATAGAATCACCGAATCGTTAAGTCTGGGAAGGACTTCTAAGATCATCAAGTCCACCTGTCGACCCAACACCACCACCCAACTAAACTATATCCTCAAGTGTTAGGTCCATATGGTTTTTGAACGCCTCCAGGAACAGTGACTCCACCACTTCCCTGGATGTGGAACTGCTGGAAGGCATCATCTCCAATGCCTGAAGGGAACCTACAGGTTCCCTACAGATAGAGAGGGACTTTCCATAAGAATGTCCAGCTACAGGACAAGGGGAAATGGTTTTAACCTGGAGGAAAAGAGGTTTAGACTGGATATTAGGAAGAAGTTCTTCAGTATGAAGGAACAGATTGTCCAGAGAAGCTGTGGCTGCCCCCTCCCTGGAGGTGTTCAAGGCCAGGTTGGATGGGGCTTGGAGCAGCCTTGTCTGGATGAGAGGTGTCCCTGCCCATGGCAGGGAGGTTGGATCTCTAAGATCCCTTCCAACCTAAGCCATTCTATAATCATCTGCCTAATGGCTTGTCCCACAGTCAGCCTTGCTGCTATCTGGAGTCCACGCTGTAGGTTGGAATGAAAATGTGCTGTATATCACACCTACTCTTTTTTCATAAACTGATTCTTACAGTGCTGACAAGTATGGCACAACACTCGCTTATAAATTGGGGAAAAAACTAAAATTGTAGCAAAGAATATAATAAAGAAGATAGCAGAAATCTGTCAAATCGATGAACAAAACACAAGGCAAGTTCTTACCAGAGAAGCACAAAAGGTGGGGGTCATCTTCCTTCCTTCTCTTACTTTGGCTGATGGTTGTGCTGGGCTGTGTCGAACCGAAGGTGTCTGGACAGATTTGCTGCTGGACTTTTTATAAAGGCTTCTGGGCTGTCCTAGTTAATGTGGAGTAGGTGTTGTTTTTGGTGTTTTTTTGTTTTTTTTTTTCCCAACCTTACCCTGTGGTTTGTGACCATACCTTAAATTAAGAAGTGTCTGTATATATATTCCATTAACGCAGGTGGAAGACAGGATATGGGCATCTACCCCTTCGTAGAGCTGTAGATGATGTCATGACTTTAGCCATGTCACTCAAGTGGTGGCAAAACTCAGTGATGACACCAGAAAACCACAAAAAAAAGAAAAAAGAAAAAAAAAAAAGAAAAAAAGAAGAAAAATTGGCATTCACCACAGCAAGCAGGTACCAAGCACACAATCTTAAAGTGGGCCTGGAGTCATCATCCAGTCAAACATAAGTTGATGCTCTTCACAGTCTTGACTTGGGATCCTGTAGGCATCAAACCCACTCTGGCTCTGCCAGACTGGTTCTGGCTCCTGCTAGGCTGATCTGATGGTCTTTTCATCCCCACGTGGGCAGATATTGGACAACTCCCCCCAGATCCAATTGATCTCCATACTTTCCATGTGCTGCCACTTGTCCTAGTGCCTAGGAACCCGGGTTCTTTCTTAAGCTCCTTCAATATTTTTTTTTTCTTTACAATTTCCCAGTCTGGATCAGGTTATTTTTATTCATGTCTACACTTCAAGAGTCATAAGTCAGTTCTGACCAGAATGTTTTGTGATAATGAATTCCCAAATTCAGTCATTCTTCATCTTGGGGGAAAAAACAACAACCATAAACATTGATTTTGACCTTGCCATTTTTTCATTTCACTTTAGGCTCTTGTCTTGATGAGGAAGGGCTAAGGAATAGAGTGATCCTAAGAACAGAGTCTGGGAAGTGTGAGGAATGTAGTTTAACCTTCCATTCCTAAGTTAAGGAGAAGAGAGAAGGATTTGATGGAAACTTTGTGATGGTTGTGAGGAACCAAACAACTCCTTTTGTGAGCAGAGAGACTGGAAGGAACTGCAGACACCTCCTTCATGGTATAAAGATGATAATATGCTACACTTGAAAATTATGCGAGCTAAAATATCTTGCATGGGGTGGTCCCAAGACATTAAAACTCCCTGTGTGACAGGGATCAATGAGCCCATGTGCCTCCAAAGCCCACCCTGTTTTGTCTCCATCCTTCTAAGACCAATACACTGCAGCTCCAACTCACCCTGCCATGTCAATATTTAAATCTACATGTTCAAGTGGACGTCCTCCATTTGACATGGTGACAGTCAGGATCCCTTTCTCCCATTCAGGGATATATTTCTAGATCTTTCACTAAGATAATGTAAGGCTGCAGACCTGGAGAGGTTGGGCTGCTTCAAGGCTTTTATCTCTTTGGGTCAACTTTGTTGCTCTGGCTGATAGCAACTGCCTTGTTTATTGTTTCTTCTTAGCCAAATGCCCTTGATGAACCCTGAATACTCATGAAAAGCTGTGGGCTTGACCCTGAAAAGAGCCCTTACCTGCAAGGAGGTGTGTCTGTATCCATTCATCTCATCAGTGTTCAGGGATTCATTTCAATAACCCTTTAGTGAGTGTTTTGGCCACTGGGATGTATAAGATGCTCAGGGACAGAGTGCTTCTGTGGCATCATTCAGTTCCTTTGCTGAATGCTCAGAGCTCTGCAGTTACACCATCAGCAAAGTAGAGATGTGAAAATTATAAAGAAGGCAAATACCGGACTAGAAATTAGAAATTTGAGTTCTCCTCCCAGGAAAATATCCCAACTGGTAGCCTGTGGAGTCTTCTTCCTTCTTCTCTCCAACAAATCCTTCATGGCATAGCTAACTGGGACAACTCAATGCCTCCCAAGGACTCTCCACCCAGAGGCTCAGATCCCTCAGGCTGCAGCTTCTCCAATGATGCTGGTTGTAATGCTGGTGTAATAAACCACCTATGCCATTGCTCTAAGGAGGTTCCTAAAATGCTGTTTGGAGAGTAGGTGGGTGATGGACAGACACAGGAGTGTTGATGCTCACTGATCTTCAGAGGTCCATTCCAACCCCTGACATTCTGTGATTCTATGATGCTTCTCGTAGGCTTATACCAGAGCTTCTTGAAAAAGGGCTTAAGGTTTAGAAAGTGTGTGTGAATGTTGAGTGTATCCCTCTCTTAAACACATCTTTCTTAGTAAATTACTCTCACCACTTTGCTCTGACAGAAAGTTATGAGTAGTTACTATGTGCATCATAAAGTAACAGCCTTGGGCTGCTGGTGTGTGCCTTTTTTCATCTCTAATTTTGGTGACACTTTCAGAAAAAAGTGATGCAACCTAGGTGTGTTTTTTATGTTTGCTCACTAATTTACATACGAGTCCAAATTTTGTACCATCCAAAGAAGGATTTAAATAAATGTCAAATTTAGTTTGTGGTTTCTGGGACAGCCACAACCTCTATCAGCTTGCTTAAAAGATGCTGATGCTGGAAAAGCTAGATGCATAATTCAGTTTCCCTCTTCGAGTTAGAGGTGTGCAGGTTAAAGGAAATAGTTCCCTCAGAAGGGGTTTTCTCTAATGCCATTTACTGAAATATCCATTCAAAGTGGGTCAGTTAAATTTCCAATTTTAGATGCAAAAAAGACTTCAAAAATCTGCAAGGTAGCGGAAGGTCAGGTTCAAGCAGCCTGACCCTAAATCCAGACTCATCTCCTCTAACTGTGTCAGTGGTTTGGGTTACCTCAGTCCTTGAAAGGTGAACAGTGAAGCATTCAACCCCAGCTAATGTAATGCAACATTGCCAGGGTAAAAATGAAACAAACCCCAAAAACTTTCCGTGGTTTATTTTGAGCCATGAGCGCGTTACTTCGCAGGTGTCACAGGCAAGATGTGAGGGTGGCAGGAGAAAATGCACCTCTTGAAAATGCTTCTGATGGCTCTGAAGAGCCCAAAAAAAACTTTCACATTTCTGATTCCAAGATCTGTCCAATTTCCAAGTACTTATTTTCCCATTCTTCCCGGTCTGAAGTCAAAACTAAAATCGAAGATGATTTTTTTCATGTAGTTAGAATTTATCCTGTGGCCTTTGTTTTATTTTAACACTCAGCTCTCCAAACTACCAGATTCATATCTATATACAAAAAGGACTATATCTTATGTTTTTCCTATTTTTATGTGTAAAGACATAAAAATCCCCTGAGTTTGCAAACTCTGTGTGTGATAATGTGGGCAGGGGCTATAAAAACACTGTGATATTGCAAAGCCATAGGTGCTGTGACTTTCTAGTCTAATTAACTTAAGCAAAGAACAATTAGTGCTGCATTCAGCAGGAAGTGGGCCACTAGCAAAAATGACTGAAATCTAACAAACAAACAAAATTTACAGATTATCTAAAGCCTTTTGAAATCAAACATGGATCATCTGAAGTCAAACTTTTGGCTCGGGTGGGAGCTTTTTATGAAATTATTGTTGCTGCTGAAGTACCTGACCCAGCTGAGATCCTTCAGACACCCAAATCTGTGTGTATTGGCCCTGGATGACATTTTCTCCCCTTCAAGTCACAGTGTGGGTCAATGGCAGAGCTTTGGTGTCCTGGCTGAGACTGCAGAGCATTCGAAGAGAAGGGGCAGATATGTCCAAACACTTTAACATCATTTTTCAATCACTATCAGTTAAGTTTATTGTGATTTTTAGAAAAGAGAAAGCCTTTCTGTTTACATGTAGGAAGGTCCCAGACTGGTTTGGGTTGAAAGGGAAAGATCCTCTAGTTCTAACTCCCCTGCCACGGGCAGATACTTATTTTTTTCTTGTTGGAGGGAATGCATTTTCTTCCTTTGGAGTGCACATTCTTATAAATCCCTATAAATAAGGCAACACTCTTCCTCCTGTATACAAGTACTGCATGAGCCACTGAGCATTGTGGAGGTAATTTCTAGGAGATCACTGATTACACTGAGCCTGAGGCTCGTGGTTATTTGTGAGAAACTCAAAACTTGGGGCAAGGCTCTAAGCACCCTGATTAAACACTGAAGTTTCAGTTTAGTATAGTTTCATTTTATTTTAGTTTCATTCAATCCCATTCTGAGTGGATGGTTGGATCAGAGAGGTCACCTTCAAACTGGTGAAATCACTGTACTGAGTTCCTACCACTTATCTCTTTCATAAGAGGCATGATAGAAAAGGTAAAAACCCCTTATTCCTCTAGTAAGCAGCTCTACTCTTCCTCCTCAACAGCTGTAGTAGAAATTATCATCACTTCCTTCATGCCTAAATTTTCCAAACACAATTAGATGGCTCTCAGGATAATTCATGAGCTGTGGTTGCAGTCAGTGGGTGACACATCTCCTGGGTGACCACCATCTAAGAGATATTCAGGAACTGAGGAGTCACCACAAAGGAAGCAGACCACTCAGTTCTTCTTGTTGATTGCTGTTTGGAGGGATAGGGGGAAAAAAAAGAGCTTCCAGAGAGGTGAATTAGACATAATGAGAGGCAGGAATTTTATGCCTGCTGTGTGGTAATTAGTAGATCATTAATATGTGAAGTGTAACGTGGTCTGGGTAAGTGGAGAAGGGTTTTATGGCACCAGGAGGTGGGTACAGGATATAACTGCTCAGATGACAGCTGGACCCTGACCAGGACCACCATCACCACTTGTGCTAATGTAGTGCCCAAAGTTTCATTATAAAGCTGGGACAAATTAGCACCTAACACCTAAGTTTAGGGGACAGGATCTCCTGGCCAGCACAACCTGTCTGCACATCATGCAGCAAGCAAAGTTGGCAGAATATGATTTTATTTTTTTTTTTCTTTCTGGTAGCTCCAGTTCTTTCTGGGATGAGGGTCTCTGCTAACTGGAGATGCCAAAGTGAGGATGAAGGAAGCAGTATGGGACCAGGCAGAGGAAGACAGGAGTTATGGACATTTTGTGGTACTTAGCTTTGAGAGGAGTCTAACTCTAATGTGCAACTGCACCACCTCTCACTTATCAGCAAAGGGAAGAAAAAAAAAAGAGAGAGCTCTTCATCTGGGAGGACAGACTTCATGTGAAAAGGCAGAAATATTGGGAAATATCCTGCAGGACAACTAAACTGAGCAGGAGAGCCTGGAGGACAGTTATGGAGAACACAATGTACTGTTTATGAAGTTGTTTATGGACAGATCTTCAGAAGGAGTAGGGTGTCTGGTGGAAAGCACTAAGGGGCATGGACTGAAAACATAAATAGTGTGCAAGGGATCTGGAGAGAGGGATATAGGGTGGGACCATGTCTTGAACTGCAAGACCAGCACTGATGTCTAACGAGAGGAACTCATGGAAGGTTTTGGTGATAGCAGAATGCTGGTCAAAGTGGGGTTCAATCAGAAAAGCAGATTTTCCATTTAGAAAAAACATCACTTTTGTGAGACAGCGGCAGGACTCCACTTGCAAACCTGGCTGGCACGAAAAGTGCTAAAGGAAAGTTTGAGAAATGCAACAAGTGGCTGATGAGAGGTGATCTAGACTGAAAACAGATCAACAGGGGTGGTAAAGATCTTCCTCGAGCACCAATGACAACATTTATATGTTAAATAATCTCCTCATTTACATATTTTCGTGGTTATCAATGATGTTAATGACCAGATAATTTTGTTATCAGTTCAAGATCTCTCTCAACGTTTTGTGTGCAGGGTTTCAGAGACATCCTGTTACAATACATTTCACAGCCTGCACAAGAAGAAACCCTTCATGCATAAGTTGGCTCATATTCAAGCTGCAGGAATGGTTTATACAAACAATTCACTCATTTTGAAATTCTCTGTTTGCTCTGCTCTCTGCTCTCATCTTGTGTCTCACCCACACTTTGTCCCCTTGGCAGGAAACAGGATCTGGGCTCCCTGCTTTTTCCCCATGGCCAGCAGCTCCTGCTTGCACCCCTTTCCAAATGTCCATCTGAAATGTCATTTGCTGGAGGGTGAGATATTTATTTCCCCATCCCCAGTGGGTAGAGGGACAAGTTCTTCCTCTTCTCTTACCCTCTTGGGCTGTGCTTTCAAGACTTTTGCATGTTTTTTAGCTTCCTTGCTTTATTTGGGAGACTGTCCTCCTGACTTGGCCATTCCTTGGAGCTCTAAGATCAAGGCAAATCATCTCTGGAGTTCCTCAATATCCTTGATACTCACAAGGACCTGGTGGTCACCTCTTCACAATTGCAACACTGAGAATATCCTGTGTTTGCACAAAATTTAATGTTAGGTCCCCAGACAATCTGTGTCCCACTATTTGGAAAATATTCTTCCTTTTTAGGGCCATCGGAATTAAAATTTATCTGAAATGCAGTAAATTCTGCAGCTTGCCAGGAAGACTTTGGTCTATTGATCGTTATCTCAAAACCAGTTGCCAGCTACAGATTTGGCAGCCTCCAGCTTACAAGGACTTTTCTCAGCATATCTGTAGTAAATTAAGAGTAGCTGCACTGGAGTCCACAGAATTTCCCAAACTGAAAATCTGTGGCAAATGGGGAGAAAAAAACATCTCATAGACTTGTCTGGAGAAAAGCTGAGAGTCAGTTCTTTGCACCATCCACTGGGAAAAAGAAAAAAAATTCTCCTTGTGTATTTTTACCAACTCCAGCTGTTAAAATTTGCAAATATAGGTTTCTCATAGACAGCCACAATTTGTGGTTTTAAATTTGTGTATCACCCCTGGCTTCAACAGGACAAGAAGAAGAGGGATGCAACATGAACTTGGCGATAGAGGTGTGTGTGATCTCCTTTTGGTTGATGCAAAAGGAGAGATACCAGAATATGGGATGATGAAACTCCTCATTTCATGCTGTCAGACATCTCATGAGGATGAAATTTAGCCCTGCAGCTTTGTCCCTGCTGTGATGAGGATTGCTGCTTGGAGAAAGCTTACAGAAGCCTGGTACAAGTGAGAACATGACCCTAAAATCTTTAACCATCTCCAAACAGGGACTGAAGCAGAGGAAAGATGAGGCAGCATCATGAAACAGGAGCAACTTCCCTGGAATCTCACTTCTTATCTTCTGCCCTGGGTGATGCTCACAAGGTTTGGGATCTGCCTCCTTGAGCCCCTCAGCAGGAGGGGAAGAAGCTCTTGGTTTTGGTAGCAATGCAAGGTGACATTGGAGGCAAAAAACCCTCCAGAAGAATTGAGAGGTGGGTGCTGCGTGCCAAAACACCTGATCTCAGCCACCAGCTTCTTGGCCACCAGCTTGAGCTCTACCACCTGCTGCTTTCAAACCAAAATCCTGCTTTTATCACTCATGAACTCACTGTACTTTGATCCCAAGATCCATATTTAGGACCACCAGGCAGGTTTGCTAAGACAGGCTGCAGTAATGAAATCTTTCCCACCATTTGCCATCTGCTGGGCAAGGCCTGAAGAACTCAATCATTCATCATCTTATTTAAAAAAAATCAAAAATTTTTTTTTTCTCCCATAGGAATGACTCCTGCCCATGACTTTTTTTTTTGTGTGTGTGCAAGAGAAAGGTCAGAATTAAAAAATATTAGAGAATAAGTGAATCAGAGTGGTTTTGCTGACAGCTGCAAATCTGCAATGGTGATCCTAGTTTCTGAGCCCTTTCATCCAGCTGAGGTTTGATTTGAACATTTTTTTTTTTAAAAAGGAAATCAATGATTTTTCCAGACATATGAAAATTAGGACCACAATAAAAAGAACTTTTCAGAACTTATCCCAGGCAGAGATTTCAGAGACTAACCACTGCTGAAGGTCTTCTCCTGCAAAGTCTGGGGCTTTGCATCACTGGAGTGAAAGACAAAAACCTCAATGATGTCTGTTAACCAGATCTGGTCTTTTCTGAGCTGAAAACACAAATAGAGGGGCAAAACAAGCAGGGATATGCCAGGCAGAGATCCTGAGTAGTTTATCTGTTGAATTAGAGCATCACTTCTGCTTTTTTTGACAGTCCTTTCTTTTGGGTGAACTCATTGAGGGCTAGAAAAAAGAATTGTGTTGCTGCCCTTATTTCAACCACTCTGCAATCCTGCCTGAATCAACACTGGAGGGAAAGGAAAGCATCCAGGGAGACCTTGACTTTAGAGATGGGCCTGGGAGAGCCACATGAAGTTCAACAAGGCCACGTGCAAGGTCCTGGGATGAGCCAGAGAAACCCTAAGAGTCATCACAGGCTGGGTGGAGGGTGGATTGGGAACAGGCCTGTGGAGAAGGACTTGGGGCTGTTGCTTGATGAGAAGCTCATCAGAAGCCAGCACCATGGGCTGGAAACCCAGAAACCAACCATGTCCTGGTGGTTTGTACAGTCCCTTGAAGAACACCACCCAAACCCACTGAGCATCTCTGTCTCAAGCTCCCACCCACCACAGGACTTGAACGTGTCCCAGTACCTCCTAGTGACAGCAGCACACGTGCCCTGGAAGTCCCATGGCTTTGACACTTGTGATTCTTTAAATATTTGTGTAGCCAAAGTCTTTGACTTGGAGAATGGAGCAGTGGGCACTGAGCAATCAGTATCAATACCTTGGCAGCATGAGCAGGTATGGATAAAATCTTAAGTGACCAGAGTTCATCAAACCATATTCATGGCAGATAATCCCAAAGAGGAAATGAATATGTAAATTAATTGCTTGCAAAAGGCTTGATTGGATAACTTCATGGTTTTATCAGACAATTTGTTTGCAAAAGACAGTTTAAGTAACTCTACAGGACTGTGTTTAATTTGTAGCTGTAGCTCAAAAGGTTTCCACCAAGGAGCTGAGTTCCCAAAAAAGCTGTTTATAAACCCTCCTGGCTACTAATGGGCCAGCCTGGTTTGGCAGAAGGGGTTATGAAGGTGTGGTGGACCATGGCATGGAGGGATTGCAATCACAACATTCTGGTTCTTGTTTCCTTGTCACATCTCTGGGATTTAAGAAATATCTGGTGTATCCACCAGAGAAGTTCTGGGAAATAGTCATGGGGTCCCAGGCAATGGTGGAAACACCTGGGTAGGGTGTTGCATGAGGAATTCACATGGGACACCATGAATTCATGGGGGAATAGCTGCTCCCTTGTGATTCCAGACCAGGGTTATCAATATCTGACATAAAAAGGCATTTCTTCTTCTTTGACTCCTGTATTTCCAAACACTTTTCCCCTCATGTGGTCAGATCCTAAACTTTCATACAGGAGTCTGTTCTTCACCCCAAAGCAGCAGAACCGTTCTGGTTTGAAGCTGGTTTTCAGGGGAGCTACTTGCATCATTTTCAGTTTTGAACTGCTGTCCTTTTTTTTGATACGGATTGAATTCTCCTTTTTAAATGTTATTTCAGTGCTTAAAGGAAATTGGATTCCTGATGTCACGGAATACTTTTGCAATCAGCCAGGTGGGAGTTCTGGACTTAGTCTGTGGAGAGAAATAGATAATAAAGGACCCAAATAGAACTAAATCAGTAATATATGATAAGTTTTAATGTCTAATACCAAATCAGAATCTAAACATACTTTTTAGTTTCATAAATGTCATAAGATAAAAAAGTACCATTGTTTTAAGTCTCTTTAGTTACACCAAATCTTGAAATAGGGTACACACCATTAGAAGGAAGAGGCTGACATGGGTAGCAGCAATGAGCTTTTGGAGGAGAGCCAAACAGAATTTTTGGATGATTAAAGGTGGATTTTCTTATAACTCTTCTATTATAAGCTTATTATATTCTATACAGCTAGACAGAGTTTTCTTCCAGTTGGGCATTCAGCTTCTGAATATTTACACCACCTTCTCATGACTCCACATAGTGTAGCTGTGGCAGAGATTTTCTGCACGTGCACAGGTGGCTTTTATTCCCTCAGAGAAGAGAAAAAGATATTTTAAACTTGGTTAAATGCTCTCAAGCCCTGGCAGAACCTGGATGTGTCTAAGGGAAGAGCAGATAAATTGTAGTTGGCCAAGAGGTTCTTCTTCTCGTGAGGGAATAATGAGAGGAAAGGGGAGAACAAATGATGCTCTTCCTCTTGAAGAAGAACTGAGCAAGCAAGAACTGAGAGTGGTCCTTCTTGAAAACAATGCTGAAAAGCTTTTGGGTGTTGAGTGTCTGGTTTTGAGAGGCTCAGATAATGAAGTGGATTACACCAGGTTTACAGAACTCTTCTGTTCTTAAATTTTCAACATGAATATGTAGATATCCGTATTTATTTCCTCTGCCAAATGGATGAGTGCAACACTTCTGGAAACCTGGCAGCTGTGACAATGAATGCCTAATAAAATTGCATTTTCTTTTACATCCAAAAGCATTTTGCAGAATATTCTCACTGTGGATTGACACCACGTTGTAGTTTATTGTGAACAGGGAGTGTTCTTAGTGCAGAATTGCTGGAGGCTTCTTCTAAAGTGGTTTGGACTTCAGAGGGCCTGCAGTGAACACAAATTGGGTCACTTTGGTACTTTCAGAAGACAAAGGAACTTGGCAATTTCTAAGAACTGTTTCTTTCCTGATTTTACTCATCATTACTCCTCATTTTCTCATAACTGGAAGCGGAAGGGTACGTCACAGCACTTAAGTCAGTGGAAAAACAAAATCACATGGGCAGCCATGAAGTGACATGGGACGTGGTGACAGTCACATCATGAATCTGACACAAGTGGCAATGTTGCTGTCTGCAATCCCCTTCATCCCTGCTGTGCCAGGGATAAGTGGAAAGCCCTTGTCTTACCCTGCTCGGTAGGGAAAGGAGTGGGATATTGTCCTGCTGTGTTTACTCCATAGAGGAGAAAGCTCAGCCTCACTCAGTTGGAGGTTCAGTGTTATTTTTTGCTTCCCAAAACATTTCTAGGGGGACAAAAATGATTCACAAACTTACTGGAAATAAAAAAACCCAAACCAAACCCAAAAACCACCAACGAAAAACCTCCAACATTTTATCTTTAATAAGATAATCTACTGTGGAGAGAGGCTGGATTTTTGGTACTTATTGAAGCAAGAGATTTTGTTCCAAGTCATCATAAAACAAAATTGTGAGCAGCTCCATCAGGTTACTCATAAGCCTGGGATGTTTCCAGGGATGAGGCATCTCCCACCTCCCTGGGTAACCTTGGCCAGTGTCTCACCATCCTCAGGGTAAAAATTTTCCTCCTTACATCTAATCTAATTCTCCCTTTTTTTAGTTTTAAACCATCACTCCTTGTCCTATCATAACAGACCCTACTGAAGTATCCCTTGTGTGTCTGGCTCTTCCAAAAGATGTTGGCCATGGAGACCTGGCAGGAACGAAGCTGTGCTCCAGTGCATCCCCCTGTGGAAATTGCAGAGCCTGGGAGTGTGTGGCACTCCATGGAGCATCCCTGTCCTGCAGCAGAGCCCCAAGCTGCTTGGGGTACAGTGATGCCACCCCGTGTGCTGTACAGTGTGCATTGCCCTCCCCATTCACTCAGGAAAGAATAAAGTCATCATGGATGATGCATAAAATGAATTTATCATAGAATCATAGAATGATTTGGGTTGGATGGGACCACAAACCTCATCCAGTTCCAACCCCCCTGCATGGGCAGGGACACCTCCCACAGCCCAGAGTGCTCCAAGCCCCATCCAACCTGGGCTCAGACACTGCCAGGGATGGGGCAGCCACAGCTTCTCTGGACAACCTGTTCCAGTGTTTCACCACCCACACAGTAAAGAATTTCTTCCTAATGTCCAACAAAATCTCCCCTCTTCAAGTGTTAACCCATTTCCCCTTGTCCTCTCCCTACCCCCCCATGTCCAAAGCCCTCCCCCAGCTTTCTTGTAGCCCCTTCAGATATTGGAAGGTTGCTCTGAGCTCACCTGGGAGCCTCCTCTTCTCCAGGCTGAACAACCCCAATCCCTCAGCCTGGCTTCCCAGGGAGGTGCTCAGCTCTCTGATCTTTTTTGCTGTTATGCTGATATGCATTTGTTAATTTATTTATTGATTTTTTTTTTTTTTTCCCTTGATGGTAGAAGGGCAGGAAACAATTTGCTGAACTGGGATGTGTCAAGTTGGACACCTAAACTCATTGCCCGTCAGCAAAGCCAGTTTCAAGCTACATGTCTGCTTTCTGCATTTGCTGCAGCGTGGTGTGGATGGGTCAGAAAATGTCCTTGTATCACCTTGTGTCAGGTGCTGTGTGTGCTGTGGGCTGAGTGGCTCTGGGATAGCTGCTATGTTGTTTCCTGTGGGTCACACACCTTCACCCTGTAGGTTATGGTCACTTTTCTTTCCTTTTTTTAAATTTTTTTTTATTTTTAATTTTTTAAAATTTTTTTAAATTATTATTACTTTAATTTTTTATTTTTTTTCCCCATTAAATAAATAAGAAAAGACACATGGACACCAGTGAGCTTTCAGGAATACGTTACCCTTGATCTTTATGATTTTCATTTTCATTTTAAATACAAATTCCTGGGACTGGCAGTGCTCAGCAAAAGGGGTTGGGTAGAAATCCTCTTGGTAAGGATGGGAGATAAAGCAGTTTGTGTATCCACACTGACTTAGAAACCTGCTGAGTGTTACAGGGCCTGCAAGCCCTGTATGTGATACTTTGGGTCTGTAGTAATGTTGGAGCAGGCATGTACATGCACTTGCAAGGGCAACCACCTTTGTGGTGATGCTCATGAAAACCAGAAGCTTCTCCCAAACCTTTCCATCCTCAGATGCACCTCTGGAGGAGCTCGGAGGGGAAGCAGATCCATCCAGGTGGGTGAGCTTGAGAGAGGCACATCTTCCCAGCCTGATGTTTTCAACACTGCTCTAGCTGGTTGAAGGGGACCAAACCTCCCAGGAAGAAGGGCTTGGTTCCGTTTGACCAGCCAGAGCAGAGCTCCTCAGCAGGCAGCTCACTGGGCTTCTCTGTGCCTGACCTGCAAGGGGAATCAGATAGATTAGACAGGAGCACTGGTGCCAACCAAGGGAAGGATGGTGCAGCAATTAGGACACCAGCTTAGGAGAACTCAGCTCTTTCCATCTTAGCTGACTTCTGGTACATCCATTTGGGCACAGACCTGGTGCCTGCACAGCACCCATGTGATGCCCAAGTGCAGGGTGGGTGGGTGGACTAGGGGGAAGGTCTCACTGATCACAGAATGATGGAAAAATGGACTTCATTAGGTTGGAAGAGACCTTAAAGGTCAACTGCTTCCAACCTCCTGCCATGCACTTCGTGTAACTTACTGTTCTACTAAGTCAACAGCATTTAAGGATGGAGCTAAGCCTCAGGAGATAATTCTGAGTCCCTCTGTAAATGTTTCATAATTTAATCTTGTTTTGTTAACTGGTCTCAGCTCATGAGCCTGGACATGGGGAGTGAAGAAAGTCTTCTGAAGCTTGGAGGGTTGGCATTTGCCCATCCTAAGCCACAGTAGGATGTGTCTGCAAATCACAGATTCACAGAATTATCAGAGCTGGAAGGGACCTCTGGAGATCATCCTGTCCAACCCTCCCACTAAAGCAGGATCCCCTGGAGCACCTCACACAGGGACACATCCAGGTGGGGTTTGAATATCTCCAGAAGGGGACTCCACAACCTCCCTGGGCAGCCTGGGCCAGTGCCTTGGCATCCTCAGAGTGAAGAAGTTTTTTCTCATGTTTAAATGGAACTTCCTATGTTCCAGTTTGTGCCCATCATCCCTCACCCTGTCCCTGGGAACTACTGAGAAGATTCTGGCTCCATCTTCCTTGCACCCACCCCTCAGCCTTCTCTTCTCCAAGTTAAAGAGTCAAGATGACTCTTTTCTTCCTCCTGCTTTCTCTCTCCCTGTTTTCCTGCTTTTTTTTCATAAATAAATAAAATTAAAGAACAATTAAAAAAGGAAAAAAAAAGGAAGGGAGGAAGGGGGGAAAGACACCTTCTTTGTCACTGGAATCACCTGCCAGTTGTCAGTCAAGCATCACTTTTCAGTGGGCTGGCCCCAGCCCTCCAGCTGTACCTGGGAGCCTCAGCAAGGAGACAGCTGCCAGAGCCATGAGCAGCAGAGCATGGGGCAGCTTCCAAACAGGACAAAAGCAGCATTTTTCCAACCCTCTGCATAGGCCCCTTTCCACAAGCATATGTGTTGGGGTTTTTTTTCTGGGATCTGATACATTTTTCTCTGAAAAACATGTTAATTAAGAGGTTTTGGTTGGTTTTTGACCCCCCTTCTTCATTTTTTTTTTCTTTCTTTGCCCTTTCAGTACTCAGTGTTGGGAGGAATATTAACTTCAGTATCTTCAGGATTCCTCTGCTTGCTTCCTACTTTCTTTTTGCTTCATCAGGGCTATTCAAGCAACAAGAAAAGCAGCAGCAGCAGCAGCACAAAACTCCATATTCCCTTTGGAGATGTCCACCTCTCTGCCAAAAGAATCATAGAATCATAGAACAGTTGAAGTTGGAAGGAACCTTAAAGATCACCCAATTCCAAGCTTTCTGCATTGGCAGGAACACCTCCCACCATTCCAGGTTGCTCCAAGCCCCATCCAGCTTGGGCTGAGACACTGCCAGGGATGGAGGTTTTACAACCTCCGTGGACAACCCGTTCCAGTGTCTCACCACCCTCACAGGAAAAAAATTTTTTCCTAATGTCCAGCCTAAATCTCCCCTCTTCCAGTTTAAAACCATTAGCCCTTTTCCTCTCACTGCAAGCCCTTGTGAAAATTCCTTCCCCAGCTTCCTATAGGCTCTCTTCATGTATTGGAAGGTCACTTAAGTTCCTCCTGAACCTCCTCTTCTCCAGGCTGAACAACCCCAATCCCTCAGCCTGGCTTCCCAGGGAGGTGCTCAGCCCTCTGATCTCTTTTGCTGTTATGCTGATATGCATTTGTTAATTTATTTATTGATAGGTTTTTTTTTTTCCTTGATGGTAGAAGGGCAGGAAACAATTTGCTGAATTGGGATGTGTCAAGTCGGTCACCTCCCTCTGTCTGTCTTAAAATTGCCTTAGGCAAGGATTCATCTCCAGCAGTCACTTCATGCACACCCCACCAGCTCGGGCCTGTTGCAACCTTGATGGAAACAAGGAAAAATTAGGCCTGTCCTTAGCTTTTTGATAATTTTGCCTTTCCTCAAGGTCTTAAATGGCCCAACCAGATGCTAGAGGGAAGAACAGAGTTAAAATTGGGGGCCTTGACTCCCAGCCAGGCTAGAAGTTTTCCTAAATCCTAGTCCCTGTGTCTGCATGAGTAGTCTGCAGTATTTCTTCTCATGTGTCCCTGCAAGTGTGTTCCTGTAATTTAATCCTGACCCAGGCTGAGGACCAAGAGTCAATGCTGGTGGCAGGCCCCAGAGGAACAGGATTACCCTGCCTGGAGACAGCTGCAGAAAATACATCAGGGATGGGATTCCACCCCAGAGTTAAACCCCAAATTTGTACAGTCAGTCAGAACTAGGGACAGGTTCAGCTGGGCAGGCAGAAGGCTTGGTTTCATTCACCAGCTCTAAAGCATCTGGCACCAGCTGAGGAGCCACAGGGAGTCTGAGACACCCATAAGTGACATGAAGGATGGTATAGGATTTACATGAAGGTATGGTATAGGATTTACATAAAGTTATGGTATAGGATTTAGATGAAGGTATGGTATAGGAGAGTAATGCATTACTCTTTCAGTAATACAGAACAAGATGTTCTTTAATGGGATTACAAAAAAATCCAAAGTTAGTGGGAGCATCTTTTCAGGCAGCTAAAGAAAGTCCAGATCTTGACAGACTACAAAGTCTTCAAGTTTTAGAGATGTCGAGGTCACTGTGTGCAGAAAGGAGGTGGTGTGGTTGAGACACAGGCAATGGGTTGAGCAGCAAAGCTCAAGGGAGAGAGCAGAACTCAGGATTTCTCCCCCTGCCTGCTTTTTCAATCAGGGGAAAAAAAAATTCCATTCCCTTTCATCTTGTGCAGTTGTTATGACCAGATAGAAAAGAATCTTTTTCCTCTACTTTTCAATTAGACTGTTTAACCTGACAGTGAAATCTGTAGAAGAAAGACAGGATGAAACAATGTTTGGCAAGCACCTTCTTGAATTACATCTAGGAGACCACAAGCTTTGGGTCAGACACAGAAGCCTCAGTTTTGATTCAGACCGAAATTTTTGCAAAGCATCTTGGTGACTTGGGAACTTAAATGTCATTGGTTTCAAGGCCTATATTGGTATATTAAATAGTGCTGAGGTGCAAGCACAGGAACTCAGTGGTTTCTGCTGTGTTTAGCACAGTCACTGGCACAGTTTTGACCTGTGTCAACTAACACTGACCCTCACAGTTGCCAAGCTCAGCTGGGGAGTTAGGACAGATCAAGGACCATTCCCATAGGCAGTCTGAAGATGCCCAACTCTTGAAGAAAGTGAGAGAGCAGAACAGTTGGGGTTTTCTTTGCCCATTGGTTTGAAGAAAAGAACAGTGGCCTTGGCACTATTTAGTGAACTCATAGTGGTGTTGACAGTAAAACTTGGACTTCTGGATGCCAGAGCATATCTGGAGTATGAGAGCAAGGACTACAAGCTGTGGTGCTCAAGTCTAGCTGGCTCCATGGTTGCAGAGTGGGGATAGCCTGGACTACACAACATTCTTGGAGGCTGGACAATGGTTATGGATTTGCTGAACAACTACCTCTACCTGCTAACAGTACCTCTTGGTGCAGGGTTTAAATTAAATTATGAGCATAAATCACTGCGTCACAGATATGTTCTTAAGCTTGTAACTAGGTCAGGCTTGTTGAGGGTATTTTGGGGTGGAATTTCTACAGTTTCCCATGGGAAAAGTGTGTATGAAAATCTTTCAAAACTTAGGTTCTAATCATAGAACGGTTTGGGTTGGTAGTGGCCTTAAAGCTCATCCAGTTCCAACCCCCCTGCATGGGCAGGGACACCTCCCACCAGCCCAGATTGCTCCAAGCTCCATCCAACCTGGGCTGAGACACTGCCAGGGATGGGGCAGCCACAGCTTCTCTGGGCAACCTGGGCCAGTGCCTCACCACCCTCACAAGAAGGAATGTTTGTAACAGTCCCCATCACTGCAAAGCTTTAAAATGTCTCCTAAATACTTTCTTCAAATGAATTAAGACTTATTAAAAGCCTCTTGAAGTTTTGAACATTTGGCTTATAGTGGAAGGACACAATCTATCAGAAAAAACTTGAGCTCTTCAGCTCTGTGGAACAGATTTTCAGCATATCCTGGAGGCACCCAGGGTATCTCGGGGATGTCATAGATGGGTAAAAGGCAACTGGTCAACTGTCTGGCAGTTTGCTAAAAAATAAACTCATTGCTACACAGTGTCATTAGAGCAAAGAATTAAGCAGAGCTCAGAAAACGACAGGACAGCTTTGTACACAGCAAGAAAATGCTGAGCCACAATGACACAGATGTAAGAAAAAGACCTGTACTGTGATGGTTTATTGAATTAACCTTGATGGACCCACTACAGCAATCCCTGGATCTGTAGCATTCATTGTAATCCCATTATTAACATTCTGCATTACTGAAAGAGGAGAGCTTTGTCTCTGATGTGAGATCTGGATGGACCAAGTAGGTTCAGACTGCCTCCTTGCAAGACATTCCTACCCAGGGCTATTTAATTCTCTCTCCATGTCCTTAAATCCAAAGCATTATCCACCAGCTGGGAATGAATGACAATTACTGAGGTAATTATTGAGGCTGGTGATTTACAGAATCCCCTTGAAAAGCCCTTTCTGCACCTTGTAAATACTATTATGTTTAGATGGACCCTATATTCAGAGGTGTGATTATTTTTTTTCCAGAGAGAGATGTGCAGAATACATCTTTGAGATCTGATTTGTATGGATTCATGAGTCTGCAACCTTTTTTTTTTAGACTTACAGCTCCTTATGTGCTTTTCTCTGGCACTGAGAATCATAGAACCACAGAATGTCAGGCTGGAAGGCACTGCAGGCATCACCTGGTCCAACCCTTCTAATATTATTGTTTATCTGAGATATCTCAGCACCCCATTGAGCTTAGACTTAAATCTTTCCAAAGCAAGGGAAACCACCCCTTCCCCTGGCAGACCATTCCGTTTTCTGACTCTCCTCAGGGTGAAAAATTTTCCTCTTGTGTTCAAGGGGAGAGCACTGTAGAGTGAAGATAAAACAGAAGTTAAAATAAGATGCAGTTACAGGAAAGCTTTTGACTCCTTGCAGTAGCTGGAAGCTGAGGACACTGGAGATGTCTCCCTGAAACCACACACTTCCTTACATTCCATAGCAGCCTAATCCATATGGGGATATAAAGAAGCATGTCATTTCATAAGAGAAGTCTGGATTGTAACCTCTGGGCAGCAGGAGAGCTCTGCAGCCTCCACTCCTGAAGAGGGAGCGTTGCTCCTCAGGCATGGCTCAGAGATGGTGTTCTTCTTCCTCCTTGGAAAAGTGATGGCAACACAAAACCCCTCTTGTTCTGCTGGTGTCCTTCATCAGTTTGGGATGGTTTGGAGGTGTATTTTCAGGGGGTTCAGGTTTTCCAGGGCCTGTGACTTGCAAGCCACTGCAGAATGTTGCAGGATGGAATCCCACGGAAGTGCATGTCGGGGAACGTCATGGACTTGTTTAGATAGCCCTGAAATCCTGAAATATTTGAGTTTGCTGTAAAAAAACCCAACCCAGATCTGCTGGATGAGAGGTGATAGATGGTGTTCTTTCCTTTCTCTTCATTATTTTTATTATCATCAGTCTCAAGGCAGAGCCTTGAGGACCTGACTGGGAAGAAGAGATGCTGAAAGAGGGGCCAGGTTAGGTCAGGTTGCTCTGCACCATGTCCAGCTGAGTTCAAATCTCTCCAAGGACAGAGGTGCCTCAGCCTCTTTGGGTCTCTGTCCTAGACTTGTGGAAAAAACTCTGTTTGCTGATATATAACCAGAATTTCCTGCATTCCTGCTCTCACCCTGAGTGGGGTGACCATGCTCAGGGATGCTGGACATGCTCAAAAGGAATCATGGACATGTTTGAGAAACAGCTGGTTGGAATCCATTTGTACCAGAGTCACAAAGTTGATTTATTTCTAAATTGAAGCTTCTCTAAGGATGGGAAAGGGGAGGGAAGTAGCCTGGCTGGAGATACACAACCAGTCCACACAAAATATATAGGACAGGAGAAGAAAATAAACTTTCTCCCATGTCTTTTCGTGCTGCAGAGCCAAAATGCTAAAGAATAATCTCTGATGCTGAAAAGCACTAAAATCCAGGTGGGAATAAACCCAGGCTTTGAAGGAAAAACACAGATTCTTTGAAAGCAGATCCCAGGGAGATGATGCTGACCAGGCACAGACTCCAGGCAGCAGAGCAGCACTATATCTGCTCCTCAGAGGCTGCAGGGCTCCTTCTCTCCTTCTCCTTCTCCTTCTCCTTCTCCTTCTCCTTCTCCTTCTCCTTCTCCTTCTCCTTCTCCTTCTCCTTCTCCTTCTCCTTCTCCTTCTCCTTCTCCTTCTCCTTCTCCTTCTCCTTCTCCTTCTCCTTCTCCTTCTCCTTCTCCTTCATCCAGCTTTCCTGTCACTCTCCAGTCACTTTATTATATGTTTAAGAAGTTTTGTCAGATCCACTGTCCACGTCTCCTGTGCAGAGGTGTTTCCCTACATGATGCTACTTCAGAAAATTTTTCCTTTTTTCGCACCTTCCCCCAGTATCTGACATTATTGAATTTTTTTTCACATCTCACATGCAAGAACCACTTTTTTTTTTTTTCTCCTTCTGTTTTTTCTCCCTCTCAGCCACTCAGTAAATCTGCATCCTTAGGTGATGTATGTCTACAAAAGGGTTTTAGATGGAAGTACCTCCTATGGCATTGCTCATCAAAATGCTCAGTTGGGGCTGAATGAAAACACAGTAACCTGTGTTTTTACTAACAGCTAAACTGGAAGGACTTAATATCTGTAACAAGGCCTGGAAGGGGATTTGTATGCTCTGTATCAGAAGAAAATGTGCTGATGAGAGCTGGCACATGGTGCATGGGAAGCTCACAGCAGAAGGCAGAGTCATTCATCTCTCCTGAGCTTCAGCTTGGACCTTGCCTCTGTATTTGCTGCTATTGGAGAAGCAATCAGACTAGTTACAGATATTTGTAATAAAAACTGTCTCTTTTTTCTGGGACTTTGTTCAAGCAGTATTTCAAGGCTTGGTTATCACTGCAGTTTACAATTCTGGGACAGGTAATCATAGAATTGTAGAATGGTTTGGGTTGAATGGTCATTTAGTCCAACTCTCCCTGCAGTGAACAGGAACATCTTCAAGTAGTTCATGTTGCTCAGGGCCCCCTCCAACCTGACCTGGGATGTTTCCAGGGATGGGGCTTCTGTCATCTCTCTGGGCAACCTGGGCAAGTGTCTCACCCCCCTCACTGTAAAAATGTTTTTCCTAATATCTAGTTTCAGTCTCCCCTCTTTCAGTTTAAAACCATCACTCCTTGTCCTATCCCTGCTAAAAAGTTTGTCCCCATTTGTAGCCTCTTTTCCAGTACTGGAAGGTGCTCTCAGGTCTCTCTGGAGCCTTCTCTTCTCCAGGCTGAACACCCCCAACTTTCTCAGCCTTTTTCCAGAGCAGAGCTGCTCCAACCCTCCCAGCATCTCCATGGCCTGCTCTGAACTTGCTCCAACAGCTCCAGGTCCTTCTGCTGCTGGGGACCCCAGAACTGGACCCAGCACTGCAATGGGGGTCTCACCAGAGTGGGATAGAAGGGGACAATCCCCCCCCCCTGGTTACACTGCTGGGAATGCAGCCCAGGACACGGGTGGTACAGCTGCATCCCTCTGAGTAGCATCAATCCAGCAGAAATGGAAAAACTTGTGGTATTTACAAATACAGACTTACAATATCAGTAACATTTCCATGGATTTAGAGGGTGTTACACCTAGGAATGGCTCGAATTTCCTTTCACTGAAAAACTCTGTGATTCTGCTTTTATCACTGCTCCTAAGTAATTTTTACTCACATAAAAAAGCTGACTGACTGCAGTGAGCAGATGAGTGGATTTGGGGGGGAGTCATTTATTTGTTTGAAACCAAGATAGAGAACAAATAGGACAGTTCATGGCAGGGACTTTCCTGTACACAATAATTACTTCATTAATATCAGTAACTGATAAAACAAATGAATGTGAGCTTTGGAGAAAGATGACTCCTGCAGTGACCTCATAATTGATATTGCTTAAAAGTCCACAGGACCAGGAATTATCTCTGCTTTTGAATTTTCTAGTGATTTTTACACCAAGTGCAACACAGGCCTTAAACCCCCCCCCAGTGAAACTGTCCTGTCCTGTTCTTTTTACTTTTTTCTTTTCTTTCTTTCTGAGAAGAATTATGAAAGCATTTCTTACATTTTGATTTGAGATTAAGACCTCAAGGTATTATTTACTTCCTAATTGCATGAAGACCTTTGACTCAGAAGGGGAAGCTGGGTCTGGCTGACAGAGTAAAAACTCCTGGAGCCATGACTCAGTCTCTGGGTTCCTACCTTTTTGGGTCCAGAAATCTTTTAACATGATTTATCAGCAATAATAAATGAATAAATGAATCTTTCTTTTTAGCCCAGTGAGCTCTCATCTGGATCTTCCTGATTTTTCTTGCTCAAGATTATAAACCCTTAACCAGGTACATAAGACCAACCCTGTTTCATCCCTGTGCCACATCTGGGGCTGCTGCAACAGCTGGATATTGGCAGGAGAGAAGAGTCTCATTCCCCCAGTGGGAAAAATGGGAATTTGCTATCTGGAAAATAGGGAAAGAAATAACAACTTCAATAAAATGAACGTGGGTGGTTTTTTGGTTTTTGGTTTTTTTTATTTCTCCACGATAAGAAGGACATAGACCTGTTGGAAAGAATCCAGAGGAAGGACACAAAGATGATCCAAGGGCTGGAGCAGCTCTGCTATGAGGAGAGCCTTAAGGAGCTGGGATTGTTCAGCCTGGAGAAGGGATTACTCCAGGGGGACCTTAGAGCTGTCTTCCAATATCTGAAGGGAACCTACAGGAAGGCTGGAGAGGGACTTTTCATAAGAATGTCCAAAAATAGAACAAGAGGAAATGGTTTTACACTGAAGGAGAAGAAGTTTAGGCTGGATATGAGGAAGAAATTCTTTAGTTGAGACTCTGGAACAGGTTTTCTCAAGGAAGCTGCGGCTGCCCCATCCCTGGCAGTGTCTCAGCCCAGCTTGGATGGGGCTTGGAGCAACCTGGGCTGTTGGAGGTGTCCCTGACCATCGCTTGGGAATTTGAAGGAGATGAGCTCTAAGGTTCCTTCCAACCTAAACCATGCTGTGATTCTATGATTTCATAAAAAATTCTGCCTAAAGATGGGAGACTTATCGGAAAATAATGATTAAAGAAAAGGGAGGAAAATTTGCATTCAGGCATGAGCAGCAGCCTCTTTAGCAAAACCTTTCATTTTGGTTCCTGACTTCTGCTGAGCTGTCTCAACTCCTGGGTCCTTACAGGGAAGACTAACAGCTCATACCTGAGATTATTAATTCCCAAGAAGTATTCCTTGTTTTTGTTTTTTTTTTTCTGAAATAAGCAGAAGAGTTCTAGAGCAAAGAAGTTTTGCACAGATGCGTTTTTCTATACATTTAATACATATGGAAAGAACATGGTCCTTCAACAAATTGTATGGGATCCTTATACCTGCTTACTGGCAACATGTTCTTAATTTCTTGAACTATGATACAAATTCTGGGACCAGATTGTGGAGTCAGAGTGATCAGTGATGAAACAGACCTCACCACTTGGAAATCCCACCCATTCCAGCCATGCAGGAGGGGAAATATTACTTATTTTTGTACATTAGTCTGGTGTACTTAGGTGACTGAAGTCATATACAAAGTATAAATGGGAAATTGTTGATGATGGTAAAACCTAAATTGAGCAAGATTTGTACTAAATTCAGTAATTCAGTGACCAGAAGAGAATGGGACTGTAGCAGGAAAGTCTCACTGGTCTGCCTTTCCAGACTGGTGTGGGGTTTAAAAACAATGGAATGAAGAAACATGGATTTGGAAATTATGGCTAAGCTACTAAAAGCTAAGGAGCTGAACAGGGCAAACAGCAGAAAACTGCAAAAGATTGACAAGACTGACAAGAAAAGGCTGCAATGAAGGAAGCCAAGAGATAAATCCATCCATTAGAGGCCGTGTTGTTCTTATTGGCTGCTCAAGAACATTATCACAGAATCATAGAACTGGCTGGGTTGGAAGGGACCTCAGAGATCATCAAGTCCAACCCTTGATCCACTCCCGCTGCGGTTCCCAGCCCATGGCACTGAGTGCCACATCCAGTCTCTTTTTAAATATCTCCAGGGACAGAGAATCCACCACTTCCCTGGGCAGCCCATTCCAATGCCTGATCACCCTCTCCGTAAAGAAATTCTTTCTAATATCTAACCTAAACCTCCCCTGGCACAACTTAAGACCGTGTCCTCTTGTCTTGTTGAAAGTCATCTGGGAAAAGAGACCAACCCCCCCCTGGCTCCAACCTCCTTTCAGGGAGTTGTAGAGAGTGATGAGGTCTCCCCTGAGCCTCCTCTTCTCCAGGCTGAACAGCCCCAGCTCCCTCAGCCTCTCCTCACAGGATCTGTGCTCCAGTCCCTTCACCAGCCTGGTTGCCCTCCTTTGGACCTGCTCCAGCACCTCAATCTCCTTCCTGACCTGAGGGGCCCAGAACTGGACTCAGGACTCGAGGTGTGGCCTCACCAGGGCTGAGCACAGGGGCAGAATCCCTTCCCTGGACCTGCTGGCCACGCTGTTCCTGATCCAGGCCAGGATGCCATTGGCCTTCTTGGCCACCTGGGCACACTGCTGGCTCATGTTCATCTTCCTGTCAATCCAGACTCCCATGTCTGGAGAACAGATGTTCACTGGGGAAGGGAAATATGCAAAATAAACCCCCCAGATCATGCCTTTTTGTGCTGCTGGGAGTAACCCAGTCATCTGAGGCATACCCAGGGCCACATCTGTCTTTGCCTGGCATGAGGAAGAGAAGGAGGAAAGAATGGGGCAGCTGTCCTCCAAGTGTCCCTATGACTGGGACGCGTTGCCACCAAGGATGGGA
This sequence comes from Florisuga fusca, assembly GCA_038090715.1. NCBI lineage: Eukaryota > Metazoa > Chordata > Aves > Apodiformes > Trochilidae > Florisuga > Florisuga fusca. The sequence goes on from JAAWXA010000011.1 coordinate 14,269,138, forward strand.
TGGGAGGTGACACTCCCAAAACAGGCTCTGTAACATGCCTGGCATTCAGGCACTCACTCATCTGGGCTCTTTGTCAAGTTTCTTTTTCCACCCTGGACTGAAGACAAATGCTGCTTTCCTGGGAGCAGTTGTTGCTGGAAGGATGGAAGGTGCTCTGCACATCCAGGCAGAGTGAGGTGCACTTGGGTGACAGCAATGCAAGGAAGGGAATGGGTAAATCGGGCTCATCCCATTGACTTAAAAGGAAGAAAAAACCCCATCTTGATCTGGGAGCTAAAAGGTGTTGGAATTCTTCTGTATGATCTGTCCCTCTCTGCGTGCAGAGCCCAAACCATTCCATGGTTGGAATTAGCACCTCACTGTTCCCCTCCATACATCAAAAGGCACCTTGCATGAGGCCAAAGCTCCTGCAGAGCCTTTTCTTGCCTCTCTTGCAAATTTTATACGTGACTGTGGGCAAATCAGGTTAACATCTTAGCCCAGGGATCCAAATTAATCATCTGAGAGTCTATCTGTGCAGCAGAGCTAATTATTTTCATCTAAATACTGTCCTAACCACAGCTTCCAGGAAGCTTAAAACTCAGCAAAGCAAATTTGCATCTGTCTGCAAAATATTGCCTGTGTCTAGCCAGAGACTATATTTAGGCACTTGGGGGTTGGGAGGTGTTTGGTCCTCTTGACTTTTTCAGGCTTTTAGGGGTGGGGGTTTGATGAGGGTGTCTCAGAGTTTATGGAGCTGGTTCCATAAACCACGGTGGTAATGAGGTCCCTGCCTTAACTCTGTAGCATCAAGGGCTCAAGGAGCAGCTCTGAGACATCCAGTCCTGAGGTGCTGATGTTTAAGGTCTTGAGAAAGGGAGGCACTGGGCAGGTTATAAGGCTGGGCTGAATAAGTGAGCTGGTTATTTGGGAAGGCTGTGTCAGAATCAGCAGCAGTCCTGCCCACATTCCTCTTCCATCCTACTGCTCTCCTTCTTTGCTTTTCTACCACTTTTAATTCAATATATAAAAAAAGATATTAGCATTATAGTTCTTTCAATGTATTTCCTACCTTATCTCCTCTAACATTTTGGGCTTTTATACAGTTGTCTTGGCCCTGGTTCAGACCCATCCCATTTTATTTAGCCAGTCTTATCCTTTGCAGCAGAGGAGAGCTGCCCTTGTGCAAAGGCTCCTCGTCAGTATTCCCAGGTTATGGGAAGGGAAACTGAGGCACTGAGGGGGGGGACAGTTTGCCTGGAGAGCCTGTAATAATGAACAAAGGTTCAGGATGGATTTTCTTTGTCCCTTAACATTTTTTTTTTAATTTTTAAATTTTTTTTTAAGTTAGAGAATAGTGCAACATAGGATAACTCATCCTTGAGAACCTAATAGGATTTTTGCCACTGGCTTGCAAAGGTGAGGGTGTCCTCTTGTCTTTTTCCTGGGGACTTTTGAATCACAACTATCACAAACCCTTTCTCAACTTGGACCCTTCTCCTGGAGGGAAGGAGGTGCAATTTCTAAAAGGAAAGGTGTGGAGGACAATGTCCTTTATGTCCCTTTCCTCCAGTGTCATTTTTTTGTTGTTGTTTTTTTGTTTTTTGCTATTTCCCATGTGGTCTCTAAGCACAGGGAACTGGAGGGGTGCATTGAGACAGGAGGAGAATAAATCCACGCTGGTTTCTTGACAGCTTCTCTCAATCATTTCCAATTCAAATCACTGCTAACACCCTGGAAACACGAGGAGCAGCCACCCATGGAGGGCAGAGACTCACAGAGGTCCCAGAAATGTGTTGAGTGGAACCCATCCCTTTCTGTTGTCTCCAGGAGGAGCCAAGGTTGACTCTTCTCTTCACTTAGGAGTCTAGGGGCAGTGGGGATGAATTTGGACCTTGCCTTGTCTGTACCTGTGAAATGGGGCAGGCACTTTGTTTTCTAGTAGGGATTCTGGGATGAGAAATAAAAATCTATGTGGAGATGCCACAGTCCAACAGCTGGCTTTAGAGGACAGGGGAGGTACTAATGGCAGCTTGCTGGTGATCCCTTATTTCCAGGTGAGAATAAAAATCAGAAGGTGGCTTCCCCTGGAAAGGGTTTGTCACATCTGGGCACCCTTCACAGTAAAGGAGGTTGGGACATCTGGCCAGCACAGCCCCAAGCACCCACTCTTCCACGCTTGAGAACATCCCCCTTTTTTTTTTTTTTTTTTTTTTTTTTAAGTTGTTCCTGAAAATCAAACACCTCCCTGGGTTTTGTCTGTCCACATCTATGAGCCTGAACACCTGCACTTTGAAGAGATGCCTCAAAGCCATGGCCCACATCCAGGTTTGGTCCCTGGGAAGTTGGCAGTGGGTCTGGGGTCCTGTTTGGGCCACTTGGGGACCACTTCATCACCCTTCCCTTTTCCATCCTCAGCATCTCTTGCCCTGCCCAGAGTTCCTTATACCCCCTCACCATGCTTCCCACAACCCTGGAGGGGTGATACTGCCCTTGCTCGTGTTCTCTAGACTTGGCCTGAAATACCAACAATTTTCATGCTGCAGGAGATGTTGCATTAAGAAACACAAAAATCAAATTGTGGATATTACCTTAAGCAGTTGATCTCTTCGTCCTCCTCTCTGGGGTCCTTTGTCCTTTCGTTATCACCCCAGGGGTGGCATCTGCCATCTCCACTTTTCCTCCTCTTCATGGTTTCCCCAAGGAAGGAGGAGTTGGTGTGCTTGGATGTGATGTCCAGCAAGCAGCCTATGCCTGGGGGGTGGGGGGGGCTGAAGAGCCTCTTAGCAAAGTCTGAGGCTAAAAAAGACACCTGAAGCAGCCTAATACCACTGACCCTTCTGCAAGTGTGGATGGAGAGGGTGGGCATTTCCCCCTCTCCTTTAGACCACTGCCTCCCCTTTTTCCATCTCCCCAATGACCCCCAGATGAAATTCCCCACCCTTTGCTCAGTTTTCTACCCTCTTGGGCTCATTTCCCCCCACCCCCTCTTGCTTTCACATCCTTACAACTCCCTTGCTCAGGGTTTCCCACCAATTTTTCACCCCTCTCAGGGGTGTCTTCTGCAACATCTGGTTGCCTGTTGGCTCTTCACATCCATCCTCCTTGTCTTTCTTTCTTCCCCCCCCTGCCTTGCTCAGCCCCTCAGATGCTCCCCAACCATCCCAGCTTGGTCCCTGCCCTGGGAGGCTGTCACACTCCCTTTTGTATCACCTCCCCCCATGGGCCAGCCCACCCCATGGCCCCATCCTCCCACCTGCCCATGTCCTTTACAACCATTCCCCTCCCTCCTGTCCACCTCAATCACCCCCTTGACAGCAGCACGTTGAGTGACATCCCTTCAGCTGTCCCCTGCTGGGAGGGCACGTCTTTATTTTATCCCTTTTTCCAATCTCACAGCTCAGTCCTGTCAAAAAAAAAGAAAAAAAAAAACAAAACACAAACCAACACACAAAAAAACCAAACCCCAAAACACCCCAACCAAAAAAACCCCCAAAACCCCCAACAAAACCCCAACATCCCACAAAACACCAATGATTTCTGAGCAGAGAGAGATTGGATGTAAATCCAGATTTTAATGGGTGCTGCAGGAGGAGGAGCAGAGAGCTGGAGATGTCCTGCAGGGGCGGTGGGGCTGGTTGGTGGTCAAGGGCAGGAAAAGCTGGGATTCTGCAAGTTTTGAGGTCAGATAACAGGGGCTGAGCCCAACCAGGTCACACCAGTACAACCAGGAATATGGACCATGCCCTCCCCATCCCAGTGTCTTTAGATGTATTAACACTAATTGCCTTTTCTTTTCTCCTCCATCAGAGCTGCTGGAAAAAGAACATCTCTGGGAGAGTGGAAATGAGTATTTTCAGATGAGTGGATGTTTGCCAAGAGGTTTTGTCCAATGTCTTGCCCAGCAGGTGTTAAAAGGGTGTCTGAATACATCAGAACATCTCTCATCTCACCCTGGGAGAGCAAAGTGCTGTCAAAATGTTTTGTATGGTTGGGAAACTGAGGCATGAGACGATATGCCCAGGTTATAGGAAAGGGTTTATGGCACAGTAAGTATTTAAACCTCTGAAAGTGTCTGCAGGGTCTTCACAGTCACTCTGCTTTTAACTTGAAAAAGTTTCCCTGCTAAAATATTTTTTTTTTCTCACTGAAGAAAAACGACACTGAGCATTGATGTTTTGGCAGAAATTGTGAACAAAAAAAGTATATTTTTAAAGTGCATTTTGATTCAGATCTCACATGACTCTGGTAAGGAGCAGAGTGACAGGTTTACTGCTCAGTTTGCTGCTATAACTCTGAGAATCATGGAATGGTTTGGGTTGGATGGGACCTTAAAGCTCATCCAGTTCCAAACCCCTGCCATGGGCAGGGACACCTCCCCCAGCCCAGGGTGCTCCAAGCCCCATCCAACCTGGGCTGAGACACTGCCAGGGATGGGGCAGCCACAGCTTCTCTGGGAAACCTGGACTAAGGTCTCACCAGCCTCAAATTAAAGAATTTCTTCCTAATGTCCAACCTAAATCTCCCCTCTTCCAGTTTTAACTCATTTCCCCTTGTCCTCTCCCTACCCCCCCGTGTCAAAAGCCCTCCCCCAGCTTTCTTGTAGCCCCTTCAGATATTGGGAGGTTGCTCTGAGCTCACCTGGGAGCCTCCNCAGAGGAAGCCATGGAGATGCTGGGAGGGTTGGAGCAGCTCTGCTCTGGAGCCAGGCTGAGAGTTGAGGGTGTTCAGCCTGGAGAAGAGAAGGCTCCAGAGAGACCTGAGAGCACCTTCCAGTACTGGAAAGGAGGCTACAAACAGGGACAAACTTTTTATCAGAACTATCTGTTATGAGAGGACAAGGAGTAATGGTTTAAAACTGAAAGAGATGAGATTTAAACTAAATATTAGGAATTTTTTACAATGAGGGTGGTGAGACACTGGCCCAGGATGCCCAGGAAGGTGGTAGATACTGCATCCCTGGAAACATCCCAGGTCAGGTTGGTGGGAAACTCTGAGCAACTTTGTTCAGTGTTGATGTCCCTGCTCACTGCAGGCAGGTTGGACAAGATGAACTTTAAAGGTCTCTTCCAGCCCAAACCATTCTGTGATTCCAGGATCTTTTTTTTCTTTTCTAAGCATTTGCAGTGCAGCTGTAGTGGTGTTAGTGCTTACTCCTAGGATTCACAGCTGGAAGAGAAGGATGTTCTTACCAGGATGCTGAAGACAAGGCCACTCTGACCTAGAAACAGAGAAACATAGAATGATTTGATTGGAAGGGACCTTAAAGATCATTTAGATCCAACCCCCCCTTCCATGGGCAGGGACACCTTCCACACCAGCCCAGGTTGCTCCAAGCCCCATCCAGCCTGGGCTGAGACACTGCCAGGGATGGAACTTCCACAGCTTCTCTGGACAACTTGTTCCAAAGTCTCAGCACCCTCACAGGAATAATTTTCCTCCTAATCTCTAACTTAAATCTCCCCCTGTGCCCCAAACCTGCACTAACCTCACTGTCCTCCAAATCTGCACTGAATCAGGATGATGGGAACACGGGTGCAAGGCCACCAGGGACAGGAAGGAAAAGAGACAGCACCACATCTTGTGCATCCCTCAGCCTCTCCTCATAGGATCTGTGCTCCAGTCCCTTCACCAGCCTGGTTGCCCTCCTTTGGACCTGCTCCAGCACCTCAATCTCCTTCCTGACCTGAGAGGCCCAGAACTGGACACAGGACTCGAGGTGTGGCCTCACCAGGGCTGAGCACAGGGGCAGAATCACCTCCTTGGACCTGCTGGCCACGCTGTTCCTGATCCAGGCCAGGATGCCATTGGCCTTCTTGGCCACCTGGGCACACTGCTGGCTCATGTTCAGCTTCCTGTCAATCCAAACCCCCAGGTCCCTCTCTGTCTGGCCTGTCTCCAGCCACTCTGTGCCCAGCCTGGAGCTCCCCATGGGGTTGTTGTGGCCAAAGTGCAGGACCCGGCACTTGGCCGTGTTGAACCTCATCCCCTTGGAATCAGCCCAACTCTCCAGTCTGTCCAGGTCCCTCTGCAGAGCCCTCCTGCCTTCCAGCTGATCCACACTTCCTCCCAGCTTGGTGTTTTGAGCATCTCTTTGGTTCTTCCCATGGGGGAAGGGTTTCAAACTGTAAGAGGGGAAATTGGTATGGGATCTGTGGAAAAAATTCTTGAATTTGAGGGTGCTGAGCCCCTGTCCCAGGTTGCCCAAGGAAGCTGTGGCTGCCCCATCCCTGGCAGTGTCTCAGCCCAGGTTGGATGGGGCTTGGAGCANCTAAGCATTTGCAGTGCAGCTGTAGTGGTGTTAGTGCTTACTCCTAGGATTCACAGCTGGAAGAGAAGGATGTTCTTACCAGGATGCTGAAGACAAGGCCACTCTGACCTAGAAACAGAGAAACATAGAATGATTTGATTGGAAGGGACCTTAAAGATCATTTAGATCCAACCCCCCCTTCCATGGGCAGGGACACCTTCCACACCAGCCCAGGTTGCTCCAAGCCCCATCCAGCCTGGGCTGAGACACTGCCAGGGATGGGGCAGCCACAGCTTCTCTGGGAAACCTGGACTAAGGTCTCACCAGCCTCAAATTAAAGAATTTCTTCCTAATGTCCAACCTAAATCTCCCCTCTTCCAGTTTTAACTCATTTCCCCTTGTCCTCTCCCTACCCCCCCGTGTCAAAAGCCCTCCCCCTGCTTTCTTGTAGCCCCTTCAGATATTGGAAGGTTGCTCTAAGGTCACCTGGGAGCCTCCTCTTCTCCAGGCTGAAGAACCCCAATCCCTCAGCCTGGCTTCCCAGGGAGGTGCTCAGCCCTCTGAGCATTTGAGTGGCTCTAAATTGCAAAAAAAGTTGTGGATGTTTCCAAATTCCCATGTAAGGAAAAAAAAAGCAGGAAAAAAAAAGCAGAAAAAAAGTGTGAAACTAAGATAAATCACTTTGGGAGATGCATTGTACTGGTTCTGTCATATCTGGTACAATCCTGGCTCCTTACTCCAGGGCAAACAACAAGAATATTACTTTTTTTTAATAGGCCATAACCTGCTTGAGTTTTTTTTGCTGAATTCACAATCATTCAACATGATGATTTTTTTTTTCTTTAAATTTTTTTCTAATGCTGAAAACTTTTTGGACGGTAGGGAAAAAAATGATTATTTAGTCAGCACTGTGGAAGATGAGGGAGGAACACCTTAGCAATAGAAATAAATTAAACCCCCCAAACTCCTGCCATTCAATGCAAAGTGTTCCTGGCGTTTCTTGCCCATGGTAATGCAGGAATGGTGCTCTGGGGGTTTTCCCAATGGATATCTGCTCCTCTGGAGCAGAATTTAATCCTGGGAGGCTGCAGCACACGGACTGGGGGGGGTGAAGAATCCCCCACCTTGAGGAGTTCCATAGCTGCTGGACTCTGCAGAAAGGGTGGGGGCACCCCAGGGTGACATCCAGGAGGATGAGGGTGCTGCAGACCCTCTGCCTTGGAGCCTCTGGAAAAACTGTCTGTGGCTAAAGGAGAGAGAAGTGGGATGAAAAAAAAAAAATTGAGAGAACAAATTTGAGCCCCCAGAACTGGCTTTCACATGGACTCAGCATCCTGGGCTGCATCCCCAGCAGCGTGACCAAGGGAAGGGATTTTCCCCCTCTATTCCACTCTGGTGAGACCCCACCTAGAGTGTGAGGACTCTCTCTTGGGTCCTCAGCACAAGAAGGACCTGGAGCTGATGGAGTGAGTCCAGAGGAAGCCATGGAGATGCTGGGAGGGTTGGAGCAGCTCTGCTCTGGAGCCAGGCTGAGAGTTGAGGGTGTTCAGCCTGGAGAAGAGAAGGCTCCAGAGAGACCTGAGAGCACCTTCCAGTACTGGAAAGGAGGCTACAAACAGGGACAAACTTTTTATCAGAACTATCTGTTATGAGAGGACAAGGAGTAATGGTTTAAAACTGAAAGAGATGAGATTTAAACTAAATATTAGGAATTTTTTACAATGAGGGTGGTGAGACACTGGCCCAGGATGCCCAGGAAGGTGGTAGATACTGCATCCCTGGAAACATCCCAGGTCAGGTTGGTGGGAAACTCTGAGCAACTTTGTTCAGTGTTGATGTCCCTGCTCACTGCAGGCAGGTTGGACAAGATGAACTTTAAAGGTCCCTTCCAGCCCAAACCATTCTGTGATTCTAGGATCTTTTTTTTCTTTTCTAAGCATTTGCAGTGCAGCTGTAGTGGTGTTAGTTCTTACTCCTAGGATTCACAGCTGGAAGAGAAGGATGTCCTTCTCCTTCTCCTTCTCCTTCTCCTTCTCCTTCTCCTTCTCCTTCTCCTTCTCCTTCTCCTTCTCCTTCTCCTTCTCCTTCTCCTTCTCCTTCTCCTTCTCCTTCTCCTTNTTTTTTTTTTTTTTTTTTTTTTTTAGCTCTAGGTCCTTTTGGTCCTTAACTGCCCAAACAACCTTCACTTTACTTTGGGCACCACAATATAAAAAAATTCATCAAACTATTGGAGAGCATCCAAAGGAGACCCACAAGGATGGTGAATGGTCTGGAAGGGAAGACTTATGAGGAGTGCCTGAGATTCCTTGGATTGTTCAGTTTGGAGAAAGGATGCTGAGGGGGGACCTCAGTGCAGTCTATGGCTTCCTCAGGAGGGGAAGAATTTGGCCTGGTTCTGATTTCTTCACTCCAGTGACCAAAGAGAAGACTCAGAAATGGTCTGAAGCTGAATCAGGGGAGGTTTAGGTCAGACACCAGAAAAGGTTTTTCACCCAGAGGGCAGCTGAGCAGTGGAACAGCTCCCCAGGTTCACCAAACCTGCCTGTGATCAAGCAACATTTGGATGATGCTCTCAGGCACATGGGGTGATCCTGGGGGTGCCCTACACAGGGACACGAGTTGTACTCCATGATCCTGATGGGTCCCTTCCAACTTGGCGTATTCTAAGGTTTATTTATTTTAATTTTATTTTTATTCCACCCTTAAAGATTTCCTGGAATCTGGTTAAAACCAGCCCTTCACAGTGCTCTGTGCTGATTACCATCCATGAGATTACTGACCCAATGGAGAGGGTAAACTCAGTAAACTCAACTGGAATGAGGAAAATGAAACCATCACTATGGAAAAGTCCTTTGTAGAATAAATACCAAAGAGCTACTGAACCTACTCTATGGGGATTGCACCTGATTGTTTCTTTAATGGCCAGACACCTCTAGAATTCTCTGTAGAGTTGTCTCATACGTCTTCCCATTGTAAAATGTTCAGCTTGGAGAGAAGAAGACTCTGGGGAGACCTTTGAGGACCTTCCAGTGCCTGAAGGGGAAAAGCAAGGCAGATAGAGACTATGGTGAGGTGAAAAGTAGCAGTGATGAGACAGATAAATGAGTTAGATGCTTAGATGAGGAGTGAAAATCCTCTGTGATGTGGTTGTGTTTGATCTGAGAAACTGAGCAGAGTCACCTCTGCCTGAATGAGACAACTCTGAGGGGACAGCAATCCTGACACCAAGAGGGAACTGGGGAAGGGTCTCAGCCTGACCCCCTCTGAGCTGACGATTGACATCTAAACCCTGGTCCTCTTGTTAATTTTTGTGGTAGTTCTGGTGTTCCTGCCTGATGTGGAGAGCTTAGTTATGCTTTGCCACTTTGCTTTCTTTGCCATTATAATACTTACTAGAACCTCATAGCTTGGTTGGTTGGAGCAAAGCAACCAGCACTGGATGATCTTTTTCATGAGTAGTGAGAAGCTTGGTTTTGTTGTTATTTTTTTTTTTCCCCATCTTGGTTTTCGCTAGCAGCTGTTATGATTCACAATTCCTTTTGAGGTCCTTTTAATGGAGAGTAATACAGATGATTTTTTTTAAAATGATTTTTCATCCTAAGTAGCTGCATAAGTTTTGTAACTTCATGTTGGAGTGCACCAAGAGCCATGGACTGGCCTCACTTTCATCACTGGTGTGAAGTCCCTCTTAGAATGAGGCAGAGAGGAATTATATTCAGACACATAGTAATAGAACAGAAAAATGGTTTGGGTTGGAAGGGACCTTAAAGCTCATCCAGTTCCAACCCCTCTGCATGGGCAGGGACACCTCCCCCAGCCCAGGTTGCTCCAAGCCCCATCCAACCTGGGCTGAGACACTGCCAGGGATGGATCTTCCACAACCTTCCTGGACAGCCTGTTCCAGTGTCTCTTCACCTTCACAGGAAAGAATTTTTTCCTAATATCTCCTCTTTCAGTTTAAAACTGTTCCCCCTCATCATCTTTTCTGGGTTTGCTTCAATGATGATGAAGAGGTCGTTTTTTCTTTTTATTTTTTTTTTTCTTTTTTTTTTTTTTTTTTTTCTCTGTACATTCCCCTGAGGAATGCAAAGAGGATGGAGGGGAACAGATCTTCTGGCTGTGCCTTCATTCACACTGCCCTGGTAAAAGTGGCAAGGAACCAAGGAAAGTTGTGGTGCCTCACACCTGCTTGCATATTTGTGGGGGTGGAAAAAAGCAGATGTCCAGAGCTGCCAATTCTGGGAGTCCTGAAGGAATGTGGGGCCTGTGACAGCTGATTGAGCTGGAGAGGGTTTGGGTGTGTGTGTGGGGGGAAGAATTCCTGCACATTGCCTGGGAGAGGAGGTGATGGGGAAGGGAGGTGGAAAGTTGGCCTAGACTCCAGAATGAAAGAGGCTGTTTGAACCTGGTAAGCTTATGGATGGCCTGGATGGGGAAATTAAGCCCTTTTCCCATGGGAGACAAAGTCTTAGAGTCTCTGCTTGATTTGGGCTGTGCTTTCTGGGCTAGTCAATGGGAAGTTCAGCTTGCTGACATCTTCAGACCCAGCCTGGTGAAGCAACTGATAAGACATCATCTGATAAGACAATCAGGGCTTCAACTCTAACACTTCCTTGCACCATCACTAAGAGGATGGGAGCAGACAGTTTCCAGTGTAAAAAAAAAAATCCATTGTAATAATCTGGTTTTCACCCAATATTCAGTGGACAAAGTCTCCTGAACCTCCCCATTTTTTGATCTGGATTTGAGTTGGTTTGGCAACAGATTTGGAGGAATCTGAGTAGGGCTACATTGAATGGGTTTGAATGGAACAAAGACAACAAAGGCTCCCAGCTCCTCCCAAAAAGTGGCAGTGACTCGTGTGGCCCATGCTCTTTGTTTCCTGTGTTAGAATTTCCCCAATCTGAGGGATCTGAAGGACAGATTCCCTGATTCATCAGGTTGATCACAGAATCACAGGCTGGGTTGGGTTGGAATGGACCTTTAGAAGTCATCTAATCCAATGTCCCTGGAGCAGGGACATCTCCCACTAGATTGGGATGTTCAGAGCCCTGTCCAACCTGACCTGGAATGTCTCCAGGGATGGGGCATCTCCTACCTCTCTGGGCAACCTGGCCCAGTGTCTCACCACCCTCACTGGAAATTGTTTTCCCTAGTATCCAGTATAAATATCTGCTCTTCCAGTTTAAAAACATCAACCCTTGTCCTGTTCCTTACAGGCTCTGCTAAAAACCTTGTTCCCATCTTTCTTATAGGCTCTCTTTAAGTACTGATGTTCCATCATGATGCCTTTTGGTCGTTTAGTTCTCCTGAAACCAAGGTTCAAACATCTGAATATTGCAACGAGTTATGCAAACAGCATCGTGCAGTCCAGCTGTGGGCACAGATCGTAGACTGCTTTGGGTTGGAAGGGGCATTAATGATCATCCAGTTCCAATCCCACTTCCATGGGCAGGGACACCTCCCACAGCCCAGGTTGCTCCAAGCCCCATCCAACCTGGGCTGAGACACTGCCAGGGATGGGACAGCCACAGCTTCTCTGGGAAACCTGGGTCAGGGTCTCACCACCCTCAAATTAAAGAATTTTTTCCTCATGTCTAACCTAAATCTCCTCTTTTCCACTTCAAAAACATTCCCCCTTGTCCTATCACTCTGCACCATGGTAAAATGTCCCTCCCCAGCTTTCCTTGTGCAGATTGTCATCATCTTCATGGTCTCCTCTGCACTCACTTTGTCAGCTTTGTGTCCTTGCGGTGTTTGGGGCTCCACAACTGGACACAGTACTCCATCCAGGTGAGGTCTCATGAGAGTGGAAAGGCAGAATCCCCTCCCTCTTCCTCCTACCACCCTTTGATTTAATGCAGCCCAGGATATGGTTGGCTCTCTGGGATGTAGGTGCACATTGTTGGCTCATGTTGAGCTTCTCATTAAGCAGTGTGGTAAAGGATAAGATTAAAAGTTGAGTTAAGCACAACAAAGAAGTTCTCTGCTTTTGGTGTTGGACTAATGGGTGGAAAACAGCTAAAGAGACAAATATTACCTTCACAGACTCATTGTCTGAGGATCCAAGATGTCATAAATCTCATTCCTGCTGTTATCCTTATTGATGAACAATCCTGAAGGTCTAACTGAACCACTTATGGACCCCTGTAAGTCTGGGACAGAGACAGCAAGTGAACCTGGGATCCAGGTAGATCCATTTTATAAGACATCCAGTCTCAGTTATGAAGTTGCCACTTCAGATCTTCAGATGCTTTCAGAAAGAAAAGAGGGAAGAGGTTTCTGAGGCCATCCAGTAGTAAAGGTGAGGTGGGTAAGACTGCCTGAAGGGCATTGTCTTTACTTCTTTGCTCCCTGCACCTGATGAAGGTGAGGAGCACCCAGGAGGCTGCTGTGATGCATGGCCAAGGAGCCAGTGGAGCAGCAGGATGGCTCTTTCTTTCCTGACCCAGAAAGCCACTGTCCCACTGACCTGCAGAGCTGGACAGTTTGTGAGTGTCTTAATTTATTGGCATTAGAACAGGAATGGTGGATTCCTGCCACCTTCTCCTCTGGCCAGGAATGTCTTTTTGTGCAGAACAGCTCCATCTGCCTTCCAGGCAGGAAAAGGGATCCTAGAGGAGTTCTGGCACAGATTTAGACAGGATAAAAAAAAAAAAAAAAAAAAAAAAAAAAAAAAAAAGTGGTGCCTTAGGGTAGTGTTTCAACCTCATCCCACCGGTTCTTTGACAATTAAGCAGATTAAGGAGGATTTTGTCAAGACCCAATTCTGTGCCAGGCTTTTGGACAATAGCTTGCAGCCAGGCAGGTGTGAACACTGCTTGCATCAGCCTGTGCATCCTTGAGTTTCTGAAGTCAAGGTGTGAAATTTGCTGCTCCTGACTGCCAGAGGATATAAAAAAATTCTCTCTAAAAGTTACAAGTAATTCCAAAGCTTCTTCCATCACTCAGGAGAAGAGTTTATCTCGTCTTTTCCTCCTCTCCCCACTTCTGCATTTATAACGAGCAAAGAAACAGGGTTCCTGGAACAGGTTGCCCAGGGAGGTGGTGGAGTTGCCATCCCTGGGGGTATTAAAAAAAAGGGGTAGATGTGGTACTTCAGGAGTTGATTTAGTGGTTAAGGTGGTGTAGAACTGACAGTTGGGCTCGATGATCTTGAAGGTTCTTTCCAACAATGATGCCTCCCCAATCCTATGATTCCTTGGGAGTCCCTTGGCATCACAGCACAGCTGAGCAGATCCTGAACCCAAAACTCCAACCCAGAGCCCTTCAGGACAGGCAATTAGCAAATTAGCACTCTGTGGTGAGAACGAATCTTCAGAGCTAATTGAGCTGGATTTATGGACTTGGGGTTTTAAAGAGGGGTAAGCGCCAAACTTTGTGAGGCTTCAATAAATAGAATCCCCAACCAGCAGGCCAGTGATTTGGAGCAGATGCCCTTTGCTACCCCTCCACCCAGGAGCTGGAGGCACCATCCCTGCTCCCCAGCTGCTGCCCTTGAGGTTTACACAGCTGCCATGGGGAGGGAGGGGTGGGGGGCAGAGCCTGGCGAGCTCCTGGGTCCCAGAGCTGGGTCAGAGGTGGACACGTTTGGGCTCAAAGAGGAACAGGTGGGTAAAGGGCTGACAGCAGGAACACTGGCACTTTTATTTTTAACAGCCTTCCCCCCCCTCCCTCCCCTTCCCTNCCTCCCTCCCCTTTCCTGCACAGGCACGGTGCTGGAAAAGGCAAAACACGACTGTCTGCAAAGCATCTGAGTGGCCTGAACCAGCCCCCCTGCCCTAAAAATAAGGGGATCTCCTTGTTTTGTGGGGTTGGGTATTCAATTTGCATTTCAACCCCTGCAAAGCTACTGAATTCAAGCATTTCCCCACACACTGAAGTTGTGAGCCTTCCTCAACCCACCCATCTGTGATTTCGTTCTCCCTTTTCCTGATTTTCCTCCCGTTGTTGGGGCCCTGGGTCTGTGCAGCAGCAGGAATAAGGATGCCTTGGTTAGATGCCTTAGCTGTTGGAGGAACCAGTTATTCAGGTCTCTGGCAGTACTGAAAAGCTGGGGGAAGAAAAAAATTGTCTTGTTGTGGTTTAACTGAAGTGTCATCATTTTAAGACTGGGTAGGAAATGTATTTCTGTGGGTTTCAGGCAGTTTGTGAAGACTTGGAACAGAGAGAGAAAACCAGAAGAAAAGGTGAAAAAAAATTGTTTTGAGGGGGAAAATGAATTTAGAATCCTGGCACTAAGGACAGCAGGTGTGCTGGGCAATGATTGACCCATCAGGACCCATCAGCTGAACCCTGAAACATCACTGACACCTTCAGTTAGGAGAAAACTAATATGTAGTTGCCAAATCTCACCCATCGTTGCACCAAGGGCCAAGATGCTTGTGCCAGCAGTCATGGCATTATTTTCTTTAGTGCCTCACCCACCCAGGCATGTTGCTGTCCCAGATTGGTGGGACTGAGTCTCTTCTGCTGCTTTCAGGGACCTGTATTTTTGCCTTAAGATGGAAACGAAGAAAGATATTAAGATGCCTTAAGAAGGGCCAAGCTGATCATATAATCACAGAATGATTTGGGTTGGAAGGGACCTTAAAGATCATCTTGTTCCAACCCCCTGCCATGGCCAGGACCACCTCCTTCTAGCCCAGCTTGCTCCAAGCTCCATCCAACCTGGCCTGAGATATTTCTAAGGATGGGGAAACCAGAAATTCCCTTGGAAAACCTGGGCCACTGTCTCACCACCCTCATAGTGAATAAACAGAGCTTGCTGTGTGTGCAAGCACCTGAAATAAAAGGCTTTGCTCTTGCTCAGTGGAGTGTAAAACTGTTTGCTCCCAGTGTAACTGCTGTTGCTGAGCTAATGTGGGAGCTCTGTGGCTTCCAGCAACCAGAGATAGCTGAGATTAGTGGAAATACTGCTCCCACCCCCTGGTTTAGGGCAGGCAGTTAATGCATCCATAAAAAAACAACCTTAATCAAACCCGTGGTGAAACCTATTCTTTGACCTTGGCAATGCAGAAGCAGATTTAAGGTTATTGAGGTACCTGCATTGATTTCTCATTGTCCAACGAGTTTGGTGTTCATCTACACAGTGTCCACGAGTTTGTGGTTTCCACTCGTGACAGAAGGACAACATCAGAGAATCACAGAATGGTTTGGTTTGGAAGAGACCTTAAAGATCACCAAGATCCAACTCCCCTGCATGGGCAGGGACACCTCCCACCAGCCCAGCTTGCACAAGGCTTCATCCAGTCTCCCAAGAAATGTCTCACTGACTGCTACACAAAAAGTGAGTACACCTTAGCAGGGGTCCATCTGGGAGCACTGGATTAATGTTGGATTAATAGATTTAAGGACTGAGAGGGACCATAAATACTCTGCTCAAACACA
The DNA here is from genome assembly GCA_038090715.1 of Florisuga fusca. Lineage (NCBI taxonomy): Eukaryota > Metazoa > Chordata > Aves > Apodiformes > Trochilidae > Florisuga > Florisuga fusca. The sequence goes on from JAAWXA010000011.1 coordinate 14,284,757, forward strand.
CTGCGTGATGACAAGCTGTGGAGCCTCACTCAAGGTAAATGAATGAGACCAAATCCCAGCCCAAAGATTTGATGACAGAAGAAGATCTGGTTCTCTATGAAGTGGTTGGTTCACACCTTTCTCTGCACAGCTGGGGTCATTGTAAGTTTTTATTATTTCCCCCCCTCCCTAAAATATATGTATCAATATCTGCATCACTCACTAGAGCATGCCCTCAAGTGCCTCATCTACAGTTTTTAAATCACCTCCAGGGATGGTGACTCCATCACCTCCCTGGGCAGCCCATTCCAGCACCTAACTACACTCTCAGTAAAGAAATTCTTCCTCATACCTAGTCTAAACCTACAATTNAATTAAAAAAAAAAAAAAAAAAAGGAAAAAAAAATTAGTCACTTGATTCCAACCCTGAGGAATACAGTGGCAAAATCATCCCCTGGGCTGGAGGTGAAGCAAAGCCTGGGAGCAGCCTGCTGCAAGCTCTTTTCTTTCATGTGCCTAAGACACACAAATCCCCATTCCCCAGGGGCTGGGGGATCACTGACAGCAGTGGCAGGCTCTGAGAAAGGGTGAAGGGAGTGAAACTGTGCTCTTCTTTCATTCACCAGGGTCAGCTGTCCCACCTGTTCCCCCTGCTGAGACATGGGTAGCAGGGATGGAGGGGATGGGGCAGTGGCAGCTTTGAAAATGGAAACTCCTCGAAGAGGAGGAATTTAATATTCAAATGAGAAACAAGGGGGCATTCACCTTGCCACCAGGATAGGGACAGACAGAAGAAAAGAGAGTGTTTGGCATAGTGGTGGGGTTGGTTGGCTTGAATGAATCCCCTGAGAATTGGGGACCAGGCCAAGAGCAAGTTTCCTAATGAAAGACTAATGATGGATGAAGCCCAGTAGGTGCAGGGTTGCAGTTTGATTCGGAAACCCAATCTGCTACCAGCTGTTTATTTAAGCAAATGCCATGGCTGTGGTCTACAGTAGTGCCTGCCTAGATTTCCCTGGGAGATTTCTTCCATTAAATTGACCCCTCTTGAATTTAACCATCAATGCTGCCTCTGGGCTCTGCAGTCCAACCTGTGCAGTTCTCTTGTGGGGATGTCATCACAGAGTTTGCAAAGTTTCAAGCACAAATCTTTTCCCACAGTCGTTTGGGATTGTGTTTCTTTGCCCCTATTTAAATTGAAAGTTGTTTGGGTTTGTTTACTTTTTTTTTAGGCTAGACACTAACTCCTATTGTGTGGTTACAGAGCACCCAACACAATGGAGCCTGTAGCCTTTCCTGGATACTATTGTTGACATGATAAAAAGCCCTGTAACCCAGAGACTGAAGGAGTGATGGTTCATCACACTGAAACAGAGCCCTGCTTGATGGGAAGCTTGAATGATGTGGTGTTTGTGAGAAGAGGAAAATCTCTGAGAAGAATCACAGAATTGTCACAGTTGGAAAAGACCTCTAAGATCACCGTGCCTGACTGACAACATCCCCCCCTCCAATAAAATATATGTCTCAATATCTGTATCACTCACTAGAGCATGCCCTCAAGTGCCTCATCTACAGTTTTTAAATCACCTCCAGGGATGGTGACTCCATCACCTCCCTGGGCAGCCCATTCCAGCACCTAACTACACTCTCAGTAAAGAAATTCTTCCTCATACCTAGTCTAAACCTACAATTTCAAGCCATTTCCTCTGGTCCTGTCATTGTTCACTTGAGAGAAGAGGTCAGCACCCACCTCCCTACCACCTCCTTTCAGGGAGAGCAACAAGGGGACCTCAGTGCCAGGATGTTTTTTCACTGCACAAATGCAGTTAGTGCTTTATTTGAAGTTGCTTTTTTATCCCCTCTCATGGCTGTATTTTTTTTAATTATTATTTAACAAGCTTTCTATTCCATGTTGGCTCTGGGAGCCAACCTGACCTTTATTTTCCACGCCCACCCCATGCGGACTTTTTTTTTTGCAGATCCCACAGGAGCAAGGCAGCACCTTCAGCATGCTGGCCAGAAGACAGAAGCTGTCATGAGCAAATCCCCTGCAAGGTGCTGGTTTCTCCTTCCCCTGTTGCCTGGTGCATCCCCAAAGCTCCAGCATCTGCCAGGGGCAGGCAGCTTGGTGACTCCCAACCCCTCTGCGACCACAGGGGACGTGAGCCACGATGCACTCAACCTTGAAACCAAAGAAGCCTCAAACCTGTCATTAAGGCAGCTGCACTGGCAATAAATTTAGTATTTGCAGAAGTTCATTGCCTGTTTAAAATGCAGCCAGAGTAGCTATGGGAACAACTTCAACAGAGTTTCATCGTGCTGAAAAGTGACCCCGCAAAGACACGCGGGAAGGCTCCTGGAGGCACCAAGATTTTTTCTCTCCAAGGAGAGAGTTGAGTCCCTTGCCAATGGGCTAGGAAAGTGAACCAGGAGAGTCAGTTATGGGCTGCAAATGTACATTGAAGCAGTGGTTATTAAAAGGTTTCAAAATCTGGGAAAAAAAAAATGTTAACAATATGAATGTTGAGAATTTCAGGAAATAAAATGATTTTTTTTTTTTTTTTTTTTTTTTTTTTTTTTTTTTTTTTAAGTCCAAAGGAGAAGGAATAAAGACAAATTTTGTGGCATTGTACTGCCTTATAAATCCAAAGGGTACTTCTTACTTTTCAGCTTCTTAGCAGACTTCCAAGCTTCTTGTGAATTATTACCTTCCCTGCATCAGCTGGTGCTCTGTCCATGTTAACAGCCTCTGCCTTCTCCAGTTTGTGTAAATCAAGGCAAGGGAGCAGCTCAGCTGGGGAGATTATGGCCTGGTGCCTAGCAAAGATAAGGAGATGTAAGTACCATTCCTGACCTACCAGAGTCTTCCTTCTTCTCCTGGCTTGAGAAATGCTCTTGGACCAGCTGTATCAGTTTTATCACACTCAGATTTCTGTGCTAAGGGTTGAATTTGGTAAACCCAGACACTGCTTCAAAACCTCTCTTCATGCTTCTGGTTTACTAATCTTCCTGCCCTACCTGTGAGCATCCAGATGTAAGTAGTTCATGATTTCAAAGCACATTGGAACTCGGAAGGGAAGGTGGGACTTTTCTCTGAGCCATTTTACAATACAAGAGGTACCCAAAATCTCCAGCCAGTTTATCTCATCCCGACTCCTGTGGCTAAGACCATGATGGAAAGGGCATGGTTCTCACCACAGTGGGCATCTCAGCCTGTTCCAGCAAACTCAGGACCACACACAGTGGCTTGGTAAGGGCAGACATTTAAGGCAGTGATTCTGGTTGCATTAAAAGGATGTTCAGAGCTATAGGTGCAGTTCACCCTGCAAGGTGCAGCTTGATAGCAGTGAGAGGTATTTACCTGGTCTATGGAGAACATTTGATCTGGTTACAGACTCAGTCCCTATGGACCCCATGGACACTTTCAGCACGGTGACAGATGCCAGATCCACTGTCCCAACTCACCTTCCTGTGAGGGCCTTCACGCAGCTGGATGCTGAAAGCCAGAAGGAGGAAGGCTGGGATTCAAAGAGAGAAATTCAATCAGAGCTGGGTGTCCAAATCCCCAAGGTTTCCCTGGAAATCCCAGCTCAGCACCCTGGCTGCTGGTGTCTAACAAGCCTCTCAAGGAAAAAAAAAAAAAAAAAAAAAAATCAAACCCTGGGATTTATTATTAATCAGTCCAGCTTCTTAGCACCTTCTCTTGTGACCTTGGTTGCTAGGAAATTTGTGTTAATACACAAAAAGTGAAGTATTAATAGAAAGAAAGAGCAGCTGATGGGAGCTCTGCAAGGAGCAGCATGGCCAGTGCAGGGGCTGCCCTTGCAGGACACATGAGGCTGTGAAATCTTCCAGGCTACATCTTTATCAGGAAGACAACCTTGCTGGGCTCCTCTCCTGCCCTTGCAGCCATGCTCATGTTAGTGAAGTCCAAACCAGCCTCAAAACCTCAGGGATTGTGTCCATGAAGTTCATCAGGATCAGGCACTGGGAGGGCTGATTCCTGAACCATCCATCCTTGGGAACTGTAAACATGAGCTGGTCTGGGTCAAAACCACGCAGAGCACCACGTTTGTGATCCGTGGAGATGCAATACCAAAGTCCTTGATGCTTTTATTCCCTCCACAGCTGTATTCACAGAGTTGGAGGCAGGGGATGGCTTGTGGGCAGTGCTGAAATCTTTGACATAGAATTTCTGAGCCTGGGAGATTTGCTGCAGATTCTCAGTGTTTGCAGAAGTCCCGATTTGGTTTCAGCAGGAGGCTGATGGTGCAAATGGACACCCATCTAACCCCTGGGCATCCACTGGTTGCAGGTTGCTTGAGAAGACAGATGCAGTAGGTAGGGGCTGGAAGAGGCCACTGAGTAGTGACAATGTCAAGCTGGAAATCACAAACTTTCCTCCAAGACCCATGTCTGGACTGAGACCCTAAGCTCAAGCAGTTTCATGTTGTCTTTTCCCACTCTGTGTCCATCATGGCACACCTTGCTTCTTATAACAGCCATGTCCAAGACAAACATGATGCTGGTGGTCCAGGCAGAAGAACCATGAGGTTTGCTTCCCTCCAGGCTGTTTTATGACCCATTTACAAGCGTGGATGTGGGGATGGTGAGTGCAGGCAACATTCCCACGTCATTCCCTGGTGAGGAGCTGCCACGAAAGGCTGGTACCCTTGGTGTGGAGGGGGGGGGGACACCAAGGGCTGGGAAGGAGGAGGGGGAGGCTCCTCGGGTGGGTTGCAGACAAATTCACTAAACCTCACTTTATCCCACATTATCCTCCCCTCAGCTGTTCAGCTGGGTGATGCCATGTGGTGCTCAACAACTGCCACGTTGCTCTCATGAGGTGGCTGCTGTGTGATGGCTGAGGGTGAGCACAAGGGGAGCCCTTGCTTGGCTCCTGCAAAATTCCTCCATCCCACTTCCCTTAGTGTCTTCCATGCTGCTAAGCTTGGAGAGAACTTGCCTGGCAAAAGGCTTCCTGAGCAGGGCACTGGCATCCCAATTTGATGTGTAGGTGACTTGAGGGTGAAGTCATTTGGGCCAAATCATGTGAGCAAAAAAAGTGAGCAAAAAAGCTGGGAGTAGGATCATAAAATCATGGAATTGGTTAGGTTGGAAGGGACCTTCACATCTTGTCCAACTTGCCTGCAGCGAGCAGGGGCATCTTCAACTGAACCAGCTTGCTCAGAGCCCCATCCAAGCTAATCTGGAATGATTCCAGGGATTGGCCATTTCCCACCTCTCTGGGCAACCTGGGCCAGTGTCTCACCCCCCTCACTGTAAAAAATTTCTTCCTTCTATCTAGTCTGAACCTCCTCTCTTTCAGCTTATAACCATCACCCCTTGTCCCATAACTACAGTCCCTTGTCCTATCATTACTGTCCCCTTCAAAGATTAAAAGATACAATGAGGTCTCCCTGGAGCCTTCTCCAGGCTGAACAACCCTGGCTCTCTCAGTCTGTCTCCAGAGCAGAGCTGCTTCACCCCTTGGATCATCTCCATGCCCTCCTCTGGACTCATTCCCACATCTCCAGGTCCTTCTTGTGTTGGGGACCCCAGAGCTGGACCCAGCACCACATGGAGGTGTCAGGAGAGTAGAGCAGAGAGGGAGAATCTCTTCCCTCAGCTTGGAAGAGAAGCTCTTCCAACTGCTTCTGCTGCAACCCACGATGTAGGTCCCACACCTCCTTTTCCTGTGTCCTGTCTGCTGCATCGTGGCCTTTCCCTCAAGTGAAGGGGATTAACAGAAACCTGTCCTGGATCCTTCTCAAGAAGTGCAGTGACAGCTGGGTTGGCCTTCAGCTGTGATGGAAGTGGTAGGCAGATCTCCAACAGCCCTATACTCCCATCTAGTGATGCAGAGGGACTGCTCACAACTCTTGATTTTCTCTTTTCTTTTTTCCTTTCCTTTCCTTTCCTTTCCTTTCCTTTCCTTTCCTTTCCTTTCCTTTCCTTTCCTTTCCTTTCCTTTCCTTTCCTTTCCTTTCCTTTCCTTTCCTTTCCTTTCCTTTCCTTTCCTTTCCTTTCCTTTNCTCCTTTCCTCTCCTCTCCTCTTTCCTCTCCTCTTTCCTCTCCTCTTTCCTCTCCTTTTCTGTATTTTTTTCTGTGTCCTTTTTGTTACAACATGGGAATGTTCCTCAGGTTCCTGCTGCTGGCTGAGCCTGGGTGTGAGGTTATTTCTAGTCACGCATTTGGAATCTGCCACTACCAAATCAAGACCCTAACCTGCAAACCAACCAAACCAGATAGCCTTGGGTGATGGTTTTGAGCAGAACTTTCCTTCAGTAGGATGAAAATTGCTCTCACACATACACAGACGTGCACTTATTCATCAAACTGTACTGCTTCCCTCTTTGGTGGGTAACCATACCTGACCTCGGTCATCAGCTTGTAGAAGGAGAATATTTACACTTCATATTGCAAGATCCCTGCATGACTTGACCATTTCTCTCTTGATCTGTATGATGTGTCTCAGTTTCTGGTCATGAAGGATAATGTTCATCACCACCTTCCTTCTTTTCCACGTTTCAACTCCTCCAGGGGGATGGTTCCCTATGCAGTCTCTTACCTAATCTCCAATTTTTTTGTTTTGCAAAGAATAAGCTCCTTCTCCCAGTCAAACCCTTTGGATCTTCAAGCCTAGGGCATTTTGTGGAGAATTTCCTAAATAAAATGGTTTTTTAGGATTGGATCACAAAATTCTCTGCAGAATGGCAAAGGTGATAACTCATTTTTTTTTGCTCACTATGATCTAGAGTTTCTGAGTGACTCAGTATGTTGGGACCAAAAACTTCAGGGCCCTGAGGCAGATTTGCAGAAAAGGAAAGAAAGAGGGAAGGGGTGGTGAACATCATCCTGAATTACCAACCTTAACAGCCCTGATCAGTCTTACCTGGGACCCCTACCCATGCTCCAGGGGTCAGGAGCCCTGTTTAGCCTCAGCTTCTCTGAACTCTGTTGTAAGAATATTTGTCTTTCATACCATTCCTGGTTCTGCTTTCTACCTGGATCATGGGCTCATGTTATAGCTTTTTTAATATTTTTATTATTATTTCCTGAATTTGGCTCTTCTGACTGTGTTTCTGAGGTAATTCCAGCAAGCAAGTCAACTGAGAGTAGACTATTGAGCAGGACAGGGTTAACTTTCATTGGGTTCCTGTAATCATTGGCTGTATGCAGCTGAGACATTGAGGCCTGGTTTAGGAATAAACCAAACACAAGTGGTTTTAATGCTGGGCACAGCTCCAGAGCTTCCCTGAAGGTTGATTGCCTGTGACTTTGTGCCCCAGTATCTCTGTATTAAGGCTGAGGGAAAATAAACCAACTTTTTTCACCTCCCTTTGGGGATGAGGTAAGAACATGCATAGGTCCTGCTGCATGGTAACTCATTAAACTGTAGTGGTGTCTGAAGGTTTCCTCTGAATTTCAGTGGAAAGTTCCATGAAAGAATTTGTACCAGTGCAGGGGCTCAGCAATCTGTCTCCAGGTGGATCCATCAAAAAAATCTCTGGTTTGGAAGCAGGTGGGTGCAGAGATGGGATTAGGGGTGATGTTCAGGGAACTATTCAGCATCTGATGTGGGCTGAGCTGGGTCCTCCCTGCAGTCAGGAGAGGAACATAGAACCACAGAATGTCAGGTTGGAAGGGACCTCAAGGATCATCTGGTCCAACCCTTCTAATATTATTGTTGATATGAAATCTGTGTTTTCTTGTTTTTTATCCAGAGAGAGATGTGCAGAATACATCTCTGGGATCCGATTTGCGTGGATTCAGGAGTCTGCAACCTTTTTTAAGAGTTATAGCTCCCTGGCACTGAAAAATCATAGAATCACAGAATGTCAGGCTGGAAGGGACTGCACGCATCATCTGGTCCAACCCTTCTGATATTACTGTTTATCTGAGATCTCTCAGCACCTCATCCAGCTGAGACTTAAATACTCCCAAAGCAGGGGAATCTACCACTTCCTCTGGGAGACAATTCCAGTGTCTGACTCTCCTCAGAGTGAAAAAATTTCCTCTTGTGTCCAATTGGAACCTCCCCAGGAGCAACTTGTGCCCATTGCCCTTTGGTTTGTCCATGGGACTCCTTGTCAACAGGGAGTCTCCATCTTCTTTGTAGCCCCCTTTAAATACTGGAATATGGTCATAAGATCTCCTCTAAACCTTCTCTTTTCAAGGTTGAACAGACCCAGTTTTCTCAACGTCTGTATGGCATGTCCTCTAGTCCTCTAATCATCCTCATGGCTCTTCTCTGGACCCTCTCCAGCCTGTCCACCTCCTTTTTGTACAGTGAGGACCAAGTGTCCCTGGAGTGACCCCCAGGTCCCTTTCCACAAGGCTGCTCTCTGGCCAAGTGGGTCCCAATCTGAGCTCACTCCTGGATTATTTGTTCCTACATGCAAGACCTTGCACTTCTCTCCTTCAGTTCCTTTTAGCCCACTTATCCAAACAGTCTAGGTTGTCCTTGGAGGGTGGCTCTCCCTTCTGGGGTGTCAACCTCTCCATTCATCTTGGTGTCCACTCATCCAGGTTCTCCATGGGTTGAATGACACTGTATAAATCCATTCTTCCACCACTGGCTGCATAAGGATCTGCAGGAGTGTAGGCACTTGTGATGTGGGAGGGGATCTGAGTTCCAGGAGACCCTGGAACAAGTTGCTCAGAGAAGCTGTGGCTGCCCCATCCCTGGCAGTATCTCAGCCCAGGTTGGATGGGGCCTGGGACAACCTGGGCTGGTGGGAGGTGTCCCTGCCCAAGGCAAGGGGGGGGTGGAACAAGATGATTTTTAAGGTTCCTTCCAACCCAAACCACTCTGTGATTCTGTGCTTCTATAATTTTAAGTCAGCTGCTGTGAAAGCTATTCCCAGATGGATACCAGCATATCAAGAAACCATTTTTTTGTCATGTTGTGGGGGACAAGGAGGATAAAATAGACTCATAATCTTCCTGTTGGAGGATCTTGTCACATGGAAGGAAATGTTCAAGGCTGCTCTCACTGTGGTAATTAAAGACTTGCAACAAAACAGTTAATAGCAGCAAGTAGCTTAGGTTAATAATTAAGCACATGCACAGGAAGGCTCTGAGATGCCTGTGTTGGGCATTGAGCCTTCTGAGAATCTAGTCTGGTTGGTTCAGTCCCACCAGGGGACAGAACTGAGTGTCTTACCCAACTTCAGACTGAAAATTGCAGTAGAGTTGGTGTCAAAGGGATGGAGCAATCATGCTGGTATTGAAACCTCTGCACTTCGTTCATTGAAGGAATGGAAGAAGAACAAATGGAATAAGGTAAGTAATAGTACAAAAGGTTTAGTAAGAGTAACAGAAGTAATCATAAATTATTTTTTTGTGTTTGAGCATGATTTGAAATGTAAAGTTTGCATGCAGCAAAAAACTCTGACCCCTGCAATTTGCACTTATGTTAAAATATGTAAGAAGTACAGAGCAAGCAGTTTTAGCAACTCTTATGGTACAATAGGTAATAGAAGCTATTATTGCTACTACTTTGGTATCTTATGTTGTTGTATTACTCCAGCCTAATTATTCCTGTGTTCAGACCTGAAAGAAGGATGAGAAAAAAGCAGGAAATTCCTGATGTTGGATGCATGTGTTGTTTCTGCTGGCTGCTCAAGCCTATCGGGTGTGATCATAAACAGATGCCCTTTACTTGCCACATTGCTAGGGGCTGTTAGAGAAGGTCATTTACCTCTTATCCACAGCTTCTTGGGGGTTAAGGCAGGGTGATAAAATGAGTAAACTGGATGGGGGCTCTGACTGTGCCACAAAACTGATGTGTTCTTGAAGGTGTTGGCGTCTCAGATGACGAGTGGTCACCAGCTTCACTCAGGTCATCTGTTTCCCCGTGTATTTGATATGTATGTGCTGTGCTGCAAGTGGTGGTAGTTTACTTGATGGAGACACTGTGTTTGCCATAGTTATGGGGTAAATTCTGCCCAGCTCTCACCTATGAGAGGGTCACTCTCCTGGTGCATCTTTCCTAGGATGATAAAGCACAGTTCTTCCACTGTGCAGCCTTGTCTATTCCTGCTCCCACGCAGAAGTTCTGAGGAAGATTTTACAGATTTTGTGATTGCTATTTATAATATTTGGGTGGTCTTAACCATAGAAATATCAACTCTTTTGAGAGGAATCATGTGAAAAACTACCCCCTTTGTTACAAGGCTTGCCTTTCCTAGGGGACCACCAGCAGACTTGGTCCCTTGAATACCCACTGTGGACAGAGTCCCCTCCACTCTCATTTCTGCAAAGAAGTCCCTGCTACTAAGGGAGGTAGAGATTTGCCTTTAGGATTTGCCTTTAGCATTCATTTCAGGCCAAGGGTGTTTTTTTGAAGCAAGTTTCCTCATCTCCAGGTAAGGTGAGATGTTCCACACCATGGAGCTGTCTCACTGAACAGACTGAAATCCTTCGTGGGTAAGTTCAGCAGAAGGATATGCACCAAATGCCTCTCCAGCCATTACCAGATGTTCAGTCCTTGAGACTAGGCTGGAGGCAGAGCTGTGTGTAACACCCCTACACACTCTCAGTGTGGATGTTGGGTCTTTGACACTGTCTGCTTTTCTCTACAGAACTGCTTCTAGTGGACTTCCCCAAAAATAAGGACATAGCTTTGTTCTGGATTTTGTTCTCTTCTGCCACAGTTACCAATTGTTTTGCTGCCCAGTCTTGAGCAGTTATTTTGGTTCATTGGTTTTGGAGAATGATTCCTCTCCAACCTTACACCTTAAGTAAGTCTTGAAACTCCTTACTGCATCATCTGGCAGAGACTGGCCAGAAAGAACCTGGAGACACAAGTTCCTTTCACTTCCCTTTTTCTTGGAGTGTGGAATATGCAGCACCCTAACAGTATCCAGTGTCCTTGGAGGCAAGTTGGCCACATCTTCTGATCAGTGTCCAAGGCACACTGTGCCCATGGACTGCAGATAATTTCTCTGCATGTCAGTCCTTTTAACAATGCATCAGCAATTTTGAGCCACTTTAGCAGCAGCAAACAAGGAACCAGCCCTGGTGCTTTTTTCCTTTTTTTTAAAAATTCTTCTTCTTCTCTTCTTCTTCTCTTCTTCTTCTCTTCTTCTTCTCTTCTTCTCCTCTTCTCCTCTTCTTCTCTCCTTCTCTCCTTCTTCTCTCCTTCTTCTCTCCTCCTTCTCTCCTCCTTCTCTCCTCCTTCTCTCCTCCTTCTCTTCTCCTTCTCTTCTCCCCCTCTCCTTCATTTCCCCCTTCCTTCTTCCCCCTTCCTTCTTCCCTTTTCTTTCTTCTTTATTTCTTCTTTTCCTTTGAATAGAGAGGGTTTTTTTTCTTTTTTTTTTTTTTTTTTTCCTTTTTTTCAATGTAGGTGTGAATCACCACAACTAGCTTCATTTTGCTGGGTCTTACAGCAAACCAGGCAGTGCTATGGAGTGTTGTTGAGGCTTTCTCAGGTGACCTGACAAGCACTCACCAGTGTAGAAGAGGGCCAGAATCAGTGCAGTGTATGTGGTCAAGAGAACAAAAACACCACATGAAAGAACACACGAGCTTTTGATACTGTCATTCTGGGGAGGAATTGGACCTTAAGAGAGCTGAGGTCTGTTCTTCCCCTTTTTTCACCGACAGACTGGTTGGAGCAGGACTGTGAAAATTGGTCTCTTCGCACCATTTTTGTTGTTCTGGGTGAGGGACATGAATTCTTCCTGTAAGAACTGATTATACAGCATCCGATGCAGCAATTGTAATTTTTGCCCTTTGAATCCTGTCATAAAACAAGTAAGACAATCCCAAATGTTCTTACCATTTGATTTTATCTGTATGCCTGTGGCTTTGGTGGTCTGAACTGTTTTTAAACAATTGAGGGAGGCTCTGGGTCAGGATGTCCCCATCTCTGTGCTCATTGGTGAGAATATGAGGTTCTTCCTCATTTAAAATGTGGCTCAATTAACTGACCTGTGGCAATTTCCATACCAGTCCAAAACTTGGGGTTAAGCCAGTAAAGCTAATGGTCTTTATTTTAAAATTATATATATTTTTAAATTCTTGATCAGATCTTGGCATAGGCTTCATAAAGGGAATGGATGATATAACTGCCTATGATAGCAAGAAAGAACAAAGAACTTCCCCGGCTACAGGGACTCAAATATTTGTATTCATAAAAAACAAAAACAAAAACGGAGTAGGGTTTGCAATATATTGATCCTTTACACTGTTCTAGAGGTGAATCAGTGTTTGCCCTCTGATTCCAGCTTGCAGTCTGTCTCATCTGCTGCAACACAGGTCTGCAAGCTGAAGAAAAAACAGGTTTGAAATAAAAGAAAGAAATAAAATAGGGTTTGTTTGAAAATTACAGGGAAGGTGCTAAAGCCCCAAGCCATGATGGTGGAGCCAGTCTCTTGTGAAGTGCCCATCCAAAGTTCAAGATGAGCCCTTGGAGATCCTTTCTGAGTGCTGAGCTGATATGCTTTGCAGGTGGGTGATGGGTGCTCTTCAACTACGCTGCAAAATCTGTTGCCACTTGGTTGGATACAGACTGATTGTGAGAGAGAGACATGGGGAAGCATCTCTAAAAGGTGTTGAATATTATGGGATATTGGCTACATCCTTACCAGTGGGTTTTCATGGCCCTCTTTCCATAGCCAGAGGAGGTTTCTGGGTGGGTGTGTGGATTTCTTGTCAATAGTCCCTGCTCTGTCCGAGTTCATCTCATGCCTCTTGGTTTTTATCCACTTTATGATAGTAACTTTAGTGTTTGCATGTTGACATTAAGGGTTCAAAATGCAAGTATTTCAAATATTTGGTTTCAGTGATCAACAGTTGTGTTGGGTGAAATTGCACTCATGTGCAGCTAAGAAGCTGCCCAGCTCCTGAAATGTTAAATAGGAAACTGGATATCACTATAAAAAGGCTTCTGCAAAACACTAATATTTGGATACTAAAAAAGAAGCTAGTCAGTACTTCATCTCTGTTAGCTTTAGAGGAGCAGGGTCCCCAAAATAAATTCTAAATCACCTTAAGAATTTGATGCCTTTATGAAAGACACTCTGTAGCAAGTTACATATGACTCGATTTCATGAAGCAGAAGTTCCTTTCCAGTCCTGTGTTTTTCTCTGAAGGACTCCAGAAAGGAGGAGCTGGACAAACTGTCTTGGAGTCAGAAGACCCTATATATTTTGTGGACAACTCTAAGTTTGCTACAGCAAACACACATTTGTTTGAGAGCTGGAGTAATAAACATGAGATTTCTTGTGTTTGTTTTTGAGGATGACAAGAGGCTCAGACTGCAGTTGGTTCACTAAGTCCTAAAGGCATCAAAAGACCCATGAGGGGAAGAAGGACTTGTCCACAGGGGAGACAACTGGGGGAAGAAAGGATGAGAATTCTGACTAATTTGGAAGTCTGAGAAGTAGAAATGAGTTCAAGGGTGGGATGACAGAAAGACAGCTGTCAGACCACTGTGTCTTGTCCTGCAGAGATATTTTAGATGTTTGCATTAGATTTCAGCCTGATGTACCTGGTTTGTTTTGGCAGTGACAGCCACAGGGTTGCTCATTGAGCCCCAAGAAGGCAGTGTTGCTGGAGGAACCTGGATTACTGTCACCCTGGATGGTGAGTTTTAACCTCTTATAAAGCATTTGTCACAGTATCAGTGAATCAGCTCCATTCTGAGATTTGTGGTTGGAGTGGCAAAACCTAAGCAACAGATATGTGAGGTCCATAACATGAAATCGACTTGAAATTCATAGAATCATAGAACATTTCATGTTGGAAGGGACCTTAAAGATCATCTAGTTCCTATCTCCCTGTCCTGGTCACACCTCCCACCAGCCCAGGTTCCTCCAAGCCCCATCCAACTCAGGCTGAGACACTTCCAGGGATGGGGCAGCCACAGCTTCCCTACAACACCAGGTTCCAGGGTCTCACCAACCTCACACTAAAGAATTATTACTTTATAAGATATTGCTGATTGTTGCTTGTTTTTAAGTTCCTTCTAAGTGAGAGAAGTCAGATTTCTACCTTTGTAAGCATAGGGCTAGAAATTTCTTCCTTGCCACTCTTTTTTTGAAGAAAAACAAAGTCTCCTCAGTTCATAGGTCCTGTGATGCTGGAGCCTTAAAAACACCAGTGATAAACATGTGATTTGAGTAAAAATCACAGAAATTGATAAGTTGTGGTCATCTGGACCTAAAATCAGCTGTACAAAGCTAGGTCTGATTTTTCCATAGGGCTGAATATTGATTCATTGGGAAGAGAATTGATTTCTGAGTCAGCTGCATGTTTGATTTAGCTGCTCAAGTTTTGACACTTGCTCGTTTATCACAATGATGAATGGTATTGGTCATATTTGAATATTGAGCATCCCCATAAACGTGATGGAATGGAAGCTCAGGTCTTCGAGACAGATATTTCCTTAATAGCAAAACCAGTCACAACTGGGAACTCACTGGTCAAGCAGAGAAGGATTGTTGTGTTTTTCTGGGGGGGAGCAGACAATCCAGGCTTTGGGAGAAGGGGGAAAACCTTCCTGTGACCAGGAGAGAATATGCATTTTGCTACAAATCAAGAAAACACTGATGTCATTTCAAGTGAGTCTGAGTTGGGAACCACCCATGAAGCTGAGAAGCAGAGGGAGAGCTGTTTGTCAGCCTTCTTCATTTCTGATTTTATTTGATTATGCTACAGGAGTTGAGCATGTTAGAGTATGTTCTAATAAAGCTTGACTTTCTGAAGGTTAGGAGTCTCTGATCCTTTGGACATCTTACTCTACAGAAAAGGGATAAACAGGTCCACCTTGTAGCACAGGGCAGCTTGAGGTCCTGTCAGCAAAACTGTGCAAGATTTAAGCAGCTACAAAAATCAGAACAAACAGTAGAATTTTGTGGGTTCCTTAAAGTATCTATGGGCATGCTGCTTTTTATCCATTGTAGATGTCTAAGGTGATTCCAAGTCCCTATAGCTGTCAATCTCTGCAGTAGAATATGGTGAGGCCCCACCTTGAATCCTGGGGTCAGTTTTGGGGCCCTCATTTCAAGAAGGACTTTGAGATGCTGGAGCACATCCAGAGAAGGACAATGGAGCTGGGGAAGGCTCTGGAGCACAAGTCTGACCAGGAGACCTGGGGGTGTTCTGCCTGGAGAAAAGGAGGCTGAGGAGAGACCACATCCTCTCTACAACTACCTGAGAGGAGGTTGGAGCCAGAGGTATTGGGTCTCTTCTCCCAAGGAGCAAGCAGTAGGACAAGAAGAAATGGCCTTAAATTGTGCCAGGGGAGCTTGAGATTTGGCATTAGGAATAATGCCTTCTATGGAGGGTTGTCAGGCCCTGGCCCAGGCTGCCCAGGGCAGGGGTGGAATCCTCATCCCTGGAGGGATTTCAAAGCCATGGAGATGTGAAGGATACAGTTTAGCGGTGGCTTTGGGTTAATGGTTGGACTTGGTGACCTCCAAAGTATTTTCCAACCAAAACAATTCTATGATTCTAAGTGGAAGAGACCAAACATTGTATTAGAGGCAAAGAAAATCACAGAGCTGAAGGTGGAATGAATTTGTTTTTAATATGATATTACATAAACAAGATTTTAAGATGCCTAATGAGAAGGTCTAAGTGTTACTCCTAAAGAGAAGCTAGGTTGCACGTAGAAAAATGTTAATATCACGTGTGACTGAATGTGAGAGACCCTGACTTCACAAAGCACTCCTTGTTGGCTTTGATTACTCAGGCTCAGCATCCCACCAGCTAGAACATTCCTCTTCAGCCAGTGGATCCCAGCTGGAGGTGTCCCTGGTGAACCCAGACCTACCCAGGCTGCCGTGTGATCTCTCTCCTGTGCATTTTGACTTCTCCACTGTAAGATGCAGAACAAGGTATGATCCCTGACTGCAGTGTGGGTGACACCTTGCCATTTGCCAATTTTCTTTCAGTGTCTGTACAGACAGTTGGAGAGTTTAAAAAAAATCTGTCTGCTACTATGGTTGTCCCTGAGCAAATCCTAAATTGTGATGCATTTATCCTTGTTTCAACTTAATGAAGCATTAGGCTAGTTAGGATGAGGGTCAGTGAGGCTCCTTGGAGAGGCTAGACTCAGATCTTCAAAGGTTTGTAGATGTCTAATTCTTAGATACAAAAGAAGAAAATTGGGGGAGGATTTTACCAGCTTCTGGTTTCTTTGACCTGTCCAAGATGAAAGAGAGTGCTTATAGGTAGAGTGAGAAACAAATGTGGTTTCAAGCACCAGCTGGGCAATCTAAGCTCCCTGATTTCCATCCTATCAGAAGCTGAAAGAAAATTGTTTGACTGGAAGATTAGGGATGCTGCCAAGAGTCTGTAAGGTGACTCTAAGGGTTTGTTTGGGAGTTGATTCTGCTGAATGCTGTGCTGAGCAACCCTCTGCATTAAGGATGCAGCATTCATTTACAATCCAGAATCAAGATGCCCTGTAAATCCAGGCAGCCCTGGGTTATTTTAATACTAATGAATAGCAATCATTCCTTAGTATTAATGAACACTAATGAGCAAGCCTCTGTTTGGCATTAACGTATCATTTGGACTGAGTCCTGATGCAGACCTATTGCTTTCTGCCCTTAGTTCTAATTTCTTGCTGTGCCTCCACATTTCTTTTAAATTTTACTTTTAGAATTTGGGTTCATATGTGTAAATTTTGAGTTCACAGTTATATCTTTTTTTGCTCAAAGCTCCAGTGACCTTGTTAAGAATGAAGACCCTGTGAAGGACCTGGAATATGTTAAAAATTAAACCCACTCTGTATAAAAATACACATTTTCTTCCACCTAGGCCTTCACCTCAGGAGGGTTTGTACTCTGTGGAGGTGCTCTTTAAAGGACATGTGATCAACAACCTGACAGAGGTGGAGAAAGAAAAATGTACTTTCAAGGTAACTACCAAGCAGGGATAGAAGTGATGATAAAGAATTCAAGGTATTGAGGGGAGTCAAAAAGAATATCTTGAAATATCATCTCTCAGACTCTATGTCTGATTGCACGTTGGGACAAGAAGTTAGGATGTTCCTTCTGTCCCTTAAAACTAAGGTCACTGAGGTCCTCATCAGTCTGGCACTGGGTAGGCTAAGAGGTGATCTAAGAAGTCTTTCTGAATCAAAAATATTTGTCCAAGTTAATCTGCCTCTGCAGTTATGCCACACAGACAGAAAACTACTGTATCAGGAGACCCCATGCCAGCTTCTTCTGGTGTTACCCTCCAAGCTGCATCTGACTATTGGCACTGCCAGGTAACCATGGGCAAGGACACCTCCCATGAGCACAGATGGTCCCAGGGAAGGACAGCTCTCCCTGTCCAGGACAGATCTCCACACCTCAGATGAGCAAGATTTGGAAAGATTAGACCTCAGTTATGTTTTTTGTGTCTGCTACTCATCTTGAGATTTACTTACTCCCCCCCCACACCAGTATTTTTCCTTTGGTATTCAGTGTCAAACCACATTGGCTCAGGAGGTTGTGGGGTATAAAATGAGGTTTAACAAAGCTGAGTGCCAGGTCCTACTCTTTGGTCACAGCAACCTCATGCAATGCTACAGGCTGGGGGAGGAATGGAAGAAAAGGACCTGGGGGTGTTGGTCAACAGCAGCTGAATATGAGCCAGCAGTGTGCTCAGGTGGCCAAGAAGGCCACCAGCATCTTGGCTTGTACCAGGAATGGTGTGGCCAGCAGGAGAAGGGGAGTGATGGTGCCCACGTACACAGCATTGGTGAGACCCCCACCTCGAGTGCTGTGTTCAGTTCTGGGCCCCTCACTCCAAGAAAGACATTGAGGGGCTGGAGTGAGTTCAGAGAAGGGAAACCAAGCTGGGGAAGGGTCTGGAGAACAAATCCTGGGAGGAGAGGCTGAGGGAATTGGGAATGTTTAGTTTGGAGAGGAGGATGCTGATAGGAGACTTTATTGCTCTCTACAGCTCCCTGAAAGGAGGTTGTAGGGAGGTGGGTGCTGAGCTCTTCTCTCAAGTGAGCAATGACAGGACCAGAGGAGATGGCCTGAAGTTGCACCAGGGGCGGTTTAGACCAGATGTGAGGAAGAAGTTTTTTACTGAGATAGTAGTTAAGCATTGGAATGGGTTGCCCAGGGAGCTGCTGGAGTCACCATCCCTGGAAGTATTTAAAACTTGTGTAGATGAGGCACTTTGGGATATGCTCTAGTGGGTGATACATACATATATATATATATATATATATATATATATATGTATATGTATTATTTGGAGGTAGGGTGATGTTGACAGTTGTACACGGTGGTGGTGGAGGTCTTTTCAAACTGTGAGAATTCTGATTTTTTTATGATGTTATTAGCTCAGTTAATGAGGATGCTCTCAGGTTCTCTTGCAGAGCAGAAACTTTAACCCTGGCTGCGTGCTTTGGGATGAGGCCTCGTGCACTCAGATGTCACATCTCACCTCTGTGCTAACTTGGAGAGCCTGACATTTTCAGTAAATTGCACATTAAAGCCAAAGAGTCATTGGGTGGTTCAGCTAGCTTAGAGAGTTGATGAAAAATCACCAGGGGATGTTGTTAATGAGGCACATTCCAAGCTAAATAAAACACAATGTGTCTCTTTGTTTTGGGACTGGAACCTGGGAGCTATACGTATTAAAAATTAATTTTGCCTTCACATTAGATTGAAAAAGCCTGCTGCAGGCAGCAACAAGTCTGAACAGCTTGGGGAGACTTTTGTTAGCTGCTGGCCCTGGCTGTCATGCTGCTTTGGCTTCTTTCTCTGCATCAGCTGCAGCTCAGGGTATGGTGTGATGTTGCCTTTGCTTCTCAGAAATGGTCATCTCTGGAGGGAGTGAGTTTGTGGCCACTTATTCATTTTTACCATGACAATGAGGAGAAGGAAAGGCTAAGACTGGGCTTTGAAAGGGGATGAGGTTCAAGGAAAGCTTGAGGGGGGGCAGAAAACAACAAACATATGCAGTGGTGTCTTTGATTTATAAAATCACAGAATTTTCAGGGTTGGAAGGGATCTTTAAGATCATCCAGTTCCAACTCCCCTGCCATGGGCAGGGACACCTCCCACCAGCCCAGGGTGCTCCAAGCCCCATCCAACTGGGGCTGAGACACTGCCAGGGATGGGGCAGCCACAGCTTCTCTGGGAAACCTGGGCCAGGGGCTCACCACCCTCACACAAAGAATTTCTTCCTAAGATCTCGTCTCAATCTCCCCTCTTTCATCTTAAAACACTTCCCTCTCATCCCATCACTCCAAACCCTTGTGAAAAGTCCCTCCCCAGCTTTGCTGAAGCTTCTCCAGGTACTGGAAGGTCACTGGAAGGCTCTTCCCAGAGCCTTCTCTCCTCCAAGCTGAACAACCCCATCTCAGCTTGGATCATGACCTGGTGCAGCCCAGAAGGTCATAGAATCATTGAATTTTCAGACTTGGAAGGGACCTTTAAGATCATCTCATTCCAACCCCCCTGCCAAGGGCAGGGACACCTCCCACCAGATCAGGTTGCTCAGAGCCCTGTCCAGCCTGGCCTTAAAAACTTCCAGGGATGGAATGGGGCTTCCACCACCTCTCTGGGCAACCTGTGCCAGTGTCTCACCACCCTCATGGGGAAGAATTTCTTCCTAACTTCCAATCTAAACCTCCCCTCCTCTAGTTTGAATCCATTCCCCCATGTCCTTATCACTCCCTGATTTGGTTCAGCAAATGAATTTCTGCTGACAGCAGCAGGGGTGTCAATGAGGAGAGGAGAGGGCTTCAAAAACACGTGGGGAGGCTGGAGGTGTGTGGAGAAGGCTCTGAGAAATGGCTGATTTGGGGAATGGGGACACAGGGGAAAAGTGCTTTTCCTGTAAGGTGAATGAAATCCAGCAGCTGATGGCTTGGAAGTGGATTTAGCCACCGAGCAGGACTGTGGGCCAGATTTATGGAGGTGTTTGTAGCCCCTATGAAAGCAGAGAGAGAAATGGATTTTAGAAAATCTGAACAGCCCGGGTGCCTTGTTGCACAGCTTTAAGCTCGGGACCCCTAAATACGTTGATGAACCTGACCCTTCCTTTTCACATGAGCATTTTCATTTGCAGAGTGCCAAATGCTGCGCTGAGGAAAGATGATGACATTGCTCTAATTCTTCATAGCAGATATGAGGAATAAAGAAGTGGCTTTGCCAAGGCCTCCCTGTGAAATGCAAGTTTGTGCCTGGATTATTTAGCAAGGCAGGGTAGGGATGTGATCTCCCCCACTGCCTGGAATCATCCAGCTGCTGATCCTTGGTGCTGTTTTTTTCTGCTTTGGGTGATGGAAGTTCTGCTCCCATCACACAGTGGGGGTCAGGCCACCTTACTGGTGTGGAGGGAGAGTTTCCATGCCTGGATTTCCCTTCCACGCTGTTCCAAGCTATTTTATTTTCTCATACATCCTCAGTCCAAGAGCCCACCTTTCCTTTCCATAACTCTCCTTGTGGTCTTCCCAAGATATCCATCTCTGAATCATTGCCTGTCTGGGTGTGTTCCCACTGACCCCAGACCACACTCAGTTACATCAGCTTGTTGCAAGATGATGTTTGGCCAACGCAGCACTGGGTAATATCTATTGTGCTGGAGAAAACTTCTTCTCCACAGCTGGAATTTTTTAAACACATCTGAAGAGTTTTGATTTTTCCCCACTCCTAAGATCCAGATGCTTGACTTGGACATAAAGTATTTTTTTAGCTGCTTCCCATCTTCCAGGGAGGGATATTGACATTTACTGAAAATATTGGTTCCATGTGAATAAGCAGATAGTGGAGGACCATGTGTGCCTCTGGCCACTTGACTGATGAGTTCTGCTCCCACACAATGATATTTGAATATCATTGCTGTCAGCCTAGGCAAAAAAGAAGAATCCTAGAGTAAGAAAGAAAAATCTCACCGCTTTTGGAGTCAACTGGAGAAAAGGAGCAAAAGTTGTAGAAAATTAAGCCAGAGCATGTGCCAGACTAGGTATCCATGCCTTTGATCTACTTTTGGAGGCTGATGATGACCTTCCTCTGCTTGGAAAGTGTTCCTTTGTGTTTCCCATCTTCTGAGAGGCTTGCCCCAAAGCACAGTATCTCTGCTTCTTCTTGGAACTGATAAAGTAAAAAACTGTAGTCCTCAGAAGATTTCCAGTATTTTCTTGCTGTTTACTCAGAGAGCGATGTCCCACAGATGCCTCTGATGTGTTATCATAGAATTGTTTAGGTTGGAAAAGATCTTTAAAGATCATCAAGCCCATCCACTAACCCAGCACTGCCAAAGCAACCACTCAGCCCTCAGCACCACATCTGCACACCTTCAAAACCTGTCCAGGGATGTTGACTCCAAAGCCCTGGTCAGACTGGGCCAGGGCCTGACAACCCTTTTGGGGAAGAAATTGTTCCTAAAATCCAATCTAAACTTCCCCTGGCACAACTTCAGGCCATTTCCTTTTGTTCTATTGCTTGTTACTTGGGAGAAGAGACTTGACCCCATCTCATTCCCAAGTCTTTTCAGGTAGTTGGAGAGGGCATTAAAATGAGCCAATACAAGCATTTTCTTTGATACATTGCTTTAAAGTACCCAACAAGCTTGCTAAAGGCTGGCTGAAGTATCTTTCTACTGTGATGTAGAAATAGTTTCTAAGAGTATATTACTGGGAAGAAAAATGGTGCCACAATGCCAGACAAAATGGAAGCCTTGGCTTTATATAAAACATGGCTAAGAAATTTTAAGTGTATTAAACTGTATCTTCTGGAATTATCTCAAGCCAAGGTGGACAGTTTGGGTACAAAGAAGATGCAAAAATAGCAGCAAGCCATACTCTGAATGCAGAGGACACAAGAAGGGGACATTGGCATAAATTGTCCAGAGAAACTGTTGCTGCCCCATTCCTGGAAGTCTCCAAGGCCAGATTGGATGGGGCTTGGAGCAACCTGGGCTGGTGGGAGGTGTCCCTGTCCATGGCAGGGGGTTGGAACTGGATGATCTTTAAGGTCTCTTCCAACCCAAACCAATCTGTGATTCTATTGTACTTTACTGACTTCTCTGAGCAGGGTTCTACTTCAAAGATCAAATCCAAAGTGTGAATCTCTGAAACGTGGCTGCCAACTGTGTTGTGAGCAGTGAGTAATCAGATCTTGTTGGGCTGCTGGGAAAACGACTGCCATTTAACTACAAATTTCTCTTTGCAGTTCTCTGCTGAGCAGACACCTGTGGTTTACCAAATTAATCCACCATCTGGCATCCCAGGTATGGGACCTTTCTTGAGGCTGGAGCTCACTTTCATTATTATTTGATGTTCCATCCTCTCTTCCTCCTTGCGAGGAATCTGTCTTGCTGAGGATTAAAATGGGAATCCCCAGAACTTAATGGCCAAGCTCATGCTGAACAGGAAAATGGGTTTGCAGAAGGGGAGAGAGTCTGAAGCACTGGGTAGGAGAGGAATGGTTAACACTGACCAAGTTGCTTGGTACTTTGTTTCCACAGCCCAACGCTGCCTGAGTAGAGAGATGTTGTTCAGCAGATGGATGGGCCCAATCAGCTTCAACTCTTGAGTCATCTGCCCCTCATTAGTGTTAATTTTAAGAAAAATTGGCTGTTGGGTGATGAAATTGTAGCTCCAAACAGACCTTCTGGTTAATGGGGCTTTAGATCAGACTTCAACGTTACAAACTGGTTTTGGTCTGAACAGTTAACTGGGATATGGAAGACTTTTCCCTGTTTCTGTTCTGTTTGTGATTGAAGGCTTCTTTAGAGAAGACTGCAATGTTTATTTCCAAAGTAAATCAGAACATTCTGGCCTCTCAGGAGTGCAGAGAGGGTGATTAGATCACACAAGTGCTCCTTGGTTGATGTCCATGCATCATCTCCAGTTTGCAGCATGGAGAAGCTGCATGGAGCAAGTAGATATGTTACAGGACCATTCAACTTCTGTTTCCTTTTAAACAGGAAATCTAATAGAGATCCATGGGAAGACAATTGCTGGAAGTTACGAGACCCTGGACTTCAATGTGGATTATATTGATGGGTAATTGTACATAGGTTGCTATCTGGCCCAGTCCCTGTAAATTAGTGTTTCTTCCATCAGCCTCCTTGACGGCAATAAATTGCAACCAGTTGGCCCAAAATTGCCATTTATTTCCTTTGTGGTTTATTGCAGCTCATGAGTTGGGCTCCAGCAAACTTTGTTAATCAAATTGCAACTGGTCCATTAAGCTAGTTGGTTTGTTTACTGGCAGCACAGTCAATCACAGCTCAGTGTGAATTGCACTGTAATTGCATCTGGCTGCTGTAGATTTTCTTTTGGCGAGCAAATTAAAATTTAACTAATTAAAATAATGTCAGAATCTAAAAGTTAAACAAATTTTCCCTTTCATTTGCATTTTTAGACAAGCTACCAGTTTGAAACAGATGCTCTGGGGAGTCAGAAGACAAAGAAATATTTTGAGACAAAAGGCTTTGTTCTTCACTTCCTTAACCCCTCTCTGGTCACTTGCTTCTTCTCAGCAAAGGCTTGATTTTAATTTTCTGCTGCTTCTATGGTTAAGTGCAACAGAGAAAAGCAAGTACATCAAAAAAAGTAACTCCAACTTGAAGCAGAGGAAATCAGAAATGAGCATGGATGCTGAACTGACACCTGTCCCATGGATTTCCATATGAATGGGTGTTCTCAGATACAACTGAATTATGATTTCCTTGTTGTAATGTTGATGGCAGTGAAGAACAAAGCCCAAGTGAATATTTTAAAGGTACTATTTAAAGGTACTATTACTCTACAGTTACCGTGCTGGCATTTTAAGGATCATTTCAGGAGCCAGGGAAGGAGAGTATTGGCAGTAGTTAGAGATTTTAATTGCAGCAGCAGGTATTTGACAACCAGGTGCTTTTTAACTACTTCTCAGCCTGAATGGAAATATCCCTTGCTAAGTAACTAAATTCCCTGCTAGCCTGA
This sequence comes from Florisuga fusca, assembly GCA_038090715.1. Classification (NCBI taxonomy): domain Eukaryota; kingdom Metazoa; phylum Chordata; class Aves; order Apodiformes; family Trochilidae; genus Florisuga; species Florisuga fusca. The sequence continues at coordinate 14,308,641 of JAAWXA010000011.1, forward strand.
ATGAAAGTCCAGTGCAGATTCCTGCACCCACTTATCAACCCTGTGGTTTTTACCCCCAAATGCACATAAGCATCTTTTGTTCGATATTAATTATTGTTTTACTGATGGAACTGGGAAACCTTTGATCAGGGAGAAGAAAGGCTGGTTTGTGTGACTGCAGGTCAGATGTGCCTGCATGCTCTGCTGCTGGATTACTCATTTACAGCTTAACCTCCCTATGGCCAAAAAGGAAATAGCCTCAAAATCTTAGCATACCAGACAGGTTCATACTGTAACTTCTCAGGAATAATTTGCCCATTTTTGGTGTGCTAGTAAATACATACCAGGACTTGACAACTCTGTCACTCAGGATTTGGAGGGAAAAACTAAAAAAAAGCAGCATTTTTGTATTTCAGAGTGTGTTCTGCAGGTGTTTCCACGCTTTGTATGGGATGCGAGGGTCAGTGATGCTGAACCAAATGTTTTGCAGCATTTATTTATTTTTTCTATTCATCCCTAAAGGGGAAGGTATCTTAATATCAGCAAGTGGATTCATAAAAGCAAACCCTTAATAAAACCTCATAAAACAACACTCTGGAGCATGGGGTCACAGTAAAGTGTTTGCACTCCAGGTTTTAATTGCATATTTCCCTTAATTCCCTGTTAATTCTCAAGGAATCATTGCTAGTGTTTGCAGACTATGCCATTTACTCTGAATTTATTGTTCCCACGTGATTCCTCCTCTCCATTGGAAGCTGTCCCTTGAAATATTGGTACTTTAAGGTGGGGATACTTGAATTTGCTACAAAGAGTTTGGATGATTTCTAGCAGAGGCTCTTTGTAGGGCTTTTCCTCAATGAAATCCTTGAAGCAGGATGACTGGTGGCTGCTCCTGGAAGGTAAGGGTGGGTATGGTTCTTCTGGGTCTCAGCCTACAGGGAGGAAGTATCAGGTCATTCAGAGCTAGCATGGGTGTTTCAGAGATGGTGATGGTCCTGCCACAATTTTTACAGTGGTGCAGTTCCCACAGGGCTGGAGAAACACTCTTTGTTAGGTCATGAGAGAAGCTGGTAGGGTTTGCCCAGTTTTCTAGGAGGTTAATGAGTGCTAGGTACAAGTGAAGGGAAATTCCAGTCCCATTTGTAAATATTGGCTGCTGATTTTAACAGGGTCAAGATTTCATTTTTGAATCTTTCTTGTATCTTATCTCCCCTGTTTTTGTTGTTGTTATTGTTTGTTTGTTTGTTTTTTCCCCTAGACCAGCTATCCTTGTGGCAGATGGAGATGGATGGACGAGTCTCTGTTCTTTTGCTGACAGAAGAGCTGGAAGCATGTTAGTTCTTGACTTCCCTTGTGTTTGTGCTGTTGCAAGGGCTTAGCACAGCTTGTGCACACACAAAAATAATAATTCTTGGCTTTTGAAGAAGTTTTCTACTTTGGCTTAAGATGGAGAGGGACTTTGGGGGGGTTGACCATGTGGTTTGTGGCAGGGGTAGCTGAGGGCTGATGTCTCTCTGTGGCTTTAGCCATAACCAGGCATGGCCAGGGAATGTTCTCTGACCTGCAGATGATGTCCTATGCCCTGGCCACCTCTGTTCTGTTCAACTCTTTAGACAGCAAAAAGGGTGGTCATTTCCAAGCTGACTTATGACCCTGGTCAATGAATTGTCTTCAGTGATGTATAGGCACCAATTTGAAAGTGGGATTAGCTGACCTGAGTCCAAACTGGGCAAATAAAGCTCTGAAAATTGAACAGCAAAGGCTCTGGTGCCTGGGCCCCAGCACTGTTCTTCTTTAGATATATCACCAAATCCTTGTCTTCTATAAATTTCAGGAGTCCCTTTAGACCCCTGGCTCCTGGACTCTATTGAATTACAGGAAAAAAACAACCAATAAACCCACCCAGGCTGCAGAGCAGCATTTTTAAAATGAATGATGCACTCCTTCCAGTGCCTGTCAGCACTGGGAAAGGGAGGCATCTGTTGGAATAAGGGAAAAATTCTGCTTCCAGAGAAATCAGTACTATGACTTCTGGGGTGCTCAGTGCACCTCTTGTAGCATTGTAAAATTCCTCCTGGCTCCCAAGAGGGGCATTTACATGCAAATGTGAGTTGATGATGGGAACTGCATGAACAGAAAGTTGGTGTAATTCCAACATATCTGGTTTAAATGCCACGTGCTCCTACCTACTGGTTAGGAACGTGAGAGGTGCAAATTGAAGGGCAACACTGTTGATGTTCACCCTCATCTTCTACCCAGACTTGTGTCCCCTCAGCTCTTATTTCAAAAGAGGGTTCTTAAGGTCACTATGAGGATCAGCTTCTGGCAAGAAGGGTAAAGAAGCCAATCTGGGGATCTGGGTGTTGCTGGTAGGTTTCCTCCTGAGATGCTGAGCTCCTGATGGTGGGTGGGGCGATAGGTTGTTCCTCTGCCATCTCACCTGTTTTTGATTCTAAAAGGAGCTGAGTGTGACCAGCTCAGATATGGAAGTTCACAGCCTCAGTTAGGTGATTCTCACCATGTTTTGCTCTTTTTGCTCACAGCCCTTTGTCTCTCTCCACAGCTACCCTATTCGGGCAGAGGATGGATGGGGGACCCTGCAGTGCCGGGTGGAAGGGAACCACATAGGTTGGTGAAAAGGGAGAAAAAACATAGATTTCTGTTATTTCGGCAACTTCAGAGGGCAGAAGGAGGAGGGTGTTCATCACAAATTCACACAAAAAAACTCTGTCCCTGGTTAGGAACTTGGCTCAGGAATGAGTCTAGAAAAGCTGCTTCATGTCAAGGCTTACCACAGTTCAACACAGCCAGTGCTCTGATCCCCATCCTCTGTACAGCCTTGGAGAAAAGGAAGAGCAGGGATGAAGTGAAGCCATGGCAGAGATGATGTGAACATTCCTGACAGCACGTTTTTATTTGTGGTTTTTGCTCAGTTCATTTTTCAATTCATTTTATTCCTCCTTGAATGTGATGGACCTTCCCTTTTCCACTCTGTTTTCAGAGAGGAATACATTGGGTGCCTATTTCTATTCAGGGTCTCTCTGGTAGCAGGTTGGACCTCTATCATTTTTCCTTGCTTCCCAGCACTCTGAAGAAGCTTCTGGGTTTTTTTCTGAGACTTTGAGCAGAAAGCTTTCTGCTTGGGAAAGATGACCTGAGTTAAAGCTATGAAATAGAAATTGATATCCAATTCTCATGTAGTCACTGATGATAAAATTCAGTAGCCTGAGCTTTGGAGATGTCTTTGGAAGTCTGGGGTAGTTCCAGAGGGTTGTTGGGGATAATGGAGGTCTTGAAATAGGTCTACAAATTTCTAGCATGAAAAATGAGTCAGAAAGGATCCACGGGGTCTAAGATGACACTAAACACTTGTACTTTGGGTAACTAAATCCTGGCCCTGAGATTCAGCTTGCAGGTTCAGAAACAACTGTAATTAACTCTGTTATAGTGTCTACCTATGAACTAATATCAAGAATAATATCTAGAACTCTAGAACCCTCCACACACACTCTGCCAAAACCAATACAGTTCTACAGTTGTAAGAAAAGTATAAGGAAGAGGAGAATCAGGCCCAGGATACTTGGACAAGGTTTTCTAGAATGCACTCTTCATGGAGCCTTCTATGTTTCTGCCATAAAAAATACTACTTTTCTTTCCTCCAGGGTCCCACAATGTCAGCTTCTCAGTGTTTAACAAAGGAAAGTGAGTAAAATATTTCCCTCTCTTTTTTTTCCTGTGATCGTTTTGGGAAACACAGGTGAGTTTGAGTCCAGGATAGGTGCATGAAATTTTTTACAGAATTTAGTGTTTCATCATTCAGAAATGAGGTTTTTCTATCTTGGAAAGACTCCCATCAGGTTGAGAATGAAGAGGGAGAATGTTCCTCTCCCAGAGCATCTCTGCTTTGGGTTTTTTATACTTCAGCTTCAGTGCTCAAAAATTGAAGTAGTTTGTTAAGCCTCACTGAATAAAATCCTTTCATTTTGCTTTTACATCTTTATTCAAATGGGAAAGAATTGAGCCATTAAAGGAAGTGAAAATGGGTTTTGACTGCCAAAAGCAGACTTTACAATGAGACAGGACTTCCAATAAAGAGTTTCAGCCATGAAATGGAGTCTCTTGAATCAATGCCTCAACGAACTGGTGGAAGGTGGTGTTGGTCCTTGTAGAAATGTTCCAGTGTTCCTCTGGAGATTGTGTGTCCAGCTCTGGTAGAACAAGATCTATTTTAACTTAAAGGGCCAAGGATTTCTCAGGTATTTTCTCTCTCTTACAGGTCAGCAGTACACAAAGGTGCTTGGCTCATCAGTGCCAAACAGGAGCTTTTCTTGTATCAAACACATTCAGGTACAGCAGAGGGGTGGATGTCTTTGGGCAGTCTCAATGTTGTCTAAGAAAAGACCTCTTCCTGTTGCTCCTCCCATGGGTACATTTCTGTTGCATCCTCATTTTGGGTGTGCCACTTTCATAGTGTAGGTTTGGCTACAGAAAAAGCTGCAGATGAAACGTTTTGGGAAGATCAGATTTAGGTGCTAGGGCTGGGTGTGCTTCCAAGGGCTGTATAGTACATCCCCAGGGGGTTAGCATTCCTCTCAGGGATATGGATGGAATCTGTTTTGGACCACCAACCTGCAACAGGTAGAGAACGTGGGATGGTGTTGCTTCCTCATTGTTTTTTTCCTGTCTGATCAGTTGAAAGCTTTAGGTGTTGCTTCTAAAGAAACCTTCCCCCCTTAAATCACAGTCTCTTTGGTAAGGCTGAGATTTTCAGAAATGTAGACCTTAGGCATAAGATAGATCCCACATCAACTGCAAGGAGGAGGTGGTGTTCAGCCACTCACAAAGTTGAGTTCTGAATCAATGAATGGTAGGTGCATGGTAGGTTACTGCATCATTAGTTTAAAAAAAAACCCAAAACCCCAAAAAACATTTAAGGTGCATTAAACATAATAATCTCCATTTAGGAGACTGTTCTTGTCCTACAAGACACCTGGGGTAGGACTTTCTTCATGGGTGTGTAGCAAGAGGACAATGGTTTAAAACTTGTAGAGGTGAGATTTAGGTTAGACATTAGGAAAAAATTATTTTCTGTGAAGGTGGTGAGTTCCTGGCCCAGGTTGCCCATGGAAGTTGTGGCTGCCCCATCCCTGGAGGTGTCTCAGCCCAGGTTGGATGGGGCTTGGAGCAACCAGGGCTGGGAGGAGGTGTCCCTGCCCACAGCAGGGATGTGGAATTGGATGTTATTTAAAGTCCCTTCCAACCCAAACCAGTCTATGATTCTATGTGGGCACTCAGATGTTCAGTTCCCTTCCTTTGCCCCTGAAGCCTAAAGGACAACTGGAAAGCTTGCTGACCTCTAAAACTAAAATGAGAAATGAGTCAGTTAAGGTCAAAAGGATTAAACCAGTTTTAATTCCACCTGCAAGCACTGCAAGCAGGATTTCTCCTGTCACATGGCCAAGTTATCCAGGTTGGTCATTCCTGGTGGAATCCCAGAGGATACCAAAAGCCCCATAAAGTCCCAGGGAGATTCCATGGTTCACTCCCAGGAGCCTGCTCAGGCTGGAAACAGTGCGAGGGCACTGCTGGCTCTGACAAACAGGGCTGGGATTAACCTTTCCAATGCTCATTTTCTGATTCCCCTTTTCATTCCTTCTTCTGTAGAAATAAACTCTGTGTTCCCAACTGCTGGGAGTCTTGGAGGAGGCACTGATCTCATTGTCATGGGGGATTTCTTTGAGGAGCCAGTGCAGGTCACTGCAGCAGGTGAGAGGAGAAATGTGTTAAATGAATTTCCTTTATTCTTTTTTTTCCATTTCCCTTTCCTTTTTTTTTTTTAATTTTTACTTTTTAAAATTTTTCTTCTCCCCAACATGGTCATGCCTCTGACCACAAAACCCAACTTTCTTTTTTTTTTGATGGACACCAGTGCAGGAGTTATAGGACTCACCTTCAGGGTATTCCAGTTATTCTGACTGTGGGCATGAACATTTTGCTTGCTTGATAGGACAAGCCCAGGTCTTCCACTTTCAGAAAGAAGATGGGCTCATGCTGCAGCTCAGCTGGGTTTTCCCAGTCTCACACAAGACATTTCTCTCCTCTTCCTGTTGCCAGGTGTCCCCTGTAAAGTCAAGCAGATCTCTCCTCAGGAAATCAGATGCACCACAGAGGCTGTTGGCAAGGCCAGGAGGCTTGGTGCTCCCCAACCAGGTATGGTACTCAAATCACTGAGGGTCAAAACAAGCAAAACCACGTGGAAACAGAGGGCAGAAATCCTTTGGTGATTTCTCTCTTTGTGCATTTCCAAGCACACAGGGGCTTTCCAAACCAGGGCTTTCCAAAATGCTGTCTCCTTCAACATCAAGCCACTTTCTTCTAGGTTTGGTAGGGAGGAGGCCACAATAATGGTCAGAGGGCTGGAGCACTTCTGCTATGAGGAAAATCTCAGAGAGTTGGGGCTGTTCTGCAGGGAGAAGATTTGAGAGACCTCAGAGAACCTTTTTGTGCTTAGAAGGGGCTGTAAAAAAGATGAGGAGAGACTTTTTAGCAGATGGTGGAGCAGTAGGACAAGGAGTAATGGTTTTCAACTAAAAGAAGGGATTTTAGACTCCATATGATGAAGTTTTGGGGTTTTTTTGTTTTGTTTTTTATAATGGTGGTGAGACATTGGCACAGGTTAACCAGAGAGGTGGTAGATGCCCCATTCCTGAAAACCCATCAGGTCAGGTTGGATGAGGCTCTGAGCAGCCTGATCTACTTGAAGATGTCCCTGATGACTGCAAGGGGGGTTGGAAAAGATGACCTCTAAGGGTCCCTTCCAACCCAACCGACTCCATAATTTTACATCAAAGAAAAACAAGCTGGGGAGCTCAGCCCACCAGTTACAGATGGATGGTGGTGAGAGGAAGGTCAGCATGGTGTATAGTGCTGTGGAAAATGAGAGGAAAAAAGTATGGATAATATTTAGAGGAAGGAGAGCTGAACGAGAGCTACTGCAGAGGCTTTTGGGGACACTGCTTGAGGGGGGTCATTGCAGGGAGAAATTACCATGCATAAAATGAGTCTTAGCTCATTTTGACTGTGGGTCATCTCAGTACCTCCTCCTGCAAGAACAGGTATGTGAGCTTGCTTGGATGATCTCTGCAGATATTTCTTCTGCCTGGTGAAGGGTTTCAAGGGAGAACAAATTCCCTATAGTGAGATTTGTGTTCTGCCCTGGACTCCAAAAAAGCCCCACAAACAGAGCTAATTTATTATAATTTTCTGTTCTGGACTGCCTCCTTACAGCACTGATTCTAGCAGGTGCTCTGAGATTTTTGTTGGCTGCTACTGAGAACTCTTTCATTTTAACTTTCTAGGAAACAGAGGGCTTCTCTTTGAAGTCTGGGATGATGCCTCTGATCTGACAGAAGAAGGTCCTGGGTATAGATGGGAGTTTGTACCAAATGCCAGCTCCTCAGTAAGACTTCTGACTGGAGAAAAGAAGTCCTTCAGGTACTCAGTGATCTTGAGATGAAGCCATGGCAATCACCTTTAGCAGTATGAGGTGCAGCAATAACACCTGACAGCTCTTCATGGCAAAGCCTTATTGCAAAACTCCTATAAATCAAAGCAAACCCTCTGCTCCAAGGTCCTTTTGAAGCTCTAAGTATGCAGTGAAGTGTTATTTTTCTTCCTTTTCCTTTCACTTACTATTTCTCCTCTACCTGGCCTAAATGTGCTGAAATATCACCTAAGAAATTGCTGCAGAGGTAGAAGGAGCCTGCAGTTCGAGGTTGTTTTGGACCTCTGGCCAGATGTGGAGGGCCAGACCCTCAGGTGATGTTGGCAGCTGGAATGCGAATGGAGTTGATGGAAATACACAGATTTCCTGAGTTTTGGCACCTTAAACACTGTTGGTGTTTAAGTGTCTGGACATTGCCTGTCCAGATACACCCTTGAAAAGCTGTGCTATGCATGATTGTTTTAATTTTTCTCTCTCTTTTCTGGTTTTCTTCTCATTTGATCTTGAGCCTTTTCCTGCCTGTGCAGGGTTAAGACTTCTCTTGAGAAGAAATGCACATAAAATGGACCAGCAACAATCCCACACTTATTTTCATGGGGTTGTTCGTGCTTTTTTATCTTTTTGAAAACAGCATAAATCACATTTGATGTGCAAATGGTTGATTTTGAGGCTCCTTCACTTTAAAAATCTTTGATTTTCTTTCGTTATAACTTGCTCTCACAGTCTTTCCTTGTTAGTGTGTATGTGGAGGTTGGGTATGGGGTTGGTTGTTTTTTTTTTTTTAATTCATTCTGCTTTATATTATGGATCTTGTGCTTAGCTCCAGGCTTCGTGGATTTTTTGTGGCTCCTCAGACCAACAATTACACCTTCTGGATTCAGGCAGATGGTCCCACAGCTCTCTATTTAAGTTTGTCCCAAGATCCAGAACATAAGGTATTACTCCTGGCAGATGAGCTTGGGATAGGAAATGGTTTTACTTAAGGTCACAACAAATTTTCCCAGTGTGAATTGGTTTCCTGGCCCTTATTATGAGTCTGCTGCAGAGTGAAAGCTGTATGGTTACATTTGATGTTTTACATTTGGCCCTCTCAGCTTTTCAGTTCAGAAAAAATTCACTCTTGCAGCCAGAGTCTTTGAATGTCTTTTCCAGAAGAACTTTGTAATTTCAGCACATCACCATCACTAACAATCTGTGCAAGGGGAACCAGAGGCTTGATGACTGATTGCCTCAATTTATCTCCTTTTTGCCTGTTGAAATTTTGCCATCTCAAAACATCAGTCCTTCCCTTTTTAAAGCTGAGAGGATGCTATAAATGAAGGAGAGCTATTTCTCTGGGCTATATTTAAGCCTACCAACACCACAGGGGCAGAAGAAATATAAAGGAATTCTTATCTATGAAAAAAAAGTAGCATTACTGGTTTTCTTATAGTAATATACTACATTCCAGAAGGCTGTAGACATTATTTGTTCTGTTGTATTTGGAGGATATGAGATGCAGAACTGAAGCCATCCACAAAAAGTTGCACAGTGAACAGTTTTTTAGGACTAGAATTATCTTCTCTGCATCAGCCAACAGAATGACAGTTGGATGTGTTGATCTTAGAGGTCTTTTCCAGCTGTGAAAATTCTGTGATTCTTTATGGTGTTACTAGGGCTTAAGAATTATCTTCTTTATGATATTGAGCCCTAAGCCAAAGCTCTTTGAGATGATGATGACTTTTTCCTGTATAATAGGAACAAATGTGTCAACTCTCAACACATTACTGTAGCTATAAACAATTTTTTTTTTTTTTAAACTGTGTTATTGAAAAAAATGCCTTCTGGGGCTGGAGAAATATCTCTATACCAAATTAATTGGGGTGGTCTGGACACAGGTGAGAATTGCTTCTCTCCCTGCTGGCAATTCGGAGTGGTCTGAGAACTGGGTGAAGAGCTGGAGTGAGGGTTGGCAGCCAAAATCCCAGAAACTGGAGCTAACTGCTGGGTCAATGTACTACCTGGAAGCTCTGCATCATGGCAAGACACCTAGCAATGGGATGAAGGTTGGAGTCCAGATACATAACACATGGCTGAACCCCCACGTGGTGAACACCTACCACATTGAGAGACATGAAATTCGGGCCCAGGCTTTGCATCTTCCAGAAGTGCAGGTGAGTGCTGGGTGCTGGGCTCTGGGAGCTGGAGGAACCTTGATTCAGATGGCAGGGGTGGCAGCAAATCCTAATTGTAAAGGCCTTGTTGATGCTAGACATGAAAGTGGGTTCCCACCTTGGTTTTAACCTGCTGAGACAGTTGATGAGAACAGCATCGTGAGCTGAAGGGCTTCATGGCTTTAATATAAATGGGTGGGCACAGCTAAACCCTATGGTTTCATTACAATCTGCTCATGTTTATAGTGTAAATAATGCTGACTCCCCTCAGGTTTTATCTCACCTCATTAACTCATACTAATTAAAACAAGTTTGGGAGAGTTTTTATTTCCCCTCCTTAGTGACAGCAACCTGTGGGCTATCTGGTCAGCAGTCAGATGAGAGAAACTTTCAGCTTGATGAAGTGTTATGGAAAGAGGGAACATTTTCCTGGTGGTTAAACCCCACAGCTTCAGGTCAAAAGTTTTAGAGACCATTTGTGGCCGTTGGGGTTCCTACATGGGTCAAGTGTCCCTTGTGCTCCCATTAATCTAAGAACAGGAGATACCAGGTTTGAAGTCTCTGCTTCTCACCCAAGTTGTCTCTGTTTTCAGTTACTTACTTGCTCCTTTTTACTTGCCAGATGCTGACTGTGTCTGGCACAGGGTATTTCAGTATCTCCTGGAATAATGCCCCACGCAGAATGATCCCCACAAATGCTACAGCTCACCAGGTAGGTGTCATTAAACACAGCCCCAAAGTCTTCTGCTGGGGTGTAATTGGTGGCTTCTGGTACTTGACAGCAGTCAAGCATTTGGGCCAGAACCTGAGATGAATTTTACATGATGTTAGGGTGTTTTCTGTGACTAGGAGTGTACCACAGCATCTGCTCTTGGTCTATAATGTCTGCAATGAATCTGTGGTACCTTCTGAACCAGACCCTTGGATTTCTCCTCTAAGACCAGATGTGTAGCTCGTGGCTCTTGCTTCAGACAGGAGTTCTGATTTGGCTTCTTCAAAATTCCCATAACCTCTTCATGTGGTGGTTGTTGGTCACTGTTAAGACAACCCTGGGTGATAACTCCATGATAGTCATTAGACATCCACTCAACACCACTGGCAGAGCCTGGAGGGGCACACAGATGTCCAGGCTGTGATATAACTCATGCAAGAAATTTGTACCTATCTGAGGAGGCTTCTGGGCACCTAAAGGATGTCTCATACCCCTGGTATCGTATGTTGGAAGCTTACACTCAGTGTTGGGCTGAATTTTATTCTAACCCATTTGGCTTCCTGCTTCTTCAGAGCTGCCTTGCCCCCAGTCCCTACCTGATGAAAAATGTAGTGATGAGGTGTGTGTCAAAGCTCTCTTCTGAAATGATCCAGACACTGTTGTACTGTGACAGCTTTCCACTTTCTTATTGTTTTAAAGGTGCAAACAGTGATAGAAGAACTTCTTTCAGTAGGATGTGAAACCGAGCCAACTTCTGCTAAAATCCTTTTTCATGACGGTTTTGAGAAGGAAGGTAGGGATCTTCTCTGGCAAATAGCAGTATTTACTGTGAGAGTTAAAATAAATAAATTTTAAACTTTTAATGATAGTAAATTTACACTTTTAATATGTTTAAGTACATATGTTTATGTTGAATATTTGAATGTATTCTGATGGGGGAGTTTTTGGAACGAATATTAAACCCAACATGATTAATAAAATAATGAGAGATTCCTTCTGTAATATGTTGTACAAGTCAGTCATATTGTAACACACTTATCAAACCAGGTGATAAGTTTTGGTTTTTAGAAATATTAGGAGTAGAGACAAAAAATGCAAACTCTGTGGCATGGGGATATTGGTGATTCAGTATGTCTGCTGGAGAAGCAGTTTTAGTATAGCCCACAGCTACACCTCAGCCTGTGGAACTGCCTGATTCTGACTATAAAGGTCTTGGTTTTGAGTGTTTCTTGATGACTTTTTCTTTTTTTTCCCCCATAAAACACTGCTATTAACTTACTTTTGCTGGCTTTATTTCTCTTACTGGAAGAAAAGGTGAACTGTCAGTATGTGTTGAACAGATAAAAGTTTTATGTGCTAGGAAAAGAAGAAATCCCAACAGTTTTTCAGCAGTTTTGTTGATAGACCAATGGAACAAACATCTTCCAGGGGAAGGTGGATTCACTGTTGCTTTATACATCAATTCCCAGCTTTGCCAGAATTCTTTTTTTTTTTTTCTGGAAGAGAGGGTGGATTTGTTTAAACATATGGTTAAAGAAAGTGTTATTTGCCATGAAGTTTTATGGTCAGAAAAGTAACCTCTGGTGGTCCTTCCTCCTGTCTTTCAGCACCTTTAAGCTGGGGAACAATAGTTTTACAGATGTCCAACATATATCTGAGCAGAATACTTAAAGAGTAGGACTAACAAATTTTGAAATCCATTTCCTGTATTTTCATGAATCTTTATTTTTGTGTCTTCTCAATAATTTTTGAGCCTCTCATCCTCTGCTGTTTTTTTCTTATCTCTCTCAGATATGAAGGATGGCATTACCACAGGACAGGTTGTCAGTGGAACAGAACCTTTCTGTGGGAGGTTCAGTCTTCACAGACCAAGCCACCTGGTGAAAACTTCCCCATCAACTCTACCAAGATATTCTCTTACTGAATACACACATGTAAGTGGTTGCTCTTGATGAGGAGGTTGTGCTGGAGAGGGAATACTCGGATGTAAAATCATCTGGTTGGCTTAGACTTCATCCAGATCCACAAAGGATCATGGTTTTTTGACTATGCTTGTGGGCAGAGAAGAGTGGATTTTAATAAATGGCTGGCTGCCTTGAGATTCCTGAGCTGGAGATACTGTTTAATGCATCTGGCTGCTATCTGCTCCTGGGGATGTAACCTTTGATGAGGGAAAAGATGGGATGGTGTTGGGAAAAGATGGAAGATGCAGGGGTGACCACTCTTTGACAAAAGAAAAAAGCCTTGTTATCTGGGGATGCACTTTTGCCCACTTTCCTGCCCATCTCTACATCTATTTTTAACAGGATTAAGTTTTGATTTCAGCTCTCTCACCCTTTATTGCCACCTGGGGAGAAGCAAATAGTTGGGGGTTGAAAGGAAGAAGGCAGGAGGGAAAGACTCATCCCCAAAGCTTCCTGCAGTCCTTCCAGACTCCTTCCTGTTCCTCTTCTCCAAACTCTTCCAGTTCTATTTCTCCACTTGACACCCATCCCAAACCTGGGGTACACCTGCAAACCAAACCAGCTCCTCCAGTCTCCTCTCCTCCCTCCCAGGTACTTGAAATCCCTTTAGGTACTACCCAGCTATTTTTTACCCCAAAATGCCATGGAAGCTTGGGGTTAGTTTCAGGCTATGTGGTGGCAGAGATGTCACCTGGATGCCATGAACTGTCTTCCTCAGGTGCTACTCAAGGCAGTTTGACCTTAAGTGGTGAGCTTCATGGTTGACCTTGAACAAAATGCTTCCCAGCTAATGTTAAACTGGAATGAAAATAGGATTTAAGATTTTCTGCAGATTTTACATATAAATTATCCGTGATTTGATTTGTGAATTTTTTTTCCCCCTTTTTGCAGGTTTGTTTTGCACATAAAGGCCACATGAGCAATAGCTTTCATATCTCTGTGTCCTACACCAATGTCTCTTCATGTTCAGTGAAGAGGAGCCTCACCTGCCTGTGGGGTTTCAATGAAACTGACTCCAAAAGGTATCCAGACACTTCTAGTTACCAGAAATTACACTTTCCATAAGTTAGAAGTTGAACCAGGAAAACTGAGAGACATTCTTATTTCTGTAGGAAAGGAGTAGTCATCTGGGGCAAGCTGACATGTTCTGTCCCTGCACAGACATTCCTGGAATGTATTTCAATTTTTTTTTTTTTCTTTTAGGACTTACAGAGTAAATTGGAATGTTTATTCTTAAATGCTCTCTCACCTTAGTAATGCACAGATGGAGAGCTTGTTCTGTTTCTGGTAAACACACCAGAAGTTATATGAGGACATCAGTTTCCCAGTTTCTTTGGTGACAGTGAGTGATTTTTCTGCACTGAGAGAGAGAGATGAGTTGGTTTTTGCTTTTCCTCTGGAAACTTATGAGATCATTGGTACACAAAATTTTGGAAATCAGTGTACTGTTTGATTTTCTTTCTTCACCTAGAGTTACATGGGGAGAAAATATTTGGTGTTAGATGTAAATCTTGGGGCAGGTGGAACTTCAGGAAGGGAAGATGTCAGTTTGGGTATCTGTAGGGTTGTGTGAGGAGTGTGGGTGCATGCCTGGAAGGGGCTGGGATTAAATTCCTATGTGATAGAGACAGCTGGGAGCCTTGAGCAATCATCTGGCATTCCCAAGGAGTCTGAACTCTGGATTGACCCCTGCTGAGGTCACTGATGCTATTGTAGTGTTTTGGCCAAAAATAGAGCAGTGGTAGTCATTCCCACATCCAACACTTTTGATGCAGAGGAGGACATCTAAGCAGAGATGTTTAGCTTTGTTTTTCACCATGGGGAACCCACCAGGAACTTGTAGAAAGTGACCACAAACCACTAAGCAACTGTCTTGTGTATGAGTAAGTAACAATAGTAAGAACAGCAATACCTGATATTACCTGGAAGCTTCAAAAAACACCTCAAAATCTGGTTATTGCCACCACCTCATGACAAAAAAGAGCTTGCACAATCTTGGTGTCTTCCAGCTGGACATTTTCTTGCACTGACCTCTGGAAAGGGTGTGGGAATCTCTCCACCTTTCTCCAGGACCTCCCTGCCAATTCCCCAGTGTTTGTGCATCAGATTGAGTTGCTGAGCTCTGGGCTGCAAAAGAAAACATCTGGGTCATTTTACCTTGATGAAGTCATCATTGCAGACAGAGCTGTGACTGGTAAGGGAATCTGTCTTTTAATTTTTGTTGATGGTGACCATCTTTCCAGGGTACTCCATTGAAATCTTTAATGGTTAGAGGGGAAAGGTATTTCCCAATGGGCACAAAAATAATTTTGTTTTCTTGATTTTATATTTTTTATATGGTAAAAATCAAGAAGGAATCGCCAAACTTCAATATTCTTGGTTTATTTGAAAATATGTTTCTACAAATGTAATTCTTGAATATTCTTACCAGATTATTCTTGCCGTGAATATTCTTGAGTAGTCAGACAAAACCAAACCCAAGCAGATGTTTCCAGCTATAAAATGAAATTAACCTAGGCCTAGTGACAGCTGCTCTCCTTACTCTAATGAATCTTGTGTTAATTTTCTTCCAGTTTTGCAGAGGCATCCCAAACCCCCTTGTCCAGGTGGGAGAATAGTTGAAGCCGTATCTGTGGTGGGGTCTTCTTCCACTTACAATGTGTCCTGGATAGTGTCTGGCTGTGGAGCAAGTCTGCCCCTTCTCTCTCCAAGGTAGGGACAGTGAGTAAATTGTCTCAGCCCCATGTAAAACCTTGTGTAGATCCCCCTGATGTGTCTGGAGATGGTTTCTGTCTGAGGCAGATCATGAGCAGCAGTGGGGGATGTGATTGCAGCTTGGCAACCCCTGTGCTTTCATTGGGGTCTTCTCCTCTAGGCATTTCAAATGGGCCATCTTCAAAAAAGCTGGAAGGCAGGAGGGCTCTGCAGAGGAACCTGGACAGACTGGAGAGTTGGGCTGATTCCAACAGGATGAGGTTCAACACGGCCAAGTGCCGGGTCCTGCACTTTGGCCACAACAACCCCATGGGGAGCTCCAGGCTGGGCACAGAGTGGCTGGAGAGCAGCCAGACAGAGAGGGACCTGGGGGTTTGGATTGACAGGAAGCTGAACATGAGCCAGCAGTGTGCCCAGGTGGCCAAGAAGGCCAATGGCATCCTGGCCTGGATCAGGAACAGCGTGGCCAGCAGGTCCAAGGAGGTGATTCTGCCCCTGTGCTCAGCCCTGGTGAGGCCACACCTCGAGTCCTGTGTCCAGTTCTGGGCCCCTCAGGTCAGGAAGGAGATTGAGGTGCTGGAGCAGGTCCAAAGGAGGGCAACCAGGCTGGTGAAGGGACTGGAGCACAGATCCTATGAGGAGAGGCTGAGGGAGCTGGGGCTGTTCAGCCTGGAGAAGAGGAGGCTCAGGGGAGACCTCATCACTCTCCACAACTCCCTGAAAGGAGGTTGGAGCCAGGGGGGGGTTGGTCTCTTTTCCCAGGCACCTCTCAACAAGACAAGAGGGCATGGGCTTAAGTTGTGTCAGGGGAGGTTTAGGTTGGATATTAGAAAGAATTTCTTTACGGAGAGGGTGATCAGACATTGGGATGGGCTGCCCAGGGAAGTGGTGGATTCTCCATCCCTGGAGATATTTAAAAAGAGACTGGATGTGGCACTCAGTGCCATGGGCTGGGAACCGCAGCGGGGGTGGATCAAGGGTTGGACTTGATGATCTCTGAGGTCCCTTCCAACCCAGACAATTCTATGGTTCTATGACTCTGGTGGGCCTCAACATCTCAGGGAGGAAGATGCAAGAGGAACCAGTGCATGTTTTAAAAATGAGTGGGCTGGTCAGTGTCAGTGGGTATCTCCAAACCAAACCTGTCTCTTTCTCCTAACTATCCACTTGATATGCTTTAATATGGTTCTTCAAGCTTGGGACAGGAACCTCAACCAAAATCTGACTCGCTGGCTTTACAGTACAGGAGTCCCTTGGATTTTGTAACCTAGAAATTTGCTCTTCGGACCACACGGCTGAGCTTTGACTCTTCAGCTGTTAAACAGACATTTAACCACATGGTGGCATCCTTGTACCACAGATGTGTGGTACACATGTAACTTGAGTGGCAAGAGATAATACATTTTAAGTTTTTAGAAACTAGGCTTTGAGTGAACTCGAATACGAAATATCACTGCTGTTCAGGGGAGCTAAGATTTTGGTAGACTCAAGGAGACTGCAAGATGACACAGGAAAACTTTTTTCCTTTACGTTGCAGCTGCTCTCCAGGCTGCATTGTGTTGGTCTTGGAAAACCACGAGTCCTGGGAGTAGGACTAGGTTGTGCTTGGTGCTTCATGAACTGTTCCTGCTATTATAATTTTAAAAAACCCAGTGCTTTCCCATTGTTTTTTGTTGTGTGCATTGCCCACATGATGTAGGTGTAAGTTGGGAATATCCAATTCCCCCTGAGCTCTGAACATACTCCTCCTGGGGCCAAGAATGTTGAAGGAAACGTTCAAGAATAGGATTTGTGGGTGACGTGGGGTGTTAGGAGTTGGGGGTCTTGACTGCTAAAGCTTCATGTGAACCTTCTCTGTCACACAGAGGTGCTTTGCTTGGGGAAGGCTCTGAGGAGATGGGATACCTCTGTGTCTCCACAGAGGATGTGGGAGTCAGTCTCACAATTCAGAGACTGCAAAAATCATCACCACCTCTTGGAGGGACCTTCCGAATCCACTTGGCCAGTAAGGTGATATCAGGTAAGAGAAAATGCAAGTAGAGATCCTAGATGTCTTTTGCAGGAAGCCAAGTGAAGAAGATACAATACTGAACCTTTGAAATACTCAGGGTAGAGGCTGGTAAGTTAAACCCCCTGTGATAGTTGCTAGGTCTTTGTGTTTGGTGCCCTTCAAGCCAGGAGTTAAGGACTGTAGGCAGGACAGTATTTCTAGATGTTTGGGGTTGTTCCAAAATGGATACAATCACTATGAAATAATTGTTAAAGGACTTTGAATCAGATCCTGAATCGGCATTTTGTCAAGGTTTAATGCTGGCCCAGCAATTAAACTGAATAACAGTTGCTCTCTATTAATCCCCCTCCCTTCCCTGATAAGGAAAGGAGAGAGAATAAGGGAGAGAGACTTATGGGTTGAAAACTAAACTACACAGCTCTAATGGAACAGTAATGATAAATAGGAGAAATTACCAAATATATACAAATATACAGGAAAAATTGATACCACATTCCTCCTCCCTTTCCCCCAATAACTCTCACATCACCACCGAGGCTGCAGGGCAGCCCTGGGAAAGTCCAGGCTGGAATCCTGGGGTCAGCAGCAGTTGGGAGCTGGAGGCAGGAACACACAGATTCAGGCTGGCATGGATCAGGAGCACAGGCAGAGGAATGGATGGAATCCTCCCAGGATGCTGAAGCAAAACAGGGAACAGACAAGGAGGGGAAGCAGGAAGGTCAGGAAGAGCAGGAAGGGGTTTGACCCTTGTGATCCCTCAAATTTATACTGAGTATGAGGTGTATGGGATGGAATACTCTGTTTGGTCAGTTCTGGCATCTATCTTGTCCAGTCCTCCCCAAAGGAGGGGTTCAGGTGGGACCTCTTTTCTCCTTCTGCAGTGTAAAATGTTCCTCAGAGCTGAGCAGTGTCCTTGGCTCTGCACACCAGTCTCTGGCAGTAACTATAACCATGGAGTGTGATCAGTCCCAGAAGCAGACACTGACTGAGAAACTTGCTGTTAATTTCAGCAAGTGCAGCTACTTACAAGAGACTGAGCTGAAAGCAAAAGTACAAACCAGAAAATCACCTTTATCCTGGCCCAAACCAGGACACATTTTCACATCCTCAGGTTTCATGATGCTGATGTTTCTCCAGCACGTGTGCTTCTGGTCTTCTTGTATGACAGGACTTCTGCAGGTTAAAAAATTAACAAATTAATTATCTTCTAGGATTACTAGAAATTATTTTTCAGATATCACAAAAGTTTTTGTGCAAGGAATTGCCTGATTTGAATTAGTCATCTTCTAGATGTGCTAGATTTTCTGGTGTTTGGCTTAAAGAAGGTCAGAATGAAAATGAGCAGGTTAGTAATATGAGCAAGGACTGAAGAAGTGGTGAATGACTTATAAAGTCAAATAATAAAAAAGGAAGATGCAGCATGAGCTTATTTGTAAAATAACTCTTTGCTTCCTGTTTTCACTTAAGATTTTCCTAGAATGGCTGAAGGTCGTTGTCTTAGTAGTGCCCAGCTTTGAACACAACAGTTTAAAAATGTGCTCCGTTCCTCTTGCCCTGTTTCCAGGTCTTGTGTTTTCTCCTCTTTCTTATGAACCAGTGTCAAGAGATTTACTGTATCTGCAGCTTTGAACGGCTACAGGTATTTATGTCAAAAGAAGCAAAACATCATTTGCATTTATTTGGGATTGAACTCGACAATGTCTTCTTCAGAGGCTGACATCCCCCCTATGCTTCTCATCTAGGACATTTCTGACTATTTTATTTTGAAGGAACATGACTTGCATACTGACATTTCATGTAGCTCCACAGTGTAGGCTTCACGTAATGAAAAGATTTCTGATGGAGAGATGTTTCTAAATTTTGTGAGCTACTAAATAGTGCAGATCTTTCGGTATTTGGGACCCAGTAATTTTTCCTCTGCTACTTGTTGGCACCTACAGATGTCTGAACCACAGCAGTCTCACACTAAAAATGAAAAGTCTTTTTTTCCTAAGCAGCAGGTAGATGTGCTCTCCTAGGCATGAGGATATCCACTTCTTTTCTGATGTCTTTTTGCAGGTGTTTCAGTGCACATCTCCTCCCACCATCTCCGCAAGCTTTTGCAAGACAACGTAGATGACTCTACAGCCCCATACTTCAACACCAGTGACTTCATTGTGACCAGAGACTCAAACTCTTGCTATGAAAGCATTTGGACACTGACTTGGAAAACAAAAACTGGGGACTTGCCCAATGTTATCAATGTACAGTAATTTCTCTTACTAACACCTGCTTTGAACCCCATTCAATGTGAATTTTGATTAATTCTCCCAGCATTTGTTTTCATGCAGACCTTAAGCTAAGTGGCTTCCTGCTAGGAATAGCAGCTCAAGCAGATTCCAGATTAGATGATTAAAAAAAGCAATTGCTGTTACAGGAGGAGAAATTGCATCTTCAGAGTCTGTGCTTCAAAATGAGGAGGCTGGAATGTAATTTCTGCACTTCATTGCAGCTTTGCAGAATAAAAGGAATGCTATACCCAAGTGAAAGCTATTATAATTGCATTTACATTCCAGTAGAGTAACTGAAGCTCAATACAGATTTGTGGCATCGTTCTTGGGACAAAAAGGTTTTTTTCTTGCAGACTATTCTGTATTGGGTTCAAATAAAGTTCCCAAAGGTCCCAGGTGAAGGTTCAGTTCACACTCTCCCATCCCAAGATTTATCACTGAAGTCTTGATTTTAGTAGAAAAGTCTGCTTTGAATAAGGACTCAGACTGAGATGCTTCCTACCCCCAAAAGAAAAATTATTTCTTTGTATATCCACCTTCCAAAAATGTAAAATTGTCTTCAACAAAGCAATGAGTTCTTTTGTTCAAAACATTGGCTTGGATGGTGAAGAAACTTGACATGCATTTTCAGATTTGAGGGGAAGATGTTCATAGCTCTTTCCATGCAAAATTCCAAGTGATACCTGACTTCTGAATCTCTTTGCCTCATTTTCTTCTCTGCCAGATGAGGATGGGAACATGGAGTTTTGTGAAGTCTTGGGTAATGACTTAGAACTGAAGAGAGGAGTCATGGAAGAAGCTTAAGAAGAGATTTCTATTTATTATTTGCTGTCTTGTAAAATTCTCTATGAACTCCAGGGGAATAATTTTCATTTAAAATCTCAGGTTGGAAATGGACAATTTTACATTTTTTTTTTTTCTCCCTAGGTCTCTGCTGAAAATCTCACTGGTCTGAAGCCAACTGTTTCTAGTCGTGTGGTTTATGATGGGGGTGTGTTTATTGGGCCAATATTTGGAGACATGCTTGCTACCTCCAATAACAAAACACAGGTGAGAAGTGCTGTAATGCTTCCTGCTGATTCACCTGGGTCTTGTAGATCTAGGAGTGTCAGAGGTATTCAGGTACCTACTTCTTTCTGCCTCTAAATCCTTTCAGAAATCTACGGTTCTTTGCTTTGCCATAAATCAATCAGATTCTTCCCAGTGGTTTGTGCAGCAGGATTTTCCTCCAAGGGCTATTGCAAGTGGGGAGAATGATCATCAGAGGTGACCATTCAACCAAATGGTGACATGGAACTGAGTGAGTCCAGAGAAGGGCCATGAAGATGATCAGAGAGCTGGAGCATCTCTGCTCTGGAGCCAGGCTGAGAAAGTTGGGGTTGTTCAACCTGGAGAAGAAAAGGTTGAAATGGGGAGACCTTAGAGCACCTTCCAGTGCCTGAAGGGGCTCCAGAAAAGCTGGGGAGGGACTTTTGGCAAGGGCCTGGAGTGATGGGATGAGGAGGGATGGTTTAAAGCTGAAAGAAGTGAGATATAAATGAGATATGAGGAAGAAATTCTTTGCAATGAGGGTGGAGAGTCACTGGCCCAGGTTGCCCAGAGAAGCTGTGGCTGCCCCATCCCTGGCATCTGACTCTACAGGTCTACGAGGTAGGTGTGGATGTCAAAAACACCTCTGTTCCCTTCCCAGCTCTAAGGTAACCTTCTCTCTCTCTAGGTGGTGGTGATGGTGAATGATATCCTGGCAAACTGTTCAGGGTCATGCTCTTTCCAGTTCAGCCAGGAACTGACACCCTTGGTCAGTGATGTGGAGTATGCATCAGGTAAGGGGGCTCTGTGTCTGAAGAAAATTTCAAAAATGCAATACAGTGAAAAAAGGTCTGCCAGATGCTGATGATCTTGTGTGCATGTGTATTCTTTTGGAAATTTCTGATTTTATGGAAACTGTGCCTTTTAATGGTACATTTCTGATGAGCTACAGTCTGAAAATGCCCAGCACAGGCACATTTTTACCTCAGCAAGAACATGTCAGAGGCATAAAGGAGAGATAAACAGTGACAAGCTTGGTGCTTAAAGCAGAAGGTGGCACTTGGTTTAAGTTATTTTTAGTAAAAACTTATGAAAATAAATAGGTCAAGAGAGGTTCTCCTCCTCTACTCTGCCCTGGTGAGGCTGCATATGGAATATTGTGTCCAGGTCTGGACTTCTCAGTTCCAGACAAGAAACTGCTTGAAGGAGATCAGTGCAGAGGCTCAAAGATGATTAAAGGAGTGGAACTGATGAGGAAAGGCTGAGGGATCTGGGGCTCTGCAGCTTGGTGAAGAGGAGAATGAGGGGTGAGCTCATTAATGTTCATAAATATGTACAGGGTGAGTGTCAGGATGGAGACAGGATCTTCTCTGTGATGTCCCAGGATAGGACAAGGGTCAATGGATGAAAGTTGGGGAATAGGAGGTTCTGTGTAAACATAATGAAAACCTTTTTCACTGTGAGGGTGACAGAGCCCTGGCCCAGGCTGCCCAGGGAGGTTGTGGAATCTCCTTCTCTGGAGACATGAAAAATTCCCTTGGATGTGTTCCTGTGTGTCCTGCCCTGGATGATCCTGCTGGGGCAGGGGGGTTAGACTGGATGATCTCTTGAGGTCCCTTCTAAACCCTGACATTCTGTGAAGTAATAGTTGAACAGGGGCAGGAAAGAATATACTTCACGGGGGAAAATGGGATGTCATCAGTGTTGTACTTTTTAAGATGTCCTGGTGAAGACGGTTAAAAAAAACATGTAGTAGATGTAGGTTGAAAGTAAATCCTGAGCATTACTGCCCCAAAATTCCTGAGTCAACTTGTTAATTGTGTTCTTTCAGATGATGGGCCCCAGGCCACAGTAGTTATCAGGGGATTTGGCTTCACTGAGGAGAAACCAGCCCTGCAGGTTGAGGTGAACAACACAACCTGCCACATCATGACATTGAAAGGGACAGAAGTGGTGTGCCAGATGGAGAGGCTGCCAGTTGGAATCTACCAGGTGACACTGCTGGTGAGACCTTATGGCTTCGCACTCAACGCCAGCACAGGAGAAGGCATCTCCCTAAGGGTTGAGCCGAAGCTGGTAGATATCAAACCTCCTACAGCTTCAGAATTTGGTAGGTCTGAATGCCAGAGTGGTTTTAAGGGGATGTCTGCTTTCTACTTCATGGTTTTTATGGTGTGTTTCAGTTCTTCTGTACTTTGACTACCAAGATCTGACAAAAAAATTAAATAATATGGCTGGAAAGTTGCATACTCCAAAATACTAGGTCAAGTTTTTTAAAACTTGTGGAGGCAGTCAGTTTCCTGACTACTTTTGTTTGAAAGGTATGGTCCGAGAAGGCCATTAGAATTTCATGGCTCATCTTCCTGTATCTGTTTGACACATAGCTTTGGAGAATTTGGATTAATCTGATTTAACTGTGAAACTGCTAAACTTTGCTTCTTCCCAATCCAATGGATAGGAATTCCTGTTCTGAGTGAGGAAATGGAAATCTCATCTGTGTTTAAATAAAAAGCTGAGAAACCTAGAGAAGCTCAAACTAAACTGAAACTCCTTCCATTTCATTTACCTTTCCTTCCCTTGAAAGAAAATGAAATAAAGGGTGATACATTCCATCCCTGGAAACAAGGACTTGGAATATTTTTCACAGCACTCTGGGACCAAAGACCCATTATGGCTCTCATCTGCCCTGTATGTGACACAGATGAGAGGACTTCACCTAGAATTTCCAGCAAGGGGTTTAGCCAGCTGAGCAAAACCAAAGGCTGTAAAAAGCCATCCTTTTTTTTTTTTTTTTTTTTGAGCACATCACTTGTTTTCAGCTGCATTCTAGGAATACACCTAGAAACCACATGACCCAGGTCACCTCTGACTATCCAGCTTTTGTCTGGAAACCTCCTAGTACTGAGGTGCTTTGAGTTCATGGTAACAAACTTCCCTGAGAGCAGGAGTACTGACCTGGGTACCACTTCTTTTCTTTGTGTTTTGATGGAGTGTATAGCAAGAAAGATTTTTTTTTTTAAAATTTTTATTTTATTATTATTATTATTATCCTTCCAGTGGAAGGGCCACTATAGCTCAAAGTTCTGAGTCACTGCTTTAGTTCAGTAAAAAAAAAACCCACTAAAACTCAAATTAAAAAATCCAACAATGGCAAGTTTTAGTGCTTGGGCCTTGCTCCTCATTTCCTTTGCTGACAATCCAGTTCTCCCAATTACAGTGATCTGTCACTCATTAAAAAGGAAGCAAGTATAATGTCATCTTACATTACATATGCCTTGAACATTTATAATTGGAAAGAATTACAGCTTCCATCTGTGTTTTTAATTTCTTCCCTTTAAAATACCTCTCATCAATCTTGTTGTGACGAGCACATATGCACTATTTCATTGCATATGGATATAAGTGAAGATATCAAAACTTGAGAGCATCAGCCTTTACACAACACACATGGAATTTTGTACTCTAAATCTGAGGCTCCTCATCTGACAGCTATCACATTAGACAAGTGGCTTCAGTTTTGTGTTCTTGCTGCTAACTTAATGTTAGAGGAGAGGAAGCATTGTGTTCTTTGCTGTTTTATTGGGTCCCTCTTGTCAAAGTATCACTGGTCCCAGTGGTACTGTACTGGGAGCTCCCAGTGACCTAACTCTCTACGTGTGGGATGCCTTTCTAAAGATACTACAAAGCTCCAGCAGATGGAAAGAGCTTGCTATTAACATATTTTATTGCTGTTTGCCTGGTTTTGCTGGCAGCCAGACAAAATCTAGAAGATTAAACTTCTAGACTTCTCCGTGGCTTTAAAGAATTAGCAGAGAACAGTGCTTTGGGAACAAGGGACTCTGCCATCAACATATAACAGCTTTATCATAGAAGTTGACTTACATCACACATGAAAAGCATCATAAAAGCTCAGCTGGTTTGTGATAAAGCCACACAGAAATACATATAGACAGTCTGCTATAATGTTGCTCTTTGAGTGTTCTGTCTGTCCAGCCACTGAACCTCTACAGTACTGATAACCAGAGCAAAGAGCTCTAAAAAAACCCCTCTAAAAATTTAGAGCAAATAGCTCTAAAAAAAGTTTCGAGCAAATTTTTTTTTTTTTTTTTACATTTGTATCTGAACTGCACTAGAAAAAGAAAGTAAATTCAAGTTAGAATTGCTATTAGCCTTCACTCCTGTTTTTTTTTCCCCCTGTTTCTCTCTGGATTGCATGGGTATCTTTTAGGCAATTGGGACAAAAAAAGAGGGGCACCTCAACTATTGCCACTGGAACTGGGTGCTGCAGAAAGACACGGTCCAAGTGCCTTGTTTTGGGTGTAATCCTGCATGTAACTGAGGAGGCTCAGCTCTGGCTGCCACAAAACAAAGATGAGGTTGCTCAGTGCTTCCCACAACCTCCATGCCTTTTCTCCTAACTCTGTTAAATCCCAAGCTCTGCTAAGTCCCTTTTCTAATCTAAGTTTCCTGCTACAAGCTTTTTTATTTATTTTTTTTGGCAGTGGGGTTCTTGGCAGCCATCTGAACTTTCAAAGCACCTGATGTGTTAAGCTCATTTTCCATTCTTAGTGCTTCTTCCTTCCTTCCTTGCTCCATCCTTGGGCTGGGGTTCTTTCTAAAGGTGAGATAGCAGACTTTGCTGGCTTAAATAAGCAAGAAGTCATTAAAAAATAAACCAAGAACAAACCCTGTATCAAATAGATATATCAAATAGATATCAAATAGAAGAATCTCTGGTGAAAGAGAGGAAGGCAGGAAGAGAAAGGTGGAAGCAGATCATCATCAAATCATCTGAGAGACAATACTGACTTTTTATAGTCACCTATTAAGAAAGAATCCTTTGCATTAAAAATATAATCATAATGCATCTTGAATGTGATGGAATAATTGGCTTTGTAGGAGGACTGAATGTTGCTCTCAGGGGGACCAATCTGGAAGGGGTAAACCTGGTGCTGTTTGGATCTCAGCCTTGCCAAATTTTGGAGGATGACAGAAATTCAACAAGAATTGAATGTAAAGTACCCCCTCAGGTAAGAAATCACATTTTTTGGGGGGAAACAGTCAACAGCCTACAGCTCTTTCTATGTTTTTCTGGCCTGGGAAAACAAGGGGAAGAGCAAACAGTAATCCAAGTTTTGCCTATGGGACAATTTACCATGGACTCCACCTACAGTTAAGACCAGCTTAATTGATGATAGGTGATTTATGAAAACCAGTGAACAGAAAAAAAAAAAAAAAAAAAGATCCAGACTGCAATGTGATTAGCTAAGCCTCACATGAATAAAACTGGGGCTTTGAACTCCAGCATAACTTCCTCTGAACACTTTGAGTTGTACCCAGGACGATGCTGACAGTTTCAATGTAGGGATAACTGTGACTATGACCACGGTTTAATTTCCTAGTGTGAATATAGCAAATGAAAATCTGCATAGTCAGGGGTCAGGTGAAGATTTCTACTCTCCAAGGATGTCCTTTTAAAATTAACCTAACTGTACATGTTAAAGTAGAGTCTGCTGTATATACAGATATAATCAATGCCATGTGCCTGACTTAGTAATTATGCAATAATATAAAGAATAACATTTTTTTACTGGTTCATTCCTACAGCTGACATTTTCTTTGTTTCTTTCTCTAGGGGACAGAAGATGCTGCTGTCCATGTGACACTGATTTCTGGATCCCTGTCAATAACAGTAACCAACTTGTTCCACTATGATCCTTCCTTGAACCCAGCTGTTGTGTCACTGAGCAGAAACAGAAGTGGCATAGCAGGTGAAAAGATGTGTATTTGGCATTGCCTGTAGGAGTGTTATCATTGCTGCTGGTAATGGCACAGTAGGAATTTAGGTCTATGGAGTCTGGTGATCCAAAGATGTTTTTGGGTTTTTTTTGTTATTGTTTCCTTTAAACTTGTATTCCTCATGCTTCCCGCTAGTCCTGATGAATCCTGGTTGTTTTTCTCTAGCACACATGAGATAATGTGTTGCTTGTCCTAGACCAGTATGGATGATGCCCACAGGATGTCAGGTGTGGTATAGTGATCTTCTTGTGTCACATTTCTCTAACTTTGCTCTGAAATTATTGCATTTATTCATTCTTGGTAACAGGTTCAGCCATGATAAGAGTTTTACTCTATTTCTGTGTGTCAACCAGACAACAGATTTCTAGTATCCCATTTCTTCAAGGATTCCATAATCTGATTTTTCCCCACTTTCTTTTTGCAGCCTCTCCAGGGCACACCTTAATAAAGCTCCTCCCAGCTCAGAAATCTGGCTGGAATGAGTGGGGATTCAAGGAGTTAGGTGGCTGCCAGTGGTGAAATGCATTCCTTGCTGCATGTCCAACATTTCTATTCCCTTCCCCAAATGCCCTTGCCATTTTCTATTACTCCAGAATGCAAAAATAAGAGAAAACATCCTCGATCTTCTGAACATTATTCAGATACCATTGCACCAAAGGGAGATTTCTCTAGCTCCAGGCAGCCCAGGTGCAAAGAATTCCTTAATTTTATAGTGTCTTGTGAATGATCGTGTGTCCAAGTCCAATCTCCTACTCTGAACCTCCATGACTTCATTTTTTAATGTAATTTTCCTCCTATATAATAAAAAGAATAAATACATTACACCAATGCCTCCCAGGCATCTAGGATTAATCTGACAGTTGACCAAGAGTCCAGTGAGTTCATACTATTAATATATTCAACTTCTCAGGCTTTCAAACTTGGACTCTTCACTCAGGTAGAATTGAAAGTGGTTTCAAGTAGTTCTGGCAGCAAGATCTGCTCAGAGGAGTTGGTAGGTGAGGGGAGTTTTATTCAGGCTCTCCTGCTTCATGGAAGGCAGAGACTTCTCCAAAGCTGGGGCTGCAGAGATGGATGGCAATGGTGACCATTCCTGCTGTGGAGGTGATGCTAAAACCAAGTGACCCTGGCCTCTGCTTGGGAGGCAAAATTGTTACTCAGATCTGAATCTCTACTAAGGATTCATCAACCTAGAAAGGTTAATTTTGATTAAGACAAAAGGAGAGAGTAAAGCAAGTGGAGGGACTTTTGAGAAGGACAGGGAGTGATTGGATGAGGGGGAATGGTTTAAAAACTGGAAGAGGGGACATGAAATTCTTTGCTGTGGGGGTGGTGAGACCCTGGCCCAGTTTGGCCAAAGGTGTGACTGTCCCCTCCCTGGAAGTGTTGGGAGGCCAGCTTGGATGGGACTGGTGGGACGTGTCCCTGCTCATGGTAGGGGGATTGAAACCAGATGATCTTTATGATCCCTTCCAACCCAACTTTTTCTCTGACAGCCAAATTCACAATGCTAATCTACTAAAATAAGCCTGGGGGTTGTTGCAGGGAGGCCAAGGGCTTGAGTAGAGTAGGAAACCACTGTGGTCTTCATTTTTTTTTTTGTGTTGAGCTGATGGACATGACTGGAACTGCTCTGGCATGATGGGACTCCAAGCTCTTCCTTGTGCAATGGTTACGCGTACTAAAATAATTCTTGCCAGAAACACTGAGATATTTTCATCCATTCTCCTCTCTGCAGGTGGTCAGGAGCTTTGGATTGGAATATCCCAGTTTGCCAGCTACCAAGGCTCAGACATCAAGGTCCAAATTGGGGACTCATGGGCACAGATCCAAGCACAGACCAACCATAGTGTTAATGTGACCCTTCCAGCCTTGGCTGCAGGATGGTACAATGTTTCTGTCATCATCAATGGCATTGCTGTCACTTCAAAGAGGTGTGTGAATGCAGGAACTTTCCTTAGGATATGAATTCCGTTCTCCATCTCGCTTTGTATTTTAGGGTTAATCTGAAAATGAAAGCGAGAGTTTTCAGAGATTCTGTACTTGATGGTGAAATCTGCAGTGTGGTGTAAAATTATGAATAATTATCAAGGCATTTATTGATCTGTGGAACCCAAGTCAGCAAACTGCTAATGCCAGTCAATTAACTCCCCTTGGATCAGTGGGAGGCAGGAGAGAAATATTTTTAGAAAAAAACAGTGGATTTGATGAAAAATGCATATTCAGGCAATCAAAGGTATTCAGATTCAGGTCAAATGCAGATAAATCCTGCTGTAGGAAAACAGGAGAAGAAGAGAAACACTTTTCATGAGAAAAACAAAAGCTAGTTTGAAAAGTAAGAAAAAAATGAAAAAAAATAATGCTTTGTTTGGAGAATTTTTAAATGATGCTGTTTCCATCTTTTAAGGTGACACTTCAAGTTCATGCCTAAAAAAACGTAGTATAAATGAATCAAAACATATGGGAAAACTGACCTGAAAGTGAGAATGCAACAAAGCATTCACAGGCAGTGCAGTTTTGCTCCTGAGCCACGTAGCTCTCACCATGCTAGGAATGATCCTGATCCAGTGGTGCTGGGGAGAAGGGAGCTGCTTTTAGAGCTCAGAAGCCACCCTAAGCTACATCGTGTTACGTTAATGAACCTCAGAAAGTGAAAGGCTGATGTGAGTGGGATGAGATGCTGGGGTTCATCCCATCTGATGCCTGTTAACAGCACCATCACTTTGTCTCCAGAGGTAGAGTGGAGGGAGCTGGGTCATCCCAGGAGGCAACTCTGGTCTCTGGTGGGCTGGATTGGAAGCATGGGAAGATCTACTTCTCTTAATGTGTCTTTTTAGGGCAGAGGGTATTTCTGACAGGAGGGTGATAAGAAGGAAAAACAGAGGTAGGTGGGAGGGAAGCAGAGGTACATCTGTAGGGATCTCCATGGGCTTCTGGAGGTTTGGTCTGGGTTTTCTTTTCGTGCAGTTTTCTCTGCGGTCTGGTGGGAGGATGCAAGGAGAGGAGGCAATTGGGATGTCTCTCAGAGGAGGCTGAGATTTTTTTTTGAGACCTTATTGCTCTCTACAGCTCCCTGAAAGGAGGTTGTAGGGAGGTGGGTGCTGAGCTCTTCTCTCAAGTGAGAAATGACAGGACCAAAGGAAATGGCCTGAAGTTGCACCAGGGGAGGTTTAGACCAGATGTGAGGAAGAATTTCTTTATTGAGAGAGCAGTCAAGCATTGGAATGGGCTGCCCAAGGAGGTTCTGGAGTCACCATCCCTGGAGGTATCAAAAAACTGTAGATGAGGCACTTGAGGGCATGCTCTAGTGGGTGATACAGATATTGACACATATATTTTATTGGGGGATGTTGACAGATCAATGTGGCGATCTTAGAGGTCTTTCCCAACTGTGATAATTCTGTGATTCTGTCTGAGGGCATAGCTGCAGTGGGATCCATTTGGCAAAAAACCCTCCCCATTCTTCCTTCTTTTGATGGGCAATTCAGTTACACCTCATGGATTAAATTTGGCCCAGAATTTGCCACTTCTTAAGTGCCCACAAGAGATGTGTCTTTAATCACATGGAAAAAATTAAAGTGTGGGGTGGAGTTCTCACTGTGACATTAAACAAAGGGGAGATGCCAGGATGGTCTTTGGCCTTCCAGCCTAGAAGGAGTTAGAATAGCACTGCATAAGGAGAGAAAAATGTAAAAAAACCCCCATAAAACAAATCCCTTTTTCTGTTGCTTGTGTTTTGCAGGGTTGAGCCGTTAATCCAGTACCTCTCAGAGATCCTCAACATAGAGCCCTGCTGTGGCTCCTTTCTGGGTAAACAGCATTGATACATCTGCAGCCACTTATAGGGGTTAAAGGGATCAAGGGCAGAGTTTTCCTGCAGGAATGGAAAGGGCATCCCATTTCCCATCAGTTTAAATGGGGGTGTTTTAAATCTCAGACCTTTTATTGTGCAGACATCGTCTGAAAGACGGCAGGAGGCTGGAAATGTGGGGTTGTTGTGAGCATCCCTCAATCTAGTTGGCTGGCTCAGGGCTCCCCTGTGCTTTGAATTTGGTTTCCCCAAGTGTTAGCTCATGTATCCTTGCATGTTCCCATTGGGAAAACAAAGCACACCCACACCTGACTCATCTGTGCTGTTTCTTTCAGTCATGACACCTCCATCTTTCAAGGATTTCCATGTGAAAGTTAGGCAGAAAGCAGGGTACAATTGTGGTTTGAAGCAAACAATAATTTCAAGTGATCCCAAAGGGGATGTTAATTTTGTTAAGTTGAAAAGACAAAAAAAAAAAACCCACAACAAAACCCAACCAAAAAACAACCAACCAAAAAAGCCTCCAACTCTTTTTCAATGTTAATTTTAATCAAAAGTGAAATATTTATTAATCCCATTCCAAGCTTTTAAACATTGGAAATAATTTAAGTGTGTTTCAGAGAAAAACATCAGTGAATTGAAAAGAAAAGTTTTACTTTAAATCTTAAAAAGCAGATTGGAGGTGGTTGATTTATTTTGTCATTTGGCTGGGGATGGGGGAAGAGCTGGATTCCCCACAGTGAATTTTACATAAGCCCTTAGAAATGCTTTAATAGAAGAGAGAGAAATTCCTGTCATGCAACCTCAGGTCCTTCACAGATTGCTCTCCCAGGCTCACAAAACATGTAAAGATATAAAAACTCAGAGGCTTTGTGGTACGTGATTAGTTTAATAGTTTGTGAAATACCCAAGCCTTGAAAGATGAGAGCCTGGATAGCAAAGGCTACCAGTTCTGAAGATTAAGCTATAATAAAAGTGGAGAAAAAATGATATATTGCACCCTTCTTTTCACATTTAAGGATAAATTGAAATTTAAATACGAGCTGATTATCTCTTTGGCTGTAGTTTTATGAATGGCTTAAACTGACTTAGAATCTCATTGCTGCAGAAAGCACCAGCCCTTTCCCCCTCTTATCTCCAGTCTTTTGATGTCTCTAACATTTGTGTGGCCATCTGGATCAAGGATTTGAATTCCCTCAAAAGGAGCCCCATTACAAAGCAGCTTCATGTTTTAGCCAGGTCATGGGAAAAGGAAGGGCATGGGCTTAATGGATAAAGAGGCTGAAGCAAGGTAAGGCACTGGGAGAGCCAGTGCTGCAAAATAAAATTTTCAGCTGGGCTTGGAAGCATAGGATTAGGCTGGGAATGGTGGAGGGTCTGCATTTCTATGATTATCACTACCTAAAACCCACACTGTTCCTTCTTCAGTGCTGCCCTTTTCCCCAGCACCCTGGGAGGCCGTGCAGGTACCTCTGCTTTTCAGCGTTCTGTAGATCCAAGGATCTGGAATCCTGCTGGTTCCAGATAATCAACACCTGCTTTCAGTGGCCAGGGTGGTAGCAGAGCCTCCCAAGGCTCCTGTCAACCTGGAGAGGGACAGAGTCTAATGCCATGTCCTAAAGCAACTGTATGGATTAGGCCAAAGATAACCCTTCCCCCAGAGTGACCCAGAAATAGGATGTCTTAGGAGGATCATACGAATGGGGCAGTGTATGATGATGCTTCTCTACAATAGCCTTCCAGCTTTCAACACTACACACACAGCCAGCTCCAGCTGGAGGTCATAATTTAGTGTCTAAGTCTTTCTGTGTTGCTTTTCAAGCTCAGAGAATCACAACATGGTATTGGTTGGAAGGGACAGCACCAAGTCCAGCCCTCCTGCTGAAGCAGGTTCCCACAGAGCAGGTTGCACAGGGTCTCATTCAGGCAGGTTTTGAACTTTTCCAGGAAAGGGGACTTCACAACCTGCCTGGGTATCCTGTTCCCTCACCTCTAAGTAGGTAAATTATTCCTTATGTTCACATGGAACTTCCTATCTTCCAGTTTGTGACCATTGTCTCTCGTCCTGTCTCTGGGCATGACTGAAAAGAACCTCACCCCATCCTTGTGACATCTGCCCTTTAGATATTTATAAGCATTGATTGATCCCCTCTTTCTCTTCTCCAGACTAAACAGACCCAAGTCTCTCAACCTTTCCATGTAGGAGAGAAGTTTACAAGCAAAGGCTGAGAGGCCTGGACTGCTTATGAATCATCTTCCTGATTCACACCAAGAGCTGCTGTCTTCTTCTGGGGTCTTAAGTAGACACCCAGGGAATAAAAACATCCAGGAACCCACAGGGGAGAGCAGACAGCCTGCCTTCCTCCAGGGCTGCCTTTGACAGTGAAGGGGAATTCCCTCTTTTTGCTCTTTTTGCTCTCTTTGCTCTCTTTCTTCTCTTTCCTGTCTTTCCTTCCTTTTTCTTCTTTTCCTCCTTTTCCTCCTTTTCCTTCTTTTCCTCCTTTTCCTCCTTTTCCTTCTTTTCCTCCTATTCTTCCTTTTCCTCCTTTTCCTCCTTTTTCCTCCTTTTTTTCCTTTTCCTCCTTTTCCTTTTTCCTTTTTTCCTCTTCCTCAAATTAAAGGGTGCAGACTGGGTGCACGTAAGTAGGGGAGGGTTTGAAGCTCAAAGCTTTCATTAATGTATCATCTCTGGTCAGGGAACTCCTCAAGGGCAAGTGACCTTCAGTGCATGGTAAACCTGGCACTCTGCTTGGGTGAGGAGGAAGAACTACAGGATGGAGGAAGCTCTGTGGTTATGGATTTTAGTCTGAAAGGAGCCATGCTGCATTCTGCTTCCCTTTAGGCAGCAGAACCTAAGCATCTCTACCATCTCCCCACCTTCCTGTGCAGACAGTCCCATCCCCTGAAGAATTCAGTCTTGATTTACTCTCATGTGCTCCTCTCATGGCATCTTCTTCTAGTTCTGTGGTGGCTTTTTACTGTTGTTTACTGCCATGAAGGTCCCTGGCTATCTGACACCTCAGCCTCCTGCCCACACAGGATTAGCTTGATGCACAACTGCTGCTTGTTCCAAAAAAGGGACTTAATTTCTTCTTTGCTTCAGCCTGGCTAAGACTGTCTGCCATGCTTCCCAGCTTTCCCGTGGTTTCTGATTGCTCACAGGCAGTCATTAATGCCTTTCCTACATATAAAGCCCTTCTTTATTTTGTTTTACTCCTAGGTGGAACACTGCTCACAATTTCTGGGGTGGGCTTCAGCCAAGATCCTGCTCTGGTTTCTGTTTCAATGAACAGACAAACCTGTATGGTTACTCACTTGGCAGAGGAGACACTATGGTGCCTGACCCCACCAGCTGCTAATTTGTCTAATGAAGATCTGCAAGATGTCTCTGTCAGAGTGAATGTACTCATTAGCAGTGGCTCACTTCAGCATCCTCTCTTTGCAAAAAGGACCATCACCTTTAAATACCAACGAGCTTTGACTCCTCTGGTTACTGCTGTTGGAACAGACATCACAGATAGCAGCCTGCTCTTGACCATCCAGGGGATAAACATCACTGGATCTGTGGCTAAACTTGGGAACACTGAGTGTGAACTTCAAGTTCAACGTGGCAACAGGTCTGCAGTGTTTCATCAGTGCTCTATACCACTGAACAGCCTGGAGCCTGGGACTTTTCCCATCCAGGTTCTTCAGAGGCAGGTTGGATATGCTCGTTTGACAGCAAGACTGCAGACCCTTACCATAACTCCACAGATAACCTCCATATCTCCATCACAAGGGTCAATCTGTGGTGGGATGTTACTCACTATATCTGGTATTTCTTTAAAATCCAGGTGGAGTTTGGTACAGGTCAGCCTGGAGAGTAATTATTCCTGTGAGATCCAGCACTCTGATAAGGATGCTGTTGTTTGTATTGTCCTTCCAGGGGCCCATCCTTTGCATTACCAGTGGTTGGCTGAGCCATCTTGGGCTCTTAATGTCACAGTGACTGTCAATGGGATCAGCAGTGTCTGCCTTGGAGATTGTACACTCCACCTTCATGAGCAGTGGACCCCCCTTGTAGATCTGGTGACTTGGGAGACCAATGGGACATTCACCTCAGTGATGATCAAAGGACAGAGGTTGGCATGGCCGGGTGATGGCCCCGTGGTACATGTGAATAACCAGGCTGTCTGCATGGTAACTTTTTGGAATGAGACCAGCATCAAGTGCCAGGCAGACTGCATTGCCCCAGGGGAGCACAACATTTCTGTATCCAACAAGAAAAGTGGGCAAGCTTGCTTCAGAAAGGCATCCAGTGTCCTCAGCGTCCTGCCTCAGGTCTATCTCTTTTACCCACAGAACTTCAGTACCAACGGGGGAGGTCTGCTCACCTTAGCAGGCTCAGCACTGAAAGGAAAGAGAATGACTTCTGTTCTCATTGATTATCACCCTTGTCTCCTTCTCAGTGTCACCTGTGTATCTATCCAGTGCATGGTGCCTCCAGGTAACGGGACTAAGGCTTTGAGTCTAAAAGTAGATGGCATCTTCTATTACCTNTGTCTCTCGTCCTGTCTCTGGGCATGACTGAAAAGAACCTCACCCCATCCTTGTGACATCTGCCCTTTAGATATTTATAAGCATTGATTGATCCCCTCTTTCTCTTCTCCAGACTAAACAGACCCAAGTCTCTCAACCTTTCCATGTAGGAGAGAAGTTTACAAGCAAAGGCTGAGAGGCCTGGACTGCTTATGAATCATCTTCCTGATTCACACCAAGAGCTGCTGTCTTCTTCTGGGGTCTTAAGTAGACACCCAGGGAATAAAAACATCCAGGAACCCACAGGGGAGAGCAGACAGCCTGCCTTCCTCCAGGGTTGCCTTTGACAGTGAAGGGGAATTCCATCTTTTTGCTCTTTTTGCTCTCTTTCCTCTCTTTCCTTCCTTTTCCTTCCTTTTCCTCCTTTTTCCTCCTTTCCTTCCTTTTCCTCCTTTTCCTTTTTCCTTTTTTCCTCTTCCTCAAATTAAAGGGTGCAGACTGGGTGCACATAAGTAGGGGAGGGTTTGAAGCTCAAAGCTTTCATTAATGTATCATCTTCTCTGGTCAGGGAACTCCTCAAGGGCAAGTGACCATCAGTGCATGGTAAACCTGGCACTCTGCTTGGGTGAGGAGGAAGAACTACAGGATGGAGGAAGCTCTGTGGTTATGGATTTTAGTCTGAAAGGAGTCATGCTGCATTCTGCTTCCCTTTAGGCAGCAGGACCTAAGCATCTCTACCATCTCCCCAACTTCCTGTGCAGACAGTCCCATCCCCTGAAGAATTCAGTCTTGATTTACTCTCATGTGCTCCTCTCATGGCAGCTTCTTCTAGTTCTGTGGTGGCTTCCTACTGCTGTTTACTGCCACGAAGGGCCCTGGCTATCTGACACCTCAGCCTCCTGCCCACACAGGATTAGCTTGATGCACAACTGCTGCTTGTTCCAAAAAAGGGACTTAATTTCTTCTTTGCTTCAGCCTGGCTAAGACTGTCTGCCATGCTTCCCAGCTTTCTCGTGGTTTCTGATTGCTCACAGGCAGTCATTAATGCCTTTCCTACATATAAGGCCCTTCTTCTTTATTTTGTTTTACTCCTAGGTGGAACACTGCTCACAATTTCTGGGGTGGGCTTCAGCCAAGATCCTGCCCTGGTTTCTGTTTCAATGAACAGACAAACCTGTATGGTTACTCACTTGGCAGAGGAGACACTATGGTGCCTGACCCCACCAGCTGCTAATTTGTCTAATGAAGATCTGCAAGATGTCTCTGTCAGAGTGAATGTACTCATTAGCAGTGGGTCACTTCAGCATTCTCTCTTTGCAAAAAGAACCATCACCTTTAAATACCAACGAGCTTTGACTCCTCTGGTTACTGCTGTTGGAACAGACATCACAGATAGCAGCCTGCTCTTGACCATCCAGGGGATAAACATCACTGGATCTGTGGCTAAACTTGGGAACACTGAGTGTGAACTTCAAGTTCAACGTGGCAACAGGTCTGCAGTGTTTCATCAGTGCTCTATACCACTGAACAGCCTGGAGCCTGGGACTTTTCCCATCCAGGTTCTTCAGAGGCAGGTTGGATATGCTCATTTGACAGCAAGACTGCAGACCCTTACCATAACTCCACAGATAACCTCCATATCTCCATCACAAGGGTCAATCTGTGGTGGGATGTTACTCACTATATCTGGTATTTCTTTAAAATCCAGGAGGAGTTTGGTACAGGTCAGCCTGGAGAGTAATTATTCCTGTGAGATCCAGCACTCTGATAAGGATGCTGTTGTTTGTATTGTCCTTCCAGGGGCCCATCCTTTGCATTACCAGTGGTTGGCTGAGCCATCTTGGGCTCTTAATGTCACAGTGACTGTCAATGGGATCAGCAGTGTCTGCCTTGGAGATTGTACACTCCACCTTCATGAGCAGTGGACCCCCCTTGTAGATCTGGTGACTTGGGAGACCAATGGGACATTCACCTCAGTGATGATCAAAGGACAGAGGTTGGCATGGCCGGGTGATGGCCCCGTGGTACATGTGAATAACCAGGCTGTCTGCATGGTAACTTTTTGGAATGAGACCAGCATCAAGTGCCAGGCAGACTGCATTGCCCCAGGGGAGCACAACATTTCTGTATCCAACAAGAAAAGTGGGCAAGCTTGCTTCAGAAAGGCATCCAGTGTCCTCAGCGTCCTGCCTCAGGTCTACCTCTTTTACCCACAGAACTTCAGTACCAACGGGGGAGGTCTGCTCACCTTAGCAGGCTCAGCACTGAAAGGAAAGAGAATGACTTCTGTTCTCATTGATTATCACCCTTGTCTCCTTCTCAGTGTCACCTGTGTATCTATCCAGTGCATGGTGCCTCCAGGTAACGGGACTAAGGCTTTGAGTCTAAAAGTAGATGGCATCTTCTATTACCTTGGAAGAATAAGTTACCACAAGGAGTTTACCCCAGCTCTTCTTTCTCTCGTTGCTACTGATCTCCTTTTAACGCTGACAGCATCACAGATCACGGAGATGGACACCATCTACATATTTGTTGGAGATTTTGCTTGTGGTAATGTCACCATCACTCACTCTACTTTGCAGTGCTCAGCTCCTCTGCTGCCTGTGGGCCAGTACCATGTGCTGGGCTTGGATGTCCCCAGGGGCTGGGCTTCTTCCAACCTGATGTTCACCTCTCAGCTGACAGTGACAGCTGTGCATGACAACTGGGGTAAGTCAGCAAGGCTTGATGCAGCTTCTCCAGAGGGTGAAATGTGAGGGATTGTGGTGACTGGTGAGACACTGGCCCAGGTTGCCCAGAGAAGTTGTGGCTGCCTCATCCCTGGAAGTGCTGAAGGCTTGGAGCAACCTGATCTAGTAGGAGGTGTCTCTACCTGTGGCAGGAGGGTTGGGACTGGTTGATCTTTAAGGTCCCTTCCAGTCCAAACCGGTCTGGGATTCTATGACTGGAGTTGGGTTTTTTTTGGAACGAAAGCAAAAAAAAAAAGAATTTGAAAAATAATGTTGACAGCTGGCTGTTGGACTCTGTCTAAATCCCCTTTTCTGTCCTTTTCCAAGGTGGCTTGAATGGAGGAGCATTCTACCTACGTGGAACTGCGTTTTCCCCAGGGAAGACTTCAGTCACAGTCTGTGGCACCAAGTGTGGATTGTTGGGCAACGTGACAATGACTGACTTGAGGTGTCTTGCCCCACGCCTACATGGTCAGCTAAGACACAAAACTTGTTTAAAAAAATGTGTTAAAATATATGTTAAAAATATGCTCTAAAAATCTAGCTTGACCCAAAAGTGGGGGGATCCCAGGTTATTTCAGGCCATGGGAAGAGAGAGTAGCATTCCTGGAGGAAGGAGAGGGGCCAACATAGCACTTACTTCTCTTTTTTTGAGCTCAGGCCAAGGACAGCTGCTCTCAGGGGGAGATTTTGTGTGAGTTGTGCACAATGTCAGAAGTTCCTTGGCAAAACTGTCTCACATAAAATGGATATGGGACCTGTAGGGTTGGGCACCAAGAACCTCGTGGCCATCATGACCATGTGAGTGAGCTGAGTTCTCTTAAATGAGAAATTTTCTCTTCTGGCCCCATACATTTGGTGTTTTGGCTGCATGGTGAAACCACTTCAGTGGTGGGAGAAAAAGGGTGGATGACTGGAAGGGTAAAAAAATGTTGCACTATGGCCAGTTCACACCTTTAGGAAGCTGGAGATGAGGATTTGAATGCCTTGAAATGAAGATGTGAGCATCCCACAACCAGAGCATCCACCAGAGGGGAGCAGCAGTGAATGTTGTACCATGATCTGCAGATCACTCAAAGAGAGAAATAACCCTGCCTCAGTTTTGGACGAAACTCTTCAAAATGGGCATTTCCTGGGCATATTTCCTGGGCATATTTCCTACCTCTTATCCTTTGTGGATCTGGAAAAAATGTGGAGTGAGTGGCCATCAGGGTAAATTGACAGGGTGTGTAGATTTTCCATCCTCCCAAATAGTCAGAATTTGACGGGATTACTTCCTGACAAATCCACTCTAACGTGAAATTTAACACTTTTGAGCAAAGGTTGGGACAAGGGGAATCCAAACCATTTTTCCAAAATTCTACATGTGCTCTTTTGAATAGTTCCATTCCTGATCCATGAGGAATATAAAGAAAAATGTAAGAGGGGAAAGTAAACAGAGCTTTAAAACCCAACCACCAGCACTCAAAAGGAGACACCAAGAGATCATAAAGACTCAACTTACCTTGTTTTAAATAAGATCCAGGCACAGTTCACAAAACTTTTTTATTTATTTATTTATTTATTTATTTATTATTTTTTTTCCAAGAACTCTAAAGACACAGTGCTGGAAAAAAAAATCAGAGTAAAACCCAGAAAAGTCTTGGTTATTGCAGGAAAACTAGCAGAATAAAACGTAATCAAATTGATCCAAACTATAAAAACACTAATAACTGTGTTCAAAATTCACTGAGTGTGGTAGGTGTTAGATTGAGCCCAGGGAAAACCAACTTACAGGTAGGACCAGGATGCTTGTTGCTGACACTAGATGTCAGCAAGTGAATGCTGATTGCTGGCTGATGAAAGGATGCTTTGCCTCAGGGACCAAAGGGACCAAAGGGACACAGGGACAGTATTGCTTTGAGGCCAGTTCCAAAAGAACCCCTCTCTTTCCCTGCCGTGGATGTTGCAGTGTGCATCCTTGCAAACCTCACCAGTTGAATGCTAAAAATGTTTGTTTGTCAACAGAGTATTTACAGGAAAATGTTGGTTTTGCATGGAAAAAAAAAATCCTTTTCAGGTGCTTAAATCTTCATTTGCCAGGCTATTTGTACTCCCTTAGGCAGGCATATTCAGCCTGTGCACATCTACACATGGCATCGGTGACTCTGCCTGTAGAGCAAGATGCTTTCCAGATGGCTTCCCCCTGATATTTCTGGGATTGCACTCCACCACTTAGGGCATGAGTGGGTTTATTAAGTGCAGTTAGTCTGGTCTCACCTCGTGGTTTACGTGCTGCTGTTTGCCTGGGGAGGTTTTGCCATTTGGCACTTGTGCATCCAGTGCTCAAACCTTCCCTTCACAGCCTCGTCCACGGGGGAGAGGTGGCAAAGAGACCTTGGGGGGGAATACAGGACCATGAGCCGTGAAGGAGATGGGAAGGAGAGGTCTGTGGTGCCCCTGGGAGTGCAAAAGCTGGATGGAGCAGGCAGGTTGGATGCTTGTCTGACATTTCCTGGCGTTGCTCATGGACCGGGTGATGAGAAGTGAAGAGTTCAAGCTGCATTTCTTCTGTTACAGCAGGCAGTGAAGCAGAAATGCCTCCCCTCAGGCCCTGTGGGATGTCAGGTGGCAGCTCACCACCCAGGGTTCCAGCACTGGGTCATGTTGTGTCTGGCCTGCTTAAGATTAGAGATGTTCACGTGGGAATCCCCAACCAGTCCCTCTAGCTTACTCGTGATCGAATCCCTAGGGCAAGGCTTGGCAGGTAGGAAATCCGATTTCTTTTTCATTTAACAGGCAGCTTTTTAAGCCAGTCTCAGCAGGATCTCTCCATAAGCCTGCCCCACAGGGTGTTGAGTGGGGTTGCAGCAAGGTTTTGGGTTGATCATTGATAAGGACTGAACAGATCAAGTACTGAAGGGTGCTCGGTCCAGAGCACAAGCCTGGGCTCTTTCCTGAGAACTGTTTTCTTTAGCAAGTTGCTGAAAAAAATCAAATCAGAACAGAACTAAAATTTGAGTTTCACCATTCAAGCTTAGGAAGAATAAAAAAAAAAACAAACCAAAAACAAAACCCTAAACCGACTCACAAGTCTTTAAAAGTCTGGGAAAGAGATGACAGGCTTGATCCTGAGACCTCTCCCCTTCTTTTGTTTTTTTTCTTTTTCACTCGTGTCACAATGCTGTTGATGTGTGCAGATACAGCTGTGGATTCTGTTCAGCTCAGGTTAAATTTGCAGAACACATGGTTAATGTCTGTAGGATTGAATTGTGCTCCTGTGAAAGATGGGAAGACTGGTGGGAAGCTTGGGGCAGGTCAGAAAATAACTGAATGTTTCTATTAGGTGATATTAGGGTAGGTACCATATATAAATTTTGCAGTAAGTCAGTACCTGAGGTTGTATATTTGACATTGGGGTGAGAGTAAAGAAGGCACCTTAAACAGGAGGTGAACTGATAAGATGATCCATAAGGGGAAAAAGCTGAGTGTGATTTACCTGGCTGCATCAATGTGCTTGGAATAGCAGCTTTGGCTTAGAGGCTTTGATGTTACAGCTCTTGGGTTTTTTGTTAGTGAGTCCCAGGCTTATTATCAGACAGATGACATTGCTAAAAATGTAAGGAAGAGGATTTAGATTAAAGGCTAGAAATTAAATGAAGCTGGCTTGAAAGGAAGAGAGATGTGGCTTGGTGTGGAGGTTTTCATATGGGGCAAGAGGAGAGAGAGGAATGAGTCTTGGTTGCAGCAGTGCCCGGGTATCAAGGAGATGCACTGAGCTACAGGGGGATTCCTGGCAGGGAAAAGGGGGAATTTGTATAAGAAACTGCAGGAGATGTGAAGAGGGTGGCAACTGAAGCCTGAGTAGAACTCAGGGCATTTGGTGTTTGTTGGGGAGATCAAACCAAAGGATCCTTTCTGTCCTTCAAATCTGGAAATGAAATTAAGAAGTAGGAGGAGAAAAATAATACATACTGATTACACAGCAGGAGTGTTCTGACAGTGAGGTCTATCAGGCAGTGGAATGGATGCTTGCAAAGCCACCTCTTGGGATTTCTGGAACTCAGCTGTGAGAAATGAATGTCTCCTAGGGAGCAATTCTTCATAGGCAGAGGTTGGACTTGGTGGCCTTAACAGGTCTGTTTTTTTCCTCTCCTATGCCTTTTTATGTCTTAATTTTTAAGCCTTTTCCCCCCTTGCTAAGCACATGTCATGCCCTGCAGTCCATTCTACAAGTGGTGGGTACCTGGGGGTGTGTGGTTTGGCACAGGGGACTCCTTGGGCAGTTGTTCAATCAATCCCCAGCAGCCTCTGGAACTCCTGTAGGTTTTAGCCTCATCACATGTCTGGCAGTTGTTATTAGACAGTGACCCAGAACAAAGGCCTTGTGCCCAGGATCCCAGGATCCTGGCTTTAGCCAGAGTATCCTTCAAAGACAGGGTTGGGAGGCAGGTGGTCCCCAACCCATGGTCAGCATGCAGAGATTTGGCTGCCGTTGTGTCTGACCTTAAAATAGAAGCCATAACAGGATGAATGCCTTCATGGGATTGTATTACACGTGATTAGCAGGTTTTATTTTTATAGAGAGTATAAAGCATAAAGAAACTTCATTCTGGGGATTGAACAGTACCCAATTAAGCAGGGAGCAGAATTGTGTCCCAGAATGGAGAGATTATCCTTTTAGGAAATATTACGTGTGTTGTCATCTTCAGTTGATATTTCATGTTACTGTTGTGGCAAAAGATGATGGCATCAATAATGCAGAGAGATATTTGTGTTGGATGGTCAAAAGAAGAGGGAGGAAAATTAAGAGCTTAAGTATTAAACCTGGGAGTACAGAAAAAGGAAGACCTCAGAGATTCCCAAAGGAGGAATGAGAATTG
The DNA here is from genome assembly GCA_038090715.1 of Florisuga fusca. Lineage (NCBI taxonomy): Eukaryota > Metazoa > Chordata > Aves > Apodiformes > Trochilidae > Florisuga > Florisuga fusca. The sequence continues at coordinate 14,350,697 of JAAWXA010000011.1, forward strand.
GACATCTCCAACAGATGGACAGGAGAAAAAAATCCCTCCTTCCTTCTGCTTGAGAGGTAAAAAAGTTTGATTCCGGGGTGTGTAGATTAAGCAGGGTTTTCTTGGACTTTGCTTCCACTGATCCCCTTACAACTCTTTGCAACCATGTTCAAATTTTATAAATGAAAGCTTTTGTTTGCCTTGTTTGAGTTAAAAATTATTTCAGCAGTTGGCAGGATGCAAAGGCCTTGTGCTCCTACAGACATCATAAAACTGAGGTGAAGGCACTGGGGCACATCAGAAATGCCTGATTTCCACACAATATTTTGAAGGTATCCAAAGATGCTGATCTGCTGAGGTTCCATGTCTGTGCAGGAAGCATCTTCTGGTCACCTGCATTAGCCAGGCTGTTTCTTTGACAGTAGCATGGTACTGAGGAAAATACTCATATCTTGAGATTCTGAGAGTCATTTCTAACATTCATATTGAAACAGGGTGCAGTTGGTTTTCCACCTGGAGAGCAAAGCTCTGCCATGGTCTTCTCAAAACCACAAAAGAAAAGCAAAGCCTCTTTTAATGTGTTCAGCAGTCTGGTTGTTTTTGTTTTTCTATTTTTTTAACCATGGAATTTGAATTTAATCTGCCTTTCACCATCCAACTTTAGAGGGTGATCAGACATGAGAAAAATAGTCAACACCCCAAGCCTCTCAGTGTTTAAGAGGCATTTGGACAATGCCCCTAATAATATGCTTTAGGTTTTGGTCAGACCTGAAGTGGTCAGGAGGTTGGACTAGATGATTGTGGTTAAGTTCTTTCTAACAGAAAAAGATTTTTCTCTTCTCTTCTCTTCTCTTCTCTTCTCTTCTCTTCTCTTCTCTTCTCTTCTCTTTCTCTTTCTCTTTCTCTTTCTCTTTCTCTTTCTCTTTCTCTTTCTCTTTCTCTTTCTCTTTCTCTAGACACAAGGCTCCTGTGGGAAATGTAAGACACTTCAGGTGGTTCTAAACATAATTTCTGGACAAGAAAAGCAAAATATATTCATGGTGACATCATTTCTTTAGGCTTCTCTATCTCCTACTTGTGTCTTTCATGCTTATATCAAGGTCTTTGAGGCAGAGATTGTGTTTGAATGGATGAAGAGCAAGAGAATTTGTCACTGGATAATATGGGGAAGGGATTAAGCATGTTTCAGAATGTGTGAAGATGTGGGTAACGTTTTTCTTCTTCTAAATCCAGAGAAGAAAAATACAGAAAAATTGTGAACTCTGTCTCTGAAGTTCAGAGTGAATGAAATGCTGGGTTTTAATATTTAAAAAAATTACTGCAAACTTTGAACAGCTATCAACTTTTCAAAAATACTCCATATGAAATAATAATTTTTAGCAAAAAGTGCTCTATCTTTTCACAGAGGAAGTACAGCATTTTCATATTTTTACCACTTCAAAAACCATTTTCAGAATTGCTTAGGAACCAAGACATTCATTGACAATAACACTTTCCCAGGAAATAAGATATCTTTTGAACTAACTGGAGTTTTAGAAAGCAAACAAACAAACAGAAAACCTCTCTTGTTAAGTTCTCATTGATTGCTCTTCTGGTATTGAGAAACACTCTTGGATACCATGGTCCACACTTGTCAGGAGTTCATTACAACTGTTTTATTAGTTCAGGATTAATGAAAATTCTCAAAAAGTCTTTACACGCTCAGGGTCTTGAGAGAACAGTTTTGATCTCTGTCATGGCTTAGCGTTTAAAGGATTTTTTTTTTTTCCTCCCTAAATTATTAAAAACAAACATTTCCATTGATCTGAACTTCAGTGACAGTTCCCAATTTTTTAAAAGCATTTTTTGTCTGGGTTTAAAACAAGAACCTCATTTCTGCTCACACCACTTATTCCTTAAATGTGCCTCAAAGCAGCTCCTGCTTTTACATTTCCTCCCATGTCCACGTAGTCAAGCTCAGACCAAGTCTCCTGTCACACTTAGTGACAAAACTCCCTGAGTTCCCTGGTAGCCCTCCAAGCTGTGGCAAAGCTTTCACTAAACTTATTTCTGGTTTTCCAAGCTGTGACAGACTTTCAGTTGTCATATCTCCCTGGTAAAAAGTTTGTGTATTACTCCATGGTCCATCTTCCCCAGAAGGATGTCCTTGCTGTTATTTAGTGACTTCTGTCATCCCCTCTGGGATGGAGCAATTTGATCAAGTCCAGACTGATGCTGGATGCACAAAGGAGTTTGTGTGCTTGCTCACAGGAGGCAAAAAGGGGCTGAAGGGGTTGCATGGAGATCTACTCATCCTCAGAAAGTGTGCCCCAAAAAGCAGGTTGGGACATGCACATCAGGAATCCACGGTGTGACAAGTGTCAATTGCTAAAGATCTGGTTAATGGCAGTGGTGTGTAGGGTGCTTTGGGTTATTTTTTTCCCCTCTCTTGTCTTTGCAGCATCTTTGGCTGTTCTTTGTGGCCTGACACATCCTTCTGTCGACTGCCAAGAAGACAGAGCCACTTTTATTGAATGTGATGTCCAAGTCACAGTGGATTCCTACCAGCAGAGAGAATCTGTGTCTTACCTCTATGTCTGTGAGGACAGCCCAGCCCAGAGACACTGGAGGGACACCAACCCCCCCCAGAGGCATTTTGCTGGACTCTTTGCCAGGTTGGTGCTGCCTCTCTCCAACAGCTGAGTGGGCCCATCCCTCACCAACATCCCCCAGGAGGTATTCCACCTTTTGAAGGATTGGTTCCTGCCAAATGCTGGACTCAAAGGAGAATTTCTAATTTTTAGGTTGCTGCCAAGAGAGCAATTTAGCCTTTAGACCACTAGAGAGCTCTGCTGGGTTGTGAAATCTGTTCCTTGGGTCTATCAAAGCATCTCGAGTCCCCCCCCCTTCTTCCCTCCCAGCTTTTTAAAGTGTTTGAGAGACATCAGAAAATCCATCTCGTAAACAGCCTGCTTTGTTCCTTCTTAGGTTTTAATATTTATCTTCTGATCCAAAGCAACATCTGGTGGATGCCAATGGGGAAAAAGATTAGGCATTATGAAAAGCAGAAGTTTTTTTTTCTTTCTTTCTTTCTTCCTTTTTTTTTTTTTTTTTTTTTCCTTTTTACCCCTTCCTCTCTCCAAGCAGTTTCATATGTAAAAAGTCACTGAGAAAATTCAGCAGTCTGTGCAATATTTACTCAGCAAGGCTGCTCAGGCATTTACTCAACTCAAGGCTCAGGCTTTGCAAACCCAAGGCCAAGTCACCCAGGAGCATAAATTGGTACTTTTGCCTTTCATGGAAATGTGGGAGTTTATACCTGCACAGCTCCTGCTTCTAGAGGAAGAGGGAGGCCTGGATTCAGGAATAAAGAGGTGAACAATACTTTCCAAAAGACATGAAAGAAACAGAAAATTGGAATGTCATTCCAGTGCATTGCTCATGATTTGCTGTACATGGTGAAGCTGTTCCTGGCTGGTGCATGATGCTCCAGTCCAGGTGTTGTGGTGGAGGTGCAGAGATTTGGTGGTTGTCCTTACTGGGTCCTTATGGCACAGCTGGTGTTGTGACATCAGAGAGGAGATCCAGATGTCTGGTATTGAGAGAAGAAAACCAGCTAGGATATACTAAACAAAACCAGCAAGGCATGAGTTGCACTTTTTTTTTATTACTGTTAAAAAAAAAAAAAAAAAAAAAAAAAAAAGGTGGGTTGAGGTTTTTGGTTTTGTTGATTTTTTTTTTTTTTTTTTTTTTTAAGAAGAGGTTACAGCATCTGCCTGCTAGTCTGCCATTTCCTCCCCACTAGCTTTTGAGCTCTGTTTAAACAGACCTGCTTTGTTTTTTTTTTTTTTTTTAAGGGATGGGCATTTTAAGAATTATGAAGTCCTTTTCAGTTTTGAGAAAAACTGTCAGGCAGGAATTATTTTTCCTGTTGAGGGGGAGAGGAAGGCAGATTCTGCCCTAATCTGTTGTTTGCCAGAAAACCTGCAGGTCAGGCAGACAGACAGACAGCTGGCCAGCCTTGTCCAAAGTCACACTGTGAATCAGAAATGTCCTACAGCATCCTAGGAGATGGGACAGGACAGTTTTGCTGGGGGAGGTGAGCAGGGAGACTTATAGGAAGGAAAAAAAAAAGAATCCTGACATTAAACTAATTTTTTTCACTTCCGTTCCTCCCAGGATGACTTGTTTCAAAACAAGAAGCTTCAGGAGACTTGAATTTTAAATGAACTTTTCTTTTGCTCACATCAGTGTAACCCCAAACAAAATAAACAACCAGCTTGAGAGCAACAGGGCACCCCGATATCCATCTCTTTGGGTTATTTGCTTCCTGTTCCCTGGGTATCAAAACTGTCCTCAGCTCTTCACTGGTAAAAGTACATCTACAGTGAATTTAGTTGTGTGATTATTTTTTTTCTTCTTGCTTCTTTTCTCAGTTTGGGCTGCTACTGTGAAGACAAAAGTCCTGCAGCTTATTTGCTGACTGCTTCCTTGTTGTTTTTCACTGTGTTTTTGTCCAATTTGATTTGGAATGTCCCAGAGACAGGGTTTATTATTGCTGCAAGGAATCCTCTCAGGGAGATACTTCTGAGTCAAATAATTCCATTTTTTTAACCAATTATTTTCCCATTTTTCCAACTTCCTCAACCTCTTTGTTATTGTCATTAACTCCCCCCCATGAGCAGCTCTCATGTTTCTCTACTAGTTAGAAATTAAAACTTGGGTTGCTCAGGAGTTTTCCAGTTTTATTTTTTTTGTGTTGTTTTTGTTTGGTTTTGTTTTTGGTTTTTTTGGGGGGGGCTTTTGTTTGTTTGTTTGTTTTGTGTTTTGGTTTTTTTTAAGGGTGAATCTATTTCTAAACTGGGTCTTGTTGAAGGAGAGGAAGGGCATTGACTTGAAGAGATTGACTGATTTCAGGTGCATTTCCTGATCTGAAAAATCTGGGGAGATGTAACAGAAGGGAGAGCTTAAAGTCACCAAATTACCTATTTCAAAGCTTTCAAAAGCATTTTTTCAAGTTTTGCTTCAGAGAAAAGCTTCATTTTAAGTTTAATTTCAAAATACTGATAGAATTTGTAGCAAAGTGTTATAAAGTTAAAATATTCAAGCTAGAAAAGAACTATTTTGAGAATTCCTGAAATAATACTCATGGATTGCTGTAAATAAGTGTAGTATCTACTAATAAAAAAAATTATGGATTTGAAATTTGAGAAAGTGTTCAGCAGTGAAGACATTTGTCCCAGGATGGGGACAAAACTACTGAAATAATTTCTGGCTTAGCACCACATGAAATGTCTCTTTCCTCACTAGATTTATATTAGTTTGAGTAAAGCTCCTTCTAATCTAATTTCTAGTATAGACTGTACTTAGTAAACACATATTAGCAAATGCATATTTCTTAGAACAGGAGCAAGTCTTGCCATTAGCATCACTGCTACCAAGATAGATTCCTGAATTCCCTCTTTTTCTAACATTATCTTTAAACAATGCAATTTTTTAGTGGTTTTCCAGCATGAAGCTTTGTGGATGAAGTTACCAGAGGACAAGAGGAATGGGTTCGTTGCCTATGAGCAAAACTTTGTAACCACTCGGTGCTCTTTGTATCCACTTACGTGCCTGAAAAATTGGGTCCATGTCATGCATCTAGCCTGAAACAACTCTCTTCTGCTCATAAACCAGTTGGATATTTAAGAGATGCAGATTTTTCCTCTCATATTAAAAAGAAGTAGTGTGCAGCCTTGAATAATTCAGACCACTGAATTGTACAGGACGAGAGCAGATCTCAAAGTGTTGGTGTCAAGAGTCAGTGTGGTTCCCTCTGGTTGGCTTTTGGTTATTGATACAATAGAGGGGAAGGTTCGTTTAAATATAGAAATAAAAATTCACTATTAAGAAGGTTCAGCTCTTTGTAGAAGGCTTTCTTTCTTTGTAGTGTCTGACATGGCTGCTTCCTTAAAGACTCTAACCCTGACAAATGACAACAAAACACATGGCCCCTAAATGCACTGTCAGAGCAGCTCCTTGTACAGTGGGCTGCCACGTCCAGCATGGTTTGACAAGTTCAGGTTCATACAATCACAGAACAGTTTGGGTTGGAAAAGACCTTTAAGATCATCAAATCCAACCTTTAACCCAGCACTGCCAATCCCACCTCTAAACCATGTCCCTCAGCACCTCATCCACATGGCTTTTCAGTGCCTCCAAGGATGGTGATGCCACTGCTGCCCTGGGCTAGGGCTTGGCAACCCTTTCAGTGAAGAAATTGTCCCTGATAGCCAATCTAAACCTCCCCTGGCTCAATTTGAGGCCAGTTCCTCTTTTATTGTGAGTTACCTGGGAGAAGCAACCTGTACCCACCTCACTACACCCTCCTTTCAGGCAGTTGTTGAGGGCAAGAAGGTTTCTCCTCAGCCTCCTTCTCTCCAGGCCAAACACTCCCAGTTCTCTCAGCAGGTCCTTGTAAGAGACTCCTTCATCCCCTTCACCAAACCATCCTGATCATCACTCTCCTGGCTATGCTCTGGGTGTTGGCTTTCCATTTGGGTCTCTTTTGATAGAACGTAGGTCTCCTAACTTTAGCACTTCAGAAAATCCTTTTAGATGGGACTCTCAGGAACCTGAAGGCCTCTGAAAACCTACCTGTCTGATCCTCTGTTTTCTGAACTCTCTCCTTTCTTAGGGAATCAGAAAAGTGGTGTAATTTCTGAGTTGGTGTTGCTATAACTTTCCAACCTCCTTCCCACAAGTTGCAGGCAGGTATCTGATGGTGAGGTGGTGAGAGATGGGTAGAGGAACAGTGGCCAGGGAAGGAATGATGAGTGGAATTATCCTGGCTTGATCCAAAGCCTGCAGAAGCAAATTGGAAAGTTTTCCCCTCGTTTGGAGGTTGGTTGTGTCCTATAGCTCCCTGTAGCAAAATGCTACCAAAGTCAGGAGCTGTCAACAGCAAGAACCAGGAAAAAATATTTCTTGCCCACCACCTTTTCTATTACTTCTTCCCCCTGTGGAAGGGGAGGTTTTGGAGCAAATGTCTGTGAGTACAACTGGCACATATATCGAATCTGCTTAGTCTGGGCTGTTAAGTAAGTTTAATTAATTTACTAAGTTAATGTTCCAGTGCTAGCAACAAAGCATCATTGCAATCAGCTGGGTAGCAGGAATTGGAACCCCTAAATGAGCTCATTTTTTCACAGTTGGAATTAGGGACCAGTTAGCCAGTTGTGTGGTTTTTCCAATTTTCCCCCCCTCGCCCTAGGGGAGCTGCAAGTTATTCATGCCCTATTGCTAAGTGTGAGTAAGATGGGGAGGAGGGGGAGAGGAACAAACCCTACTCCTTGTAGGAGTAATGCTCCATCTTTGATCTCCACACTGCTGATTTCCTGAGCTGTTGTCTGCACTTAAGCTTTTGGTCCTGGGGTGGCATTTGCTCCTCTTTGTAACAGTTTGGGGAAGCAGGAAGGCATCACTGAGAGATATTTACTGCATGGATTTTCATCCTGAGTGTGTGCAGATAAAGGGGGGAAAAAAACCACAAATAAACAATAAAAGAATGGAAACAAAATTACAGAAATTTGCAAAGTTTGACAAATGGTGGCCAGGAGTTGCCACAAGCTAATGGCTTGCAATGATTAATAAGAGTAAAAATAATTGCATTTCATTAAGATTGATGACACCCCATTTAACCTCCCTTCTCGTTTCAGCCCTAAAGTGGAAAGAGATGAAGTTCTCATCTATAATAGCTCCTGTAACATTGCCATGGAAACTGAGGCAGAGATGGAGTGTGAGGGAGCTAATCAGCCAATTACCGCCAAGATTACTGAGATATGGAAAAACTGGGGCCAGAACACTCAGGTATAATCAAATCTTTTTTACAGACTGATTCAAACTGCTTAAAATTAAATTTGTAATATTGTGTACATTTAAAGGAGGTGAAAAAAAAAAAAAGAAACAATTTAGGCTGAACAGCAGCAATATATAATATTAAATGCTTTCCAACTTTGAATAGCAGTTCTAATGCAGTGCAGCTGAATTAATGGTAAGCTATGGTTAATCATGGATTTTACTAGACATAAATGAGCTTTACCTTATATTTTCTGAGCAATGCATATGTTTTTTAACACTCCTTTTTTTTTTTATAAAAAATCCAAAGTCTGTTTTAAAAGTGTTATTTTCTGTTACTTGAGCAGAAGTAAGAAGCCATGAGGTGGAGTTTGAGCTCTCTGGCAGAGACAGCATTCAGCATTTGTGGAGCTCTGGTTATATCTTTGCTTCTCTTCAGTATCTGAAGGGAAATGGGAGAATCTTCCCAGTTCTATGTGTGGGTATAGCAAGAAAAAAAAGTCATCTGCAAATTGTTTTTTATTTAACAAAAAGCTATGGCTATGAACTAACATCCCTGTAAGGCTCTGCACCTGATACAGGTATCTAAATCCTTTCGTGGCAATCCTGTATCACCTACACCTGTATCCAGATCTGTTCACTGCAAGCCTAAAACATCCTTTAAGAGTCCCTGGTGTGTTGTAGAGGTTTTGGGGTTGTTGAGCTGAAGTACTGGCTTGTGCCACCTGTGAGAAGAAATTCAGAGGGGCTGGAGGTTTGGTGAGCATCAAATATCATTCTGTATCCAGCAGCTCCTGAGAAGGAGTGGAGACCTATCACACCCAGGACAGTGCAGGTGGGAAGAGTTTAATTCCTGACTTATCAAAACAACTTTGTTTGGTTTAACCAAGTTATCATACAGTCTTCTTAGCATGGTTGAGACCTGGGAAATTGGTTTGTTTGCTCAGGATTCATATTAAACCTATTGTGGTCATTTTTAACTGCTATCATCCATGAGATTTCTACCACCCTAGAAGTACCTGAAGTGTCCTGGATGAGTTATTTTGGTGTGGCAGATTCTAGATCTTGCAATAAGCCAAGGGTCTCTCAATATTCAAATATTCTTTGTAGTATGTTGGTATTGCTGTTGAGCATCCTAAAATGCAATTGCTTTCTTCCATTCTCTTGTTTTAAGCCTGTCCTTGGTCTGTGAAGGAATGTCACATTTAGGCTTTTACTTAGAATTTGTTTTCTACTCAGCCTTGCTGATTATGCTGCAAGAAACATGCCCAGCTAAGAAGAAAACCAAACCCCCCGAATTTTCTAGTTGGCAACTGCAGGAGGCCAGGGAAGTGTTCAGCTGAGTGTCAGATCAAATGGTAACTGCTCTTTTAATTCTTATTTTCCTTCCTGAATGTGGTAAGGGCATCTCTACTGCCCTAAAGCTGGGGCTGTCGTGTGGAGGAACTATTACCTGCTCTTGGCTGTGATCTGAAGAGCTCAAAAGTGCTCCAGTCTCAGTGATGAGGTGATGCAGGTTGCCTTTTTGGCTCAGGTGGGAGGAAGAATGGGCAGAAGTAGTAAGATTTGTCCCTGTTGTGTTTTTTCTGCTTGGAGTGGGGAAAATAAGGGACGTTCTGTGTGTTCTGATTCAATGAATTCTTTCAGGGAGAGCAGGAGGAAACCTGGGATTTACGGCTGCTTAATGAAACCAGAGGGCATTTGGAATCATTTTATCCCTCTTCCCAAACCTGGCCTGGGTGAGCTGAACTGGATGGGTGGGGAGTTCAGATAAATGGTTTCAATTTTGGTCCCTTTCTAGCTGACAGCATCCCTTTAAGATTTACGACCTGGTGCAGCGTACTCATGCTTCAGTGTAGAGGTTTAAATCATGTCATGTGAACTGGCCTTACCTTTCCAGTGGAAATAATGGTCCCCAGGTTCAGCACCAAGCAGTGTAATGCATTAATAGCACCACGTGCCTTAGGATAATGGTGCTATTAGCAGGCAGCACGACTCTGTATACAAGTAATGGGACTGCATCTCTTTCTATTAACATCTGGCACTTCTACTGCACTCTCGTGCAAGGATCTCAAAGCACTTGGTGAAAAAAAAAAAAAAAAAAAGGCCTGATTGTAGCTGTTCTCATAGTAGTTGCATTATTCAGTGTTTGGTTTTCTGCTTACTCTTCTGCCAGCTGAGTGATGCTCGGGCAGGCTGGTGTCTTAGGTTGGAGTTAGGTGATGTTGGAGCAGGAAAAACTTCAGGATGGCGTTGGAAGGAAAAAAAGGCACCGAAGAAAGGTTGGCAGAGGTTTGTGTTATCAAGAGGGTAGAGGAGGCATTGGCAAGAAGAGGGAATAACCTCGGTTTGGAGCAGAAAAAAAGCCCCAATCCTTTAAACTTTGGTTCTAGGGACTTGAGTCTAAGGGATATAAGGATATAAGCTTTAGGGTAAAGTCATTATATTCTTCAGTCTTTATAGGACCTGTCCATAATTTTAAAGTTATTAAAGGAAGATATTAATATGATTAATTGGGATTTGGGAGGTTGAAAATAAGCCAAATGCAGATTGTGAATGTGACAAAGTTTTGCAGCAATCTCCTGGTGGGACAATGCCAGGCAGAAGGCTCCAGAGACCCCTGGAAAGGAGTGTGGTGGAAGCATGAGAGAAGCCAAATGACCAAATATCCCCAGTAGCAGGGAACCAGAGTCCCATGAGGTGGTGATCTCTTCCAGGTCCATGTTCCATGATGCATTTAGCAGCCCTGTTACCAATAGCTCCCAGACACACAGTGACACTGTAGAGGAATTCAGGTGCAAGGATCCTGGTGCACAGTGAACACCAGAGACATGTCCATCAGCTTGATCTGCCTTTAACCAGCAGGAGCCTTCCTCTGGATATAGTCCATTTTTCTCTTGTCTGGCTCTACAGAACCCTATCCACACTGTGAATTCACCCTGGATCTGTGTGGCACCTTCACTAAAAGTTGCATTAAATGCCTGTTGCAACTCACCCAGGAATCAGACCTGAGCCATGCTCTTGGGTTTTGAATAACAACACATTGCCAGAGCCATTCCTTCATTTTCCTGGTCACATCCAAAAGTATATTATATCCATTCCCATGGTGTTCCTCCACAACCTGTTTGAATTGCAAGTGAATGTGTAAGCCAGGGACACAAAATTATCTGAAGAGATTAGCAAACACCACAAGTTTTCTTTCCCAGGGAGCTAATAGAGTGGTTAAGCTTTGAAGTTCCTGTCTTGGATTCACAAAAACTCCAAATATGAGAAGATCATTGTACCCAGATAGCAACTCCTCACAGGTGCATTTCCTTCCTCCTGTTTCTTTAATTCCTTTTCCCTCCAGATAAATAGACATGAAGACCTTTTTTAATGAAAACTTAGAGCTTAGCTTTAGACATCTTAGTTTTTTGATTGTCTGCATGAGGTAGCTCAGCTTAATTCTTCTGGGAAGAAAGCTCTTCCACCTCTGATTTCAGCACAGCTTTGCTTGAGAATGGACCTGTAGCTATTGTGAAAAATGAGAAGGTTATTTTAAAAAAATGCTGCCTTTCCTCTTCATGCTGCACATGCTCCTCCCTGGAGTCAGTCATTACAATTTATGCTCTAGGTTGAACCCCTTCGAAAACTTTTGGGCAGGATGCTCAGCCAGGGGAAGTAGTTGTATTTTCTGGGAGGTGATGCAATATCCTTCGCTTGTGTTTCGTCCTTTGAAATCTGGCCTCTAAGTTGTTGCTTGCCTGGTTAGAGCCAGAGCTGGGCTCAGCTCTGAATCCTGAAATTTCTGTGACTTGAAAGTTGCTGGCTGGAGGTCTGTGAGTTGCACATCAGACTTTATGAGATTTGAGTTCGCCAACTTGTCCTTTTCCTGGGGTCTGGATGGTGTCCCAAGAGAAGAACTTTTATGGCTTTCTTTAGAAACTGATTTATGCCCTCACTTCAGTTTTTGTTTGAGGTATTTGCTCCCATATGACTTAATTAGGTCATGCAAAGTAAGCAGCAAGCTTTTGCCCCACTGTTGCAATCAGTATCATTAGTGTTTTAAATTTGCTTCATTATTATCCAAGTAAGAGAGAATTATTTTTATATCACTATATAATGCAATTTAGCCTACTGAAAGGAGAGGTGGGGGAAAAAAAAAAGGGAAAAAAAAAAATTCAGCACTGATTGTATATCCCACAGGACTTAATTAGTCCACAGTTGCACGATGCACTGGATAATGGGAAGACATGAATTAAATAATAAAAAAGAAAAGAAAAGTTCTAATCCTCACTCCAGTACCTGTCCACTTCCACCTTTGGCTGCATAATGAGGTGTCAGCTACTCTGACACTGATGAGACGTGCACAACACACCCGTAACACATGTATTAAGGATGCTCACGGGAAGGTTTGACCAGGCTTGGATGTTTCTGAAGCCATTATGCTTAGTGAGCCTTCAGATTATTATTCCAGATCACTGGACCAGACCTAATCATCGTGCAAGCATGCTGTTGGAGCAGTGGTTCCCCATCTCCCCCTCCTTTTCTGGCCCAGATGGGTGATATAATGTTCATTGGAGGGCAGATGCCACGGATATGAAGTCAATCATAGGGAAGCTGAACTGGTATACTAGCAAATTCTCTACAACCCAACCCTCCAGGGGTGCCTATTAAGGAAGAGAAGGCTAATAAAAAATAACTTACTAGATATAAAAAAAAAAAAAAAAAAAAAAAAAAAAAAGCCATCCTAGATTATGGCTCTGCCTGGGTATGCTGTGCTGCCTTTACTTTGTTTTTAAATAGGGCATTAAGGGAAGATCTTGAGTCTTAAGAAGTAGCTTAGAGCACTGAGGATCTGTGAATTCTTAGCTTGGTGACTGATATGGGGATAACTGCTTTGTTCAATTCTCAGCCAAAAAAAAAAAATTAAAAAATCCCAGAAAGGTCTGAGACATGCACAGTCACCTAGAAGGCCTTCACTGTTCATCTTCCACTTAATGTAATCAGGAGTAGCTCTCCAAATCCCTCTGAATCCTCTGCAGATCTTAGAATCACTCCTTTCTTTCCTTTTTTTTTTTTTAATTATTTTACTTCTTCTCTTATTTTCCCCACTTACTGGCTCTCCAGATGGCCATGGTATTTGGAGGTGAGGGAAGGAGTTAAGACAATTTTTCCTGCTGGAGGTATTTGATATTTGATGCTTTATACAGGTGACAGATCCTAAGCAGCTTTGTAGGGAGCAGAAAAGGCTCTTTGGAAGAACAGAGCACCCTGGACATGAAGGGCTGGTGCTTTATTTTTCACAGGAGGATTGATGCCGAATCTCTTGACCATGTTGTCTGCCTGTGAGGGTTGGAAGTGACAGGAGGTGACTCTCCCTTGCAGGGCCAGAGGAGGCTCAGTGTGGTGCACAAAGCTCTGTCACTCTCATTTTACTGCCAACCTCATGTTGTGTGGGTGTTTGGTGGTGCATTTTTGAGGGGTGAAGGGCTCACAGTTGACTTATGGACATCTGCAGGCTTCCATTTTGTGGTATGATATGTTTACAAGTATCTTCTAATTAAATTAAAAAAAAAAAATATAAAATAATCCAGTGACCTAAAAGAAAAGTTTGGGGACTGTCTTGCAAGCTTTCTTCCCTTTGCCTTCTGAGCTCAGTACGCCCCTGGCAACAACCTCTCATTCCTGTGCTCTGTCCCTTTGGTGTCCTTTGGTTGTTCCTTCTTGGACCACCAAACAGGACCAGAAAGGGCAAAGCTCTGTCTGTCTTCTCCTGTTCTCCCCTTTGTTATAATGACTGTGAGTAAAACCACTGCACCAAGCTGAGGCTGCTTAAGGAGGGTGTGGAGGAAATGTGCTGCCTGTGAGGATAGATTCATCCTGGTTTCAATGGGGTGAGCCCTGGCACCATGTTCTAGAAGAGATGGGGCCATCAGCTCTCTGCTTCCTCCTCCTTGGAACCTTTTGGTCACCATATTATGCTCCTGTCTTTTATCACCATATTATGGAGATGGATGCTAGAAGGTGCTTCAGAGCAGCATCTCCTCCTCATCCTCCTTACCCTGGTGCAGATAAGTTTACAGGGGAAGCAACAAGAAATTCCAGCTTGATATGAAGGTTGTTTGTAGCTCCTCTCTTCTCAGCTTGAGGGAGAATTATAATAAAGTATGACATTTCATTCCTGTGTGTCCCTTTAGATACTGTAAAGCCCCATATCCCTTTTTTTTTTTGGCCATAGTGATTACATCTCTCAGAGCCTGGAGAAGGGTTTCCTTTGACTACAGCTTGTTGTGCCTGATAGCACCTGACATTATGCTGTCTTGAGCTTTGAGTAGGGCTCCTGGCTGCTTTGGCCGTGTAAATAGCCAAAAATAATCATGGATTTGTTTTGGTTGGAAAAGACCTTTGAGATCATCGAGTCCAACCATTATCCCAGTGTGCTGCCAAAGCCACCACTAAACCACATCCCTAAAACCTTAACTGTGTCACAGCAGATGGGACATCAGGAGCAGGATTAAATGGAATTATTTTAAAGTATTGTGTGTGTAATTTTCATATATGTATATATATATGTATGCAATTTTAACAGCCCAGCAAGGCATCCTTTCATCTCCGTGTTCCCTATTTCTTGACCTGCTAGCTCAGTCATACAGTTCTTTTCAGAAGACTGAGGAACACAATGAGACCAATCAGGATTTGCAAGCCCCATGTAAAAGCAGTGGAGGAGCCCATAATAATCTAATAAAAATAACAGCACAAAGTCAGTCTTGGTGCACGGATGCTATCAGAGGAGAGAGAGGTACCATCTGCAAGGTTGTTAAGATGTAGAGAACCAAGATGGCCTCCACAGTAACCACAGGCAATGTGAAGAGATAAATGGTTGACCTGAGCCCGTGTCAGGCTAGGATTGATGCCACTATCAGCCCTAGTGCCTTTGCAATGATTTTTTTAAAAAAATCTCTGATAGAGTGTGTTATCTAGTTACTGGCATGAGGGCAATAGCCTGGAGGCAGCCAGGAGTAGGGGGGAGGAAGAAGGAGAGAGAGAGAGAAAGGTGAAAAAAAAAGAAAAAGAAAAAAGAAAAAGAAAAAAGAAAAAGAAAAAAGAAAATAATAAAAAAAGGTCATTCCAGGAGGACAATCTCTGTTGGACTAAATGAAAAAATAAGGGCCTTGCTCTGGAAGGTAGAGGTAAATAAATAAATAATTTTTAAAAGTGGCTGCTAGGTGTGTGAGAAAAGGATAAGCAAAATTGCTTCTCTTTCTTTCTGTTTTTCTTTTTTTTTCTCTTTCTTTTTCTCATTCTTTTTTTTCTTTTTCTTTTTCTTTTTTTTACTTCTTTTTTAATGGGATCAGCCTTGGGCTACAATGGGAAATTTAGGAGATGTGCTTGTGGTGTGCTTTTTTTTTTTACTTCTTGCTTTTTGCTTTAAGGTTTAACACTTTCCTCTCGTGCTTTCAGATCAAAAATCAAGGGCTGAGCTGTAGGTATCTCCCTCCCCCCCATTTTGTACCCCCTCTTGAGTTTGGTTGTTTGTTTTGTGTATTGTTTTTTCCAATCCCATCATCTTCTGTCTCTACAACATATCCTGCCAGGTTGTAGAGTATCTGTGATGCACTGTTATGCCACTTCTGGCATTTGGTGTCAGGTGGGTGCTGGCTTACATCACTTCTTCAGGGATGTAGCTCTCAAGAGCTGAGTTTGGTACCCAGCCTGGCCTCCAGATGTGAGTGTAGGATCAAACTTCCCATCCAATCTGCAAGAAGTAGGAAGAACCTTGGATAGTGTGTGTGTGTGTGTATGTCTGTGACTGTTTTTTTTGTTTGTTTGTTTGTTTGTTTTGGTTTTTTGTTTGTTTGTTGTTTTTTTTTTGTTTTGTTTTGTTTTTTCATTCAGAAACAAAAGCAGATAAATCCTGAGTATTACAAGAACCCCAAATCCCAAGCTGGTTGTGGTTGGAAGAGACCTTAAAGCTCATCCAGTTTCATCCCCCCTGCATGGGCAGGGACACCTCCCACAGCCCAGGGTGCTCCAAGCCCCATCCAACCTGGGCTGAGACACTGCCGGGGATGGGGCAGCCACAGCTTCTTTGGGTAACCTGGGCCAGCATCTCACTACCCTCTCAAAATAGAATTTCTTCCTAATACCTCATCTAAATCTCCCCTCTTCTGTATTGAAACCATTCCTACTCATCCTCTCACTCCTTGCCCTTGACAAAAGTCCCTCTCCAGGTAGTTTGGTCTTGTAGTAAGCTAGTGGTAGTGGTGGAATTTTAATTGTCTTGTAGCATGATTTCTTGTGCATACAGAATTTGGAGTAAGGAATGGAGTAAGAACAAGTGGTATGGGTTTTTGGGGGGTTTTTTAAAGTTTTTTTTTTCTTGTCTTGTTACCGTTGGGTTTATCGCAAGTGGTTTTTTTTTGGAGTCTAAACAATGTGAATTAGGGTGTACTATCAGAGGACAAATGAATTACTATTTCAGTCCAGAGACTGTTTATTAACAACTCAAGAAAAATAAAAAAGAATTGTTGTAGCAGGAGTAAAGCCCAGCATGCTCCAGCCCTGTGCCACAACTGATCTACCAGAGCCTTCCTTTTGTCTTTTAAGGAAAGGGTTAATTTTATGTGATTACCAGTAAAACCAAGCAGGTTTCATGATGAGTCTGTAATAGCTGGGTGATGGCCTGACTTAACAGCTTGGTGTTAAATGCTGGGTACCTTCCCCTGACTGGCAGCTCTCTAAGTGCTCCTCACTTCCAATCTCTCCTGGTGAATAGCTGCAGAGCAAAGGACTTCATTAAGGGATCGTAAGGCTACCTCGTAAAAAAACCAGCAAATAATTTTGACAGCAAGGGGAAGGAGCAGAGGGGACTGAGTGCTCTGTGGTCCCCGTGAAGAAAAGCAGACATCCCAGGGGCAGGGAAGCATCAGGTGAAGTGGATGTTATAAACACTTCCCCGCCATCGCTGCGTCTTCTCAATAAAACAGCAGTTTAGCCCTTCCACGGCTCTAACAAAATATTCCCAGTTAACTCCATGGGTGGTGCAGGGCTGGGAGCTGTTAGCTCATATCCAGTTAATTTTCAGATGTCAGAGCTCGTTAGGGGTGAGTTTAGCCAAAGACAGTTTGCGTGGAGCTCGGTAAATCTGACTTCCTCGCATCAAATTGAGGAAAGGGATTGCTGGTTTGCTTATTGGTTTATTTGCCTGCTTTCACACATCTTCTTTGGGTCTGTGAGTCTGATCAAGGGTCAGGCTCAGCTTTATCCACTTAGGGATTTAGAGTTCTCCCCCTTTCACATGCAGTACCTTGCTCTTTTACTCTCATTTTCATTTTTTGCCCTTTTTTGTTTGTTTGGGTTTTTGTTTTGTTTTGTGGTTTGTTTTTTTTTGTTTGTTTGTTTAGTTTTTCTTTTCTTCTGTTTTAACCTGTCTTTGAGTGGAAGATACAGCTTTTTTTTCTTTCCATGCTGAGCTTTTCCCCTTTTTTCACCAGCAAGCCCTGCAAGGCAGCAAGGGCTGGAGGTGTCCAGACTGAACTCTACCAAGCTGGGCAGAAGTATGAGACAATTCAGTGTTATATGCAGAGAAGACTCAGCTAAGGTCTGACTGCCTATTTTTTCCTATTCCTGGGACTTCGCTCCCTGTTGTCTTGAGCCCCTCTGCTCTCAATGAATTGATGCAAAAGAAGTTGTTGGGCTGTGGCTGTTGCTCTGCAGCACCTTTTGGGGAGCACTACTGGGGTCAGCACAGGGGTAAAGCAGGGAATGGAGCCACTAGAGGTAAAAAGTTGCCTACCCAATGCTGCAGAAATTAAGATTTCCCACTCAGGAAGAAATGCAGTCACTGCTCACAGGCATGGCCTTAAGCCAGGGGTCATTTTTAGCTTTTGGGAGAGGTTGGTTGCTGGACTTGCAGGCAGGTAGCACGGAGGAAAAACTTTGGATAAGTTGCTCCAGGTGGTGCTAGCTAGCAGTGGGTAGCTCTTTTTGGGTTTGAACAGAGGCACTTACACTTGGGGTTATTTGGCCTGAAGAAAGGTTCTAGGGAGAGCTTAGAACATCTTTTCAATATTTAAGGAGGGTCTATAAGAAAGATGGGGAGAGACCTTCCAGTAGGACCTGTAGTGATGGGACAGGAGGTGATGAAACTGAGAGAGCTTTAGACTAGATATTAATTAATTTTTTTACACCCAGCTTGCCAAGAGAGGTAGTAGATGTCCCATTCCAGGTCAGGTTGGATAGGTCTCTGAGAACCCTGGTGTAGTTGATGTCCCTGCTCACTGCAGGGGGGTTGAACTAGGAAGGAAAGGTTGAACTTTAAAGGAATGGGCCCTTCCAACCTGAAATACTTGATGATACTATGATTCTAGTACAGTGCCCGTCTTTCCCCAAAACCACAGGCTCACAGAAAGTTAGGGGTTGGAAGGGACCTCAAAAGATCATGGAGTCCAACCCCTCTGCCAGAGCAGGGTCACCTACAGGAGGTCACACAGGAACACATCCAGGTGGGGTTTGAATGTCTTCAGAGAAGGAGACTCCACAACCTCCCTGGGCAGCCTGGGCCAGGGCTCCCTCACCCTCACAGTCAAAAAATTTCTCCTCATGTTTGTATGAAAACTCCTATGCTCAAGTTTATATCCCTTGCCTCTTGTCCTGTCATTGGGCATCACAAAGAAGAGCCTGCAACCATCCTCCTGGCTCTCTCCCTTTCCATATTTATAAATGAGGTTACCCCTCAGTCTCCTCACATCTGCAGAGCCCCAGTTCCCCCAGTCTTTCCTCATCAGGGAGAGGTTCCACTCCCTCCATCCTCATGGTTGCTCTGTGCTGGACTCTCTCAAGCAGTTCCCTGTCCTTCTGGAACTGAGGGGCCCAGAGCTGGACCCAATATTCCAGATGTGGCCACACCAGGGCAGAATAGAGGGGGAGGAGATCTGCCTTTGGGAAATGCTTGGCAAAGGAACTTTGGATTTTATGTCCTGCCAAACACTTTACAGGCAGACAAGTGAGTGTGTGTGGTAAAAGCTGTGGAGTGCACATGATTTGAGGGGATCTGCTTTCCCAACAAAGAGCTGTTACAGCCCTGCAAGACAGAGAGATGGCTTCATAGCTCAGACAGCAGCAGTTTGTGCTTTCAGCTCAAAGGCCTCTCAGTTCAAAGGGCAGCACATCAGTCGGGGGGTTCCCTCTCACGCCAGTTTCAGTTTGTTGTCTGACTAAAAGGAGGTTTGGGTTGAAAGCTCTGGAAATGACAAGAGTGGTTACTGTCCCATCAGGCGTGTGCTGCTGGTCTGCAGCAGGGGTTGAAGTCATTCACGGCATAGCAGCTCAGTGCAAAGGTCTCTAAATTCACTTCAGCTGCCTTCTGGCTTGGGTTGCACTGCACCCCTGCTGATATTGCCCATCTTGTACCAGTGTGAGCTCAAACTATGGAAAAAAAAGCCCTTAAAATTCAGTAGATGGAAGCACCGTGCCATTGAGAATTGGTTCTAGTTTTTTTTCTATAAAATAAATGTATTAAAAGGTATGATCTGCTGCAGGCATGTCCTCACTTGGAAGGTGTGTTGCATCAGGAATCACAGAATTATCAGAGCTGGAAGGGACCTCTGGAGATCATCCTGTCCAACTCTCCCACTAAAGCAGGATCCCCTGGAGCACCTCACACAGGGACACATCCAGGTGGGGTTTGAATATCTCCAGAGATGGGGACTCCACAACCTCCCTGGGCAGCCTGGGCCAGTGCCTTGACACCCTCAGAGTGAAGAAGTTTTTTCTGATGTTTAAATGGAACTTCCTACATTCCAGTTTGTGCCCATCGTCCCTGTCCCTGGGAACTACTGAGAAGGTTCTGGCTCCATCTTCCTTGCACCCCCCCTTTAGATACTTGGAGATGTTAACAAGGTCTCCCCTCAGTCTTCTCCAGGCTAGAGAGTCCCAGCTCTCTCAGCCTTTCCTCATAAGGGAGGTGCTCCAACTCCCCAGTCATCCTTGTTCCCCTCTGCTGGACTCTCTCCAGTATTTCCCTGTCTCTCTTGAACTGGGGAGCCCAGCACTGTGAACGTTCTCCTGTGTTTGTACAGTTCCTTGCCCAGTAGGACCAGAGGACATTTTTTTACCTGGACTTTTTGTGATTACATTGACACCCCTGGCATCAGAGACACAGCATGGGTGTTCCCAGTCTTCTAAATGCCACTTAATTCTCAGATTCCCACTAGGATTTTGCCAGATCCAGCTCTCAGTGCCAGGATAGATTAAACTTAATGCATGACATCTTCCCAGCCACAGTAACCCACCGTTACCCTATTGCTTGTGTGACCTTTTCTATAAGAGTCTCATCTTCACCTTTTTACCTTTCTGGCAGATAAGTGTTTTTGATGATGACAATAAAGATACCACAAAGCACTTTTATTCTTGGTTGCCCCATCTGGGCTGTGCGTTTGATCCAAACGGCCGACGTTCCAGTCAGATTGCACTATCAGATGGAGCTGGCTCTATTTCCTGCATTATTCTTCCTGGCTGTACCACATTATGCAATTATGTTTGCATTTAAACCTGAGCACTTACCTGTAATGATGCTGTAGTCCACCACATGATACATTACAGCAGTAGATAATGCATACAGATAGGCTAAGAAAGCATGTTGTTGATGTGCTAAAACTAAACAGGGCATTGCATTTGAAAGTGGACTCTGAAAGCTCGCAGATTAGGCTGAACTGTTTAAAAAAAGCTTGCATTACTGAAATAAGAGTCATACAGGGTGAAATTCTCCCCCCCCCCTGGGCAGGTCCAGGCTTCCCCGGTGCTACCCTTCAGTTTCCATCACCCAGGTCTGCCTCCAGCACTCCTGGGTGCTGCCACCCATTTCTGCAGGAGCTGAAACAGTCTCACCAGTTACTGGGAGCCCTAAATCCAGCACCCCATTAGCACAATGTAAGTGAGGGAAGACATGATGTCCAGAGAAGGGCACAGGATGGGTAAGGAGAGAGTGATAGGAAAGGTGATGGGATGGGGAGGAAAGAGGTTCAAGCTGCAAGAGGGGAGATTGAGATGAGATCTTAGGAAGAAATTCTTTGCCGTGAGGGTGCTGAGCCCCTGGCCCAGGTTTCCCAGAGAAGCTGTGGCTGCCCCATCCCTGGCAGTGTCTCAGCCCAGGTTAGATGGGGCTTGGAGCACCCTGGGCTGTGGGAGGTGTCCCTGCCCATGGCCAGGGGGTTGGAACTGGATGAGCTTTAAGGTCCCTTCCGACCCAGACCATCCCATGGTTCTGATTCTATGATGCACCTTAGAGAACTGTCAGTGTCTCAACTGGCAGCCACCTTACACCTGCTCCTAACCCTGCATTGTGGGTGTAGCCTGAGTGGACAGTTTCTGACCAGATGCTTTGTGTTCCTGTGCTGTCAGGAGCACAGAACTGCTGTCTGGTTTTTGTTTGTTTGTTTGTTTGTTTGTTTTCCTGTCTGCTGGATGGCAGAACCTGGCTCCCAGGGCTGAGGGGGATTTCAGTGTGTCAGCTCAGCTCATCTCTAACCTCCCTCCTTCAGGACTTATGACAGATAAAACGAAGACCTCAGTAGCTTCCCTGCCTCCGTGCAGAGCACTGCAGATTTCTCAGAATTGTAACTTTTGACACTGCTGGTCTGCAGATCCTACCCTGGGAAGCAGAAAAGCTGTGTAGTCCCTAGATATTTACTTGTGCCTGTTCAGGTTCTCCCTCTGAAAGGGGATGTTTACTTTACAAATGCATTTCAAACAGATGAAAATGATCAGGCAAAATGTTTTGGTGAAGCTGCTGCAGTGATATAGCAGAATGGTGCAGTCAGCTGTGAGTTTTCCTTGTGGGATAATGAAGCAATGCCCTCCTGCTACACAAGGTATCAGCAAGCACATCAGTTTTCCTCCAAGAAAATAAACATTCCAGCTTCCAGGTTGCCTAGCAGGTTGATTCTTCAATCATATTCTGGTGCTCTGTGAGTGCAAGTGTCATCCTACGTGTTTGAGAAAGAGGTTATCCTGGTGATGGGACAAGAGCAGCACTTAGAAAGTCTCTCACCTTTCAGTTGGGTGCTGCTTAACACCTTCTCAGTGGTGATAGAGGTTTCAGTGGAGCAATACTGTGATGACAATGAATTAATTTTCAAGATATGCCTTAACCTTTTAATGAAAGAGGGAAAAAAATATTGTAGTAGAAGAAATAAGGAAACATGTCCAACTAAAGCACCTAAATGGCCCTACTGCTTTGTCTGAGGAGACTTGGATGCATATCTGACAATCTCACTGATTTTCTTGCATTATGTGGGTTTGCTGGCTGTGTGCTTTATTTGTACATAGGACATACAAAGTTGTAGCCTATATGTAGCAATGTCCCCCTTTAAAGCACTTTTCAGTCTTTGCCTGTTAAATCAATGCTAACCCCTTGCAGACCCTGGAGATGGACTTTTGACCAGGTCATGTAGCAACAGGATGAGGGGGAAGAGTTTCAAGTTGAAAGAGGAGAGATTTAGGTAAGACATGAGGAAGAAATTCTTTGTTGTGAGGGTGCTGAGCCCCTGGCCCAGGTTGTCCAGAGAAGCTGTGGCTGCCCCATCCCTGGCAGTGTCTCAGCCCAGGTTGGATGGGACTTGGAGCACCCTGGGCTGTGGGAGGTGTCCCTGCCCACGCAGAGGGGTTGGAACTGAATGAGCTTTAGTGTCCCTTCCTACCCAACCCATTCTGTCATTTTGTGAAACCAGATCTGCAGGGGAGATGGTCTGTGTATCAATTCAGTTGTATTCTCTATGTTCCCCCAGGAGCTGTGTGAAAGTCAGGGGCTGGATCCCACACCAGTGCTCTGAGCTCTCACAGCCAATTTAGTTCTTTCACAAGGTTTTGGTTTTTTTTTTTCTCCTGCCTGAGTCAAAAACCCCATCCTCCTGAGATCTCCACTGACACTGTTGAGGCACAGCTACCTCCTTCCTCCTGCCCCATTGACTGTAGCTCTGGTTCAGAAATCCTTCTTGCTGACACATAGGCACGTAATTTGATTTCTTTTCCTGCAAGTGGTTGGAAAATTGTTAAACTAATCTTTGGATCAGTGATATTTGCACTCAGATTAGTCAAAGTAAGTCAAGATCATTCAACTGTGAGACAGTATTTGCACAGTGCATACTGCAAAGGCCAGCACAGTCACCAGGCTTGGTTATTCTGCTTGTGTAAATAACTTGATGTGGCAATTTTCTCATTGCCATTAAATTGCCATTTTTAATTTGTCTCAGAGGCCTTCATCCTTTGAGAAACCACTGGGGTAGAGAGATGTGTAAATTATGGGTGCCCTTTAACTGTGCTCTGGAAAGGGAAAACCAATCATGTTGTAGCTAAACTGGAAGATTGCATGGAATTGCTCAGTGCGTTTACATACCCAGGATTTTCATGCAAGTTGGGCTGGGGATTAAAAATCTGCACTGAGATAGTTTTCACTGAAGTAAACTGTGTCTAAATATCAGGCCCTAAATGAACATTAGGAAGATTCTTGTGAATTAGCAGTGAGTTACTCTAGAGAAAAATCCCGTTTTGTAAAACAGGGTTCCTCATGTGCTCCAAGACATTTCCTCTGCTTCCAGGGTGTTTTCCTTAATCTTTGAAGTTGAGATTTCTGATTCTAGGATTGACCTCCCACCATAACCCTCAAAAGAAAATAAAAGACCCAAGAAAACCATTTTAGGACTCACATGAGTATGGTGAATAGGCCTGGATCTTCCCAATGGTCTCATGGTTTGTTTAATTATGGAGTAAATTAATTCTGCTTCTATCTCCCCCTGTTACTTAGTATTTTAACTTTTATTTGGGTGAGCTTTGCTGCCTGTGAGTAGCTGATTTTTGCTATATCTGGGACATACACCTCCTGACAGTGCTGTCTTCTCAGTGCCCTTCCTGTGAAAGCCCCATTAGATCTAACTAATACTCCATGTCCTTAATTAAATACCTCTGGTGCAAAGAGCCTTACCTTCTGTGCTTGAAAATTGCAGTGATTACTCCCCTGCTGGAAAAGCTTTCTTTTTTTTAATTTATTTTTTTTGGTGGTGGTTTTTTGAGTGGTTTTGTTGGCTTAGTTGCTTGGGATTTTTTTTTTTTTAAATTATTATTATTTTTTTAGCAGGAATTAAGTTGTTTCTCATGCCATTGTCCAGTTGCAAATTGGCCTGAGACTGACTTGTGCCACGGGCTCTGACCTCCAAAACTGCCCACTCATTTTTTTTTTGAACTAATCAGCTAGATGAACTATTTACAGTTGGCTTTTGGGTCTTCTCACTGCTTTTGTGGCTGCCCCTGTCTGAGTAATTAATGATGGTGTGGCTTGTTTATGGTCTTGAGTTACTAATGCTGTTGGCTGTAAATGCATTTTTACCTCTGGGACGTGCCAGTTTCCTGGTTCCAGTCCCACCTCACCAGCCCAGGTCAATTTTTTGTGTGTAAACAGATTTATCCTGTAATAGTTGGAGAGAGACTAGGGTCATTCATCAGTCCTGCAGAGAACATGCCCAGCCAGATCCTTCCCTTCTTGTGCCTGTGCAACTCAGCAAGAGTGGGAAAGGTTCCTGCAGGATAACTAAAATTAAAAAAAAAAAAAAAAGGAAAAAGAAGGGAAAGAAAGAAATTAATCCTTTTAAACATTTTAATTAGAAATAAAGGAATTGGATAGTGTACCACACATCCAGCCTCGTGCCCAGCCCTGATCCTTGCTGCATCAAGGATGCTTATGGGAGTTATTAACAATGGAGCTGCTATGTGGCTTTTTTAGGTTGGATAATACCACCTATATTTTAAAGCTGGGGTAAAGGATACAGAGAAATTTCCTAGCAGCAAACCATGCAGATAGTCATAGAAATATCATCCTGTGGCCTTGGAAAGAATTTGTTGTCTTATATGCCAGGGCTGCTTTATCATTAGCCAGCTTGGTGTCTTATTCCCTCTGGAAACCTGTTACAGACTCACAATGCATGGATAGTCAGAAGCATTCTGCTCATTTTCAGCCTTACTTTATTTGTAGCTGCAGTTGCTTTCAGGCTTCTTAGGGATGTTTTTTGGCAGGAAAGCTTCTTTTTCCCCCATTATCTAGATATCTGTCTTTCCTTCTGTTGTCTGAAAGAATGTAAGGTTAATTCCTTTTTGATTTATGATCAAGCACTTCCATTCCTTTTACCATTTCTTTCAGAAACAGCAAGTCAGCAGTCCCATTATCCATCTACTTTTGTTGCCCAGTTTGATGCCCAGTATCTGCTCACTTGGGTTAACTATGGGTGGTCTCTGCCACGACAAGAATTTGAGGGGAACTTTATAAAATTTTTCACACTGTTTGCCAAGGCAGTTTGTACCAACGCCTGAAAACTTCCTCTCTATAACCCATTGCTAAATGGACTGTCTTAACATTGGCACCCAGAGAAAAAGGGCCTCAAGGGTCAGATAATTTTATTTTCAGGATCATCATCACATGGAATTGAACTAGGTGAGAAATTTCTCACAATCTGAAGCTGATGGAGCTGAGAGGCTGTTTGTTCTTTGAGGGAAGGCTGGGAGAAATTTAAGAAGTTGAAACCCAGTCCGAGTTTTTAACAATTTTCTTCTCTCAAAGGACTTTCTAAATGGAACCAGATTAAATAGAAATTATAGCAGTGAATGTGGTGCTTTTACTAAGAGCATGGAAGTAGACTGTCCATTGTAAACTTTTCCAGAGGTTCTTTCACCTTTCTACTCCTTTATATCCAACATAGATTCTTATGAAGAAGCTCCATGGCAGCTGGGTTGGAGCTAGATGATTTTTAAGATTCCTTCCGACCTAAACCCTTTGATGATTCTATGAAATGTCTCAATCAATGTCGAAATTGGAATGTTGTCATGAAGTGCACATGAATCAAATCCCCATTAAAGGACTACTGATCATGTTGCAAGATTCACTAGGCTGCTGTGGCACTCCTGGTTTCCAAAGAAAATCCATACAAGATATTTTAATGTTTGAATGCAGCTTCTCTAAAAGTGCTGTATGGGCAGGATAAGCACTGCAAAAACTGGCAGGTCCTAATCTCTCTCTTGTTTTCTTTTCCATTGTGAAAATTGGCCTTTTTGGGGATAGGAGGGAAATTGCTTGGTGTAGAGGATGGTTCACAGTGTTTTGGTTTGCAGCTCATCCCTTCCAGCTGGTGTTTGTTTGCTGTGCTCTTGTAATGAGCATTAAGTAAAATAATAGGAAATTTTGGTGAAAAAGTTCTTTAAGACCATCAAGTCCATCCACTAACCTGGCACTGCCAGGTCCTTTACTAAACCGTGTCCCTAAGTACCACATCCACCACATCTTGGGAACTTCTGACTTCACTGTTAGCCTTGATCACCTTCAGTTTGCCCATTCCTTGATTTCATAGCACAGCCAAGTAAATTCTATGGATTTCTGAGTGGAAGTCTGAATCCACATATTTGTCTTCACAATAAGCTCTTGCACTGTGCTGTTGGTAGAGAGAATACTTTTCCTTGCTGCTTATGCTCAGTTTTGGACAACATAAGGTATTTTCTGTCCTCTTTGGGATGATCTTATTCCATCTTTCCCAAGAAGCTGTGTACATGCCTTCATTTTCTCTGTTAGAAAAATTCTTATATCCTGCTGGTCGTGAAAAGATGATTGTAAAAAGTCCTCCTTTGGTTTTGGCTTTTGGTTTATATAGAAAAAAAGACTCTTTTTTTTGTTACACTGATTGATGCAGTGCAGGCAGTTCTTACATCAGCAGGATGAAAGTGTTTGTGTCAGGCATGCTGGTTACACAGAGGAAGTCTTACCCGTGCCAGTTGAAATTCTGTAACTTCACAGCTGTAGTGAGCATTTTTCAGTTAATTTGGTAATGGGTCAGAGGCCCTACAAGCAGGAGAGGCAGGGAATGATGCCAAGAGACAGGTTCAGCCTCTTCAGGCACTGGGCAGCATTTTAAGTGCTAACTCCACTGACTGGAACAAAAAATATTCATTTGCATCCCTTTCAAGTACGTGTAGGAAGGAGGAGCCTGTATCAATTTGTCTGTTTTAATTATAGATGTTCTACCCACCTTCCTAATTGCTCCTTCATTAAGAAGTAGCTTGTTGTTTCTTTTTTTCCCTAGGAGCTAAAAATAATCAACTTTTGTTTGTTTCTGTAATTTATTTTTTTTTTTTTGCCCTTGAGGAGATAATTATTTCTATTATTGCATGAAGATGGTGGCCAATACAGGAGGAATAATTAGAGCAGATGGCTGAAAATACTTCCTTGTGAAAGACATCTACTGTAACGAAATACCTCCCCTCCTCTTTTGTCTCCTCCAAATATAGGTTTTTCTTTCCTTCAGGTGGATAGGGGCTGGGTGAGAGGTGTAAATCTTTTCCTGATATATTAAACTGAGGAGCTGTCAAGAGTTCACAGCCTGGAAAGTGAGCTCTCTGTATCCATCACTGAAATTAAAGTGTTTTCAAACGTGGCATGGAGTCCTGGGTCTGTGGCATGGGGAAATATATGCTGTACTCCATCACTTCAAATGTTAACCTTGTCTCTCCGTGGTGACTGAGGACAGGAACACTTGCTTGCTGTACTTGCTGGTTAAATGGCAATCTGTCAGCACCAAGGAAAAGGCTGCCTTGTGGCTGTCAGTCTCTGCTGTTCCTGCAGTGTCTGAAACCTTGGCTTGTTTGTGCCAGAATAAGCACACTTTAGAATCAGAGACAGGTTTGGGTTGGAAGGGACCTTAAATATCAGCTGGTTCCACACCCCTGCATGGGCAGAGACACCACCCACTAGACCAGGTCTCTCCAAGTCCCATCCAACTTGGACTTCAGCACTTCCAGGATGGGTGCAACTAGAATTTTCTGAGGCGGGTGCAAATAGAATTTCCCAGGCAAGCTGAGTCAGGGTCTCACCACCCTCACACCAATGAATTTCTTCCTAAAATCTCATCTCAGTCTCCCCTCTTTCAGTTTGAAAACATTCCCCCATGTCCTACTGCTACAAGCCCTCACTGAAAGTCCCTCCCCAGCTTTCCTGAAGCTCCCCACTTCTTTGGTTTTCTGATGAGAGGACGATGATGCCCTTGTCTTTGTGTCTGCAATGATTCAGTCTTCTTTTTCATCACTCTAATCAAAAAAAACCCAAACCACCCACCCAAAGAAATGGTGAAGTTGTCACCATGTGACCTCAGTATTATCTGTGTCTAAACCAGGAGTTTCTCAAACCCTTTTGAGCCCCAAACCTTGCGTTTTGGGGGAGAGTGGGTTAAAAAAATCACCAGATAAACATGTATCCTGTTGGCACAATGATTCTGGTTTGCAAAAATTTTAGACCAAATATTGGAGTGGTCTCCCACACAATCCCTTGGCTTTGTCACTTGTTTGCCAGCCTGAGTGGGAATGTGAGTTTATCCCTGCTATTTATTAATTTCCTGCAGTTGCTGCTGCCTCTTCTGAGCTCTGGTTGTTGCAGGCACAAGCTGAGAAACTGATACTGAGAGTTCATGTCCCCAAAGGCTGACATAAAGGCAACCCCAGGCAGGCTGACAACAGCAGCAGCTAAAAACATAAAGTGGAAAGAAATCTTCCTGAAAATGGAAAAAAAAAAAGAGAAAAGGAGTAATGTGCTGAATTACAAGGAGCTTGCACATCTTTTACTCTGTGCTAGTAGAACATTATTTTATGTTTATATAATTTATTCATTGATTTGGAGCTGTAATGGGAAAGGAGTGGATAAGCCCCCAAATTAATCTGTGTTATACACAAACTCTGGGCTTGGTACAGAAGGTGTGGGCTTGAAATAAGTTGTGCATGACGCTTGCCAGGTGGATGTCAGAGGGGAAGATGGATCTCCTCCCTGGTCCTTTTGCTTTTTGCTATACCAGGAAGAACAAATACCTCCTTAGGGATTCCCAGGGATTTCTCACCCACCTGGGATTTTGCCCATGTTTTGCAGGTTTGGTTCCCTACTGAGTTTGTGTCATCTCAGTGGGAGATGTTGCAAGGGTGGGTTTCCCATGGGTGTCTGATGTGGGGTCACATCCTGCAAAACCCTGGGTGACCATTTAAAGGGTTGAGTTCATGCTATACTTGTATCTTTGGAGAACACAGGCTGAGACAGTTGGAGTTGTTCATCCTGGAAAAAAGAAGGCACTGGGTAGACCTGGAGCTTTCAATCTTTAGAAAAATTGGGGAGGCAGTTTTGACAAGGGCATGGGGTGATGGGATGTGGGGGAAAGGATTCAAGATGCAAGAGGGGAGATTTATAGATATTAGGAAATGTTACTGTGAGGGTGGTAAGAATCTGGTCCAGGTTGTCCAGAGAATCTGTGGTGGCACCTACCCTGGACATGCAGAAAGCTGGGTGGAGTTTGGAGCAACCTGGTCTAGTGGGAGGTGTCCCTGATTGCAGGGGGTTGGAACCAGATGATCTTTGAGTTTTCTTCTAACCCAAACCAGTCTAGGATTCTCTGTATGTAGACTTTTTAACCTCAATCTAGCTACTGCTTTTTATGAACCTTGCAGAAATACAGCACCTTTGTGGTTTCACTCCTTCTGCTAAACCTAGTTGAAGTTGGCCACGGTCAGGTGTGAGCACTGAGGGTGTCACAGATGGATGCAGACATGTTGTGGTCTCATAAGCCCTGTTTTTTTTTTCAAATTGTCTTTCCAGCTGTCTGGTATCTGCTGCAGCAGGAGTGTAAAGACATCACCAGCTGCAGGCAGCCAGCTCCAGCTTCATCATTCAAGGCTTGTTTTATGCCAACTCCTCTTCCCCCCATCCTGACTCTCAAGCTCCTACCATTTGTTGTGTCCTGTGCTGAAGCTGGAAAAAGCTCTGGAGGAAAAAGCCTGTTACCAAATAACATCCTTCTGGTTTCTTCTGGTTCATCCCACAGCACACATGGGATGGACACTCAGCCATGACTCTGGCACTTGCAGCTGCTGCTGCTCTTTAGTCTTACTGAGAAGCGTTTAAATTAAAGGCTGTAGGTCAAACACTGGGTGCCAAGCAAGGAAAAGCAAAAAAAAACCCCAAAAAACCAGGCAAAGAAAAAGGTTTTCTCAAGCAGGGTGTGAGGTGTTCTTAACCTGCTTGGCTGTAGGCAGAAGGAAAGGAGCTGCAGTCTCTGCAAGGTATCTTGGACATGACCATAAAACCCTTCAAGAGCTGAGATGTCTGCCTCACAGCTTTTCCTTTGGGGTCTCAACTGAGTTGGTCCATTCCAGTGGTTGTAAAAGCATCCTCAGCAAAGCCCCCCATGCAGGGATGGTACCATTTGGTGTCTGTAGGGTCAGTGTGGGCTCCAGCCTGTCCCATATTGATAACAGGGCAGCTAGACAAGGCAGCCAGGCTAACAGAGGTGTGCAGTTAGTTTGTGCATGCTTTTATTCCGTGTTATTTTACCATGGGCTGCTTAATAGGAATGAGACAGAACCACCACCATTCATCCAAGGAACTTCTCAAGGTCCTTCCAGCTGGAGATTGCACTGGGTTTTTCTCCTAGGAAACAGGGAGAGAGTAACCATATGGGATTAAAAATGTCCAGATCACATCTTCTTCTTGCAAAGATCTTACAGAGATGCTTTTTCATCTTAGCCAAGTGTGTAGGACTGCAAGAGAAAGGTCACCAAATCTACTACTACTGTCTCATTTTCCTTAATCAGTTCAGTGGATTTCCTATATTCCTGCAGAGCTGCTTTCCCTCCAGCCCCCTGTATAGTTTCCTCTGCACTGTGGTAATTTAAGGTACTTTATTTAAGCAAACTTTTTTTCTCCCTTCGGAGATTCTTATTTCGTAGATTCTTTAGATTTATTATCTTCATGATTATGTGAGGATGGTACAAATAAATATCTCTTGGTCCTGTGTTGTTAGCTGGAATTAGACTGTCTAATTTTATTTAAAAAATATTTAAACAAATCACCAACCAATGGTGCACATGCACATAGCTGTGGATGAAACCAGATCTCTTCTCACTGGAAACCTTTAGTTCCAGACTGGGTGAAATAACAGAGATTTTTATGACCTTGGCCAAGTAATTTTCTGCCCCTGTAATAATTCTTTGGTAGCACAAACTTTTGTTTAAGCAATAAAATCTGCCTTTGCTTAGGTCTATGGTGTAGGGACTTCCTGTGGGCACATGTATCATCTAAATCCCAGAACACTGCTTTTACCATATTTGTAGCTTTTCTGCATTACATTTTTCAGATGGTTGATAGTTGTCAGTTTCCCAGGTGCTTTCAACCAGTTCTTGTGCCTTATTACTCTGGCATCGAGGAGCTACTGGCTTTTATGCCAGATGGTGTTGGTGGAACTGAAAGGGGACAGAGTCTTCCCAGAGGTGACAACAGAAGTCCAGCAGGAATAACTTAATCACTGATGTTATATACAGAGAACCTTAAATTGAGAACTAGGGGGTTTTCTAGCAAGAAAGGGGAATCCTTTTAAAAAGTAGTCAAATTCAGAATCAGAGTTTATTTTTCTTGACACTTGCAAGACCTCTATACACACTACATTTACTGTATTTACTACATTTTTGATGCTAGCAGGAAGATCATCCTCTTGTATTCCTTATGCTCTTGTTTTCCCACTAGAGTTAACTGGAGGGTTCCCAGGGACCCTTGCAGCCCAAATTATTCTATGATTCCATGACTTCAGGGGGTTATAGTGGCATCAGAGTGACTTCAATCCATTTAACAAACCTTCTGAGTAAAGTGTTTTGCTAGCAGCATTGGTTGAGGTTGTGCCAGACAGGGTTTGATGGAATTTGTATTTTTGTGCTAGAGTTGGCTTGCTAAGCAGTGTATCTGGGAAGTGTCTGCCTTTCCATGAACTGTACCCTCCTCTGTCCCCTGCCCTGAGATAGAAATAAGTTTAATTAACTCTTTTTTTGGGGTGGATCTATTGTATAGTCTTGTATATTGTATATAATCTGGTTTAAAGGGCTATCAGTGAAGAGTAACTCTCTCTGGAGAGACAGTAGATAAAGATATATATCTTTTCAGCTGGAATTTTATCCTAAATTTCTGAAATGTATAAATATATGCTTGCAAGTAATGAAGATGAAACTTGTCCTATTACACTCAGCAACAACGGGTTCTCCCCGTAACAGTTGTGTACAGATGTGAAGGCTGATCTCTGCCTCTGCAATAGTGAAGTGATTCACTCCCTCTGACACAGGGGACTTAGCTCCCCAGATGTTTTCACTGCGTGTGTGTTAATTCACTCTCAGGCTTCAGTCTGGTTTGAACCCAGTAATTCCCTTTGTATGGCAACTGTACAGTGGGGCAGAGGGTAGGAAACACCAACATCCATACCCTCCAGAGAAAATGGACATAAACAAGGTGTATCATTCAATGCCACATTGGATGTGGCTTGGAGCAACCTAATCTACTGGGAGGTGTCCCTTCCCATGGCATGGGGCTTGGAACAAGATGATCTTTAAGGTTCCTCCCAACCCAAACCGTTCCATGATTCTGATTTAGCCCAGGGACCAGCACCCATTCCCTGACTCAAATAATTTGGCAGAAGTTACCATATAATAGCTTTCTGACTGCTCCGGGTGCTCTGGTAAGCATTGTATAAAACATCAAACACATAAAGATAAAATTGACAATAGCACAGCCAGAAAATCACAGAATCATTTGGGCTGGAAAGGACCTCTGGGATCATCAAGTCCAACCCTGGATCCACTGCCACCATGGTTCCCAGCCCATGGCACTGAGTGCCACATCCAGTCTCTTCTTAAAAACCTCCAGGGATGGAGAATCCCCCCCCTCCCTGGGCAGCCCATTCCAATGCCTGATCACCCTCTCTGGGAAGAATTTCTTCCTATTATCCAACCTAACCCTCCCCTGGCAGAGCTTAAGCCCATGGCCTCTTGTCTGCCTGAGAGGTGCCTGGGAGCAGAGCCCGACCCCTCCCTGGCTCCAACCTCCTTTCAGGGAGTTGTAGAGAGTGATGAGGTCTCCCCTGAGCCTCCTCTTCTCCAGGCTGAACACCCCCAGCTCCCTCAGCCCTTCCTCACAGGACTTGTGCTGGAGTCCCTTCACCAGTCAAAAGAATAACTACAATAACACCCCCAGTATTGGCTCACCTAAGCTGCAGCTCCAGACCTCAAGCCTTAAAACACCCAGAGTGCTGTGATTGAAAGTGGTGTAACAATATTTTGTCTTTTGTACTGAGTTTATTCCTCCCACTGCTGTTTGGGATTAGCACAACCCAGTGAGGAGCACACATTTCCACATCTGGTTTCCACTCCTTTATCAGATCACTTGGAGCTGTTCTTGTGTGTGAGTCCAAACTGATTTGCTGTGGGTGCCCATGTCCACATTTGTGCACACACATCCACGCGAAAACCACGCACACATTCCTCAAGAACTCAGTCAAACCTGCACTGCAAATTGTGTGTTTAAAGTTTAGAGGTGAGGAGGATCCATGACAAGGTGTTACTGTGACATTGCTCATCACCAGCCAGGCTGTTTGCTGTTTTCAAGGCAATCAGAGCTAAATTTGGAACTGATCATCATCAGAGGAGAGGCAATAAATAAAGGGAGGAGTCTAAAAAAGAATTAGAAAGAAGGAATGTCTCTTTTAATGTGCATGAGTGGCAGGAGAGCCTTTTAAAACCAAACTATTGCCCACCTAGCAGGACATTTTAATTCAAAGCTCTTCAGGCTGTTTTTATGCCGTTGCCAGGAATTAACATGCAGTTCTGCTTTTTGGGAGGCAGAGAGAGACACACACCATGAAACCTGCAGCCCTTCTGCAGCCAGACCTACAGCAAGCCCCTCGTTATCTAATGCAGAATAAGAGGAAACCCCCAAATTAATGACAGTCATTCCTGAAGGCTCAGAACCTCTCCAACCCCAATGTGCCTCCAGATATTTGCTCTCTGTGGGGTCCTGCCCAGAAAGCAGCTGATGGGGTTGGCATCTCCACTGCCGCACTCTCAGTAACCTAGGGTTTGGGGTTTTTTGTTTGTTTGTTTGTTTGGGTTTTTTTTGTTTGTTTTTGTTCTTTTTTCCTTTTTTTCCTTTTTCCTCTTTTTTTCGTTTTTTCCCTTTTTTCTTTTTTTTTTTCTTTTTTTCTTTTCTCTTTTTATTTTTCTTACTTTTTTTTTCCTTCTTCTTCTTGTGTTTTGTTTCTTTTTTTCCTCAGCTTGGACTCCAGTTTTGTGGTCGCTGGGACGAGGACTCCAGCTGGCCAGCTGGCCACCAGCCACGAGATGGCGATAACGTCACGATAGAAGGAGGCAGGACCCTGCTGCTGGGGACCACCACCACCACCCTCAACCTGCTGCATCTCAAAGGTCTGCAGGAGGGGAGGGGGGGGGTATCAGTGCTCTTGTCTCTCCAAAACTGGAGTTTTCCACGGTCGTGATCTTCCCTTTCCCAGCTCCTACGTGGAATGAGACACCTGCTCAGGCAAGCTGAGCCTCCTCTTGGTGGATACAACAGGATGGGGGAAAGCATTTAATTATTATGTATGCAGAAGGCACTGTTCGTGCTGTTTGAGGAGTAATAACCATACAAGTGGAAGGTTTTTATTTCTTTTTTTTTTTCTTTTCCCCCAGCTACTCAAAGCTCTGCTCTCCTGAGTGGCAGCACTGATAACAATAATCAGCTCTGTTTTGTTTGGCATCTTTGAGGCAAAGCGTGTTGCAAAAAAAGCCTTTACAAAATTAATGATGTTACAGAATTACAGGCCACAGCTACCAAGTGTAATAAATAATGCAAGATCCTACAGTATGGCTGGTGGAGAGTAAATAACCAAGCACAATTACTGGGTGGGGGGGAAACACTGGGTTTGAATGGTTCATGTACCCTGAGGTAGATGCAGCATGTCAGGAGGTGTATCTCTGTGGGTGTTAAAATAAGAATTAAAATTACATACCATTTAGTGACAGAAATATTCCTCCCTAGAAATTAGGCCCTGGTTGTGAAAACTGTGGTGTACAGGCTTGGTATTAAGTGAATGAGTTGTTCTGGTGAAATTGCTTACTCCATATTCAGCCTATATGGAAGCCCCTGCTGAAATGGAGCTGAAGAAAAATATAAGGATTGGATATATATATATATATGGATATAATGGATTTTTTTGCAGGTAAGAATGATGTTCTATTAAAAAAAGTTAAAAGCACTGTTTTTTCCATTGGGATGGTGATGAAACACATGTGTTTGATGATTATATTTAAATCTAATTTTGACTAATCATTCTATCAAGAAAAAACTTTACAAATTTATTCCTGTTGTGACAAGATTTAAAAAAAAAAAAAAAAGTGAACTTGCTCAGTACCAGTTCAGAGATTCTCAAGAACTGCAACACCAGAAAGTTGTTGTTTTGTTGGGTTTTTAAATTATTTTAAAGAAAAAAAAAAAAGAAAAAAAATATTTGAGGCTGAAAAATTGTGAAATGTTCTAGTACAATTTTCCTCCTTTTCTTCCCCAGTGAAAATCCTAAATCTGGGTGATGTGAGAGTCTTATTTATCTCCACTGTGATTACGAGATAGAGCAGAGGAGGGAAGTTGGAGCCCCAGATCTCTGAGACATTTGACTACAAATCCAGATGAGGATTTTGGAGGACAGTCTTCGACTGTGTGAAGAATTGGGGCACTGTATTACAGTGGAAACCCTATAAACTGTGGGTTCATTTGATCTCTGAGTCAGCAATGAGGAAGCAAACAGAGGTCTGACTGAATTCAATGAAGTTTGGAGCAGTATCTTTATGGCTTCAGCTCATCTGACACTCAAATGTCTCCCTTATCACATTGCCCAAGAATCTTGGTTTATATTGTAGATCGAGTTAGGAAAGCAGCATTAAAATATTTTAGGTGCTATTATTTCCTGTGTTGCTACCTGCCAAAAATAGGGACCACATATTTTAGATGCAGAGACCTACATGGTAATTGCTTAGCTGAGCTTCATCTTTGCTGAAGTTTCCTTGTTGCATCCACCCCCACGTACATGGGTGCTGCTACTTGTTCATCCTTGGCTGGATTTGGAGTCAAGAAATGCTGAGATCCACTCTGATCTGAGACTGGATTAATCTTTCCCAGTTTTCCAGCAGAGAGGAGTTGTTTCAGGCTTCTGTATTGACAGAAACACAGACCACCAAAGACTTGTTCATCTCAAATACCCATCTTAAGATGAATCACAGTTAGGTGTTCCCTTTAGAGTAGCAACTACAGAGCCTGTGAACATGTCAAATAAATAATTTCCAAGCTTACCCAACAGCAAGATGAGCACGACCTGTAGGCAGGTGTAGATACCTGCTTTGATTGAAGCATCCCTTTCCAATTCTAGCTGAAGAGTTTTTCTTAGCTGGAAATGGGATTAAATTGGAGATCTGCTCCCTTTGGCTTTCAGGACTCAGCATCAGTCTCTCTGTGTTCTCACAAGCTGAAAATCCAACAGACTTTATGACAAAAAGTTGTCATGTTTCCTGAATCCACTCCTGAGTGAAGAACCTGTCCTGCCCTTTTTCTGGGGCTGTATCCAGCAAACCCAACCTATGTTTTCAGACCCATTTCTTAAAACTCCCTTTTTTTTATTACATCATGAGATCTCTCCTTTTGATGTTTTCAACACTGTAGAAATTGTTTAAAGAGTATTTTAACAAGAATGTCAGCTACATGTGGAGCCTTGAAGTCACTCTGATTTGGCTCTGTTAATGTATAGCCAAATACCTATAGTGGTTCTGTTAGTGGCCAGGCTGTTTAGACAGAAGATCTGGAGGCCAAAGGAACAGAGAAATGGGATTAGAAAGATGGGTCCTGTTCACTGCCGTGGGGGCTCAGCAGCTTGTCCTTCCCCTTCCAGGAGCAGAGCATGAACACGTGGCTACCATCAGTGGAAAGTTTAATAACCAGACTGAAACTGCTCAGTCAGGGCTGATTGAGGAAGAGATACAAGATAGACAGATTGGAGATAACTCTGTAAATTCAGCAGATTGCAGTTATTTTTGTAATCCCAACATCACAAGTATGAAAATACTAATGCTAACCCAGGACAGATGGAAATTTCCTTTGCGCAGAGCTTATGCTGGAGTAACTCCTTTGTGTTTGGTCCATTGATACCTCAGACGTGCTATTGCCTTTGTCTGAATTTATAGCACTTTGTGGGAGGTCTGGAGACAAAAAAAAAAAAAAAAAAAGCAGTCTGGTCTTCTGGGAATACTTTGAGGATGATATCTGGGGTGATGCTGCCAGTATACCCTGGTAGGGTTGAAGATCCCCAGTTGCATTTGCAACTTTGAGATGTCCATCCTTACAGGTTTAAGTGAGAAGATTGCTTTGGCCTCCACCCTAGGAAAGCCTCAATGTCACCTGTCACAGATCTTCTTTTCATTTGAAGTTAGTGCTGCATCTGGGTAGCAACACTGAAACCAATGTTCCTGTTCCCTCTTCATGGTCAGACTCCAGGCTGAGGTTTTGGAAAGGTCCAACCTACTTCATCTGCCTCTAAATACTGTGCACCCAGTTTCCAAAGTACCACAGCTAACACAGACTTTTTTTTTTTTTCTGAATTAAAAAGAAAAAGGGAGGGGGGGGAACTGACAAGCCCCCCCAAGATGCTCGTGTTATTGTCAGTTATCATCTGCTTTTGAGCCCATGTCTAGTGAGCAATGCTTATCCATCAGTATTTCAGATCTCCTGTAATCATAGAATCTTTTAGGTTGGAAAAGACCCTTGGGTCCAAGCATCTTTCCCAGTCTCCAGTACTTGCTGAGATCAGAATGGATCCTATGAGTAGATCTGGGAGGAGAGAAATCCAAACACTGATCTTGCTGACTCTCCCCTAGGCGTTCATCACAGAACCATAGAATAGTTTGGGTTGGAACAGACCTTAAAGATCACTTACTTCCAATCTCCCTTCGTGGGCAGAGTCACCTCCCACCAGCCCAGATTGCTCAAGGCCCCATTCAACCTGGCATCAACACTTCTAGGGATGGGGCAGCCACAGCTTCCTTGGGCAATGTGTTCCAGTGTCTCTCCACCCTCACAGGAAAGAAATCTTTTCTCGTGTCCAAACTGAATCTCCCCTCTTCAAGTGTTAACCCATTTCCCCTTGTCCTCTCCCTACCCCCCCCGTGTCCAAAGCCCTCCCCCAGCTTTCCTGTAGCCCCTTCAGATATTGGAAGGTTGCTCTAAGGTCACCTGGGAGCCTCCTCTTCTCCAGGCTGAACAACCCCAATCCCTCAGCCTGGCTTCCCAGGGAGGTGCTCAGTCCCCTGAGCATTTGAGTGGCTCTGCTCTGGACACCTTCCAGGAGCTCTGTGTCCTTCTGGTGTTGGGGACTCCAGAAAGACTCCATGATGCTCCTTCATGAGTAGCTGTGAAATAAGGAGTACTTTCCTGTCCGTGACATCAACCAGTCCTCAACCCCTGTTGAAAATCCCTTGCCAGTAGAAAGGGTGGGAAGAGCTGCTTGTGTCATGGTCTTTTCTGTGCCATTTTGCTCAGCCCATTTGGGATGTTCATTGGGATACTTTTTTGCAGGCAGTTTCTGGTTCATATTTTCTTTTTTAAATCAGACAGAGACATTACAATTAAAACACCGTAAAAGTGACTCTGGCAGTATTGCAATAAGCATGTTTTTTAATTAAGGAAAGAACAGGGGATGTGCAAATAGTACCAGCTAATGGGAAATTTCATCCAATGTATATTTTAATTGAGATTTAAAAGGAAGAAAAGTCATCCCTATTTCTCCCTGTTGTTATGCGATATTCTCCTAAGCTGTTACAGCGAGGTGTACCAAGTCTGCAATAATTACAGTCTCAGAGCTTTAATGTCCAAGCTGTTTTCACTGAAAAAAAAAAACAATTGAAAGGCATAATTCTTTCATTTGTTAGTATGTTTTTTCAAAGGAAAAATCAGTAGAGTCCAACTCATAGATCTGGAGGGTCTTGGAGGAAGGGTTTTTAGGCCATAACTCTGTAGCAATTTGATGATGTTTTTTTTGTTTTTAAGTTCTTCCCCCAGCTGTGAATCCTGGTTTGTGCTTGGGCTGCATGTTTCTCTTTCCCATCTTGTTTTGGATGGGCTTACAACACGTACATTGGACACCCAGGGCTCTTACTTGCCAATGAAATCGATTTGGCAGCTCTTGAATCTCCCAGGGCTAAAACCCAGGGCAGCAACATCCCCTTACTCTGTTTGGGGAAGGAGGAGGGGAGATATGACTTTTGGAGAAGAAGATGTTGCCTCTAACCATGGGATGGAAAGATCTCCTAGGTCTTCCTCCACCTGTCTTGGAAACTCACCAGTAGCAGCTTTGTACCCTTGGTAGATCTGTTCTCACACAAGTTCATCTGGTATCAAAATACAGCAGTTGTGACCTGCACAGGCTGGGAACTGAGGTCTTAGGTCTTCTTAAGGTTTGACATGTAAATAAATACGTTCAAAGGCAAGAGTCTGTGTCAGAAGCCCAGAACTAGAGAGGAAATGTGCTGTAGAACAGTATTGCATTTGAGTCTCTTAAGTTTTGAAGTATCTCTTCTTTCTCTGGTGGCTTGGCTGATTGTGTATTAGGATAGTTTTGTTGTAGGAACAGGTTGTTGCTAAGACCAAGGTCCAAACCACTGTGCTGGACATGAGGAGAGAAATCTCATCTGTAATATCTTTCATTTCAAATTCCAGAAATCTGCTTGAAATGAGAAAACTGTGTGTGGAAGGGCACAGCAAGGGGAAATATTCTGGCCTAATGGTCACCCAGGCAGGCTCAAGGGGAGCAGAAGCATAATCTTGCTCCTCAAAACAGTGCTCCTGTGTATTCCCAGATGTCTTGTTCCCTTCCTCAGTATGAAGCATTTAATATGCTTCCATCAGATGTAGACTCGAAATAATAGCCCAAGGACCTATTGATTTTTTATAACACCTCTGTGTGTGGTACTTCTCTTGATGCCTTCACAAGGCTCAGCTGGAACCTTCTTTCATTAGATCCTAGATGATGGGCCCTGAAATGTGCCATCAAAGCTATCTAGGAGTCCAGACCTCGTCCCTGCCAGATTAGCTCTTCTCTTGCAAATTCATCAAAAACTATTGCTAAGTGTCTTGGAGACTACCTGAGAGCTGAAGAGGGAGAAGCACAGAATGGTTTGGTTTGGAAGGGACCTTAAAGCTCATCCAGTTCCAACCCCACTGCCATGGGCAGGGACACCTCCCACCAGCCCAGGGTGCTCCAAGCCCCATCCAACCTGGGCTGAGACACTGCCAGGGATGGGGCAGCCACAGCTTCTCTGGACAATCTGTCACCCCTCACTTCCATTGTGCTAAAGGGGTGCTGGATTTGGAGCTCCCAGCAACTGATGAGACTGTCCTGCTCCTGCAGAAGTGGGTGGCAGCACCCAGCAGTGCACTCAGGTGGCAGACCTGGGTGATGGAGACTGAAGGGTAACACCAGGAACAGCTGTCACTTAGCCAAGTTGCTCAAAGCTCCATCCAACCAGAAGGACTTCTTCAAAGGAGACAGACCTACAGCAGCATCATCTGGGCTGCCAATCTCAATTGTCTTTGCCTGAGTCCTGTGTTTAAAAGGAGGAGCCCAACCAGCTTACCAGGGAGCACATGCCACTTGAGCAGATGGCTTTGAGCACAGCAAGCCAAAAAACACAGCCTTGTCAGGCTTGGGAGACAGTTGCTGTCTGAGAGTAGTCAAGCAGCTGCTGGTTCTTTGCCCAGGGATGGATTAAGGCCTCCATCCAGCAAAATGCTGAAATACAAGCTTAAGTTTTTAGTATGTTTGTGACATCCTACACAGGCATTTGAATTCACAGCTGGTTTGGGGTATGTACCTCTGTATTATGAATGTGGAGGAACATAGGCAAGGAGGTGGAGAGTGAGTTTTGGACTCTGGGTTCAGGCAGCCTGTGGGATGCAGCCAACATAACAAACTGCTTTTCTCCTTTGCATCTTGCTCAGCAGTGGTCCAGCCTGCAATCAACTTTTTATGGCTCATCCAAAAGTCATGTGAGCATGTCAACAGGGTGTAGGAGACAGGTCCATGAAATAATCTCTTGTTCTTATTTAAGGCTCATAAACTCTTTATTCCTCTTCCTGTACACAGGAGGTTCTTTGTTGTTTTGTGGTTTTCTTTTCTTTCCTGCATGGAGGCCCCACCAGGCACACTCTTGGAGCCAGAGAATGAGCAATAAGCAGGCTGCCAGCACACTGCAGCCTTGTTGTGTAGGATCAGTTGTTTCAGTAAAGATATTCCAGCTCTGGCAGTTGCCTCCTGCTGTTTGCCACACAGGGATGCTTGCCAGGAATATAACTTCTGAGCTTCAGCCTGTCTCATGGGGGATTCTGTGGCTTTGTCATGTGAAATGCTGAAGGAGAGGAATTGGTAAGATGGTGGGAAGGAGTCATCCAGCTGAGGAAGTGACCTTTCAACCTGCAAATCCTCTTCTCTGCAGAGGAGGTTTTCTGTTAGTTGCAGGGATGTGACACAGTTGGCACAGTTGACCTCAGTTTTCAACAGGAAGACAGGGTGCCCTGAGGACAGCTGCTTCTGGGGCTTGTAGAGAGAAATAAGAAGCTGAATAGCCCCCCTGTAATCCTGGAGGGAACAGTTTGTGACCTGCTGAGCCATTTGGATCCTCACAAGTCTATGGGACCAGATGGGATCCACCCCAGGCCGATGAGGGATCTGGGAAAGAGCTTGCCAAGCCACTTTCCATCATTTACCAACAGCCCTGGCTCACTGGAGAGATCCCAGATGATGGGAAGTTGGCAAATGTCACACCAATCCACAAAAAGTGACAAAAGGAGGAGACAGGAAACTCCAGGGTTGTCAGCCTGACCTCAGTGCCTGGCAGGGCTATGGAGCAGATCATGAGCCCAGGTGGCCAAGAAGGCCAAGGGCATCCTGGCCTGTATCAGGAACAGTGTGGCCAGCAGGTCCAGG
The DNA here is from genome assembly GCA_038090715.1 of Florisuga fusca. Taxonomy (NCBI): domain Eukaryota; kingdom Metazoa; phylum Chordata; class Aves; order Apodiformes; family Trochilidae; genus Florisuga; species Florisuga fusca. Next base: position 14,392,372 of record JAAWXA010000011.1, read on the forward strand.
GAAGTGATTCTTCCCCTGTGCTCAGCCCTGGTGAGGCCACACCTCGAGTCCTCTGTCCAGTTCTGGGCCCCTCAGGTCAGGAAGGAGATTGAGGTGCTGGAGCAGGTCCAGAGAAGAGCAAGGAGGCTGTGAAGGGATCCAGCACAAGTCCTGTGAGGAAGGGCTGAGGGAGCTGGGGGTGTTCAGCCTGGAGAAGAAGAGGCTTAGGGGAGACCTCATCACTCTCTACAACTCCCTGAAAGGAGGTTGGAGCCAAGGGGGTTCGGGCTCGGCTCCCAAGTAGCTACCAGTAAGACAAGAGGGCATGGGCTGAAGCTCTGCCAGGGGACGTTTAGGTTGGATATTAGGAAGAAATTCTTTCCAGAGAGGGTGATCAGGCACTGGAATGGGCTGCCCAGGGAGGGGGGGGGATTCTCCATCCCTGGAGGTTTTTAAGAAGAGACTGGATGTGGCACTCAGTGCCATGGGCTGGGAACCACGGTGACAGGGGATCCAGGACTGGACTCGATGATCCCAGAGGTCCTTTCCAACCCAGATTATTCTGTGAATTCTTCTGTTGATACTCTCCTCACATCTTCTATTATTGATTAAAAAAAATATATAGATCTTGATTCCATCCATCACCTTTCTTGTAGTTTGCTTGCTTTAACACTACATTCAGCTAAACATGAAGAAGCAGAATTAAATCTGGCCACAGACCCTTTTATCCTAGCTCCCTAATGAGCTATTTGTTAGAAAAAATGAACTCTTTCTCAGATGGGTCTTGTATCAATGGTGATTGCTTAAGTGTGGCTTCAAAAGATGATAATAAAAAGCTCTCCATGGAAAAGGTTCACTTTGGAATGAGGACTTTTTTCCCTCTGAGCTCCTGAAATCTCTAGAGCCCTCTAAATCACAACCTAAATGAGAAATAACACTTTTTTTTTTACTGTATTGTGAGAACATCTATGTTAGAAATTTTTTTTTTTAACAAATGAGGTTTTTTTGAAGGGTTATAAGCTGCTGTGCCTGAAACTATGAATCTTCATGACAGAGGCAAGCAGAAACTTCCCACAGCAATCCTCAAAAGCCTCTACATCTTCTTTGTTCATTCTTTTTTAGAGTGGTGCATGATGCAACCTGTTCCCAGTGTAAATGTTCTGGATACCTGGGCTGCAGCATTGCATAAGGGAATCTGGGACACCTGACAATGAAGTATTGACACATTATTTTTCCAATTCCTTTCCTTTCCCAAAGACCTTGGAGGTAGATGTCTTTTCAAAAAAACTGTTCTGCCAGTGGTGTGATGGTGCTGTAGTTCACACAACAGATTCCAACCCCACCTTATTATCAGGTTTGTTTTCCTTAGTATTTCTGTTTTAATTTTTTCCCCATTATTTGGGTCTGGCTGTTTCTCCTCTCCTGTGGGACAGAGGGAGTTGCCTCCAGTTTGGTTTTTTTCTTTTTTTTTTTTTTTTTTTTTTTTAGAGGTGGAGGCTAATTGCTGGGTTAATTGAGAAGAATGGTGCTTCTGATGTTCTCACAAAGTATCAAATAGCCTCGACATATTTCTCCCCCCTCTCCCTCGTTCTACCTAAAGAGACCCATTGAATTTGCACATTACTGTACAGAAGTGATTAAGGGTTTAATTGTATTTATTTTTCTTGGTGGGGAGGCCATCATAACAGTAGTTGATTGATTTTTATAAAATCACCCTCAAGGTCATATGTAGGACTTTGCTTTCCTGTGCAGTCATAACAAACAATTTGAGGGTCACAGCCAAAGGCTCAGTTGAGCAATACTCTTGCTTTCTGCTTTCAGAGAGAGGTCAAGTGCAATAAAAGAAGGAAGCATAACTTTTATTTTCTTTTTAAAATAAGGGGAAGACAATCTTGTAAAGCAGCAGCTGTATATTTATTCTGACCCAATGAAAAACACAGAGATACTGAGAGATGAGGGCTAGAGGGACAATATGCAATTTTTTTGACATAAGTATATGTAAGTTTGACTACAGTTTGTTTTACACTTAGACTGGGTAAATGAGTAGATGAAACCCTGATAATGCTTTCTTTTCTGTGATGAATTTCCTTTTTTTTTTTTTTTTTTTTTTTTAATCTTCAGCAGCTAAACTTTTCTTTTTACACCGAAGTGCCTTTTGGCTTTGTTCTGTGAGAACTTCAGAAGCTTTGCAAATAGGCAGGGGACAATATCAGGATGTGACCATAAGTGTTGTTGATAGATCTATCTTCTATGGTTATGTGTTGGGTCTGGCTGCTACTTCTAAGGGAAAGCCAAAGCATCACATACACCAATTGCCTTCTGGTGGTCTTGATCTTACAAATCTTTGTACCAAGTGTCCTTGGGTTGCCATTGCATCTAGGGACAGAGAAACCCAAGAGCCAGGCAAAAAGCCCTATCTTGAAGTCCAATTATTATTATCTCTACACATCCCTTTCTCCACTCAGAGTGGGGAAGCCTTGGTTCCAGGTAGGGTTATCTCCAACAGGAGTCAGACCTGCAGGTCAGGCACGCTGGGACTATTGCTCATACTTGCACCAGCTGCACATCAGTTACCAGCAGTCAAGCTTACCAGATACCCAGAAAACCCCAAAAGATGGAAAAAGAGAGAAAATTACCCAGGCCAGCTGGCACGCAGGTGACCTATTATGGTGGAAGATAAATTTTTAAATCGAAGAAAGGAAACAAAAGGGAGAAAGGACTGGTTATAGAGGACTGGTGTCCTCTGTGTAAAGAGGGAGAAAATGATTTTTTGGATCTACATGAGAGTGAGCTACTCTTGACATTCCAAAACCACCTTATGTGCACAAGAGATGGTGCAGAACTAGTTTTAACACCCATCCCCAAAGCCTTAACTCTTGCTGATCCAACTGCTTCTGGTTTTTGGTGGAAGATGGACTCCATGTAAAGTGCAAGTAGACTTCTTCTCTCTCCTTGCTAGTTTTCCAGAGAAGCAGGTGAGTTTAGTACTGATAGTAAAGCATGGTTCTGCTGTGTGCTCTGTTGTGTCTCTGGGGGCAGGTCAGGAGACAAATCCCAAATGTTGATGGGAAACAGGCATCTGCAAAGGGAAAAGGACTCTGGAGTCTTGCATTGCCCCATCCCATCCCTGCCTTTCATCCCACAAGGAGGGAACAGTGAGGAATTTGCATGAGGAATTTAATATTCTAACCTGTCTTGTAGACAGGCTGAAAATTTTGGATGGATAAAATGTGACTGAAACTTAGGAAAGCTTTTGGGGAGATCGTTTGAGGCAAGGCTATGATTTTACAATCAAAAGAACAACTTTGGCTACCAGCCTTAGTGGTTCAGTGGTAGAGCATGGCAGCAATTAGAAATACTCATTAAAAATTGTATGGAGAGAACTGCAAAGAGAAATTACTTTATTTCAGTGGGAACAGAGCATAGAAAGTCAATAAAGACCTTGAGGAAGGTCTATTTTATGTTAGGAATAAAATAAATCACAGTGATTTATAGTTCTCTTTCTAGATTGCGGTGATAAAATTATCAACACTGCTGCTATAAGGCAAATGTATTTAATAAATATTTCTGCTCTCAGTCTGGGAAGGAACAAGATGGTAAATTATACCACAGGAAGAAGATGGACCAGCAGTCCATTTATTACTGAAGAATGTTAATATAGTCAAGTTGTTAAATAGCAGCTTTCAGGAGCTGGCATTCTTACATCAACAGGTCCAGTCTCATTCAAGAGCTTTAAAACTGCTGGTAGAGGCATTCTTTAGCCCACAGATATTAATTTCATCATCCTTTATAAATGGGAAATTACAGGCATCTGTAGAAATTTGATATTGTGTCAGAATCCAGACAGGTAAAAGAAAAAATTATTGAATGCTTAGTCTGATATCAAGCACAAGTCAAAAGAGAAAACTGTATGAACTTAAATATTTCAGTTGATGGAACCCATAGATTATTGACCATAGGACTATAGTGAATGACAGAAATTTTATGAAGAAACACATCGAACTAAGTCTATTTTCCAATAATTAAATCACAGTTTTAAATAACAAATTAATTTTGTAAAATGGGTGATGACTAACCGGGGATCACCTGCCCAACTCTCATAGCAGCTGGCAGACATGAAATGCACTAAATTATCAGTGGCAAATCATTTTCCTGCCTCCTTGGGTAACACTGCACATCATTGATGATCTGAAAATCAATGGAGAACCATCCCAAATCAGACTTTGTGAATGCCACACACACCAAAGGCAGATCTAGACAGCTGGGAAGAGAGCCGGGCAAGGAGGACTCAGGTGTGAAAGTCATGGTTACACACTATGGGCCTTTGCCAGATAAAGCCCTGGTCATGAAGATCAGAATTCAAGGCCCAAGGATGCCCACCTGATGGGTATTGTAGTGTTCTACTCTGAAAAGCAAGAGGCAGAGTGTGGGGCTAAGCCAGTTTTGCCTCTATAGACAGCATCAAGAAAAACAAAAGAGCAGAGGGTTAGGACTGTTAGGCTTTCCAGTTTCCGAAGGAGCATTGGTTGTGAGAGAAGATGTCCTGCTTTGTGAACTTGAGATGATTCCTTGCTGGGAGAGCCTTAAAACCTTATCAACCAGCCTGAAAAAGGGCAGAGATTTGATTTCACCTGTAAGTACTTTCACAGAAAATGCTGTTTTCTACACCTGTCTCCAGAGCAATGCAGGGGGGTAGAAAAAGAAAGCTTTCACTGTCTGAAAGCTCTTCCTTGACAAATGAAGATTAGAACTAAAGAAGAAACCGTGAACAGCAAGAAAGATGATCTGTTGAGATGATGATAGAAAATGGTGAAGTCTCCAAGTCACTTGATTGTCTGCCTTTCTGGAGGGTATGCAGTGGTCAAATGCAGAGAACTTGATTTTTTCCAGTAGAGTGTGATGTTCACAGACCACCTGGTGATATGATCTAGTGGTCCCTTCAGTCTGCAAAAGAATACCATGGCAAGTATTATCCCAGTTTCAACATAGCACAGTTTGTATTAAGAACACTTCCTTTTTCTAGGAAGTCTCGGATATATCTCAAAATAACAGTCAGATATCTTCTGTTGTTTTGCATGAACCAAGCTGAAATTTGTGCTGTTTTATCAGTGGGTTCAGCATAATTCATAAAAACACTATATAGCCAGCTTTGCAGAAATACATTTGTATATAGAAAAGTATGTCTAGGGAAAAAGACAATTTAAACATAGGGGAGTTGGGGTTGATGGGAGAGATCCCATGGTTCCTGGTGGTTATAAACAAAAAAATATGAGATTTATCTCTTTGATCTGTTAAGCATACCCTGTAAAAACTTATCTGGAATCTACTGATGTCTGCAAAGAAAAAATGTAATGGTTATTCCTTATTCAAATGCTACCTTTGTTATAAGATCAAGAAATTAGAACTCAGATGAAGTTGGATGAATTTGTTGCCAGACTTAAAAAAAACAAAACAAAAACAAAAACAAGGAAAGCCTCTCAAAAGCCCCTCAAATGAGGAAAACAAACAAACAAGCAACAAAAAAAGGATGAGCAGATGATGTTCAGCAAGAGCATGTGCAACTGGATGGAAAAAGCACTTGCTATGCCTTTTCCTGACCCTGAGAGCAGCAGGACTAAGGGGAGCAATGGTCAAGATAGTCTTTAATCTGATTTTAAGACTTTCCTCCATTTTTGCCTCAGTACTAAAAATAAGGAAGAAGTCATATCACAGAATGGTTTGGGTTGGAAGGGACCTTAAGATCATTGAGTTCCAAACCTCCTGCATGGGCAGGGACACCTCCCACCAGCCCAGGTTGCTCCAAGCCCCATCCAACCTGGCATCAACACATTCTGGGAGGGCACAGCCACAGCTTCCCTGGGCAATCTGTTCCAGTGTCTCTCCACCCTTGGAGGAAAGAATTCTTTCCTAATGTCTAACCTAAATCTCCCTTCTTCATTGTCCTCTTGCTACAGACCCACACAAAAAGCCCTCCCCCAGCTTTCTTGTAGCCCCTTCAGATATTGGAAGGTTGCTCTAAGGTCACCTGGGAGCCTCTTCTCCAGGCTGAACAACCCTTATCTTTTGTGTTTAAGATTGGTGGTATCTTGTGGGGAAGGAAACCCAAATTTCTGGTAGGTAGAAAGGTCACTGTTTAAAACTGCTACCAGCAGTAAAAAGCTTGCCATGGCAGGGGATGACACAACACAGTTATTAGCTGTTTCACATTAAAGGAAATGTTGGGAGGGTGACAGACCCCTCATAAGGCTGTCTGAGCATTTTTATCTCCTGCTAACTCCTGGGAAGCTTGGCTTGCAGACACATCCCATGTGTAGAATGGTTAAATGTCTTGAGAGTTCACTCTGTCTAAATACATTGTGAAGATAGTGACAGTGTCCTTCGTAGGAGAGAAAGGATGACAGGAGACAAAAGAGTAAACCATCCTGAGATGATAGACTGGGATTGCCAGCTCACACAAGGCAAGAACAAGAGGCATTTGACAGAACTAACGAGTCAAAACCAAGGGATGGAAATGCCTTTTCATCCACTGTGTACTTAGACCACAGAATTCATCACTTCAACAAGTCATTGAGAATAATATTAGAGAGATTTGAAGGATCAGATCTCTGTTACTGTCAAAATTTATCCAGTTATAGCAATAAATGGTAACAAGAAAATGTTGTCAGGGAGATGAAACCTGATGCTTTGGGGTGAAGCTAACCTCTAACTAGGGATTAAAATGAGGCTTTTGTGGGATGGAAAGATTTTCTGTCATCCAGCTAACAGGGAGAAGTTTCTTGTACTGTTGTTGGAGACATCTGGTTCTGAACAGCAGCAGAAGAGCTGTAGGATTAAATCAACCACTGATCTAAACAAGTTGCCAGTTCTTATTTTCCAAAGCTGTTTTCTCCACTCCCTGTCACAAGTAGTTTTTAATGTGGGAAAAGTAACACACAAATTAGTTGGTAATGTCCATTTTTAAACATTTAGAGAGTGATGAGGTTAAGACTGGGATTTTCCAAACAACTCCCTTCCACTGGAATTGGAGTGGCTTAGATGCCTGCCAGGGCTAATGGCCTTGCTCAAGTCTAGAAAGGCAGCTTATGTTAGAATTAAAAAATAAACTGATTTGATCAAGTCTATAAAGAGCTGACAAATCTATAGGGAAAAGTACAGAACAAGGTGGAAATTTTGCAGGACACATTAATAATTAATCTTGTAATTTATCCTTAATCTTGCAATTTTATTAGCATTTCTTGCAGCTCTTTTTTTTTCTGTGAGAAGATGACTGGCTGTTAGATATATGGTTGCACTTTGCTTTTCTGTTTTCTTCAGGTGGCAAACTCTTGTTCACTGGTCCAGGACCTGTAGAACTGCATGCTCATTCCATTCTGATATCTGAAGGAGGAGAGCTCCAGGTGGGAACCCCTGAGGCCCCTTTCCATCACAAAGCACACATCTATCTCTACGGAAGCCTCCATTCCCCATCATTATTTCCATATGGGGTCAAGTTCCTGGCAGTGAGGAATGGGACCCTTTCCATTCATGGTGAGTACATTTTTTCTTATCTTCGAGAGCAAAGCACACATGAATAGAGGAAAGCAAAACAAAGTAAAAAAAAAAAATATTGGAGGAAAACCCCCAACACCTAGCTTTGGTCATAATTTTAGATCTCTAGTTGCAGTAAAGTATTTGTTGAAATCAGGTTTTGGGGCTAGAACTTCATATCTTTGCAGTCACTATCAGACTCCTACTTCTGCAGCTCATAAACAGGCAAATTTCTGCCCTAAAAAGGACATGGCTTTGGAGGTTTCCAAGAGATGGTAGTTTTCCAGGTAGGTCCCACAGTGAGGTCAATACCAAGCAGCCTGTGCCAGCTAATCTGGGGATTTGCTTTTCAGAGAAGAAGTGCTCCTGGCAGGGTATTTGCTCCTCCTCCATCTCTCTGTGCTGCACTGGCATCCCAGTATGGGTGCTCTCTCTCTAGAATTAGGAGCATAGGTGGGATCTGTTTTCCTGGTGGTCCACACATCTGCACTTGCCCTGCACATGTTGCTGCAGTGAATGGCATGTCCAGGGCTATGCAGAAAAACTATAGAAATGCCAAGAATTTCAGTCCTAGATGCCTGGCCCTCTGTTCTAACCACTTTTATCTCAAAGGAGACCCTTGAGGGCCAGAGCTCTATGTTCCTCACAAATAGAAGAGACAAGGGAACCAAAGGACAGAAAATGGATGTAGGCTTGCAGATGTTGTGGTGCAGAGGAATTTAGATACAGAGCTCTTCACAGAATCAGACTGGTTTAGGTTGGAAAGAACCTTAAAGATCACCTAGTTCAATCACCCTGCCAGTGGAAGGGATACTTCCCACCAGCCCAGGTTGCTCCAAGCCCCATCCAACCTGGGCTGAGACACTGCCAGGGATGGGGCAGCCACAGCTTCTCTGGGCAAACTGACAGGCTCTCACCACCCTCACAGCAAAGGATTTACTCCTAAAATCTCACCTCAATCTCCTCTCTTTCAGTTTAAAACCATTCCCCTTCACCCAATCATTCCATGCCCTTATCCAAAGTCCCTCCCCAGCTTTCCTGGAGCCCCTTCAGGCACTGGAAGGTTCTCTGTGGTCTCCCTGTAGCCTTCTCTTCTCCAGGCTGAACAATCCCAACTCTCTCAGCCTGGCTCCAGAGCAGAGATGCTTCATCCTTCTGATCATCTTCATATCCTCCTCTGAACTCACTCCAACAGCTCCATGTCCTTATGTTGAGGCCCAAAACTGGACCCAGCACTGCAGGGAGGGGAACTCATGAAGGCAGAGCAGAGGGGGAGAATCACAGCCCTTGACCTACTGACTTTTTTGTGGAATGCAGGTATCAAATGGTCATTTATTGGTTCAGTGGACTGCATATGGAATACGGGTTCAAACTCAGCACGAATCACAATATTAATTGTGATTAATTGTGATTAAGTTAAGCTCTTAACTAGTGGGCTGTTTTTAAAGGCAGTATGTGCCATAGAGGAGGAGAAAAAAAAAGACAGTACATCTGAACACCTCATCTCCCTCCCTGATGTTCTTAGGTGTCAACCTTCAGCAACCTTGGGAGTCAACCTTGGGTGTTCTTACCCTCCAGCAGGGCTTGAGCTTACACCCTCCTGTCCTAGAGGTAGAAATGCTGCTCTCTGAGCATGGCTGACACGTGTGGCTCTCAGTCAGAACTGGTGTCAGGCACCAGGGGGGATGATCTGAGCAAAGAGGGAGCTGCACCACTGCTGGAATCCTCGCAGTTCACGGCAGCTGAGCAAGGTCAGGTGAGGTTGGTTGTTGGAGAGGACTCAGGGATCAGATGGTTTTCTGAATCAGGAAAGGTCAGCAGAGGCTGGGAAGGTGCTCCTGGCAGTGTCCAGAGAGATGGGCTTGCACTGCTCCCAAAAGCCCCGTTAGGTGCTCTTGACCACTTCATTGAGGCACATGAGACTAAATTATTTAATGCTCACCAACAGAATTTCAGTAAAGTGGCTTGGCAGAAGGGCAGAGTGTTCCTGTCCCATTTCCTAGAGGGGCCCTGTGAAGAAGTGCTGTTAGATCACCAAGGCTGAGATGACTTTCCTTTACCACCAGAATTGTCCCATCCTTGAATTCAGTAACTCACATGGGATTAAAGCATGCCTTCCAGAAAGGCTTGGCCTTGGAGGACATCAAGGGAAATGGAAGCCAGCATTTTCTGTAGCAGCTTGTTCCAGGGGATTAATTTGTTTAATCGTCCATGGGTTGTTTTTTTGTTTGTTTGTTTGTTTTTTTAGGAAAATATTAAAAGTCTGATTTGAATTTGCCTGATAACAGTTTTTGCTGTTTTGTTTTCTGTATCTTCTGCTACTTTAAAGCATCTTTCCATTCTCCATTTGAGACAGGACTTTTGTCCTTACATCCTCAGAACGTTATGACAAGGGCCTTGTCTCTTCATGTTTCTTTGTTTTCTAGCAATGGAGGAGAAACCAGTTGCATCTCCTTGCAGCTGACTTCTGTGCTGCTTCTCTCTTCTTTTCTGAATCTGGGCCTTCCTTAGCTTGCTGACTCCATTCTCACTGAAAACCCATGACATTACAGAATTAAAAACAGGGCAGAAGCACTTTTTACAGTGTTTTCTTGGCAAAATAATGGAGGGAAGTAAAGCCAGATGTCCATCTCAGGACCCTCGAGGAGTTTCTCACTGATACTTCATACATTTTTTTTTACTCAGTGTTATAATTCCCAACAAGTCTTCATTCCTGAGGAAACCAAGGTGAGGTCTGCAACCTAAGCTTTACCTGGATGGAAATACATGGAGCCAAAGGTTGCTTGGTCTGTAAGTGGAAATGATTGGACACAGTGACCTCAGAGGTCTTTTCCAAAAATGACTGTGATCTCTTGGTTTTAATTTCTTATTAATTTGTATTCAAGAATTTTTATCCATTTCTGATTCAAGAAATCCAGACTATCTATGGAGTCACCCTGCCCTCCACACTCTCCTAGTGCATGGCTGCAATTAAGGTTCATTCAAACCATGTAATCTGCAATTTAACATTGAAGCAGTAGGACCAAAAGTAATGTGTTCTTTAGCTGGCTTCATATTGCTTACAAGAAACAGCAATATGTTCTGTCTCCAATTTAGTAACAGTCTGGCTTGTGGTATAAAACAAATTGTTGAGCATGACAGCTTCTTTCATATATATATGAAAGAGGCTGACATGCTTAGCAATGTATATTTGTGAGGTACATACATATATACAAGCGTATATATGTTATCTGAGATCAAAATCATTAAAGAAGCAGCCTTCCAAATTCTTAGCTGTCTTGGTGAAGACAGCATTGAGCACAATTATTATTTTTTTTCTCTCTCTCTTTCAGCCTGGGAAGTTTGGGGGATGCTCTGTAGCCATGGTTGAGTTGAGATTGTTTAGTAAGGGCTGTCAGCTCCTCACTTTGATATGTTAATATGACTTAGGGTTTCCCACAATCCCCCCGTGAGTGGCAGTCCTTTGCTCCGGTGGTTGTAGCAGACTGGGAAATTTCACTGTTGCCTTTGGCTTTAGCCAACTCCCCTGCCAGTCAGAGCGTGCCACCCATAAACTGCCTGTCAATCACACGTCAGTTTTGAAGGGGGTTTCAGGCAGCCAGGGCAACTTGAGTTTTTGACAACGTAATTATGTCCCCTGCATCCGCAGTCGGGGCCTGAGCGGGGCTGAGAGAGTTTTATTGATTGTTCAGAAGGGAAATTTATCACTGTCTCCAGCTCTGTGCACGCTTTATTCCCTGAGAAACTCTCCTGACAAGCTTCGGGGAGAAGTTTAGCATGGTGGCCTTGGCTGTTCTTGCACCTTTGTCCTTCCCAGGGAAACTGGACCCGAGACACCATTGGAGGGCAGGGACCAGGTGTGGAGGCAGTGTAAGTGGAGATGCTACATGAATACCTAAGGACACCCACCCCTTCTTTGTCACAGCCTGATGTTGTGGTCCCAACACACTCGTTAACACAGATGGAAAAATTTTAAAGGCTTTTTCCATTCTGTTCCCTTTCTGGTGGTCCCTGTGTAGATGAGGGCATTATTCCAGTGTGTCCCCTCAAATCAGACTGTGCCTCTTTACAAAAGAAAACTTGCTGTGTGTTTAGCTGAAATTTTGTCAGTGCCCACACTATGAGCATGGAGAGCATGGAAACATGAACCTGCTCCCTGAATTTGAAATAATGTTTATCCCTCCATCTGGATGGGAAATACTGGGCTTCAGTTTTAATACCATGCTACATTCACTGTGTTCAGACTGTAAAATCTGTGTGGTAAAGAAAAAACAGTGGTCAGTTTGGGTTTAATACTCTATTTTTTATTAATATAATTAAACAGAAGTGCCAATGATCCTTTCATTCCTCCAAAGTCATGGATATTCCCACTGCAAAAAATGTCCCTGCACTTGCAGTGGATGCTGGCAGTGGAATATGATATAGAGGCAATTCTTCACTTTTTCTATCCCAGACCTCTCTGCTTCCAAGCCAACCTTATACATTTTCATCATTAACTTAGGAAAAGAATTATTTTTTATCATTTGAACCATTTATTAATTTTAATCATTTTTAATCAATAATGAAACACAAAATATTTGCGAGCTGTTCACTGGGCTCGGCAGAGCCTTTGCATTCCTCAAGAGATCAAACATTTAATCAAATGCTTCTTGCTTTTCCTCCATTAAGCAGTGCTATGTATCTGTGCTGAGTTTGAGATTAAGAGATCATAGACAACATGAGAGAATTTGTTCTGCTTTACTCACATATTAAAAAGAAAAACTTCCCAGGGGGAAAAAGAAAAAAAATATCTTTAGCAGGGGGATTCAAGATAGGGTGCAGAGATCTCCTGGAGATATGCTTTTTCAGTTTACTGAAATGTTCCCCAATTCAATTCATATTATTTCCCCCTAACTGAAAACATTGATTTGCACACACCCCTGCTACACTCTGAGTCCAGCTCCTTTCTCCCTTTACGGGGTTGCTCCCAATATTTGGTTTTGTTTAGCTGCTTGTTGGTTTCTGTGGTGGTTGCAGAAGGTTTTTTGCCTTCTTTGGAAGAGTTTTTCCTTTCAAGACCTTGACTTTAACACGATGCATTAAAGCAGATGGCTCTTGAACAGAAGGCTCAGCTGCCTTGAATCCCCTTGCACTCACAGGGGGTAAGAAACTGTGCTTAGGCACTTCCCATGGAGTAACTAATGTACAATGACTTCTTCCCTCACTTTCTTATTCACAAATATAAGGTGACCGTTAGACTTTAAAGACCTAGCAGATGGGGGGAAAAAAAAAATGGAGAGCTGGGTTCAGGGAAAACTTCTGTGTCTTTGATAAGTTACCCTTCTTTCTAACAGAAATGCATCCATCATCTTTGATTTAGAATTAACATCAGTTGCTCTGTATTTTGGTGCTGGTCTCAATGAGGAAAATGTGGTGTAAAGGGGACTGAGAGATAGATGCTAGTGTGTATGTGTAGAGAGATGGATATATAATAATTATGATATGCTATGCTATTTGACATGATATGATTTGGTGATACAATGTAGAATCACAGGAAAATTTGGGTTGGAAGGCACCTCTAAAGGTCATTCAGTCCAACCCCCCTGCAGTCAGCAGGGACACCCTCATTAGATCAGGGTGCTCAGAGCCTCCTCAAGCCTCACCTTGAATATCTCCAGTGGTGAGGCCTCAACCATCTCCCTGGGTTGAAAAAGAACTTTTTCTTAACATCCAATCTAAATCTATTTTTTCTCTAATTTAAAACCACTGCCCCTTGTCCTATCACTAGAAGCCCTTGCAAACAGTTCATCCCGTGGTCCCCCTTGAGATGCTAATATATATGTTATGATATAATTTAATCTATATATTGCTATCTGTATAGACTATACCTAGTATATTATCTTGTGTTTCTTGATTTGGAGAGGTCCATGGGTTAAGAAAGAAAGAATAAATGGGAAGGCTTTTTGTGGGATAAAATAGTTGCTTCCTTTAAGCCTTTCAATATTACATTGAAAATCCCATCCAATTCTGGTCCCAGCTACAACCAGGAGATTGGCTGGATGAAGAGGAGTAACCAACAACAAAACCAGGGTGAATTTCCACCCCAGGTGGGAGAAATCCTGTAAAGTTTGGCAAAGTAAGAAGCCTGGACCTAAATCTGGGTTTTGGCAGGGTGGCACCAGGCAGGGACCTTCAGATTCACTTTTTCATGTGTGTTTAATCCTCTTTCATCCCATGCTGGGGATGTGGCAAAATGATCTTAGCATTTAAATGTCTTTACCACCCTATGTACTTGCTCCTGCAGGCAGACATTATCCATTTCCTTTGGTAGTGGGAACTGCCAACAACCTGAAATCCCCGTGCAGGGAGATTGGAACGAGATGAACTTTAAGGTCCCTTCCAACCCAAACCATTCTATGAACCTGTGAAACACCTCAGTGGGGCGATGAGATATTGGTTGGGTTGGGTTGGCTGCTGCCTTGGGAGCTGGTTCAGTTCCTGCTGTCAATTTAAAGAGGTTTTTCTGTGTGGCACCTTTGGTTGTGAACTATGAAAACTTGGATCATGTTGGATTTTTTTGTTTGGTTGTTATTTTTTGGGGTGTGTTTTTTTTTTTGTTTGTTTGTTTGTTTGTTTGTTTTTTTTGTTTGTTTGTTTTTTTTTGCTGTGTCAGGCTTGCTGGTTTACTCAAAGTCTTTGAAGGAGTTGGGAATCTCCTTCCCTTTCCTTTCTTGGCTGATGTAACTTGACAAATTGACTGGGTAACCACTGATTAAAGGAATTGTTTGAAAATGTTTGAATTTATGGGGCAGCACATGGGGAAGGGAGGTTTTCTGTAGTGTAATGTAGCAGGAAAGAATATCAATGAGAGCTTCCACGGACCTGCTTGATCACAAAATCCTTCCCATTGTCCATGGGATATCCCTTGCTTCCTTGAAGATTTTGTTCAAAAATGTTTAGGTGGAAATGCTTTCCGATGAAAACTGTAGTTTCATGAAACACTCAGCAGGACTAGCTCACTTTCAAGGATATTTTCTACTGAAGAAAATCAAAATGATTCACTTTGTCCTCTCATTAGGATGATGTCAGATTTTTTTTTTTCCCTGTTGGGAGAAGGAAAAGTTGTTGAACTCTATAATGTTACTTTCTTCTGGACTTTCATAGTAATATTTTTAATCTTGTAACTGTTTCATATCAACATTTCTACACTAGCAAAATGCAATGCCTTTGCAGAGTAAAATTTAAAACCCCTAAACCCCTGAACAGACATTTGTATGAAGAAAAAAACAGTGTAATTTTTACAATTTTTTGTGTGTGTGTGTGGAATTTTTACTCTGTAGGAGACGTTGAGAGAGTGGTAGAGTTACACGAGGTTACTGAGTGGATCCATAGCAGGTCAAGGGAGGTGATTCTCCCCCTCAATTCCCCTTCTGTGGAGCTTTTTCCAGAAAAGATTTTTGGGGGGGAGTTTTTTTCCCTGTCCCTGGAAGTACTGAAGTCCAGGTCGCATGGGGATTGAAGCAACCTGGTCCAGTTGATCACGGAGTTGAAACTAGATGACCTTTAAGGTCCCTTCAAGCCAGAAGTATTTTGTAATCCTGAGATGTTTTCTGTCTCCATCTCCCTATTTCTTGCATCAAGCTTGTGCCTAGTGCTTGTCCCCACACCACAGGGACATCAGACAAAAGCTCTGCATGCAGCCTATGCTCACATCTGGTCTAAAACACCCAGGATGGTCTTGAGTACCCAACACTGAGCCTATTGAAGATTTCCTGTGCAGCAGTCAAAAAGCTGATACATTCTTGGGTGTCCCAAGGGTTAATGAGAACTTACAAATTAGAATGGACCTCCTGTTTTACCTCGAGGCATGAATGAAAAGCTTTCTGCACTGAACATGTTGGAAAGTAGTGGGAAAGCTGTCTGCATCTCCCCAGGAGCTGCCCACACACAGCACTTTGTCCTGCAGGACTGTATGGGGGTGGGAAGGCATCTCCCACTCTTGTAGCAGACATCCCTGTGTTTCAAAGGCGTGTAGAAGGGAAAAAAAAACCTCCACAACAAATCAGACTCCTCTTATTGCAAAACGAGCTAAAAACATGCTTAGGGAATATTCCTAGAACTGGAATTAAAGGAGAGCAAAAGTAAGATGGGAAGTTATAGGCCAGAGGTAGGAGGGCTCAGGGTGGATGTTTTTAAATATATAGGAAAAGGTAGGGAAGCAGCTCTCAGTCTTCCTTTTCTTATTCCCTACACTTTATGGCCAGTGGCTGGACTGGTCACTGCAAAAGTTGAGGTAGCTGAGACATTTTTGAAATAAAGTCTTCATCATATCCAAGTTCAGGAAAAAATTTCTCCAGGACCTTGATTAAAGATCTGGGTCTTTAAGGTTGTTTTAGGTCATTTGCCTACAGAAAGCTGCAGCAGCACAGCTGTGTGCTATCCTGAGCAGGGAGACTTCAGAGGAAAAAAACCTATTCTTTTAATCTTAAGGGATTCTATACATTATAATATCATAGAATCACAGAAAGTTAGGGGTTGGAAGGGACCTCGAAATACCATTGAGTCTCACCTCCCTGCCAGAGCACATCTATGAACTTTTTTATTTTTTCTTTTTATAATATGATTTTGTTCATTTTATTAACTGAAGCAGCAGCAGCAAAAAGTCTCTGTCCTGGATCTAAAAGAAGTATATTAAAAAAACAAATTTCGTCTTGGAAGCACCTGTTTCCACTGGTTGTATTTCCATTTATCACTTGGTCAATTGGAAATTTTAGGGATGGCCCAGCTAAGCCTGAGGAGGCAGTGCCATTTGGATAGGGAAAAGAGAATCATAAGAGATCATGACAGTGGAGAGGAAGCTGAATTCCTCAGGCAGTCTGACACCTGAAGTGCTGAAGTAAATTGGTTTGTGTTTTATTACCAGAGATTTTCATAATGGTGGTGTGGGGTCTGAGCTTTTTTTTTTTTTAGTTCTTTGTTGGTGGTGGTTTTTTTTCCTTTTTTATTTTGTTCTGTTGAGGTTTTTTGTCTGTGTGATTTTTTTTTGTTTTGTTGTTCTTTTTTTTAATGTTTTGCTGGTTTTTTTTGTTTTTTTAACCATATCTATAACCCACTGATTTACAATTTTAACTCTATCTCTTGCAAAAATATTTTTTTTTCTTTTTTTTTTTTTTTTGGTGGTGGGGGGGCAAGATGCAAACTGCTTGCTTCTTTCCACTTTGCTCATGGGAACTGTAAGTTCTTATTCTCAGTTCAACTAAAGATTTACAGCACAGCTACAACAGATTGACAGATAATCTGCAGGATAACTTCTATAGTCACAGTAAGTAAATTGTGTGTCTGAGCCCTGCAGTTCTTGTAAATTCCTTTTGTGGTACAAAGGGATCTCATTACCTCAACTTTAAAGCACCAATAAGCTGTAAAAAGGTGTAAAAGAGGTTTATGGTTTGTCAGCACTACAAACTGTGTGTTCCAAAACCAAGTTAATTAATTTGTGGTAAATAGGAGTAAAGAGAGATGTAGCAGGATCCTGGCCCTGTGTAGTCTGAGGAGAAGGGTTCAAAGTCTACTGTCCTGTGCCAAAAAAGGAAGATTGTTTAAAGCATTTGGATTAATTTTGGGAGAAAGATCAACAGTCCCATGTCAGGCTTAGGGCTGGAGCCAGTCCTAAAAAGACATTTAAAGGAGTTTCTACCAGCTCTCCCATACATAATCCAGACTTTCCAGCTCTGTCTGGCTCTGGATGTACCTCTGGTTGCTCTCTGTCTCTTTTAGGAGGTTCCCTGGGTATCTAAAGACTTGACAACAAGTATTCCAAAAATTCTTGCTTTTAGGGCAGGTACAGCTGTTTTTTATCTAAGCAGCATGTGCTTTAGTCACCGAAATTCTTAGATGTCCAGCATCGCATCTGTTTAAGGTGGAAACTAACTAAACAGAAATGTGAGAAAGAACAAACTGGTGGTTAGAAGAATCCTTAGGTCATGAGATCTGGAGTGTTTTCTTGTTTTGTGGTTTTCTTGTTGCCACTTGAGTAAAAATGTGAACATGTTATCTGTGGATGCAGACTGCAAGAGCAGAGATCAGATGCAGAAGACTGAGCTGAATATACTGCAGAGCAGGACTGTTGTCTCTTGAAACACCACATTCTGGAAACAAACAAGCAAACTTGAAAGATTTTGGTCAGAAACTATGAAAATGCTGGGAAAAAACACCACCACGGGACAGTCTTATGAAAGAATCCTATATAGAATGGTTTGGGTTGGAAGGGACCTTAAAGATCATCTAATTCTAACCCCCTGCCATGAACAGGAGGGACACCTCCCACAGCCCAGGTTACTCCAAGCCCCATCCAACCTGGGCTGAGACACTGCCAGGGATGGGGCAGCCACAGCTTCTCTGGGAAACCTGGACCAGGAGCTCACTGCTCTCACAGAAAATAATTTCTTCCTAAGGTCTCATCTCTATCTTCCCTATCTCAGTTTAAAACTATTGTGAAGTCATAGAGTATCCCATGTAGATTTATGTAATACTTTGTGCTAAGGGCTGTAAGAAAGGGAAGTTCTACTATTTTTCTTCTTCTCTGCGTGACATAAAAAAGACAGTGGCACTGAACACATCAGACTTATCTTGTTCTCAATAATTATGTCAGGCTTGAAGACTGCATCTTCAAGCTTCCAACAGGAAGCACAAACCAGGAACCTGGTGCCAAGATGTTCCTTATGCTACAATTTGGGATTAATCCACTTTGGAATTTGCTTGTAAGTCCCTTGCATTTTTGGGCTGCCAGCTGACAACATGGCTCTGCTCTGCTTAGTACTTAGAGGGGTTTCTGTCAAGTCTTTTAGTAAAATGTTCAATACTTGCTTTGTCTGCAACAGCATTTCAAGTCTAAAGGCTCTGCCCTGTCCCTTTAACACGAAGGAACTTCTGCTTTGGATCTCAAGATGTGGTTTTCTTCCAATCTGAGTTTAATTAATTATTAAAAAATAGCTCAATAATTGAGGAGTTATACAGATTCATCTATTTTTCAGTACTTTTGAGTGTTTCTGCTTGTAATACTTATTTTGAGGGAAGCAATAATTTAAATATACTGCAGCTGTTGGTCTTTTAAACCTCCTATTCTCAACCAGATCATTTATTTACCTGCTGCACAGCCCAGTCCCAGTCACTGTATTTATTTTATGGACCCTGCATCTTTCCTCTGAAACAGAAATTGTTTTTCAAGGGGAAACAAGAAAAAGGGCTCTGGACCCCCAAGGCTGGTCCTGCAGAGATTGCAGAGACAGGGGTCTTTATTCCATTAAATCATACAACAAATTGTAGGTTGGAAGGAAACCTCATTGAGGTATTCATGACATTTCTAGAGAGCCCACTGGTTCTTTGAGGGAGAGAAGCTGGAGAAGATCTCTGGGAAACAAGGTCATCTCCCAGCTGGAAATCATTCCCTCAGCATGTTTCACCTCCCCATTTAAAATCTGGGTGTAGGAGTGGTTCTGAAAAGTGATTTACCCTATCCAACCAGCCCACCCTGGAAAAGAGAGGCCTAGAAACTTCTTCAAGAAGGAGAAGAAATTTGAGCTGGTTGTCTTCCAGCTGTTTGGCAGCTGATTTACTTGATCTTTAGCATGAAGGAAATTGGGGTTGTTCAGTCTGGAGAAAAGGATGCTCCAAGGTGACCTTATGGCAGCTTCCCAATAACTGGAGGGGACCTGCAAACAAGCTGGGTTAGGGCTTTTTGCATGGGACAAGAGGACAAGGGGCAATGGTTTAAAACTTGATGAGGGGAGCTTTAGGTTAGACAGGAAGAAAAAAATATTTCCTCTGAAGGTGGTGAGACACTGGAACAGGTTGCCCAAGGAAGTTGTGGCTGCTCCCTCACAAAAGTGTTCAAGGCCAGGTTTGATGGGGCCTTGAGCAACCTGGTCTTGTGGGAGGTGTCCCTGCCCATGGCAGAGGGGTTGGAACTGGATGATCTTTAAGGTTCCTTCCAAACCAAACCATTCTATGATTCTTTGAAATTTGTTTGAAGCACTCTGAAAATGTTCCTTGATAAGAACCAAAGCAGAAGTGAAGGATGGGTGGGATATCTGCTTAATTGTAAGATGAAAAATTTCAATTCCTACTGAAGAAAAAAGAAAATATAATTAACAAGAAATATCTCAGCTTGGTTTAGATTCCCTTCATCTCATTAACCTGCAGAGCAGGTGCTCTACAAAGAGTTGATTCTTCCTTCTCTCATGCTGCTGTGAATTCCTCAGCTTGGAGGTGCTACACCTTACTTCCACATTCAATAAAGGAAGAACTGGGATGTGAGAGTATGAGCAACAAAAACTGAAACAGAAAATGGGGAGAGGGAAGCTTAAAATAATTTGAAAAAGATATATTGGATGCAACCTCTACCCTCAGTGATTTCTGGTGTTATTACTTTTCTACAGTACAACCAGGGAGGACAGTAACTTGCTGTGAGCTAAAGGTAAATTATCATCTACTGCAAAGGAGGGAAGGAAAAAGGTACCAAAGGTGAGAGTGTGAGGCCCATACTCTCCCCTGGTGATGTTCAGTGTTGCATCTCACTGGACCAATCTCTTCCAAAGCCTGGAAGGGAGAAAGAAATGTCAGGAGTTAAAGTTCATGAAATGAAGGAAGGTGGATGAAGTAGTAAGATGTTCCATTGCTGAGGCTCATTGTACACTGATTTGATAGTATGTCCATTGAAGAGGAGTGAATTTGGGAAGTTGCAGCCTTGTAGTTGCCTTCCAGTGGTGGCCTCTGCTTAGACAGAGAGGTCTTTTTCTTGCAGCCATGCTGACCCATGTATTCCCACTGCTTGACAAACCTGTAATCCATCCCCAGGGATGCTACCTGACTTCTACATCAGCTGAACTTTAAAGTTGAAAGTGCTTTCAGATCTGGACAGACTAAGGCCTTACCAAGAATGTTTCAAAACTGTTCTTTATGTCAAGTTTTATGGGAAAAAACACCAAAGTTACAACATTTAAAATAGTATGTGAGGTTAATTCTGCTTTTGGATGGAAAAGAATGAGGCAGTCTCTTTTAATAAGAAACACTTAAGCCACTAAATCCAAGATTTTAAAAGATGAAGCCTCATTTTGGCTCCTCCACTGGAGGCAGTTTCAGGATGATCTTGTGTTGTTCGCTGAGCAATCTTTGGTCTCTCTTAAAAATGTTTTGAAACTGGTCTTTCCATATGTCACTTAAACATTGCTAATAGAAGCATGTGATTTTGTGAATGCAGGTTTCTTGTGGGCCTAGGTTCACTGCATGTTTTTTTGGACACTTAGCTGGGGAATCTGATAAGGCAAAGTGCTTTTCCATAAAATCACAAAATGTCAGGTTGGATGGGACCTCAAGGATCATCTGGTTCAACTCTTCTAATGTTATTTTTTATCTGAGATGTCTCAGCACCCTGTTGAGCCAAGACTTTCTAAAGTGGAGGAATCCATCACGTCCCCTGGGAGACCATTCCAATGTCTGACTGTCCTCAGAGTGAAAAATTGTCCTCTTGTGTCCAATCAGAATCTCCCCAGGAGCAACTTGTGCCCATTGCCCCTTGGCTTGTCCATGGGACTCCTTGTAAACAGGGAGTCTCCATCTTCTCTGTAGCCACCCTTTAAGTACTGGGAGATGATAATAAGGTCTTCTCTATGCCTTCTCTTCTCAAGGCTGAACAAGCACAGTTTTCTCAACCTTTTTGCACTTTGAGAAGGATGATGGTCCCTGCAGAGGTGTTTTTCTTCTTTATATAGGGCTAGAGAGGGTGCTTAAGAAAAGGCCATTTCTCACATAGGGAAGACAGTTTGGAGGAAGAAAATGAAACCTCAGCTCCCATTGCCAGTTGAGCAAAATTCTTTCAAGCATGTTTTCTTTTTTTTTTTTTTTGGGGGGGTGGGGTGAGCTGTTTTTTTGGTCTCTTTGGGACCAATAAAGACAAAAGATTCAAACTGAAGATGCTGTTTGGCAAGCACTGCATTTCTGATCCAAGCAGATGTGTATAAATCCTCTTTTGCAGCGTTAATACTGTCTCTCCTACACAGCATCAAAAAGAAATGAATCACTGTGGGAGGATCCAAACGAGGCAGTGTTTTCAAAGCATCACGCTTCTGTTTTTTTTAATCCTGACTAACTCGTCTTTTAAAGTATTTTTTTTCTTCTTTTCTTCTTTTATCTTTTCAGGCTGGATGCCCAAAGTAGCTTTCACACACCTGAATTCATCAGCTCATGTTCATGATAGACTATTAGTGCTGCAGGAACCTGTTGACTGGCAGCCTGGTGATGAAATTGTGGTGGGAAGGACAGGCTTTGGAGATGCAGAGCAGCAAGAAGAAGTGGCTGTTCTTGAGTCTGTGAACAGCACAGAGCTGTACCTCAGATCACCACTCAGGTATCTTTTCAAGGGGATTTCTGTAGCAGGAGAGCTAAACCAGGGGATAATGTGGTCAAGGTGAGGATTTGCAGTTTCCTTTGGAGCATAATAACTATACAAATCCCTTTAACAAAAGTGGCCAGAGGTATTTGGGCTCCTCATTACCCCTCAAGCTAGTGGACATTCATTCCTGAATGTTTCTGTGTTTAAATTCTGTATCATAACCATGAACTCAGAAAACCTTTGAAGCAGAAAACACTGATGGCCAGGACAGTCCAGTGGCACAGGGCTGACAGAGTCCTCCTACAATTTCTCTTCCTGACAAAGTGCAGTTTTTTCACTAACTGTGCCTGACTTCTGTAAAAAAAACCATTAAATTAATACATAAACCTCTCTCCTTTACTTTAAGATGATAAATAACACACTCAAAGATAATTACTTCAGTTTGGAAATACTGCTTTTGTGTTTTCAGTGAGCCTTATTCTCAGTGAGCCTTATTCTTGTTTTCTGTACATGAAGGTCTTGGACAAACTGTACTCCTTCCCATCCTCATCCACAGTCCAGGTGTTGAAACATGTTACCTATTTGGGAGGAAACCCAACTCCAATGCCCAGGAGGACAAATAGTATCATTTTCAGAAATATTTGGGCAAGAAAGCACTGATGTTTTCACATAAACATGTTTTGGGGAAGATGAAGGAAACTCCAAGACTGAAATATTTTAGTGACAACTTAAATAAGCTAAAGGAAAGTTTGTGAGCTTGAGAGACAAAAAAAAGATGAAAGCAAACCCAGGCAAAGAAAAATAAATCTAGCCAATATATGCTGATGCAATGAATATCATAGAATCACAGAAAGTTAGGGGTTGGAAGGGAATATGTCACAGTCTGTGTCAAGGACTGAACCCAGCTCTGAATTTGGGCAGTTGGAGTCAGATGCTTAGGGTAAACATCATTCTTGCCATCTGGGAGGTGCAGCTGCTTTTATGCCTTTTTTTTTTTTTGTGTGTGTGTGTGTGTGTGTGTCTTTCCCTAGGTACTCTCACAGTGTCAGGAAAGGATGGGAGAATGGCCAAACCTTGCCTTTGAGTGCTGTGGTGGCCGTGATAAGCAGAAGAGTTGTCATACAAGGAAATGTCACCATGGAGAGGATGTCCCACCTCAGAGAGTGTGCAAAAGCAGGTGTGAAGAGAGGTGAGGAGGTCTTTTCTCACAGAAACACATTCGGGAGATAAATCACTCTGTTTCAATTACATTGTGGTGTCGCTGTGTATTAGAAATCCTTCTTAATAGGATAACTTTGAGACATCCCAGCACCAGGAAAGTGTGTTTATCTTTCCAAACATTGTTTGACATTGAAGTGTGAAGTCTTGGGAGTAGAACTGCATTTCATTGTAATATCTCCGATGTATTATTTTTGCATTGTTGTTTCAAGCCATCTTGGGAAAGACCCTTTAGTTTTGCCTGAGCCTAAGGGTGTAGAGAAGAAAGTATCTTCTGAAAACATGTTTCAGTGTACATAATATATTAAATTTTTAATTGTGTTTACTATTTAGTCACTTTAAGAAGAAGGAAAAACAAAACAGCCCAATGCTGTTTGTACTCAATAGTGTAAAATATTGAGATGCTGTTTAGTGTTCTGGGACATCAAGGAAAAAAAAAAACAACACAGGTGTGGTTTCTTGTAGCATATAATATTGTAGCATTTAGCTGCTGTAACTGAGCTGGGTACCTCAGTTGTCCTTTAACTTTACCTGTATGAAACACCATGAAGTTTGACAGGTAGCTTCTGGATTTACACCAGAAGAAGAATCAGACACAGTGATTATAATTTGAGGAGAGTTAGGTTATCTGGCAACCCAGTTGTAAGGTTTCCTTTAAAAATAAAATGCCTTGGGCTTTCAGACTGTGACATGAGACTTCATTTGATATACAGCAGCCAACTGCTTATATTACTCACAGATTTATGGTCCATTTTCTGTGGAACTCATAAATAGAGTCTCTGAAATGTGCTAACAGTTTGAGGTTTTTATTTGAGTTAAAGGATAGGAGGATTTCTTAGAGGAGTCACCAGAAGATGAGTGGGCCGTGGTTTCTGTGGTTAATTTACCTTCTTTAAAAGATAAATGAGTGTTACTGAGCATAAGCAGGCAGGGCTGGAATTTGAAATCCCCTCTGCCCTTACACTGAACAAGCCCAACTTGCACATTTGTAGCCCGAATCCCTGAGTACCAAAATACCCTACACAGAGCCATGGAAGGATGCCTTTCAGGAGAGTCGATTCCTTCCCCAGCCCTGCAATTTAATCTCCTTCTCTGAAGACTGTGGGTAGTAACAGTCCCTCACCCATCTGCAGGGGCAGTGGAGAGAGCAAGAGTTCCAAGGGAATTTCAACATGTCCTCATTTCAATTTAGTTTAGTACATCCATGCCCAATCCTCTTTTCAAGAACCTCACCCAAGGTAAATCAATGTCAAATCCATCTTCCCCATGCACAGGACTATTTAAAATTGAACACAAGGAATTTTCCAATGCATAAAACTACCAGAGCTTCCTGCTGGTTTTAATACATGTCTCTCTAAAAACGTCCAGACTCTTAGAGAAGGAACCATGGGATTGTTAAGAGGGAGTATCAAATATGCTTGCCTGTGGCTGATTATCTTTGGGCTCATATTTAAGATCAATGCTGGAGATGGAGTCTCATTGAGTCAATGTGGTGTTTCTCGTGATGTTTCCTGGGGCACTCTTCCTATCTTATGGTCACCACACAGAAGTAACTCTGACAGCTCTCACCAGGTTGTCTTCTAGGTGGCTCCAGGTGTCTGTACAAGCTGAGTGAAAGGCAACTGGGGGATCGGGACCTGGGGGCCATCGTGGTTGTGGAGGCTTTCCAGGGAGAGACGACTCAGCTCCGCGTGGATGGAGTCCAGTTCCGCCACATGGGCCGAGTGTTTCAGCACCACCTCAGTGCCCTGACTGTTGCTGGCAACACATGGATGGCAGGTGAGAAGGCTGCACTGGGGATGCATCTGCATCCATCTTTTTCTGCCCAAAGCCAGGGGAGATGTCCTCAAAAACCTGCTCCTCTCAGAGGTTGCTTGACAAATGGGATTGATAAATGCAAGAAAACCTCACCTCTACTCTAAGCCAAAGAAAAGCACTTTAAGCTGCTTTAGTTCCTTTGAATCTCTGGACAGCTTCTTCCTAAAATGGTATTTTATTTTTATGCCACACCTCTGAGTTGAAGTTCTACTTCTAGCTCTAAAATTAATGCATTAATATTCTGTGAGAGAGCCCAGATGTGGCTCAAGGCTGTGCGGTAGCGTAACCTAAAATTTAATTTTATCACCTGAAGGCTAAGGAATGTATTAAGCTATTTTGACTTTGGTATTGATAAGTGTGAAATTCATCTCTGTGGAAGTGGCAATGAGGGTTCTGTAGACTAGTGAGGAGGAGGTTATGCGAGCTCAAATGATGTTTTAGGGATACTGGATGGGACTTTCCAACCCACACTTATCCCTTCCCTATCCCATGTTCACCACTGAGTGGGGATTGAGGCTTCCTGGTGGCAGAAGGCAGCACTGGCCATGATGTTGGAGTACAGTGGGCAGGTTACCCTACCTGTCTAGACAAGGTGTACAAAACACCAGCCCAGTCTTCACTGCCTTCATTCCTCCTCTCCTTCAATCTCACTTCAATCACCCAGATTCACTCCTTGGATCTTACCCTATCTTCAAAACGCTTATTGCACAACATCAAAGGTTGGGGAGCTAAAATAAAACCCTTCCAACCTTCAAGATTCAGTGTTTTGGTTTATTGTTGTTGGTTCTTTTTTTTGTTTGGGTGTTTTATTGGGTTTGTTGTTTCGTGGGTTTTTTTGGCTCACAGCACTGATTTCCTTCCAGACTCTTACATACGTGGCTGTTGTGTTCTGGATTCTTTTGGCCAAGGGCTCCATCTAAGAGGGATCTCCAACCTCACTGTGGACAGTAATGTTTTCTACAACATTTCAGGCCATGGGCTTCTACTGGGTGAGTGAGGCACGAAGAGACCTATCTTACTTGTAACAACATGTATTGATTATTATTTGCATGAAAATGTCTTCGGAAGAAAGAATGGCAGGTCCTCAACTGCACCTTGAGAATTTTAATCTCATCTTCTGCATTTTCTGGTGTCAGTAAATCTGGAATAAGGCTCCTGTTGTTCCACATGCCACTCATAGCAGGTATTTTCTTTTGACCAGTCTGTTGCTTCAGGTCAGTCTTCACTTGATCTGGATCACATTTTTATTTTTTTTTTCCAGTTTACAAGAGGAAGGAGATTCTTTTTTTTAAGGCAACTTATTTATCTGTCTCTGGAAGAGCACCATGATGAAGTGGTTCATCAAGGCTCCAGTTCAACAAGGCATTTAAGAGCATAAATACCTTTAACTTTAGTCACTTGACATAGAAGATAATGGAGTGAAAGCATATGCTAAAAGTTAATCAATGGATTTATCACTTAAATGAATTGGAGCTTAGAGCAACAAAAATGTTAAACAACAAAATATTTCTCCTAACTAGCCATCAGGAGACTGGCTTGCAGAATCTTCTGCTGGGCTCTCATGTTGCCTGAATACCTAAAGATGAAGCTCGATTTTTGTTTTCCATCACAGATGGAATAAAAATGACAAATTTTAAGATAAACAGAGACCAGGGGTGGGGGTGAGGGGAAGACTTCAGTCCTGAACCTGCTGTTCCACACGCACAGCAAGTCCCGGTGTTAGGTCCTGCATATAAACATAATGAGAAGTGATAGATTATGATTTAAACAGAGGAGACCTATCCAAGGAGAGTGGTTGCACACATCTTGCAGACAAAGAGAGCTGGTTCAGAGAGATAGAATGACTTGCCCAAGGTGATGCAGAGTCCTGCTGGTTGTGGAGAAGCAGAACAAGATATCTCTACTGGGATGTCTTGGCTCACTCAGGCCAGGACATGTATCTGAGCTAAAGGACTCAGGGCTGAGCTGAACATATCCACTGAATTCTCAACCCAAATGCACCTTATGCCCAAGATGTCTATAATGTCTCCAGTGTCAGCAGCTCCAGAGGGTCTGAGGGATGAATTTATAGATCATTTTGTTGCCTGTGAAGGAATATTTATTGTAGCTGGCTATTTGTCGCTCAGGAATTGGACTCCCTCAGTGATTTCATATAAAACCCCTATTTTCAGGGAGTTTGCAAGACAGTCATAAAAATTTGCTCTGGGCTTAAAATTAATTGATACACCAAGACCTTTTATGCCACCCTGAAAACCTATGTGGCTATCAGAAGGACTACTTTAGAATCCTGTTCATTGTCTGGCAGTGGCACTATAGTAAATACAGCCTGGAAAGGAAATATTTCCTAAATGGATCTTGTTCCAAAAATAGAGCAAAGTTGAAAAGACTAAGAGGAAGGCTAAAAATTACTGCCAAGCCCCAAAGCAGAGGACATCAGTTTTCCTGTGAACTGGTTTACATTTGAAGTACTAGTGACTGGGGATCTGTATTTGGGACACAACTTGAACAGACATAACCAAAGAGCATAATTTATGTTCAATAAACAAAACTAAGTAGATTTCATTTGCTTCTGGTGTGGACCAAACAAAGATGATCCACTTTGTATTCTACTTCCAAAAAAGCAGAGTGGGTGAAAGTATACAGATGTGTCTTTATTTGGACTCTGAATTGTGGGATCAATTTTTTGATTGATTTTTCCTTTTTCTTCTCCTACTTCATTGCTTAGGGTAGCAATCCCTCCACTTTTGTGCACAGTTGCATCAAATGTTTTTAAGCCTACTTAGAAATTTTCTTACATGTAAGTAGGGCAACGGATGGAGACACAGGAGGCAGATAGAACTTTGAATTCTAGTATTGCCAGGAGCATGTCTGTGTGTGCACAGGTGAGCCAGTTCCCCATGCTGAATCTTTTTTTTTTTTTTTTCCAGCTGTAAAAGTGCTTTATAATATTCCCTTTATTCATTTTTCTCCATAAACTTGAGTTTCAGTATGGTGTTATGTGCAAATATAACACCTGACACCTGGTTCTGGGTTTTGTGCATATTGAACTGCAGAACCAAGGTCTCTAGTGCCTCTTTGTGTAATATGCATTTTAATATTCCTTTCCCTGCCTGTTTTTATCTCACTAGAGTGTAAGCTCTGTGGCAGAAACTGTGGGTTTTTTGATTTTTTTAAATCATATTTTTAGTGTTGATCAGATCTTGCTTGGGGCTTTCTGACATTACTGAAGCACCCAGCTTTCCCCTTTCCATTCTGTGCACCACTGGGTTGAGCCATCATGACAGACTTTGACCATCTCATAGCCATCTTCTGCCATGTGCTAAACACAGGTTTCTAACTGGTTTTCAAACAGGTTTACCCAGGGACAGTTGGCAAGTTCTGTGATTTGCATAATAGAGGGTTAAAATCTACATATACACTTCTGTTTCTTTTTTTCTCCTTCTTCTTTTGTAATTTTTTTTGTTTTAATTTATTTGTTTATTTGTTTACCCATCCTTTTATTTTAAGGAGAGGGACTGGAAATGGGGAACAGAGTCAGTAACAACATAGTGATTGGCCTTTCTGGAACAGATGGTTTATCCAACATTGAGATGCTGTCACCAGCAGGGATCTACATCAAGGCTCCTGCAAACCACATCAAGGTAAGATGTTCAGGTATATAACATAACATTTCCTTTCTAATCAAAGCTATCAGAATGGTACTGAGCTTCATTACTCTGGGAGATCATAGACATGGAATTCTGTTTCCAGTTTTGAGCTTCCCAGTTCAAGAGAGAGAGGGATCTACGGGAGAGAGTCCAAGGGAGAGCCACGAGGATGATGAAGGGACTTGAGCATCTCTGCTGGGAAAAAAGAGTGAGAGCCCTGGGGCTGTTCAGCCTGGAGAAAAGAAGGCTGAGAGGGGATCTGATCAATGTCTCTAAATATCTGAGGGGTGGGTGTCAAGAGGATGAGGCCAATTTCTTTTCAGTGGTGCCCAGGAACAGGACAAGGAATAATGGGTTGGAGCTGGAAAAGAGGAAGCTCCAGCTCAAGATGAGGAGAAACTTCTTGAGTGTGAGGGTGAGGGAGCCCTGGCCCAGGCTGCCCAGAGAGGTTGTGGAGTCTCCTTCTCTGGAGCCTTTCCAAACCCCCCTGGATGTGTTCTGTGTGTCCTGCCCTGGGGGATCTTGCTGGGGCACGGGGGTTGGACTCAATGCTTTCTGGAGGTCCCTTCCAACCCCTGAAATTCTGTGATTTTATGATTCCATTGCACAACATTTGCTCCTTGGCTGAGCTGTCAGAAACAGTATTTGTGATGGGACATTAAAGCGAGCACATATTACAAAATGAGTGGCATTCATGGGCAAATTTTACTGTTCTTGAGAGGAATAAAATATCGCAGTGAGATTCTTCATGCTGGGATAATTTAAAAAGTTGGTTTATTTTCTAATACTCACAGATTTCCTCACTGAAAAAAAAAAAAAAGTTAGGCTCAACTTCTCTAGAATGTTTCCCTTCTTTTGTTATTATTGAAAAAAGAAAACTCAATTTTAATGGACTGATGATAAACACACTAAGCTCTGGCAATATCAAATGCACCTCTCTCTGGATTTAAAATGGCAACTTATATACAGTCCAAGAGTTGTATTCCAGGCTGAGAAGCAGAATGCATTCCCTGCCCTATGAAAATGACATTGATTTTAAAAGAAACCAAGCCTCTCTATTCTAAAAGATGGTAAAACATTGAACTCTAAGAAAGCTAACAGATTAACAACCCTCATATAAAAATAGTTATGCTCAGTGAAGGTCTTCTAATTCACTAATTCTCTAATGCTTTCCTTAGTTCATGTTGCCCCTCATTCAAGTCACATTTCAGAATAATTGGACACTTTTATGTGTTTCATGGAGAAAAAAAATATTTTCAGCCATGTGAAGCCATTTTTCCTTCCCAGCTATTTTAAGTCTGGGGTTTCCTTGCAAATAACCTTTCTTAGCAGAGCTTCACTTGTGACAAATGCACATTTTCAAGGAAAAAAAAAAAAAAAAATCCTGACCTATTCTATTGCTAACCCACAGAAACCAAACCAATTGTTAAGTGTATGTAAAGACTTAATCACCCCCTGGGCTTCTGTTCCAAGAGTAAAGAATTGTACTTAAATTTGAAGCTGAAAAAGAGACCAACATATTTCCTACGTTAGTATGGAGACAACAGTGCTCAGGAAGGAGAGGACTTTTCTGCAATTCCCTCAAGGGCGTATTTATCATTTTTAAGACCATCAACTGTGGTTAAAAAATACAACAACTAGGCAGAATCACATGAATTTCAGCTCCACTAAACACAGAGTTTTTGTACTGTAGTGCACTGACTTACCCTGGAGCTGTCTGAACAGATTGCCGGTGGCTCAGCTTTTGGAAAAAGTTTTGCTGCAATTATCTCTACGGGTACTTGTGAACTGACTTGTGGTGGCTTTGAAGCACGTTTGTGAAGTTCTCTGAGTTCACAGGTCTTTGTATTAAGGCCCAAAGCTGTGGCTGTGTAGCCAAACATCAGGGTTAGTTTTGCTCTCCGAAGTGTTACTCGAAGCAGAATAGAAGATGGCCCTGAGAGGGTTTCTGAGAAACCCCCTTGGTGGCAGTCTCTCCAAGTGGGGTATTTGAGGTGCTGTAGCAGCAAAAAGGAAAATATGAAGAAATTCACAGAGTGGTTTGGCTTGGAAGGGACCCTAAAGGTTATCCAGTTCCAAGCCCCCTGCCATGGTCAGGGATACAAACTGCCTAGCTTAAAATTATTATTAGCTGCATTTACCATACCATAGAATATATGGCAAAAGACGTGCAAAGACATATATATCAAGACAAAAATTCATACTTTTTGCAGGCAAAGCTTGTGTGCCCTGTGCACTTTTTCTTTGTTTGGTAATACTTATTAAATGAAGAGATACTGGTGCAGCATCATAATGGGAGAGTTTCAGCACCTTTTCTCTGATCAAATGGCTCAATAACTGGATATTGGTTTTAGGTATTTATATCCTTAATTTATTTGGGAGGTTTAAAGTGTGTAATGGGAAAGAATCACCTCCCCACTGCCTGGTTTCCAGGCCATGACATGTGAGAAAATTTTCCCCCTCTAGATTTTAATTTTAGGTGGTTGGTTTTTGTATTTGTTGTTGGTTTATTTATGCTTTCAGGTTGTCATTGCTCAGTTACTCTTTTTAAACCTACAGCCTGCAAACTTTTAAGGCAAGAACTACAGCTAAGACGAGTAGAGAAATCTAGGTCCATGCTGTGTTATATCTTCTGTCCATGATGGGTTAAGGATTCAACAGCAAGTCCTGCAATAATATTTTCATAACTATTCAATTTACTTGGGAACCTAAATTTGCATTGGTGACTGAAGAGCTTAAATTTCCTTGAAAATCAGTGGTATCCTAAAAGGTGTTGAAATTGGGACACAGCAGTCACTCAAACCTGAGCCTACAAAGACATTCAGAGACCCAATTTCCACTGCTTTCCATTTGACTTAAGTGCATTTGTGAAGCAGGTTGTTAGATAAAATTTTACACTCATACAGTATGAGCGCAAAATGATTACTACAAGGTTAGGTTTTGGTTTGCTTTTTTTTTTTTTTTTTTTTTTTTTATATTGAGCCCATAGGTATGACTTTTTGGTGTCATAAGACAATTTAATTAGCAGGCTGGGTTTTTTGCCTTTTAAATGCTATTGGCATGAGGAACTGAAGATGCCTCTCTTTGATATTGGTGCCTTTGTCACTGAAATTCATGCCCTAACTTTTTCTCCTGTTTTTTTTTTTCTATTTTTTGGCCCAGTGGTTGTTGGACTTTTTATACTAACATAAACATTCAATGCCCCTAAATCCCAGAACCAGCTTGTGCATAACAACATACAGACTGGACTTAAGAAATCGAAAAAGCATCCTCCCTTTCCTTTATTGTCATGGTGTTGAGGAGTGAGAAACAGCTTTAATGAATGAAAGGGGTGGAGATAAGCTTGTGTTTCCATGTCAGAGGACTGACTGATGGTCATGTTCTTGATAAATTAACTTTTTTCCCAACATCACCCAGCCCAGCCATTCCCCACAGAACCAAAGAGGTGAAGCTCTATCTGTTTGGCATCCCTTCTTTCTCACTATTTCATCCCTTGTGAGATCTTTTCTAAAACCTTCTGCAAGATGGGTGCAGGTTGAGGAGAGCCCACTGGGTGTACTCCTTGCACCCTGCCAGCTTCTCAAATTGGGTGAGAGGTGCTGGGTGGACTCTGCAGCGTTTTAATGCCATCTTGAAGCTCAACAATTTGAGCACTGCTTATCTAAAAAAAAAAAAAAAAAAATACTTACATTAGTAGTGTTGCAGGGTTAAGAGACATTTAAAACCTCAACCACTTTATTTAACTGACTTGCAATGCATACCTCCAGGTATCTGGTGTGCTCGGGGAGGTAATTTCTCTCTGGAATTTTGGTTGCACGGACATCCGTAATATACTGACTTCCACAAAGAATTGATTTCCACACAAAATTCCCTGCTTGCCTTAAACCTCTGCCCTCCAGCCACTAGCTGGCTGAATAAATATGCAGGTTTTTTCCTTATGAATCATCTGTAGAACGCACGATTGGAGTCGCCAAGTAAAAGATCCTGGAAATGATGTGACCTGACTGCAGAAGTATTTGTTAAAGGAGAAGGGTCTGTAGTTGCACTTTTGGAAAAAGCAGGACTTCTATCAGGGGATTAAGAGAGCAGGGGTTTGGGTATGATGTCTTTTTGTCGCTTGACAGATGTCAGAGATCATGTCTGCAGGGAACACACTTGGATGGGTCAGAAGAAAGTAATTGGTATACGGAGGCTTTCACCTCTAGGTCACCAGGCTCAGCTTTGACTGGGGACCATCAGGGACCAAAAAGTCATTAGTGGTTTAACACTGTCCAGTGACCTATGAAAAGGAATGGTGGGTTTCAGTCCTGGCTTTAGAGAACGAGCTCTTCTTATAGCTGAAACAAAACTCATCTTAGACTCCTAGAGAACCAGATACCTCCAGAGAGCAATTAATTTTATCTAAGATTAGGCCAGAGGAATTTTCCTCTGGATGGGCCTATGCCTTATATTTTCCTGGAAAGGGAGCCTAGGTTTACCAACCTGGACTTCAGCATTAAATTTTTATGCATCTTAGGTAGGTGGGAGGGATCATGCCCAGATGTGCACATGAAAACATCACTGGATGGACACCATCCAAAACCAACTAAGTTTGGCTGTTGTCCAAATGAAGCAGGTAAGAGCAGGTTTTTGCCCTGGAGCAGAAAAGCTCCCAAACCACCATGAATCTCCCCCACATAACTCACTTGCTGCAGACTCAAATGTTTCAAACTCTAATTGTGAACCCAGGCAGCCTTTATGTTCAATTGTTTTTCACCACTTGCAACAAAACAAAGAAACTAGCTCCATCATTTCTTCATTAAGAGATAGTAAGTGACAATGACTTCACACCTTCCACCAGGTCTGAGTAAATTCACTTTCTCAGCCACTCACACTCCCTAGAGATGTATTTTTCTGCATTCTGTTGACTGTTAGGGGTTTCACATTCCAGTACCAATGAGCTTCTTTTTTTTTTTCCCCTTTTTTTTTTCTTTTTTTCTTTCTTTGGGAGGTGTGAGAGAGATAGAGATGGAGAAATAGATCTATTTATTTAAGAAGAGGAAATCACCTCAGGTTGCACCAGAGGAGGTTTAGATTGGATATTAGGAAAAAATGTCTTCACTGAAAGGGTTGTCAAGCATCAGAATATCCCAGGGAAGAGGTGGACTCACCATCACTGGGGGTTTTTAAAGGATGTCTAGATATGGTGCTGAGGAACATGGTTTAGTGGTGGACTTGGCAACGCTGGGTTAGCAGTTGGGCTTCGTGACCTTGAAGGTCTTTTCCAACCAAATAAATTCTGTGATTCTATTATTGCAATAAACTGTGCATTCTGTGATTTTCCTTTCTTTCATGACATTACCTTCCTACTTAGAAAGGATTTTATACAAGATTTTTTCCAGAGTTTTTTTCTTACCTACTCCTTTAAGATTTATGGTGATATAATTTTTCTGTCATTTGTTTCTATTGCTTGGGCAACCCTTGTTACCTGGTTTGAGGACAAGTTTTTTAATGCTGGCCCAAGAACAGAGTGAAAACAGGATGAGATTGAGGGCATGGAAACATGATACTAGCTTCTACCAACCAAACCAGAATGAATGGGCTGCAGCTGGGTTGTTATTTTGGCTTTCTCTTAAATTGATTTTAATGTTCAGAAATCTGTGATAATCTTTTTTTCATTGCCATATGTATTTCTTTGCAGGGTAACACAGTGTGTGCTGCTGGGTATGGCTATTTCTTTCACCTCTCCCCTGAGGGACCCTCCAAAATACCCATCCTGTCCTTCAGTGAGAACATAGCTCATTCCTGCACGAGGTACTTGGTATCCTTTTGTTAAAGAGATTTTCCTTCAGTGCATGGTAATGCTAACTGTGGTGAGCAGAAAAGGGCTTTACCCTTCCTTTCAGGATCATTTTATTTCTTCCAGTTTTGTGCCTTTTTATGGCTTCCTCTCTTGTAATCAGAGTTCTCTGACTCAGAGAAGAACCGCGTTTGACAGTGATGTGGTTGGGGCTGTTCTTCAGGGCTTGATGTGAACGGTATTCTTGAGTAGTTTCATGATTCTTTCTTCTTTGTTCACAAGCCCAATTTATTACCTGGCAGCATTTCCCAGTGCTGTTAACCAGCTCCTCCAGTTTACCCCCTTGTTTAAACGATCACAATGTAGTTTAAGGTGCCACATTTAGCACATTTCCTCATCAACCATTTAGCAGCAAAGTGCTGAAGCGTGTGCTCCCGTGTTGCATTGAAAGCTCATTTTTAAATGCAGCAGATGTTTTGAGCAGGAGAGGGTGGCATGCAGGAGAACAGATACACAATTTTACTTCCTACACTCTTCCTTTAACATCTTCTGTAGGCCACCATTAGATACTTGACACTGGTTTACACATCCTGGAGTGGCTTTTCTTATCTTCAGATGTTTTGTATGTATGCTGGTCAAGGGTCTCCCTCTGCTCTTGTGATAACCCAGCTGGAGTCCTGTGTCCAGTTCTAGAGTCCCCAACACCAGAAGGACACAGAGCTCCTGGAAGGTGTCCAGAGCAGAGCCACTCAAATGCTCAGAGGGCTGAGCACCTCCCTGGGAAGCCAGGCTGAGGGATTGGGGTTGTTCAGCCTGGAGAAGAGGAGGCTCCCAGGTGACCTTAGAGCAACCTCCCAATATCTGAAGGGGCTACAAGAAAGCTGGGGGAGGGCTTTGGACACGGGGGGGTAGGGAGAGGACAAGGAGAAATGGGTCAAAACTGGAAGAGGGGAGATTTAGGTTGGACATGAGGAAGCAATTCTTTAATTTGAGGGTGGTGAGACCCTGAACTGGTTGCCCAAGGAAGTTGTGGCTGCCCCATCCTTGGTAGTGTTGAAGGTCAGGTTGTATGGGGCTTGAGCAACCTGGTCTAGTTGGGATGTATCCTTTCCCATCTTTAAGGTCCCTACCAACCCAAACAATTCTATGATTTTGTAACAGCACGACTACTCAACTATTCCAGTTTGGCCTCTGATTAATAAGGCTGAAATTCAGACTAAGCCCTTTGTAGTCCAAGGGAATGAAAGCAGATTTATGTTTCTCAGACGTTACATTTAACAGTTGCTCCTGTAACATCCAGGAACAGTGAATCAATAGAGCTTTTTCCTGTGCTTCCCACAAATGACTGCAAAAAATAATGTTGGGCTAAAAGTCAATGTATGGAGTCACCTGAATTTTTAGGATATCTGGATATTAATCTGTTTTTTTAAATCTCTGAGAAGGTAAAATCAAGGGCTGCATTTGTCAACATACGTATTTAGAGTGTACTCCAAGTTGGCTGAATCCAAGATTTGGGAAAGGCTTACTCATGCAGAGTCATGTTGGGCTCATCTGAAGCTGATGCTGATTGAAAGCTCATGGACATTGTAGAGGTGTTTTGTGGCAAGCACCTGTCAGTGCATGTGTCATTCTGAAAATACTTTCTGAAAAAAAATAAGATTTAAGTGTGCTCTCCAGCGTGATAAGGCGACTAAAATAAATAGTGCTATCCAGCAGTTTTTGGAAGAAGTCTCATGCTGAGATCTGTTAAAGATTTAAGATTTTAGATATCAAAATGATGAATAAGAAAATCTGCTCATGAATATATGCACTTTCAAGGAACAGTCTCTTTTGCTTTCTTTCCTGAACAGGTATGGGTTGCTGGTGTACCCAGAATATTTGCCAGACAGTCCAAGTGGACTTGTTCAGTTCAACAGCTTCACAGCTTGGAGCAACCAAGGTGGAGCACAGGTATGTTTGTCCTGATCTTCCTCTGGGCTGCTCAGGATCCTTACAGGTAAGCCATCTCCACACTGTTCTCAACTTTTAAGGCTGTGAATAGGCCACAACTATGATAAAATCTCTTGTACCTGTATGGACATTTCCCTCAGCCCTTGTTTTGGAGACAAAACCAGAAAGATAATTTTTGTGAGCTCTCCTTTCTGCTCCAGTGCAGAATCAGTGCTACTTTCATCAATAGCTGGTGTCCTCTGAAATCATCTAGGATATTTTTGCCTATATAATCAGAGAATCATTGAATGGTTTTGTTTGGAAGGGACATAAAAATCATCTAGTTCCAAATCTCCAGCATGGGCAGGGACATCTCCAAATCCTCCTAGTGGATGTGAGCAATTTGTAAACACAGCAGTTGGCAGAGGATCTGTTACCTTCACAGTCACTTGTGTCCATGGGAGTTCCTTCATCCTTACCAAAAATGCCCTTTTTTTGTTTTTTGTTTTTTGATTTGGTTTTTTTTTTCAACTTTACTTTCCAGCCATTGTAGCTCACCATTTGTTTTATCTGGTTAAAAATCCCAAACCACCCTTTATTATCTGATACTTACTTCCCATAAGCCTGTTCAGAGGCTGTGGTCCTCTAACCCCTCATCTGATAACCTAAACAGATTTTTTAATGTTTTTCTATAAGACATGTTTTCTGCCCTAACCCATCCTGTGCATCTTCTTTTGAAGGTGTCTGCTCTCTTGAAGGTGTGAAGTTTTTCAGCGTGGTTTGTTTTATTTATGTTTGCTTGTTTGTTTTTCCAGACTGGTACAATTCTATTTCTGGAACACCTCAGTTGTTAGAAAATGAGTAAAATAAAAGGATGTTTTGCAGTTTTGATTTTGAGGTTTTCTCTGTCTAGATTTTAATTCCTTTGTATGTTACTGAGCTGGCATGCATTTTTAAGTTTATTCTGCTTCTTTCCATGGGCTCCCTCTATGACCAATTTTCTTGGTGTTAGGTGACTGTAAGCAAATACCTTTGTTATTTCCAAGGCATCTTTCAGCTACAGACATGAATTTCTTTACCTTAATAGTCTTTCCAGTAATAAACCTCCCAAAATTTAGAGCACTTTTACCTTATTACTTATCCTCAGTCCCAATTTTATTTCATATTGTTCTTTTTTTCTTCTTTTAATTTGAACATAAGTCAACAGAAGGTAAAATGTTTTGCTTTATTAATGGTAAGCAGAAACTAGACATTAAGGGGAGATTCTCAACAAATTGAACACTTTGATGTGGTTTTGCATTTCCCCTTCCTATTGTATTGTAATGAAACCAGAATTATAAACCAACACTTAAAAAAAATATTTTTATTCTTTTGCTGTGTTTTTCTATAGATTTTTAGGGGCAGCAACCTCGAACTCCAACATTTCTGGATTTATGCTTGCAAAGATTTTGGCATTGACATCATAGAAAGCCTGGGAAACACTTCTGTAGTTAATGGCATTTTAATTGGACACTTTGAGCAAAAGGTAATCACTGCAGCAATTATTTCCGTGTCCCATGAGTTACACAGCAACCCTTCAAATAGGCATAAGAAATAAAATCAGAATATAAAATTTAATAATACAAGAAACAAGAAAGCAACCTGAAGCACAGTGCATGCTCCTTGGAAGCTTGGGTAAAAATGCAGCATCAGGGTGAGATTTGGGTACTGTTATGTTTGCTTAGTCCTCTGTCTTCCACCTCTTGAAAAGATGATGCCTTCAGCAGCAGCAGCTGTAAGGCACAGTTATTTGGTGATTAAACAGACAATTTGGAGCATAAGTACCACTTTCCCAGATTCCTGGAACCAAAGATTTTGTTGTTTTTGATGGCAGTAACAGAAGAGAAATAGCATTTGATCAGCTGGATTCTGCATAATTTTTCACGAGCTCTGTCCAGATCAGCTGATGGTAGAGCTGAACAAACATCAGTTCTTGAGAAACCAGAGATTACATTCTGCAGGAAAAAATTATGCTTCTTTTCTCAACTTCTTTTTATTCAGCATGGAAGTTTTGAAGATTTTTTTTTATAACCAATTTGAAACAAGGACTCTGATGTTTCTGTTTGAATTTGGAACTATCAAAAATTTCATATTAGAATGCATCTTCTTTATAAAGCACCATTCAGAATTAAAAAAAAAAAAACAACAACTCACATTTCTTTTCAACTGAAGGGTTTTAGTAAGATAAACATTAAATTCTTTCCTTAGTTGTTTTTTGTTTTTCCATGATTGATGTGGCCTCAGAAAACCCTTGGAATTTCACAGAACATGAATTTTTGAGAGCAATCATAATTTTTGTTTAAACAAGCTGTTCTACCATAAATTCCTATAAACCTTTTGCTGTGATAAACAGGCAATTTGATTTCAGAATAAGGAGAGGGAACCACAGATTTCTTCTCTATCCTAGTTAACACTTTAGTTTCTTCTGCTCTCTCTTAGCCTCACTGGGCTATGTGGAACACAGAGAGTTATTTTTTTACTTGAGAATGACAAATATGCCTTCAAAATAGAACATTTTTATTTGTGCAGTAAATATGATCTTCTCCCATTATTTCTCTAGGCAACTGGACAAAGTCCTTTGGGTGCTACCAGATTGTTAACAGATTAATAACACAAATAACAATAGAATTTTAGTTACAACTGGACACAGCTGCTTGTTCATGATTTTGAGGGATTTTTGCTTCCTCTGTTCCTTCTGTTGCCTGTGAAATTAATTTGCTCTCTGAAAAACAGTTTTAAATGAGTTTTCTTTAGAAGAACACAGACAGAAGACTCTGGAAGAGGTCTATTAAAAGCATCTAGCTAAGGTATAACCTGACCTCACCAGTCTGAACTTCCACCATCCCAGTGATGGACCAAAATTCATCCCAATAAATTTCTCTCAGACACCAAAGGGTGGATGCCTTTGTTTTTGCTTTGCAAGATCCATGGAAGGACTCCAATGCTGTACTTGTTAAGAGATTTAGAGGCGCTCAGCTGTGCCTTGTTTCTTGCAGTACCCCAGGGGGGTGATTATCTTTGATTATCTCATGATAAGAGCCTCCTTGTCATAATTTACATCTTAATTTATGTAATTCTCCCTTTAATAATGATGTCTCTTTAATATCAATTAAAACTTTATGACATTAATTTAATGGGAACCTTGGATATTCGTCTCTGCTCACCCTTCCAGCTTTTGAAAGAAATGCTTTAAAATTAGATTGTTTTCTGCAAATTTCAGGGCATTTGAAGAACTGGGGCTTTGATCAATGAAAACATTAGTGGTAGGGATAAAACCAGGGCCTGTATAAGCCAAGGGAAAAACTTTTATTAGTTTCCAAGACATTCAACAAACCTCTTCCATGCTTTCATAAAGCAACTCATTGTCTGTGTGGAGCCATTTGAGGAAAAATATTTCTTTCTGAAAAAGCAGAAGGGCTGATATAGGTGATACACTAGGGAGAAATTATCATCTCACACCCTTTTTTTATTCTTTCTTTATTTAAATAAAATAAATTCCTGTGTGCCCTGCTTTAGGTGATCCTCCTAAATCCTGGTAGGGGGTTGGACTCAGTGATCTTTCAAGATCCCTTCCAACCCCTAAAAAACTCTGATTCTATGAAATTAACTGTAAAAATATCTATAGAAATGGGGATTAGATGGAAGAACAGACAATAGTAAGCAAAAAACCTAATAGAGACTTTCTGACTGTGTTTTTACCAGAGGCCAGGAATTCCTTCTTAGCAGTGATGTGGAAGGAGGTGGTCCAACGAACCAGGGCCATCACCCCAGATGTCTTGATCTCAGAATTAAAAAGATGGTGAAGCTACAGTCTTTTAATGAGGCTGAAGACAATATCATCTCTTTCAATTAATAATCTATTTCTAAAAGTCCTTTTCATTCTCCAGTTTCAATTAAAGAGGATGTTTTCACCGAGGGTGGATTTCTCGGCTGATTCTCTAGTTGAGACTTGTTCTACAAAAGTGTTCACTGGCTTCAGAAACAGCAACACTTTTTCCCTCCATTAGCTACTCACTAGCTCTGTGTACATCCTTCTTCCCCTCCTGTCTCCAAGATAAACTGATAGAGAGATATACACTTCTCCTATGCTGTGTCCTACAATCACTACAAAGTCAGGTTTGCCCATCTTGTTTCCCATCACTTCTGTGTTTTTCCCTCCTTTTCCACTTCGGGTTGCTTTGATGGACCATGAACTCAACTCGAGCTTTGAAGACAGCTTAGCTTAGACATTTCAGCCCATCCCCAATCACACAAAAGGGCTTCAAATCTCAGCAGTCATTACTTTTTGTAGAGTAAGGAAATCTCCTGCCTGATGGACCCTTGCCGGGTCCTGCACTTTGGCCACAACAACCCCATGGGGAGCTCCAGGCTGGGCACAGAGTGGCTGGAGAGCAGCCAGACAGAGAGGGACCTGGGAGTCTGGATTGACAAGAAGCTGAACATGAGCCAGCAGTGTGCCCAGGTGGCCAAGAAGGCCAATGGCATCCTGGCCTGGATCAGGAACAGCGCCACTAGCAGGTCCAGGGAGGTGATTCTGCCCCTGTGCTCAGCCCTGGTGAGGCCACACCTCAAGTACTGTGTCCAGTTCTGGGCCCCTCAGTTTAAGAAGGATGTCGAGGTCCTGGAACAGGTCCAAAGGAGGGCAACCAAGCTGGTGAAGGGACTCGAGCACAGGCCCTATGAAGAGAGGCTGAGAGAGCTGGGGCTGTTCAGCCTGAAGAAGAGGAGGCTCAGGGGAGACCTCATTGCTGTCTACAACTACCTGAAAGGAGGCTGTAGCGAGGTGGGAGCTGGACTCTTTTTACAGACGACCTTCAACAAGACAAGAGGACACAGTCTTAAGTTGTGCCAGGGGAGATTTAGGTTAGATATTAGAAAGAATTTCTTTATGGAGAGGGTGATCAGGCATTGGAATGGGCTGCCCAGGGAAGTGGTAGATTCTCCATCCCTGGAGATATTTAAAAAAAGACTGGATGTGGCACTCAGTGCCATGGTCTAGCAACTGCTCCGGTGGGTCAAGGGTTGGACTAGATGATCTCTGAGGTCCCTTCCAACCCAGCTAATTCTATGATTCTATGATTCTATGGACAAAACAAGGTAAAGTAAAAGGGACTGTAAACAGCTCAGTGTGCCTTCCAGGTGTATTCTTTCTTCCCCAGGAATGTGCAATTTCCTTTCCCTTTACATGTTCATCCTTATCTTGCTCAACAACCTGGACAAAGAAAAAAGGTAATCACTGCCCTGGATGTAATACTGACACTTACAAATGGTGACCTTAAGGGATGTTACCTGTCCAAATCTGCAAAGCAGCAACTTAGAGCTCTCCTTCCAAAAGTCTCCACCTCTCAATGTGAGAGCAATCCCATCCTTCTGTCCCAGCTGCTGTACCCAGCACTCATTAGACCTGGAGATTCCCATGGTGCTATGTTTCCCAGCACTTTTTTTTCATTGCAGGATGGGACCTGTATGTCAGAAGGACTAAAAACACCCAAAAGGTACCAGCTATTCATCTCCAACACAGCTTTCAGGAACTTTGATGACAGCATTTGCACGGCAATCAGGACTTGCTCTGGGTGTTACCAAGGGCAGGGTGAGTCTGGTTTACCATGATTTCACAGAGTTTGCAGTTTCTGGCTTTCTCCCATTTCAGATTCAGATGCTTAGAAGTTCATAGCTTCCACAGGCAACCATTGATAGAAATTTCAGCTGACTCCTGCAAAAAGCACCATATAATGATGAAGAGCACCAGCCCCAGTTTTGCTTCTGTAACCTTGTCACTTATGATGAATTATCAAGAGCTTAGATTTGAGGTGTTTGCTTGCCTGTTCTCCCTAGATTTTGCCCTTTTAATAGTTTTCAGGAGGGTCACTCTCCACGTTTCACTTCCTCAGCTGGTCTAGAATCTCTTCCCCATTGGCAGTGGAGCACGAAGTGATGATAAATGCAAGATAAATGCTGAGGTTGGTGCCCAGCTCAGCTGAACTGAGAAAATTCCTGGAGTGGGACTGTAGAGATAAGCATAAGAACGAGTCCTCAAACTACTCACCTCTTTTGTGTGTCTTTTACTGACACAGCTGGTGGGCTCAACCAGACCTTGTGGCTGCTCTGCTCAGCACAGACTGAGGCTGCAGCTTCTCTCTTACTCTGTCCTGGAAATAACTTCACCCCTTAGCTGAAGACCCATATCACACGTATTTTTAAAACTAAGACATCCTCATTTTTGCACTGATTTTATTTTCCTATGGAAGGGGATTTTAGACACTGACTTGTTTCTGCTTC
Organism: Florisuga fusca; assembly: GCA_038090715.1. Classification (NCBI taxonomy): domain Eukaryota; kingdom Metazoa; phylum Chordata; class Aves; order Apodiformes; family Trochilidae; genus Florisuga; species Florisuga fusca. The sequence continues at coordinate 14,434,952 of JAAWXA010000011.1, forward strand.
TACATTTTGGAAGGTAAAATTTCAAGAGTGATGATTTCTTTAATAGCTGTGACACTACCTTGCAGATTTCACCAAGCTCCTACCCCAGGCCAGCCTAAACCTTAGGTAAATTTGCCTAACGTGTAAACTAAGCATCCTTATTAGCTTTGAAGAGGTACCCAAAGGCTCTTTGAAGAATGTTCCAACTGCAATTACCTCTTAAATATATTTATATAGAAATGAATATTGCCTTACAATAATATGATAGAAAAAAAAAACTTCAGAAGGTGAGATCAAAGAACAGAAGGAATAATAAAATCTGACTCAGGGAGACTACAACTGACAATATGATAGCCAAAGATGGTGTGTGAATACTCGTGCCAAAGCTGACTTGTTATGGTCCACAGGGCAATGATTTTCTGACATTTCTAGAAATATTACTGTGTTCAGAAACTTCCAGTGCTTTATCCTGCATGAGTATTCCTTCTTTTTGTATCTATTTGTGTTACAGTAATGTGAAGATTCTCCAGACACACTTTTCAGCCAAGCCTTTATTGTGCCAGCTGCTGTACATATGCACACAAGTGTGTTTACACACACCTGAAGAGTCCTTATCTCCAAAGAATTTATCTTATAAACAAGACAGAAAGAATCTCTAAGAAAAACTTTTTGGGGGACTCTAAATTTGGGCCCTTGGACTTGTGAAAAAACTTTTGGAGTCACTGATGAGATGCTGGTAGGGCTAGAAGCAGCACCTGGATCAGAGGTGTCTCTAACCACAAACCCTTTCACAACAGGTTGCTGGAGAGGTGGCATGTGGCCATAGCAAGACCATGGCAATTCCTACAACTATCTCTATTTATTTATTATTTATTGTCCTGATTCTCCCACTCTTGTTGACTCAGCATTTTTCCGTAGCAAAGATGAAATGATGCTGATCTCTTTTCCTTCAGTGATGCTTTCATCCCTGTTACCTGAAGAGGTCTGTCTCTGATTTTGAAATGCTGCTTTTTCCCTCCAGGTGGCTTTACAGTGAGAGCTGAACATCTGACCTTCATCAACTCACCTTTCCAAGTGTCCTTCCCCTTTCCTCACTCTGCCATCCTTGAGGATGTGGATGGTTCTGTCACAGGGCAGAGAGGAAGTCATCTCCTGCCTTCCACAGAGATCCTTGAGGCAACTTGCACAGCCAGTGCCAACTTCAGTCAAGCTTCTGGTGGCAGCATTTGTGGTGGGGACATTGTTTTCCACAGGATGTCTCTCCATTTGTAAGTAACCATCCCACTTTTGAAAAATCAACATGGTTGTGGCCTGCTGTGATTTACGTTGAGAAAGCTGTTGGGTCTGAACACAGTCCTAAGACTTCTGCCTGTGCTGGGTCCTAAACTAGCAGCACTGGAATAAATTAGTCCATGTTGTTGTCCACGTGAGCTCTGGCACTGTATTTTTCTGGCCACGTGTTTTTACCCAAATAGTTCACAGGTGTGGTTTGAGATGTAGTACAAGGACCATTCCCAGCTGGCAATTTGGACATAATCATTGTGTTTTTGGGGAGGAGAAGTTAACCGTATGGACAGCTCTGAGAATTACCCAGGCCACAGGACACTTTTGGGTGTATTTTACATATTTGGGTCTGCCCATGACAATATTTTTTTTTGAGTTCTCAGCAAGCTTTCTTTCCTTGATTTCCTACTTTTAGTCTTGATTCTGGTCTGAGACACCTCTGGCACTGTTAAGTGGGGCTTTAGTGGAGGTTGGGTTGTACTGCTATTTTATCACTCCTCAGATACCAGGGTTATATAATGGGCTTTTGTGGAAAGGAGAATCCTGCTCAAAGTGAGCACTCTTGCTCAAAGTGAACAAGACTGATGGCCATGCCTCAGAAACAGTCAGAGATTTAGTGGGTGAATTGCAATCTGTGACAAGATTTTCTGTGTACTGACCAATAAAATATTTCTGAATCATGAGAGAAATCCCTCAGCTGATAATAAGATGCAGTCTTAAAAAAATCAAAAAGTTTTAATTTATTTATCATTCAAGCCAAGTTCTGATAGGATTTCCATTTATGCTCATGGTGAGAGATGCCCCCAGATGCTCCCAAAGAACAGGGTTCATGAATAGGGTTGGTTTTCATCTCTTAAGCAGAAAACCTTTGCCATCTGATTTCACTTCTATGTTACATTTATAAAATACCAGATTTGTGTATTATATTTTCTACTAAAACTGAATTCAACATTTTATGATTTCCTGGGTGCACCTCTCATACAATGAACAGCCATATTGTATAGAAGATACAAAAATTTCCTGAGGTGTTTTAATTAAAGAAAACATTCCTGTAGATACTTTTTCTGCTGTTCTGTTGAAGCCATGCCCTTCTTACCCTGCTCATCAGGACTTTCTAGTCTTTCATTTTGCTGTTCTTTCTTTGCTCTGAGTCAATTAAAATCATCAAACTTTATGAAGACTGACCCGGGCTCATCACCTCAGAAACTTCTTTCAGTCTATACAGTTATGGTTTCCCATCACCATGATGGGATCAGACAATGGAACAAGGGAGATATGGAACTCAAGAATAAACTTTTGCTAATGTGAGAGACAGAACTTTTTTGTCAACCAGGTATTTGCTTTTTCAGAGTTCAGGTGTCAGTTTTCACATGATTTCAATGGGCACTGTTTATAGATGGAAATGAAAACCCATAAGTTTGTTGTCTTAATCATGATAGACGAACAGAAAGCATAAATGAATAAATTATGGGCCAAATTTAGTGGCCAGAGTAAATCTCTGATGTAGCTCTCAGTGCTTATTCAGCAACCAAAATATTACTGGGAAGATTTGGAGTGAGGCAGAAATTCAATATGATTTAACTCAAATTAGGTTAATTACACACAAATCGAGATGTCCTGAAGAACGTGCATGGTCACCATGTAGATACTGGCAATGTGTCCCCTTACAGCTGGTAGAAACCTGTGTCCTGTCTCCTACCCATGGAGAGATGTCTAGTGCCACTTAAAACATCCTCTGATATTTCCCTTGGCTTATCACTCGTGGAAGAAGGATCTCCTAGAGACACTCAGCCAGATCTGGCAAATCATACCAAATCTTTAGATTGCTTGGGATATTTTAAGCATTAGATGCCTCTGTTCCTTTGATCTTTCTCTTGGGGCTGGTCAACTGAACTAGTCTTTGGGCTACTACTGACTGCACTTAAGATGATGGCAGTGACTGTAAGGCTCACTCCATGTCTATTTAAATATCAGCAGGCATTAAGGTGTGTCAATCCTAAATTCAATGATGATTTCCTTTACATGCCTTCTACACTGATTTTAGAGGAAGAAAGAATTATTCAGCCACAAGAAGTGTTTGCACATCTGTACATAAATACATATATATATATATATACACATGTGCAGACTTGCTTTCTTCTTCACCTAGTTTTGAACCCATTCCAGTTTCAGATTTTGCAGTTATAAGCTCATAATGGTTCCTTGTATGGGCCCAGGCCATCTATCCCACACTCTAGCAATTCAGGGGTACAATTTAGAAGTCAACACAACACAAGGAACCAAGTCCAGTAGGATGGCTGAGGGGTCCCTGTGCTATTTTGGAGTTTAATCATACGGATACAACCAAGCCATGCCATCTAGCCTCAAGACCAGAGGGCAGGCTAGCACTTTAGTTAGCTCATCACAGGGAACAGGTCTGTGTCTGAATGCTCACACTATCCATGAGTAGATGAGAGATGTTGAGGGATGAGTAGATGTCTCTTGTCTCTTGTTGAAGATCTGTCTCTGTGGTTGTAAACACTTCTTAGTGTATCTCTTCGTACTCACAGGAAATCACATCTAGTGTAAGTTGGCAACAAAATGCCACTTTGGATATTTATTTAAATTTCTGGAAGGGTAGCAAATGGTTTTGGAGAATTCAGCTTCCTACTGGTACTGCCTCATATCCCACCCTTGTGGTAACCCAGTTCTGGGACCCAGCTAGGGCTTTCCCAGCAGTTTTGAGGGTCATAAACTCCCAAGTGCTGTCTTTTCTCACGTCTGTTGATGTATTTGACTCCCCAAGCTGGACTTGCTCCTGCCTTTGAGCAGCTGTCAGCTAAAGGGATCCAGTGGAGAAATGCTGCTCAGACAGGTGCTGTCACCACCTCTGATGCTCAGGAAGGAGACTTGTGAATTCCCACCATAAAAAGGAAGCAGGAGGAGGAAGACTGTTAGTATTCTGAACACCATTCCTGCTTTTCTTCCTATGCTCATCTTCCTTCCCACTCAACATTTCACTTTCTTTTTGAAGTACAAGTCTAAACCATTATCCTTTTTTTTTTTTTTTTTGCTGTTTCAGGTTAGTAGCACACAGGCAGAAATTCTGAAGTGGTTTGTCAGAGGGTTATTAATAATTCACATCTGTCTTATAATTCATGTTTTCGAAGAAGGAGGAAAAAAAGAACCCCCTTCCCAAACAGGAAAAAAAAAAAAAATCACGTTTCATTGAAGGGGAAAACTATAGTACCTACAGGCTTTGTATGGGATTACTGGTCTCATAACAAAAAAGAAAAAAATAAAGTAATAATTCTGCAATAAATTAAGGGTTGGGAAATACTCTGGTTTGTTTTTTTTTTTAAGAGTACTGGTTAGAAAACAAAAATACAACAGTACTACACCTCTGTAGGGACTGCTTAACCATGAGGTCTTAGGCAAGCCACTTCCCTTTCTAGCCTGTGTTTACATTGGTTATATGGACTACCAGTCCCCTGGGTTGCTGCTGTGTGAGTGGACAGGACTTCTCACAGCTTTGCCTGCAGTGTGATTTAATATTATCACAATGGAAATATTAATTATTAATGACACTTCGTGCATTCCATGCACCTCGTCCCTCCCTGCATCCTGGTTAAGGAGCTAATATAAATGGGACTTTATTTGCAGCATTGCTGTTTAACTACATAAATGTTTGAGCACTGGCCTAAATTTTGTCTTCATAGCAAATGGATTAAGAGTTTTAGATTAGTCAAATCATTGACTGGGTACTCCTCAATCAAACTTTATTTCAAGCAAGTTATCTTTCTTTCCTTTCTTTATTCTTCATCTGCATGAGCTGGGAGCCAACTGATGCCAAAGATACTTGGCAGCTGGAGTAGCAGAGGCCAGATGTTACTCTGTCCTCTTGAGGACTGTGTACTTAACAGGGTAACCTGGGAGACCTGCTTGTGATCCCCCCTCCAGAGTTCCTCCTACCAGTAAATCACTGTCATGTTAAGTTAAAGGACTGTCAGCATTCGGCCAAATCAAAATGGTGAGTCAGGGAGGTTTTGGTTACACAGACAGAGCTCCAAAATGGACCTGGTAGAGAGGATGAAGGATGAAAGTCAATTAATAAAATATCCAGAGAATTAGAGAGTGGGGGGAGAAGAAGAAAATATAAATTTTGTCCAATCCTATTGGAAGAGTGTGCAAAATAAATTTTAAAAAAAGAGTAGTTTAGGATTAACACAACAAAACATGACTAGAAGCAATTAGCAGGGGGAATCAAGATAGGTGGGTGATGGAAAGAATTTTCTGTCTCTTGGGTGCGCCTAATCTCTGTAAAAAGATGGAAGTACTGTTGCTAGGCTTTCTTCAGTTTCTGAAGAGCAAAGAGTTAAAAAGTAGTCTGGAAGAAATCCTTCTGTTGTGCACTAACTGGTCCTGGAGTAGGCAACCTGTCCCATCTGCCACTTGCTAGTTCCTAGTTGTACGTATCACAGGTGGTAAGGTGCTAAGAAAACCAAGGGTGGAAAAAAAAATAGATTACAAGCTTCTGATCCCAAGCCTTAAGCACTGAACCCATATTTGCTGATCATCAGGACTAAGTGATAGCACAAGGGCATCTTAATTTTGGCATGAAGTCACATTGTAGAAGGAGAAGTTTTCAGCTAATATCAGTAGCACAGTCCCATCTCCTGTAGGTCTCTTTTGATCTACAGTGATGCATTCTATGGGCTCCTCCATAAAAAGTGAGAAGGGCTTGAGATGGTGGGTTTTTTGCTTGCCCTGAATTTCAGGGAAGAACTCCTGCTCCAAAAACCTTAAAGGCTGAGCAAAGAGTGGATTTTGAAAGAGGAGTCCTAGGATGCCATCCTCTCTCCCAGCAACCTCAGGCTCCTTTCCTTACCCTACTAACCTGCTCAGCCTCCAAAACATCAGTTAATATCCATCAGTACTACCTTTTAAGAAAGATCCCCTGCCTGGGAGCTCTGTTGTATAGGGCTGGTTTGTGCAAGCTAAACACAAGTCTAGGATCATTTTGATTAAGTCACAATGTGAACAATTGAATATGAGCAACTGACTATCCTTGTACTGTTTAATTTACTAAAATGAATATAGTATATTGGCACTTTTTCCCCTCTAACATATATGTTTGAAAAAAACCACGGGTTTTTTTAGACAAAAAGCCCTTAAAAAAAAAGAAAACAAGCATCTTGAGCATTCCTTGACTCTCTGTCCTAAATTGCTTCACCCAATAATATCCAGGACAGTGGGGATCCATGGCCAAGCTTGCATTGCTGTAACAAAATACTTCTTCACGAAGTCCAGTTGAAAGTTAAACTAATGTGTCACTTAAGCACCCTTTAAAGAGAGTTTTTATGTCTTTTAAAAATGTAATTGAAGATTATAAAAGTCTTTATAAATTTATATGTGAGAAAGTTATTGAGTAGTCTGAAGAATAGCTTATGCCATGGCACGGCAGAGCATGGCTGCAGGCTAGATACGGCTGCTCCAAATGCCACCACTACCCATATTATCATGAAAATATGAGTCTCTATTAATATTAAAACAAATTTTCATTAAAAAATTGTCGTAGCATGATTAAGTGACTTTAAAAGTTTCTTCACATTATGCATAATTTTTACAAGAGGAGAGCATTAGAATAATCAGCAGCCAGGCAGCACCTTGCGGCAAAGGGGACTCCAAACGCACGGCGGCTGCGCACACCACAAGGAACTTTGCCTCTTGTTTTGCTTTCATTTGCTTTCCCCTGCTCACTGCAGAAGCCTGGGACTTGCTCAGCACCAGTCTTGTCGTTCAAGCCTTTTATTGCTTCCCTCTTCTTAGTCTGCTGCAGAGGAAAAGATTAGCTTTCTGCTTTATAGCCTGCATTCTTAAATCTGGTCTAATATCCTCTCCCGTAGGGCGTACATTCAGTTGCTGCAAACCCAGCCGTTGCTGCTGGGTTAGTGTGAAAGGAATAGCATACCCCCTACCTCCATGTCCCTGAGTCTTGAAGAGAGTTCAAATGGTTACTCTTGTTTTGCTTTCCCTTTGGTATTTACTCACGGCGGTGCCTTGAGATGAACACCCACCTGCTGGGCAACACCCTTAGAGTCCCAGCCACTTTCCAGCACAAAATTGGGATGGGATTTTTGTTTCCCTTGTGATATTTCCCTTGAAATTCCAGGAGCTGGGGGTATGCTTTAGGAACAGAGAGGAGTTAGGAATGAAAATTTCAAAGTCATTTTAAATGAAGCCATCTTGGCTTGTCAGTCACAATCCTCTCCTGCTCCTTGGAGATGATCAGAATTCTTCTTTTACTCCCAGTTCAGGAGGCCTGTTGCACAGTGGCTGCTCAGGTTCAGGGACAAAGAAACAGTTATTTTCAAAAAGACCCATGCATGTAAAAACTAGCTGACTCTAAAGGTTTATAATATAAGTCAGATTTGAATCATGTCCTTGGTCTCTCAACAAAGACATTCACATTTAATTAAAACAGCTGACAATTCCTAATTCTTGGCAATTAAAATAAAATCAACTGCGTTTGGGCCCAGCACCAAACCTCTAAAATGTTAGTATGGCTGTAATTAGGAATTAGCCTCCATTTGGCCCATAACAAATGGGACTCTTGGTATAAACATTTGGTCTCCCATTTGAAGTTCCATGCTATATCATTTCCTGTTTTGGAGAGGGATAATCACACTGGATTATGACACAAATGTAGCAAGCAGAAAACATTTAGAACTAAACACAGCGTCTGCCTTCGAACGTAAAGATATAGACCCTTAGGATAAGTAACTTAATGGTAAACATAAACAGGAGAGTTCATATTTGTTCTGGGTGGTGTTGCTGATTGGTTTAACAAATCCTTTGTGGCCCATTGATGTTGAGCAGTTCTGCATGATGCACTTGGGCTAAATTACATAACAGTTTAGGAAATCACAATTGGCAAATTGTGGCTCAGACTGTCAAGTCCTATCCAGTAATCCTGCCATATTTCTAAAGCAAATTGCTCCTTAATTGAAACCTGCTTCAATATAAAAATACAGCCTTTTCAATGAGTCATCCTTTTTTTTTTTTCCCCCCCTCCCTTACGCTTCACAAAGGCTTCCAGCAGTTTAAAGTGAGGGTTAATTTTGCATTAAGACCATTGCCTCCTAGTTTCTTTCAAATAAAGCCAGGGGAAGTTCAGGGGAAGGCTCTTTCCTCTGATAATGAAGCTCTCCATCTTAATGATGCGTGCAGGCTCCCTCGGATCCTCTGAATTAAAAATACTCATGTGTGCCAGCACTACTCTGCTTCATTAACATTAAGGAGAGGTAGATTGGTGGCTATTTAGGGCACAGTGAAATCACTGGCTATTTAGGGCAAATGGAAATGGTGCTAATTGTGGCTGGTAATCCCATTAGTAGGGTACTTCCATTTTGGTGTCTGTGTGGCATATAGGTGGAAAAAAAAAAAAACAACCCCAAAAACCAAGCATGCTGACAACCTTTTGGAGGGAATGTAGTTTCAGGCTTACTGTTGCCTTATACCAGTTAACTTCTACACTGAGCTGCAAAGCTTTTCAGACTGCCCAAAGTTTCATTCTGGTGAGGTGACACACTGTCAGGAGGATCATAGGTGTTTGTGGGTGGCAACACCTCAAGCAAGGTGTGTAAAAGGTAAAGACACAGCATTCCAGGCCAAGGAAACACCAGAGTTTTCAGAACACAGGATGTCTCCTGTTCCCTTTCCTTCCTGTGGTCATGAACAAACTCCCAAATGAAAGTTCTGGGGCCCAAATTATCATGGTATGAAACCATACAAACCTTTCTTCCTCACAAGGGCTTTCCAGCACTAAAAAAAAAGACATTTTCCAACCATAATTCTTCAGTGATAGTTCTCTGACTCTCTGTCACAGAGACTGAGAACAATTAACTGAAAAAGAAAGTTGGTAGTGTCCAAAAGAATCAAGAATCAAAAAGAATCAAAAGTATATCCTAGCTTTGAAGCCCAGGAAGAGAGGACTTCTCTGTTATAAGCAGGCACTCACGGAAAGTGATACTGGAGGAACTGGATGATCTTAGAGGTCTTCTGCAACCTTAATGTATTTTACATAACTGCAGCCAACTAGGAGTTAGCTCTCTAGTTTATGCTATTTATTTGGTGTGCCTTTATAACCTCTCAACAGAGTTGGAGTCATATTTAATTCACAAGTTAGTGACTTCACTAGCCAGGGACTCTACATGGTTAGTGTGACACTGCCACCTAACTCACTGATGGATCACACAGTTGACTTGTATCCCCCCCATATCCCAGCAGGATTGTCCCTTCCAGGCTTTCTTTTCTGTCTTTTAAAGTGCTTGGAAGCACCATGGAGAAGTCCCTGAGAAAAGTGATTCAAGCTGCCTCATCAGACTTCAACAATGGAAGAGTAAGATGAGCAAAGAGCAAAACCACCTTGGGTTTCCATGGCACAGAGGATGGGGCTGAGTCTCTGTCACCTGCTGGGGTATTGTGACCCTTTGTATCTCCCTAAGGCAGTTCATGATGTGCAATTCATGATGAATTGAATGTTCCACCACATCATGTGTGGTGTGCTACTGCTGCTGGAAATGTTTTCCTGAATACCTGTGCAGGTGCTGATAACTGTGGCAATAATGTGCTTGCTGTTGTCATTTACTTGCTTAATTAGCAGCCTAATATCCTGGTCCAGTTAATGCCTGTAAGAGGAGCTTTATTAGTGGTACAAAAGCTGTTTAAGCCTTATAAACTCCTTCCAGTCAGTTTCATTGGTCTGCCAATATCTTCTGGTTGAGTGATTCTTTGCTGATTCACACTTCTCCTCTTTGCTGCTGCTGTCTCTCAGCTGAGTGTTTCTGGGTAACCAGAAAGTCCTTTGCCAAAGTCATAGCCAGCAAAACAGGAGGAAAAAAATCAAACAAACACAAAAAGAAAAGACAAACAGCCCCCCACTAAAAAAACCCCAAACCAAACCAAAACACACACACAACACAGCCCCTTCCCTCCCCCTAGAAGTGTTTGGAAAAAAAAAATATTACAGGAATCCTTCCTCCACAATGACTGAAGTTGGAATTATGTGTTACATCCAAAGCAGCAAAGAGAAAAAAAACAACGAAAAATTGCAACACAAAGAGGTCTTAGCACTGTTGGTCTTCGTAAACAAACCATATCCAGTCTGAAGGGCTGGTTAATATGCTGAGAGGTCTAATTGTAGGTTAGTTTTCCAGTATTTAGAAATACCATTTAGGTATGCTTTTAAAAGGTTTTTTTGTGGGTTTTTTAACTTTTTTTTTTTTGCAACTTAGTGTAACTCAAATGCCAAAACTGACAAGTGGTCTAAAGGTGAACCTGCCAGCCTTCCTTGACTCATGTATAAATCTGCTGCATTCATCGTTATGGCAGAATCATGGCCCCAGGGTACCTTGGCAAGGCAGCAAGGCTGCTCCTCAGCTGAGAACGAGGTCCAGAGTCCTGGGACATGTATCCCTAACAATATGAAGAATGCAAAAAGGAGGAAAAAACTTTTCAGTTGCAGTTATGCAGCTGCAACACCAATTTTCTTCTAAGTGTGCTTAGAGGTGACAGGGCCAGGAATGGGAGATGCTGGTGGTGACAGGGTAAGACCCTTGCTGGAATCTGGGGTATTTCCATCTGAGCTTTCCCTGTATCTTTAGTGTATCTGTGTCTCTGGACTTCACCTTACCCAGACTTCCATCCTGGGGAAACTGGCAGTCATAGCAGTAAGAGGTTATTCTGGACAGAGGCCCAAATAGTCAAGATCAGGTTAGTATAATTTGGAAAAAGTGTATGGAAGGGAAAAGGCAGATCCTGCACCTGAAGAGGAAGTCAAGGTGGGTGTTTATACCCATCCCAGCTTCTCTAGGTTGTTTTCTATTTTCAGAAGAGAAAGATGCCTCAAATCCAAAGTGTTTATGCCCACTCGTGATATCATTACTACTGTTGATCTGTTCAGTAAGTTTTTTTCTCTGACTAGATTGGACTGAAATTAGGAATGGAAAGGGCTAGTGAAATGGGTGGTTGAGTTCTTATTTTGGATGCTCAGAAGAACTGCTGTACTGACAGTTCAGTCACTTGGTGAAGGCTTTCATCAGTATGCTGCCTCTCCAGCTTCATCCTGCACACTGACCTGGGCACAGGATTTTTGGACCTTCAGCCTTGATGAAACTCATTCAAATGTGAGTGAGTGATCAGGAAACTCTGTGAAAAGATCTCATGGAGATCCTAAAAGTTGAAAGCTCATGAGTCTGGTGGATGGGGAAATAGTCTTTGTAGGAACTGGTACCCATCTGTGGGTATTGGTCTGCCTTAGCACAAGCTTTGCTTCGCTGTGCCTTTATTCCTTCACCCTTTGTCTCTCTATTTCTCTTTCTTTTTATGGCACTTCCAGCAAAGATTTTTTTCTTACAGTATTTGTGAAGAACTACACAAATGGAGCCACATAAACTACTGCAATTCAAAGAAAAGCAGCACTGCAAATGTTGCAAAATGACAGAGTTCAGTGAAAAAATATATTATTCTTTTCCTTCAGAAAAGGAGCCCCAGACATTCCCTATAATTTAACTGTGACTGACAGCAAGAATAAGACAACCACAGTCAATTATGTCCCTGATACTTTATCAAACCTCTATGGATGGATGGTTCTCCTCTTGGATCAAGAGACTTATGCCTTGACATTTGACAACCCTTTGGTCAGCAAACAGCTTCAGGTAATATTGCAATTTTTGATGATTTTGAATTCATATTTGGAAGAGATAATCATGTTTTCATCCTTCTAGGTTAAGCAGAGAGAGGAAAAGTACACTGAGAAAAATCTCATAAATATGTAATGTATGGGCAGGGCTCAGATATGATGACCTGTTTCCTGAAGCTCTCAGTAGTAACTTGAATCAGGAAGATGATTTCGGACATCTTTGGTGAAAGTTCAATGTTCTGCTTAGGGATCAGCAAAAATTATACTACAATAAGGCATCGGGAAATGTATTTTTCAGAAAACATTTTTTCTCTGTAGCTTTTAGAGGCGATGAGGGGAGTTGGTTTTTTACATCTCTCTTCCATGTTTCCAACACCCATTTTGCAAAAGAATATGCCACCTGTGATGAGTTCTTCTCACAGAGGCAGATGTGGTTTTTTTGGTTCTCTCTTCTCTAGTATTCAGTGACATTTAGCAACTTCAGGAGTGGAAGTTACTTGCTGGTGGAACACAAGGACCTTCCTGCCCATCCTGAGGTTGTGGTGTCCTGTGGGACAAGGATTGGACAGCCACTCCAAGTACTGCCTTCATATGGTCATCACAGGAGCTGTGACTGGTATCTGGACAGCAGGCTGAGGAAGATAACCTATTTGGGTGAGTCTAGTAATGTACCAAAAAATGGTGACATAGATGATGTCATAAACACTTTAAGTCCCCCAAATGGATAAGGCCTAAGACACAAGGCTGTCTCTCAATATATGAGAAGTCATTCAAAAAGCTCAAGCAGATAGGTAAATGTGCACATCTCATCTCTATCTGTTCTAAGTCTGATCCATCAACAAATGAACATATCAATAGTGGGTGATGTGACATCAGTTGAATTTGAATTGGTGTTTTGGGGAGAAAAATGCATTAAATGCCATTGATGATGTCTGTTGTCAGCTGGTCTTGTATCACACGTATCATTAATAAATCATGTGCAATCTATCTAGGCTGAGTCCACTGAAGGCAGCAGGATTGCTGAGCAAGGATTTTTCTTGTGCTTGTGAACTTTCAAAGCTGTCATAGACCTTTGAATTTGAGTAAGTTGGCTTTTTACAGGAGATTATGAAGTGCAGTGGCCACCTGTTAAAGAAATCCAGATATTTGCTGATACTTACTGGTATTGTCAATACTGTTAATCTTCATTTATTCTTTTAAATTTGATACATTTTCTGCAATTCCAATTCTCAATCCAATGATTTTATAAGAGTCTAAGTTCTATACATACATGATTGTAGCCATTACTAATAGCAGAACCAGGAATCACCAAAACTTTGCTTTGCTTTCTGCAAATTTGAATCTGAATTTTTTGTCACTGTTCTAATCCTTTAGTTTTAATGAATTTCTCTTGATCTGCACAGATGAGTTTGTATGCAAATGGTTCTCTCATGGAGGATCTGCTTAAGAATGAACAACTGGAACAGCCAGTGGGACAGGGAGAGGCAAATATATCTGCAATGAATGTTGGCAATCTACCTTCATTTCATTGGCAATGAAAACCAGAGTTCCTTTGAGGAGAAACGAGGAAGCCCATTACCTTAACCTTAGTCTGAGGATCACACTTGCTGCATCCATTTCTGGTCCTGAGGCCAACTGGAATTGCACAGCTTGTGTCCATACAGCTTAACATTTTAGCTCTCAAAACAGGCTGGATGCACCCAGGCTTCAAATTAGGAAAGATCCCTGGCCCATGCTAAGTCCCAAACCACAATGGTCACCATCTGGGTGAGTGCATTGGTCTGGGCCAAATCTGGGCCAGAAAGTTGGCCAGCAATATAGCCCCATAGGTTACTGGGGTCCAGCTCTTAGTTCCACGCCTTGGCCCTGCTCAGATAAAGTAAAGATATAGATTAAGTAGTATAAAAATCTAGCTGTTGAGTCTAAACTTTGCCCAAGGATCATGCCAGGGATCTACTGAAAAGAAAAATACTTTTTTTATTATTTCAGTTTACTAACAGTGTCAATTTATTCCTTCAAATATGAAAGTCAACTGTTTTTCACTCTGGATATCTTGAACTGAACTTTCATAAACAGAGAAGCTCAGAAGGTGGCACATATCTTGACCTCTTACTACTTCTGAAAGTAGAGGAGGTGATGATTTTGGGAAGACTGGGACAAAATGATCTGGCCAGCATATGTCACTCTTGCATCACAGATACTTTCTTGTCCTTCTCTTGCCTTCCTTTCATCTTGATTTTTTATTATAGGAAGATCTTGTTGTTGTTTCTCATCTTAATGCAGAGAGAAACAAACATCTAGAGTACACAAGGGGAAATTTATGAAAACACCTAACATGTATAATTCATGCTGTGAACATTTGCAGCAAGGACTCTCATAGCACTGAGATCAATAATTCAGTGTCAGGTACCTAACATCTGATGCTGTTGGTAGGGTGAAAGTCTGAAACAAAGGGAGTGGATTCCTACCCCTGGTGTGCCATTTAATTTCTCTCCTAATCTCTGCTATGCAGGCTGAGAGGGTGAGGACAATTACCCATCAGAGCAGCCTCATGGCATGTGGTGGACTTTCCATCACTCAGGGTCCTTAGATGATGCTTGGCTGTCTTTTCAGAGAAATATGCCCCAGCTCTACAAGAAGTTACTAGAAACCTGATGAAGCCAGAGTCATGCTCCATAGGAGGTCAAAGAAGGCTGCTACAATAGCCCCTTCTGGCCTCAAAAACCCACCAGTCTATCCACCAACCCAGAGAGGACAACACTTGAAGTTCTGGCCTTCAAAACATCTTCCTGCCTAACTCTGCAAGATGCTGTGGTGGATTTTTTTTTTTCTTTTTTTAATTCTTATTTTTTATTTACATTTAACTCTATGAAATAATTAGCCAACTAATTAATCCCGTTTACAAGCTTTGTCGGATTCTTCAGCTGTCAGTCATGCCCAAGCCCGGGGCCGGCGTTGATTCTCAGCTCCCTTCTTCATCTGACTTGGTCTCCTTGGCTACGGGCTGCATCTGCTGACACCCCACTCTCTATTTACTGCTTAATTAAGAATTTCACGCTCAGCCCTTATCTACTGCTAAGAACAAGAACACACTGTTAAGAAACTCTAAATTTAGGCTGCTGCACAAGGAAAGCCTTTCTTGTCGTCCTGACTGCGTGGAGCCTCTTTAACTACCCTCTTGGCAACTGCGCTGCCACCCTTCAATCAAAAATCATTAAATGGGGCAGAGATAATGAGCATGTAGCATATCAAAAGGAGGATGTTTGCTCGGGCTAAGGAGGAAAAGCTGTAAGGGCCCATAAGCAGCCGCCACTTCAAAGGGAGAAGGGGCTGATAAAGAGTCATTTGTTCCTGGTTGACTTATGTAAAAGGTCTGGTATGTCGGAGTCCCGTCTCGCAGACGCGGGTCCCCCCCTCTCCGTGCTCGTGTGTCAGCAGCCAGGCAGCTGGGTGCAAACAGCATCAGCCCAACCATATAATCACTCGACTCCACGCTGACAATGGGCACTTGTAGGGGGTGGCTGAGGGACAATGGGAAGACAATTATTGCAGCTGCTCGGGAGGGCCATAATTCTTCCCGCAGAAAGTCGCCGGCCCTGGCGGGGCGGAGGGGAGAGCCCGGGTGTATTTGTCATCCTCTGACTTTTGGAAGCACTTGGCTGCCCCGGTGGGGTTTCGACAGCTGCTGCTGTCCTGCTTCTTTCTAATAATTGTACATTCTGGCAGGGGTCAACTTACTTTTGACCCTCTGCTTTTGTGCTGGTCAGAAAGTCTTTTGGGGCAAACGGTGGGGAAGTGGCAGGGGTGCGTTACATCCAAAATTAACATCGGCAAATACGGATCAGATGCCAGCTCATTCACAAGCAGGCTCCTGAATTCACACAGCCTTTTGCTCGTGGGGGAAGGAAAGGGGGAGGAAAAACCCCACAACTGAGAAGATATTGTTATTCAAACATCACGGGCAGCTGAATGAAGCCACCTTGGCCAGCAGTTTGCATCGGGCTTGGGTTTTCTCCATGCCTCCTTCCATGCAGAATTGCCTGGAGTCATGTGAGTGTTTATCTTTGGGGGAGAAAAAAAAAAAGTCTTTCTAACACAAAAGGCAATAAAATACACCGTATGGAGGGGATTAAAGCAGTTAAGTTGCCATGATTCTTCGCTTGCTCACAGTTTTGTAAATTAAGCTTGGGCATTGGACAATGCTGAGGATGTTGAATGGAGAGAAATAATTGCCACAGAGGATGTTTCTGCTGTGTGGGATACTGATGTGATGATCCTGTTAACAAAGGTACTCACTGCTACCTACATACATGAAGCTTATTAAGCAGCCCATGAGTCCCTTTGAAAATATTTTTTCTTGATCATTCTAAAGGAATCAGCATTGAAGGACACATTGAAGACCACCAGCATCCTGGCTTGTATCAGGAATGGTGTGGCCAGCAGGAGAAGGGGAGTGATGGTGTCCCTGTGCTCAGTACTGGTGAGGCTGCACCTTGAGTGCTGTGTTCAGTTCTGGGCCCCTCTCTCCAAAAAAAGACATTGAGGGGCTGAAGGGCAGAGAAGGGCAACCAAGCTGGTGAAGGGTCTGGAGAACAAGTCCTGTGAGGAGAGGATGATGGAATTGGGAATGTTCAGTTTGGAGAAGGGGATGCTGAGAGAGGACCTTATTGCTCTCTACAACCCCCTGAAAGAAGGTTGTAGGGAGGTGGGTGCTGAGCTCTTCTCTCAAGTGAGAAATGACAGGAGCAGAGGAAATGGCCTGAAGTTGCACCAGGGGAGGTTTAGACCAGATTTAAGGAAGAATTGCTTTACTGAGAGAGTAGTTAGTGTTGGAATGGGATACCCAAGGGGGTGGTGGAATCACCATCCCTGGAAGTGTTTAAAGCCATGTAGATGAGGGGCACTTCAGGACATGCTGTAGTGGGTGATACAGATATTGATATGTTTTATTGGGGTGGGGGGATGTTGACAGATCAATGTGGTGATCTCAGATGTCTGTGACAATTCTGCAGTTCTCCGATAACCCTATGTCCCTGGATGCTGGATGAAGGAGAGATGAAGAAGCTCATGCTTCCATGCCACTCATTTCTATATCATCACCTTTACTTTGACATTATTCAGTCTTCATAGCATCATCCTGATTTTTTCTGGGGCACCCCATGTCTAAAGACTTCCTCAAAGGTCACTGGTGGGCCCTGGAATTGGTGTGTGTCTCCAAACACTGGTGGGTTGTGGCTCAACTGTGCTTAAGGACAGTGGTCTTAACGTGACATGATAATGCTGAAATAAAAGAAAACCCACTTATTGGAACAAGTGAGGTGGAAACAAAGATCACACTGGAAGATCTGGGATATTTTTAGGAGAAATATCCTGTGTAAATTACAATAATAACTTTATGAGCTTTTTAAGTCTGTTACAAACACGAGCATATGGTGCCACAGCGTGGTGTTACTCCTTGGTTAGGGTCTCTGGGCAGTACTGGAATTGGCTAAAGCACAGGGAGATGTTGTTTCCTTTTTGTTCTCGTTTGATGGGTTTAAATAATTTTCTTTAGAAATGAAACAAAGCATTTATTCTTCAAATTTCTCTATTTATTTATTTATTTATTTATTTTAAAATTTAAAATGGAAGTGCTGGACACAAACCTCATTGAAAACATCACTGAAAGGAATATCAATTTTTTTTATTTACCCCAAACACATTTTTCAGTAGACACAACTTTTGTGGAGATGGGCCATCCTGCTGACTTTGCCCAAGCTACTCATGTGTGAGTTGTTAAGATGGCCTGAGGCTCAACCACAGATTATTGCTGTGTCAGAAGCAAATTTAAAGTTTCCATAGTTCTTAAAAAAAAAAAAAAAAATTAGTTTCACTTACTGTCTTTTCTAAATTCCTAAAGAATTATCTCAATTCTATTACACTTTCTGGGTTTCCATAATTGCTTTGTACAGGAGGAAAAAACAGTTCCTTAAGAATGTTTGTTTCTAATATTAAAATACAGAAAATAAATAAACCTATTTTCTGTACTGCGGCCTTATTGCTCAGAGGTAAAGGAGAAACTTAAGTGAAAGACCTTGAAAAACAGAGTTAATTTGTTACAGAGGACTTGTTGCACAGCATGAGTCTTTCCTTCCAGCTACATAAAACTCCCCCTGTATCAGTTGTTGCAGAAAGCCAGTTGAGGACCAAATGTGGGCTCTCAGTGGCCCCATGAAATGCCATTTGTAATAAACAGCAAAATCAAGGTTCTTCTGGAAGATGTGCTCCTGCCCTTCTGGCATGGGTGGCAGCAGAGAGACCAGAGAATGTAGCAGTTACAGAAATAAGGTGATGAAATGTCCTTCAGGGATGGTCTTCCCACTATGTGATCTCTGCAGGAGGAATTTCATGCCTTCACCTCTGCTTCTGCAGATTTTAATCTGCTGTAAGCAAGAATCTGTGTTCATTAGCCCAAATACATGTTTTTCTTTTGTTTTTGTTATTTTTTTAACACCTCCTCATTTCAGTGTCCCCTTGGAACTGTATTTCTGCGTATCTCCTATAACAGATCCTGGTTGAGGGTGACAAAATATCCTATCCCAGGTTCTCCAGTGTCTAAAGGTGTATCTCACTGTGTTGTTGATTGTGCTGTCTGAAAGTTTTGATTCCCCTGTGATGTATGTTAGCCCAATTGATGCTAAATAGCATGGAGTTGCTTGTTATTTGTAAGTCAGGCTATTGGAGCCATTTATCCTTGTTTCAGCCCTTCCTAATACCCACAGGGAAAATTTCCCATCACCACAAAGCTGATAAAAGACTAAGTTGCTCCTCCTTCATGTTCACTCAAGAAGCCCTGAACCAGAAAAAAGTTACCAGGAGTACCATCAAGAAGACCTATATTTATGATTCACAGGCCAAGCAGCCAGGAAGAGCTGTAATAAGACAGAGAATTGATGAGCCTTATAAAGGTTTTCTACAACCAAACCCTGGAGCCTTACAACTCCATTTTGTGAAGATTCACCTTAATTCAATGTTTACTGATGGTGTCCTTTGTCTGCATTGCCCGTGTCTCTTCCTGTCCTGTACAGAAACAATGATAACGTGGTCAGCAGGAAAACAAAACAACCAGAAGGACCCATGTCACTGTAGTCTTGTTTATTCCCAAAGCCTGAATCTCTGCTTTTTTTGATCAGGTTTGAGGAGTATTTGTGGGAACTGGTAGCAAAATACAACTGGTTCACAGCCACTGCACTTTACACCCCACCGAGATAAATAATGGTGGAAGTTGCAGGGCTGTGGAGAATGCAGCCTCCTCTTCTTCCACTCATGTGGAGGGTCTAAATGGCTTATAATGGTTTGACTTGTCATGGTCTGTGGTTGCATGGCACTGCAAATGTGGGGAACTTTCATCCTTACTGTGACCCAGGATGTGACTGTACTGAGTTAAGTCTTAACAATCCCTTTCTCCACTGTGTAAGGGAACTGAACCCCTTCATGGGGTCTATATTGGTTGGACTCAATGATCTTGAAGGTCCTTTCCAACCACGATAATTCTATTATTCTGTCCTATATAGGATATTGATCAAGTTCTATGTCTCCTCAGAATTTAATTACAATGGCTTTTCTCTGAACAATGCAAACATCCTTAATTAGATGATTACATTGTAGTGCCTGAAAAATTAAGTAAAAAACCCCCAGCAAACCCGAAAAAAATGTACCAATGAAAAAAAGAATAGTAGTAGGGCTTGGTTCTCTCACTCTTCCTAAGACTGGTGTAAAACTTTGACTGATTTGCCCTGCTGTGAGAAGAGAAAGGCTTCCACCATAACCACGGAAGTACAGAAGAGAATTGTCTAAAAGCCACAAGATCTTTGTGTCAAAGAATTAGTCATTCTTTCTCCTTGAAGGTTCACCTTGTGGTCAAACAAAAACAGGATTCTGTACAGTGTGAGCTCATTTGGGACAGACTGACTTGACTGATACACGGATCAGATCAGAGCTACTGTTGGGAGAGAAGGTGTCACTGAAGAACTGGGCTGAAGCACCTGATTACTAATTAATCAGACATGAGAAAAACCTCATGGAATCAGTTTCTGTTTAATTATGGAAGCCTCATTTGGCATAGGAGCATATGCTGCTAACTCAATCGAGTGCTTTCAACTGACATCAAATAGTAATTATCAGAAAGAATCAAGTTTTTTGATTATTCATACTAATTTATTGAACACTTAAAATTAATGAACCTCTGTTATTTTAAATTTGCTCAGTTGCACTGGGAGAAAAGGAGGGAGGTAGGGAAGGCTGGTTCGCACAATTTAAAAGTACAGAGACTTGTTTAAAGATAAAATAAGTAAATTACAATATGGAGGGAAATCCCACTGGTGGGCTGATAGACACGTCGGGAAGTTCCTGATGTGTTCTGGAACTGAGGAAAGTTCTGCCAATGGCTTCATTGATACAATTCTTCTACTGTCTCAAAAAACTTCTGATGACATTTTAGGGTCATTGTAAGGAATTGGGCGGTGGACAGGAGGTCTGTGTTAGTCAGAGTTTTTATTTTAACCTATAGTTGTTCCAGTCTGGTCACTGAAAGGAAATGCCTTTATATGCCACTGGAGGTGAAGAGGAGGTTGTTTTTCAGTTAGGTCTGAAGCATTTTTCTCCTGCCCCTCTTAGTTTCATTTGCATTATCCTGTCTCTTCTCCTGCTGACGATATATTGGCACAGAGGTTACAACTGTGATAATTGCTTCTGACCTCTTTTCACAGTAGAGAACACAGAGTCCCTGTCTCCAGCCTATAAAGTCTGACTAATTAAAGCATCTCCTTCAGATACCAGATTTGGGGAGGTGGGGGAGTGTGTGAAAAATTCAAAACCAAACTACAAAACAAAAGCTTTAATTCTCTGTTTGAGCCAGTTAATACATTATGCATTCGATGGTGTAATATCACTTGTCTTAGTGGAACTGCTGTGGATTTATAGTGGGATAAATGAGATTCATGTTCTAGCCTAGAATTTCTGATTGTTGAATGTTTTCTTTTAGCTGTTTCTAATGAGTTGTCTTGAGACCCTCCGCATCTGTAAATTCAAATGTGTTGATTTATCCTTTCACAAAGTACAAAAAAACCCAAAAAAGTGCTTAGAAAATATGTATAGAGGTTCTAATTTTTTTTTTTTTTGCTAGAAATGTAAAATGTTTTCGGAAGACCATATGTAGCAATTGATTTGCTTTGCTATTATTATTTTGTTGTTAATTTGTAAAGTATTGCTGTAACCCCCTATAATTTTCTGTCTTCAGTCACAGGAGCCGACTTGATTCAGGTCACACTGAAAGAGAAGGAAAAAGTGGCTTTACCTACCCCAGGTGAGTGACAGTCTGTGTCTGAAAGGCGTAGACTGGGAGTCACACCATTTCCTTTCTACTTCTTTTTCCAGAAATAGGTTGCTACTTCCCACTTCAATATTTTGTACATCTATCAACCCTACTGGGGCTCTTGGCATTAGTTTAAGTATCTCATCGAGCCATATCTACCCTTGCTCATGATAAATGTGTGATTTCACAGCATAAAACACTGTAAATTTTCATTAAGAAATACTATACCAGATCAGAAAGGTCATTGAGAATGTAAGACTACTTAGTGCCCCACAGTTACATCTTAGTGTAAAAGTCTGACATTACTACACAGTTACATGTTGAGCCAGACAGAAAAATACACCAGAGAAAATGGAGACCTCCAAAGTTCGGTCTTAGTTGTATAGCTGCCTTATTGCATATTAACAATAATAATAATAATTTACTTAGCAATGGAGTTTAGAGATGTTTTTGCTGAGCAAACAAGTAATGGGAAGATGGACCCACCTCAAGGAGCTCCACGTTGCTTTAATTTCTCTGTTTCCCTGTGCTGGCCATGGAATTTCTACTCTACTATGTTACCGAGCTGGATCTCCCTCTCCTCACATAGGCATGATCTTCCCCCTGTGTTTTCAATACCTAATGAAGCCCTCCACAAGAAAAAAAAATAAAAATGCTAGAAGTTTCTTTACAGTGGTAGGACAGAGGTAGGTGCTTGCTGAAGCCTCCAGAGGGAGGCCCTGCCTGCCTTAGTTTAGAGCTGACTGAACTTAGTGTTCAGGTTTTTCCCCCAAGGCTTTCCTTCCTTGATGGTAGAACAAACCAAGGTGATTAATTTACAAAGATTGGCTCATTAGCCATCTAAAATACAAGTGCAAGTGAAGCACCTACATGTCGTGAGCTTAATTTTTCCCAATACTTTCCTGATTCTGAGGCTCAGAAGCTTCCTTTTGGGTTGAGCCAAAAAACAAATCTTTGGGGAATAGGCAGGAGTTGATGTGTCTCAATCAAGCTGTTTTTCAAAGCAGTTCTTCATTAACCCTTTAAATGGGCAGATTCTGGCTTTACTGAGGGCTAAAAAGCTTGGGAGAGTTGAACACTCATTTTTTAAAAAGCTTCCATACTTTGGGAGAGTATAGGAATACCCCTACCCTGAGAATGCAAAATGCTTTGGGGAGCACTGGGGGAATAAAAATGCATAAGAGCTGGCACTCTTCTAGCAGGGTTAGTTACCATTCTGATCATCTGCTTTTGCCACCAAGCACAGGTGACTGGTTTTCATTTTCATTCATTCATCCTAATTAAAGCAGTCGCAGTGAAGCATATTCACAAGGCATAACCTAAGTATGAAAAACCTCCAAAGCTGCTCTTCTTTTGAGTCCCAAAGAACTTGAATCTGGTTTTGCAGTTATCTCCCTGCACATTAACTCTAAAAACATGGTCCTGGAAGAGAACATTTTTTCCATCAGACAGCTTCCTTTAAGCATGGAAGATAACAAAGTGCAGTTAGCATTTCTTATCTTTTTTCCATCAGACAGCTTCCTTTAAGCATGGAAGATAACAAAGTGCAGTTAGCATTTCTTATCAGTGACAGGAGGAGGATGCTAATGCCACAGATGCTTGGCTATCAAAGAACGGGTAATTTTCCCAGTTACTGAAGGTGATCATTCTCTCTTTCCATCTCCTCTTTTGTAGTTCCTTCTGATGCTGTCTTGAAATGGTCACACCCAGAGACATGGAGCAATGTGGGAAAAGGCTGGGGTGGGTTCAACTGCAGCACCCCAGGCCCTGGGGAAGACGTCATCATCTTACCCAGTGAGTAAGGAAGGAAAAGTGTTTAATTTCTGTAGAGGTGCTGGAGTCTGTCTACATTAGAATATGTACTTGTGTTGCAACACAAACCCCTTTGCACTAGTGTCTGTTCTAGTGTGTGCAGGAAAACACCTTTGCTCCTCATCAGATATGGCTACAGTTCAAAAGTGTGAATTTTGGAACAGAAAAATCTTTTTCTATTTACACGTGCCCACAAACACACCCACCTCTGCACTCACAGTGAGGTAATTATGGAGAGTGTGATCAGGTGCTCACAGGAAGTAGATGACAATTTACACAAAAGAAATAAAGAAATAAAAAGTTGTGGCTAAGGATTTGGAGCTGTTTAGAGTATGAGAGTGCAAACCGGATGGTGAGGTTGTCACGGCCCTTTGGCACACTGAAAACTCACCTCTGACTATAACTCTGTGCTTCCTGAAAAGTTGTGTACAACCCTCTTAATAAATTAACTCATTTTAGCTGCCACAAGAGATTTTGTCACATACCACAAGGCCCTTCCTGACTCAGCTCTGCCTAAAGCATTGCACGTTGCTGCCCACAACCCAGCCCAACCCAGCTAATTCTAGGACTGGAAACTATACTGCTGCATCAGCATGCTGCTGTACCAGAACTAATTAGCTCACCTGAGAGGCAAAGCTCATTAGCTCAGACCTTGGTGCTATGCAGCATGACCACACAGCCTCTGGGGTCAGAAATAACATCTCCCAAACTCAGGGTAGTGATGGTTTGGACAGTTTAACTGGGGAATGTCTGCGCTGCACATGAAGGATGCCCTATAGGGATTCTTTCTAGCATACTGGTGCCTACTGGTTGGGAGGCAGCAGGACAAAGGTTGGGTTATTACACACGATCTGAGTCACACCATGGACAGGAATGTCCTCTGTCTGTGAGGAACTGAGAAGCCAGGAGAAGAAAGATTGCCTAAAACCAGAGTGCAAGTTGTTGCCTGAGCAGGATGAAATGTCCCTGCACATGGCAGGGGCGTTGGAACTAGATGATCTTTAAAGTCCCTTCCAACCCTGAAAATTCTATGATTTTATAATTCTATGGTTCTGTAATCCTCTGCCAGCCCCAGCTGGAAATCTTTAGCTCAGGCTTCAACAACTTGTGCTTTTATCTCTGGAGGTTCATCCTTGGGAGCCGCAGCCATCCCACGAGGATCTCCCGTGTGTATCAGGCTTCAGCAGTCCCAGCACCTTGAAAAACAAGCTGGATGAGTTTAGTCATGCCATTCTGGTGGCCAGCACTGGCATTAGTTTCTCAGGCCCTTGGATTTTCAGGGCTTTGGTTTATGGTTTTCAGTGTGACATACTCCTGATGCAGCAAGCTCTGAGTGGAAGGAGAATGGGTTATAATTCCAGGCAATGGAATGTTGTTTTGAAGGGTATTGATATGATATCATGTACCCTCTGGCAATTTCTCTTTTTTTAAATTTTTTTTCTTTTCCAGTGGTGGAATTCACTCTGTTTTTCATTTTCTGATTTTGATTTTCTTTGAACTTCTGCTGTTTGAAGAGATGAATGCTCGAGTACTGTATCTCATATAATAGCTCTTCTGTTGTGCCTGATTTCCATTCAATGGCATGCTATGGTGTTTTATACAGTTAGGCAGCTGATCAAAGGCATTTTGTGTCATTGCTGGAGTCATTAGTGACTTCTCAGTATTGTACATCTGAACATTAAGGCAGTGGCATACCTGGGAGCTTTTGTCTGAAGGAAGTCTATGTATAACAAAGCACAGCCCTGTTTTCAGACTCAGACTATGGTTTGCTAGAAGTGGTTATTTGCTCATATATAAATGTCTTAATGGGAGAAACACAGCTCTGGTTTGTCTTCATCTGAAGGTAAATCCCTTGAGTTCTGTGACCGAAAGTTTATGATTTAACCCCTTTATCATGAAATCCCTCTATTACACAAATGAGTGTATTTTGTAAAGGCCATGTAAGGAATTCTGCTTTGAATCTGTTTGCTTTTCTCCCCAAGTGTAGAAGGACTTTTTTTTTTGTTCAAAGGAGTTTTCTTTTGTTTCTACAGAGCAACATTTCACCCTCTGAGGACTTCACACCCCAAACATCACACCCCAGAGTGTTGTTCTTTTAAACTGAGGAAACTATAGGTTTGCAGAGATGTCTCTGAACGAGAGGTTTCACATTCCTGTGTTTCAAGGCTCACATACATGATGCTGCACTTACAGAGCAGTCAGCATTTCCTTTATAAAACCTTTTTTAGAAGGATGTGGCAAGTCAGCAAAAATATCTTTTCTAGACTGAAACTTGACATATAAATGGGATGCCTAGGAGCACTTCTTCTTGTAAAAATGTTTCAGTCTGTGTTTGATGAATATACTTACGGCCTTTGTCAACTGAAGATTTTTGCCACATTCTCGAGCTGTGATTTCACAAACTAGGTTCCCCTTCTGTCTGAGAGATATCATTTTAACAACATCTTCCCCCTTATTCTCTTCTCTGTTTCATATCCTCACATACTGTGCCTTCACTTCTCAGCTCTGCAGGGCATAGAACTGTACCTGTCCTGTAAACAGATTATAGAGGAGTTTCTTCATGCCTGTAAAAATGTATCAGGCACTAACAATGTGAGATTTAGGGGAAAAAAAAATAGGTTGCAGTTGCACTGTAGGGACTTATTACATCTGAATGCTGTGAAAATTTTGCATGCTTGAAAGATGGTTCAACACAAGGATGCAGGGTATTTCTTTTGAGATTAAGTGTTTGGAGTAACTGTGGGTTAGTGCAGTACTTAGCATAGTCCTTGAGTTTTCAGTGTGTCCTTTACTTATGTCCAGAGAGAAAGAAGAAAAAAAATGGGAAATTAAGAGATGGGATGATCAAATTAAAGGGATAAAGTCATGACAAGTATGTAGAAGAGAAACAAATCTCCAAGCAGACCCAGGACACTGGAACATACAAAAATTTCCTCTCTTGAACACAGGAAACTTTAGGTCTGAAAAGCCAGAGTTAAAACCTAGGACATGTTATTATTAGTGACAGCCTACTCATTTTTTTGAGTTCAGGTCTGAGTATACTCCAAGTAGGTTTAACTTATTTTTACTGAAACAGGGCTTGGAAAAATTCTTATTTTAAAATCTTTAAAAAAAATTCTTGCCAAATGGTTTGAGTCAGCCCCTAATCACATGTTTTGGGAAAGTACTTTCCCTGTCCTACCTGTGACATGATCATTTGTGCCTTTATCCAAAGCAGTAACTAATGATTACAAGGCAGAAGCAGAATTGTGAAGCAGCTGACCAATTTCCTACATGTTCCTAAAATGTGATCCTACACTCCACATCAGAGCTGTTTCAAATGGCCCATTCTCACTACTCCATCAAAATCCACTGGAAAATACGTGTTCCTTAATCTGTCCTGTTTTGTACATCTGTGCTTCACAATAAATGCACATGAGATCAATGAAAGTCACAGCAAATCTCTGGGTGGGATTTGGCAGCTGTTGTGTTGAAGATTCTTTCTCACTGCAAGCTATTTCTATGGAATTGACAATTAGATCACATCATCAAGCCCTTCAAGCCCTTTGTTAAGGAAATACCTTGTTTTTCATTCTTCCAGGGACATCCACTAACTCAGAGGTGCACCATACCTAGAAACTCTCAGGTCAATAATGAAAGGAGGTGGAGGCCACAATTTAGGGGCCTGAGCTGTTTTCCAGTGTAACCAACTGAGAATCTCCTAGTGACATCAAAGAGCACTAGACAGGCTTTCAGGGTGGAATTCACCTCTTTGTGGTGGGCTACCTGGAAGCAATACACCATTTACATCCTTCCTCATGTCCTACTTGGATACCTTGAGTGACATTTAAAAAGTTTCCAGTCTGCAGACTTGTAGCTTTTGGACAAAGAAGTGATGCTGCTGTTGTGCTCCATCAATGACATTCATAGAATTGTAGAATCACCATGGTTGGAAAAGACATTCAAGATCTTTGAGTCCAACCATCAGTCCTACAGCACCTTCACCGCTAAATCATCTCCTGAATGAATCTCCATATTTACCTGTTTTTTTAACACCTTCAGGAGTGGTGACTCAACCCCCTTCCTGAACAGCCTCTGTCTGTTCTGCAATGTAAAAATATCCTCCTTGGTTTGTCCTTAAGGATCTGAATGGTGCTTCTAATGGTCGCTGTTAACTCCTTTTTTAGTAGGGAACTAGTAGTGCTGTGAATATAGAACTGAAGAATTCTGGGTTCCTGTAGATTGTGTTGCTGTAGGCAAAGCTTTCCTCTTGGCTGGGGGAGAAGAGGTGGGAGAAGAGGAAAAAAACTCTCAGGTTTTTTTTATACACAAAACCTGAGGGACCAAAGCCAAATTGCAAAAGAGGGAAAAGCAGTGACAGGGTGTCACTGGAGGTAGGTTATGGTGTGTGGCTTCAGGCTGTCACCCTGACCACTTCTGCTAACAGGATGGGGACTTTGTGCCACCAAACACCTAATTGACACTGTTGGATTTTTTCACTTATTCCAGTCTTGTTCTTTGGGATGCCACGAGGGAAAAAATCTGTCTGGACACAGCTGGCTCACTGCATTGAGTGATCAAGATCTACTTTCATAAGCAGAGTCAGATTCACCTAGTGAGTCCAACGTGTCTCTGATTTTCTGCCCTTCACATACACTCTTAAATGCTAAAACAGCATCAGATGTGGCTTCAGCATGGAACAGTATCATTGTAATTATGATTTCCATATTAATTTGCCAAATTACAGTGACACCATGGAGCCTCAGCTGTCGGTGAAACTCTGGGTGCTGCACAAATGCTCAAGCCCTTCTCCAGGAGCTGTAAGAAAAACAATCAAAATAAAGCAAAACCCAAACAAAGTTGTTATTTTTCACCTACACGCCACACTTTTTGGGTGAGTAATGTTGGTAGGGTGCCATAATTCTAAACAGTTCTCTGCTCTTTTTCTCAGACCAGACCATCCTGGTGGATACAGCTCTTCCCCCTCTGAGAGGTCTCTACATCCTGGGGACCCTTGAGTTTCCCAGCAACTCCAGCAACGTCCTGAGTGCAGCTTGTATCCTGGTGGTAGGGGGGACACTGAAAGTGGGTAAGTGAGCAGCCTGTCTTCTGGATGCCTGGGCTTTATTTCTGCTCTGGTAGACCAATAAAAAGGGAAGAAGACAGTGCAGTGTTGCTATAAACATTAGGTGTTGCCTTCCATCCTAACACCATGTGACTTTCTAGGTGTCTGGAATTTAGTCACCCAGAATCTTTATTATCCTCTGGATCTAACTACCTGAGCATTTAATACAAATACTACTATCTGCACCCCACTGAAGTTGATGGCAAAACCGATTTCCTCGTGGCTGAGATTTTATCTGATACGTGTGAAAATCCTCCCTATCTCAGGTGGCGTTGGTTTATGAGACCCAAATCCTCCAGGGCAGGATCTACCTTAGTATTCAATCAATTCTTGGTGTCTGTGGACACTAGTAAGATATTTTTTAGGTGACACAGAAGTATTTAAAGCCAACATAAATGGTCATGGAATATCCCCAGAGCACCTGCAATTCCCACTCTGGTATGAAACTGGCACAGCTGGACCCAGTACATTCATTCCTCTCATTCCTCTGTAGAGATGAGCATCAGGACTTCAGGGAGGTACCACTTTGCCCCTTCTTCTAGTGGTTTCAGGGTCCTCAATGTCACTGGAGTTGTTTCACATTATTTGCAAGGGACGGAATCGGTGTTTTTCTACCCAGAAGTAATTACTCACCTAATTCCCTTTAAATATCAAGGTTCCTAAAGTCTGGCATTGTATTTATTTACAGGAATCCTTAGGACGCTGGGATCACATTGTTGATCACTGCTTGACCTTTCTCAAGATTGGTTTCATGAACTTTAAAAAGAGAATTTGTTTGTGTAATCACCTCCTGAGGAAGTCTGCTCCAATATTTGTTTGTTGTTAATCTCAAGGGACTTTTAAGTTAATGCAGCACTAGCCAAAAGTTATTTTGCTGCCTTGTCTTTTTCTCCAGAAAAAGGGTTTTGAAAGCCTTATCTGGGAGGTTATTATACATATATATATTTATAAATATATGTATACTTAAAAGAGTCTCAGTCATCTCTTACTTACACCCTTTTGTAGTTTAATGCGTTTTCATATTGGTTTTAAGAAAAAGCATGTGTTCATTGCTAAAAACTTATTAAAAAACATTGAGGCACAAACTGCACAAAATCCCCTCTAGCACATCTGTGAGCAGTAATGACATTAAAAGCCGAACAGGTATTTGCAGCTGTTGATTCATAGTCCAACATATTCTGGAGAGGTATCCTTGATCTAGTTTCAGCTGGGAGATGATAGGTGGGTAAATGCTCTGTCAGTTTTCCACACCTTATGCTGGCTTATGCTTGCTTGTAAAACTGGGAGGGCAAGATTTTTTTCCCTTCATCTTTCTATTTCCCATGTGTTCAAGGCCTAAAGGTAACTCCTTGGAGCCCATCTGTCCAATCTTGACTGTTCCATGCCCAAAGGAAGATTTGGAAGCCCATCTGTCCAATTCTACAACACCCTAAAGAAATCCTGACACAAAATAGATAATGAGACAGTTTAGTAAACACATTTAATGGATGTGGACGTCAACATTGCCTGAGCAGGATCTGAGGTTGACATCATGTGAGCCAAATCCCCAGGTCCTCACCAGCATGTAAGTTCTCCATACCCTGTTCTCAGCATAGCAATCTTTCATCACATTCTGTTACTCCTAATTCCCTTCTCTGGACCAAAGAAAGACTTTCTGGTAGAGCCTGAGTATCTTGTTCACTTAAACTGCTAGAGAACAATGGTAAATTCTAGAAAAAATCTTACTTGGACTTTGGTGCCCTTTAGAGCACTTGGCATCTTATCTGCAGGGTAAAAAAGTCAGATGGTACAAAATGACTGTAAGTGTGCAGGAACTCAGTGACATGAGAAATACATAACAAAGGGAGAGGGGTGAAATTAGGGTAAAATTGGAGTTTATGGAATATCAACAAGAACATAATTTTATTTAAACAATAATTTGGGATGAGAAAATACAGTGATACGTTTCTGTCATCACTTCCCTCTTCGGTGCATGATATTAATCCAGCATAAATTATGATCAGAAACACTGGGAGTTATGAGAAAATTAAAATTCTGTGACAGGCTGCAAGAACTCAGTCAGAGCCCCCAGACAACCCAGAAATAAAATGTGTGGATCTACCCCCACCATAATTTCTCCAGAAGCTCCTCCAGAAGCCCAGGGAGACTTTCTGATTACTTCTTCTCTAGTAGTCTTAGCTCCCTAATAAGGAGTTCCTCTCTTTTCTTAAACTTTCCAAGTCTCTTCTTTGATGGTGATATTTGCAATAGCATTTTAGAAACACCATTTACAACGTAAAAACAAAAAACCCCCCCCTATTTTTCTTCACTTGCTAAATATCATTAGAACAACTGTGTCAGAATAAAAAAGGAAACAATGAGCTCAACATCTTAGAGGGGTTTTTTTGTTTCTCTGCTAGGACAGTCTAATTCATTTTAACCCAAAAGACATTATTAAAGCACAGATGATATGGCAGAAATTGCCCTGTTCTACTGATGAAGAACGCCCTCAGCTCCTGATAAGGATGCAGAAAATGCTGAAGTTCTCACACAAATTGATCCACTGGACTCATCCTGAGCTCCACTGTATTGAGATGCTCTTTGCTGGAAGGCTATTTTTACGTTTTATAGTAGAATTCACCAAGTAATTATCCAGAGAAGATTTCTCTCTTAGTTTCAACTTGTCACATTCTTTTTTTTTTTGGCTGCTTGTCAGTCATGGAACTCAGTTCAGGCAAGGACCCTAAAGTCATTATTTGCTCAAGGCTTGATTGTCTAGCGATGAAACTCCAGACATTTCTGATGTCTCTATCTTGCCTGTGGTAAGAGAGCTCTAATCTCCTCACTCCCCTTCTTTTTAGTACTGTTAAGAACCCCAATATTGACTTCCCCAAAAGTAAATCACTGTATGCCCTGAATTGTCCAGGTCTTAGTAAGGATTAATGCTCACTCTTATAATGAGAAGTTGGGGCACAAGTGAGTTTCATTAACTGACTACCTTTTCCACCTTCTCCAGTACCTCTGCTGTGTGTCCCATCTTTTTTAGCTGTGAACTGAGTCCCATCTTGCAGTCACGCATCATCCCTGCAGGGCTGCTCAATTTGTATGAAGATGGAATTCTGTGGGTGTACTTAGAGCAATTCTTCCTCTCTGCTCCCTCAAAAAGGGGTTTGAAAAGATCATTGCACCATCTTCATCCTCTTCAATTCACCTCTCAGCCTCCCTCTGGTGGTCTTTACCCTTTCCCAGACACTTGGTTCCTTTGAAGTGATCGGAGCATCCAGGGATGGGGTGCATGTGGTTAAGACACCTAAATTTAGGTACAACCTGTGGAGACAAGAATGTGAGCTGGCTGGTTCAGTACAGATCCAGCCAATACAGTCAGTGGAGCCACTGCAGTCAGTGGGACTGGCCAGTGCAGGTATCTAGAACAAATTACAGTCTGATGTTATATTGTTTGATTTTTGTTAGTTCAGACAGCAAAAGAACATGAAAACATCTCTGGTGAAAAATCTAAGCATTGGAGTATGAAAGTCTCTGGAAACACAGTTCAGTTGCCTGACTATAAGGATTTTGTATCCCTTTGGGCACCCTCAGGTATCCTGGGCTCCAGTTTCTGCTTAAAAAGCCATTTTTCTGTCCCTGATCTCTGTTTTATAACTGCCAACCTCACACAGTGGGTATGGAGCAGTCTAGGACTGTCAGGAGGCATTAGACATTCATACTTAGGCAGCAGAATCCCATCCTACCTGTCTCACTCCTTATCCATCTCACTTCTGGATGCTGGTTGCTACTCCACAGCTGTCAGTCTCTCATCTGTTTATTTGGCAGCATCATCTCTAAGAAAAAATGTTTCCCTGCTTACAGATTTTGCAGGTTTCTTTGCAGAGTGCAGCCTGAACACCTGAAGGAACAACTCAGGAAGGAGAACTGACTTTGGGTGACTATCTAGCTGTGCACTGACCATGAGAAAAGAACAAAACCTCTTCAGATTTTCTGGTGGCAACACTCCACTGTTTTCAAAATAGTTGGGTGGATAGAGTCCAATAAGGTTTGAATTCAGGAAGCCCAGCTGATACTGGAGATTGTCACAGCAAGAGACTCAGCAAAGTATCTGTACTTGGAACATTCTTCACTTTTCTTCCTAGTTCTTCACTTCTAAATTATTGCTTACTTTGCTTGTCCATCTCTTTCATTTACATTTTTTTTTTTTTTAATTTCTGTCATCTTATCTGCTTACTTTCGGTATCTTCACACTTCTTTGGGTGACTGATAAAATATTGTATGCTTGCAAGGGTACTTGCAAGACCAGACCTTTTTGAGTCAATGGCCCCATTCCAGTCAGTCAAGCTGTAAGTGATTGTGTGCCATGTTCCTGTTCTACCAGTGGAGTTTGTTAACCAGAAAGTTTTGTGTTACCAAGTCAAGTGCCTTGGAGAAGCCAATTATATTATATCAAAGCTATTATCTTTATCAACTAAACCTGTAATCTCATTAGAAGTTGCTAACAAGGAAGTTTCATAAGACCTGCTTTTTTTCTATAAATCCAGATTGATTGGCATTAATTATATCATCCACTTTTAATGATTTATTAATTATGTTCAGAGTTGGACATTCCATTTTTATTTATTTTTCCCCTAGAATCAGTGTCAGGTTGACAGGCCTGTAATTACCTGGGGCTCTTACTTTTATCTTTGTTTGAAATATTAGCACAATGTTAGCTTTATTCAAGTGCTCTGAGACACCAAAGGTGATTCCAAACCTACAGAACAGTCCCCTTCATAGTCCAGTAAATTTCAGGGCCAGCTTTTCTGCACTCCTTGAGTTCAAGTTACTGAAATCCGTTTATTTAAAGCAATGGAAATAAGCAAGTATTATTTTTGTTCTAAATATCCCTAAGAGAAGCCTCATTTTTCTACTCATAGATATCTGCTGTGTTCTTTTGTGTCATATACCATTTACAGTTTCCAGCCACTGGAGCACATATTTCTGTAAACATTATCTTCCCATTTTAAAATTTATTTTTCCTGGGGATTTAATGTGATGTTGAGCTATTACAAATAGTCTTCTTATCATTTTGTTTCTCACTCTGATTATATTTTTGTTTTCTGTGATTATTTTTTCTTTAACAAGGGTAATATTCCTTAACTGATTGCCATGTTTTTTAGGATTAAAACCCTCCATTTTTAGCTAAATGTAGATTAATTCTTTTAAGGGGGTGATAACTTCCACCTCTAGAATTCACATTTCCAACAATTTGTCTGTGATTATTAAGCCTGGAAGCACACTTAAAAATGGTTTTAAAATTGAGCTGAGAATTGGATGGATCACATAGCTATATTTACAGACTGAACTAGAAGAAATAGTAAATGCTTTCTAACCAAGAGAAAAATAATAACACCAATACTAACACCAAGAGTAATTTGTAATGGTAATTAATAACAATCCCTCACTTCAAGGGGAGATTATCATGATTAGGAAATGTCAAATGTGAATAACAATGTAAGGTCAACATGAAGTTCCCCAAACAGTTTTGTTGTCTTTCTTTGGTCTTCACTGTAGCTAATAATTTTATCCCAGGGGGTAAGGTTGACCTGGGGATGAGGGAAAGTATGTTCAGGCTGAGTATTTTAAAGTACAACTTACTGTGAAGGTGAAGCAGGAAAACAATGACTCTGCCTACAAAAATGAGCACAAATGTCTACCTAACTCTTTATCTCAAGGCAGATATTTATTAAACTTAGTTCATCAGTGGTGAACATGTTTATCACTAGTGTTCTTTTATGAAACTAGTATTTGGTTACAGACAAATTCCTGGTTTTCTCCTGTTGAAACCAGTTAAAGATGGTTTAGATGGACAATGGACACTGTCAGATTGAATTCCCTCCATGTCCATGGAGAAGATATGAGCTCACTGGTGTGGGTTATATCAAACAGGGAACATGAAAGTCTTGTACTGTTTGTCTTTTATCCATATAAAAGCTGTACAGAAACCTTATATATCTGCAGATATCAGTCAGACACTTGTGGGGAACAATGAATTTACTTCTGTATTTCACTTAATTAAAAATTGCTCTTAGGAATGTTTCTTTAGGATACAAAATCGACTTCCTTTTCCAAGCTAGTAATTATTAAATACTAAAAGAACATGACAGGCCACCTGATTTTTTACAGATATGTATATATTTTTTAGTTCTACATCTGTTGCAGTTTTCTGTTGCATAATTGATTTAATCTCTGATTTTAAAGGAACGATGAACTCTTTTACTGGACTCCGCATACATTTCTTCAGGGCAAAAACTGCCCTACTTTTTCTTCTTTAGTATCTGTTTAATGCTGGGCCATTTTCTTCTAAAACTGTATACTACTCTTGGTGAAATAAATGAAGCCATGGTTGGAATACAGTTTACTACTACCATCTGACACGCAAAAATTTCTTTGACGTGTTGTTCTCCCCTATGCTTTTTCCTCAATCTTTCCATGGCTCTGAAAGACTATTTGACCCTGTCTGGCTGTGGAAATCATGATTATCTGGGAACTGGTGAAACTGTAGAGGAGCAGATAGGTAAAAAAAAAAAAACACCAACAAACTAAAAAGCATCCAATTTTGGGCTCTATTGGAAAGAGGCCAATGGAGAGCTACAAGGATGGTGAAGAGATTTGAACGTCTCTCCTATGAAGAAAGACTGAGAGAACTGGGACTGTTCAACTTTGAGAAAAGAAGGCTGAGAGGAGATCTTATCAATGTCTATAAATATCTGAGGGGTGGGTGTCAAGAGAATGAGGCCAATTTCTTTCCAGTGGTGCCCAGTAACAGGACAAGGTTGAAGCTGGAAGTTCCACCTCAAGATGAAGAGAAACTTTTTTAATGTGAGGGTGAGGGAGCCCTGGCCCAGGCTGCCCAGAGAGGTTGTGGAGTCTCCTTCTCTGGAGCCTTTCCAAACCCCCCTACATGTGTTCTGTGTGTCCTGTCCTGGGGGATCCTGCTTGGGCAGGAGGGTTGCTCTCTGGAGGTCCCTTCCAACCCCTAAAAGTCTGTGATTCTGTGGAAAATGGGCTGAGGAGAGAAATACTAACTCAGATATTTAGACCTTTAAATTTTGATTGACAGATTCCAGTTCCCCCCTAATTCAGCACTAGAAAAGCTATTGATACCCCTGTGGTGGGTTGTTGCTTTTTTGTCTTTGTTGCAGGCTCTTTTCAACATCCCCTAGAAAAGGATTTAAAGCTGCTGGTCCTTCTTCGGGCATCTGAAGGGATTTCCTGTGATCATCTGGAGGGAATAACTGCCCACCCGGGGAGTATTGGTATGAAATATGAGTTCACCTTTTCATAAGAAACCAGGCTCAGGCAAAAAAAAAAAATACCTAACAAATGTACACACATTTTTTGAGCCAAAATTTTCACCAGGTTAATTCTTGTTTTTCTGTGGAGATTTGGGTTAGGCAAAATTTGACTGAAAGTTTGACAGCAACTAGGTGTCAAAACCTGAGGTCTTTATTTGAGAATCTGGAGAAGACTTAAAAGAAGTTCCAGATATATACAAGGGTTGGTCTTGGTTCTAGATCAAAGGTTCATAGCACGTAGTTGTCAAGGTTGATGGTACTGAAACTCAGATGACCTTGTTGAGTGAAATGCACACTGCCAGAGGGTAATTTGTTCTCAGTTATCTTTGGTTGCTTTTAGGATTAAACAAATTGCCCTCAAGTTTCCAGGCTAGGATGATGAGCTTAAACTCATATCACAGTTTTTTACTGCCTTTCTTAAGTGAGATGAATTACATCTGAGACACCAGATGGATTAACATACACACATTCAAATATTTCCAAACATTTGGACCCATTTAAAGACTGAAAAAAGACATTTTATGTCAACTTTTGCACGCTCTCAGATGCTTATGGTTACAGAAAGAAGTAAATTTTTTCTGTTTTCCATGTTTTAAAATGGGTTAATGAAACACTTGAAGACCATCTCCTCTGAAGCAGAATGTCACTGTCAGAGATGCAGAACAAATTTTGAACTGATTCGGACTGAGAGATTTCAGATCAGGTCAGCAAATGGAAACAAAACATTTCAATGAAGGAAATCAGAATTTTTTTCTCTCTTCGACTACAAATTGGAACATGCTAAACATGTCCTTTTTTATGAAAAGCTTCTGTATTTTATTTTTTTCTTCTTCTTCTGAATCCCCTTTTTTCTGAAGAAGTATTAAATTTTTCACAGATCAGAAATAGAAATCATAACTGAGTAGTTTTTTCTTATATTTTATTCCTTGAGTTTTAATTTTATTTGTTTATGAGGTAGATTTTTATTCTTTATTTCAAGGTAAATAAATTCTTTATTTCTTTATTTCTTTCTGTACAATTCCAATGTGTCTTAATGATTCCCTTCTGGTACAATCCTCTTTCTTGCCTATACTTGTAATGGTCATTTTATTTTATTAATGATTTATTTCTACTTCAATTCATATTTCAGTTGGAGGATATGTGCTGTCACTTTGCATAAAGTATAGGAACATATAACATATTTAATAAATATAATGAGTATTTGGTTACGGGTACAATTTTTCCAGTATCTCTCTTTCCTCTAACCTTTGAAATCCTGCTTCTGTTTTTTTTTGGTTTTTTTTCCAGGGATTTATGGACAGGTGCAAATTTTTAGTGCTTATCCTAAGACATCTTGGACACATCTGGGAACTAACATTGCTCCTGGCAATGAAAGGTGGTATTTTGCACAAATATGCCTCCAAATATTAAGTTTTGCATCCTGTTTCTATGACGTGAATTAATGTCCTTATGAGTTGTATTGCTCTCTTCTTCTGTGATAGGTTTTCTTTAAATTATGTCTAATTAGAATGGCAACTATGTTACATCTGGCAAAGAAATTGTGCTATTTTTAGATTAATATTAGTTCTAAAGAAGAAGGAAGCTAATTTTTTCTTCTTTCCTTCTGTCCTTCCTTTTTTTCTTGCTTTGGCCCTTCTTCCCTTCTTTCTCTCTTCCTTTCCTCCATCACTCCCTCTGCCTTTTTCTTTCATTTTAGAAGGAAGAGCTGTATTCAAAAGTAGGTGGTATCCTGGTGATTAGGATGCTCATTTTAGTTTGAGACCGACATGAAAATTTAATCCGTGAATTAAGCAAACCTGGGATATGAACCCTGTTCTTCACAGTTTTAGATCATTCCTTCCAAGTGGTTTCTGGAGTGAACATCTTGCTTTCTCCTATAAGAGCTGAACTTTTTAATATATGTAACTAATGGCAGTTTGCTCAGAGTATAATGCTGCACATACAGCCTGAAGAGTGAGCCTTCCAAGCTATAGACACCTTTTCCCTCAGTCTTGGCAAAAATAGCTTTGAAATGCTCCCTTCCCTGTCCCTGGTTGTTGCCCATCCAATTGGTTTTACAGTTCTTGCAGCAGATTCATCTTCATCATCTCTTACCCATGTATTCAGTCTGAAGGTTTAGCCAAAACCACCACCTAAGGAAGGTTACATGGAGCTGTCACAGATGCTTTTTGAGTTAAAAAAAGTGTCCGTGGACTGAAGTTCAAACCTTTCACCTGAGCCAGAGAACACACCTGCATAAGGGTCTCCACTTCTGTGCCCTGACCATTAGCTGCTGTGAGGTGAACACCCACCCAGCTCTCTCTGTTGGATTTGGGTTATCAGCATTTGGGGAGGGAATAGTTTGGAACTACTCCATTCTTCATCGGAAAGATGGGCAATGGGAACACAAAGACCTCACAGGAAGGTTTCATCTGTTGTTAGATTTAACACATTCGAGTGCCTAGTGTAAATTAATTGTAAAGAATTGCTGAGCAGTGAGTGGAGAGAAAGATATTTCCAGAAGCTGATTCAAACCATGGAACTTTAGAATCAGCCTCTGGAAATTCTTCTCTTTCCTTGATCAGAATGGGAATTCAGTGTAAGCAAATTCTTTGCTGAAGCATATGAGTTAAATACTTGGATGCAATGGATCCAGGCTGCTGCCCAGATGGTTTTATGTGAAATATCATGAGGTGCTAGGATAAAAATATCTGGAGTTTGTTCATCCATCTTAAATATGGCAGAAGTTGTTTCCATTGGTAAAAGAAAGAAAAAGTGAAGAAAAAAAAAAAGCTATTTACAATTAAAAGTTTCCTAATAGCCAGCTAAAAGTTAATGTGGCTAGAAATAGGCAAGTCCATGGTAGAATATGAATGCTCAAGGCTGCGGTTTTTTTATTGATTGAGAGAAGCTGCTGTATATATTTTTCTAGCCTGAATTAGCACTTGAATTAGGGAAGGACTTAGGTTTTCAAAAAGGAGGGGTTAAGTGCTCACCTTGAGCCTACTCATCCACTCACAAGAGAGACCAAGAAGAACTTGGCAATGTAGCTCACTAGTTACATTCTTTTAGGACTTTTTCTTCTCTTCTCTTCTCTTCTCTTCTCTTCTCTTCTCTTCTCTTCTCTTCTCTTCTCTTCTCTCCTCTTCTCTCCTCTCCTCTTCTCTTCTCTTCTCTTCTCTTCTCTTCTCTTCTCTTCTCTTCTCTTCTCTTCTCTCACTCTTGAATGCACAATGGGATATTCTCTGAATTCATTCATTGGTCTGTTTTCTCAACAAATACCCAAGGAGTATTGATCATCACCTCTCCAGCAACAGTCACCCTGTAATATTTATCAAATATATACAAACACTGATCATTATCTATTTTGCTTTTATTTCTTCTATGTCAAGCTAAAAACTTCTCAGCTACAAATTTAACTTGGAATGCAAAAGGGATTTTCTAGATTAAAACAACAGTTGCTGTCTGTGTAATGTTTTAAAAGGAACCTAAACTCACACTAGACTCAGCAGAGATCAAGGTGCTGGTGTCTAGAGGGTAGAAATTACCAAGAGGTAATACTAAATGTAGTTTTTGGACCCATATGAGGTGCTTTGGGGCTCATATGAGATGTCTTTGAGTTGTGTCCATGGCTTCTAGCTGTGTTTCCAGGAACACTCCATGAACAAGTCCTACCATACGTATCAGAAGATGTATCAGATATCTTGTGCTAGACATCTGCTATATCAGATAGCAACAGTTGCTCTTATTTAGGGAATCAAATCCTGCTTGATGTGCCCACTTCATGCTTTCCACCCATTACTGACTGTACCAAACAGCTGTAGTGGAAGCTTAAATGCTGAGCAGGAACACACACAACCCTACACATGGACATCTACATTTTGTTGGCTAATTCCAAAGTTGACCTTCAGCTTTTCTGGATAATTTTGGCACCAAAAATTGTCTGACAGGTTTTTGGTAAGCAACTTGCTTAATCACTGTGACTGTGTACTGGAACAGAAATACCTTGTTAGTCAACAGTGTGAAATAGAAGTTTTGGAACTAATTTCCTCCCACAGACTTGAGACATCTGTTTTTTTGCAGAAAGCCCTGAAAGAGCTTTTCCTAGAGCATAGCCTGTGGATGATTTCTGAGATCTGCCTTGGCAAAACCGTTGTTCATTTCTTAGGAAATTTGTGAGCATAACTCTCATACAGGGAATGACATTAATATGCTGGCATTACAGGATTTTTGTGGAGGATGAAGTAGACTGGAATCATGGTGGAGGTATTGTCATCAGCTCTTCCTCCTACGAAGCTCACCAAGCTGAAGTAGTTACACTTAAAGAAGTCAATGGTCACAGCATAAGAATTCATGAACGCCTTCTGCACAGGCATATTGGTAAGGAATCTGTCTTTCCATTTGGGAGAGTTTTCCTCTGAAGCATAGACTTCCCATTACCATATCTCACCAAGACCAATTCTATTTGACTTAAGTAACTTTTTTTTTTTCTTCTTCTTATGCTTTCCCTTTCTCTTTTGATGCTGAAAATGTGATGTTCAAAATTGCACAGAAGAGATGGTTCTGATGTGAATTATGGGGAAGAGGATTAGCCCAGTGCTGAATACTATTGGAAGACTTCCTGGGCTTTCATGTTTTAAGTGGAACTGGTTAACATAAAGGAAAAGTAACTGAAAATTTAAAGGAAAAGAAAAAAATGCAAATTTTTTTAGGCCATTTGCATATTTTAAAATAATCAAACTTGTGGAGTTTCAAGTGCAAAATTTTATCAGCTAAATGGCATAAAATTAATTTATTTGTAATCTAGGATGTAAATAAATATAGACTTTGTCTATGATACAACCCATATTTAAACGGAAAAAAAGCTTGATAAGTAAATTTATTACCATCTCTTTAACAAAAATAAAATTATTCTATTAATGGGTAAAATTCTGGAGCTCCAAAAGCAGGATTTTTCCTGTGCAAAGCAATAATTTTTAAAACTTAATCTTTATCTGAGCTATCAGGCACAGGAGTTAGTATGATGGATAAAAAAAGATATTATGTATTTTAAATGACTTTATCTGTGCTAGTAAACAAAGTTTCACTTGAAGCTGAGCACTGTTCTGCAATTACCCTTAGTGTTAATTGACAGTTGCCTCCATGGAATAGTTTTATATGAAAATGTCTTTAAAAAATAAACACACAAACAAAAAACCAGTTCAAATCATAGCACTTTTCCAGCAGTTTCTGTACAGCCTTTCTTCTTTGTGAGGGAAGGAAGAATCATAGAATCCTTTGGAAGGCACCTCTAAAGCTCACCCAGTCCAACCTCCCAGCAGGGACACCCTCACCCAGATCAGGGTGCTCAGAGCCTCCTCAAGCCTCACCTTGAATATCTCCAGGGATGAGGCCTCAACCACCTCCCTGGGCAACCTCTTCCATTTTTCCAGTACACTCATGGTAAAGAATTTTTTTCTAACATCCAATCTAAATCTGCTCTTCTCTAATTTAAAACCATTACCCCTTGTCCTTTCACTACAGACCCCTGCAAACAGTCCCTCTCCAGCCTTCCAGAAGTCCCTTTTCAGGTACTGAAAGGCTAAAAAATGGTTATTAACCTTAACTACTTAGTAACTTACTACCTTTTTTTAGCTACTGTAGTTATAAGAGTACCCTGACTGAGTACACGTTGAGCACCACAGTTGTTTGATGTAGCTGAAAAAAAAAAAAAAAGAAAAAAGACTGATGGGAGAATTAAGAGCTGTGTAAATACTGGTATTCACCTGAGCAAGTGTAGATATCCACAGTAAATGTTCATACATGAGATAGTCACTCTCCTTTCCCTTGATAATCAAAGCAGAAAAATACATACTGCTCCCTTGTATTTCATCTCCCCCTAAAGCAGATGTATAAAATAGATAACAAATTGCACTTGAGAATTCCTTATTGCTCTCTATTGGACACAGAAACAGTTTGGGTAACTAAATAATATCTGCAGATATCTACAGTCCCCTGAGATTAATTCCAAGCCAGACACCTGCAGAATCTCTCTCAAAATCCTCATGTAGTAAGATTTTGTTTTAGAAAGCATTAGACCAAAAACTCTGAGATAAATTGGTTTATAGTATTGTCCTTGGTCTGATCCTAATAATAATTCATGGAGATCAACTCTGCAGTGTGCTGAACACATAGCTCAGAAAAAAATGAAGTGTGATTTTTTGCATTGGTTTGGCATCTGCACACCACGGGGAAAAGATTTAGCACCTTCTTTTTCTAAAAATGAAAAATAATGGTAAAATATAAACGCGTGGTGAACGTTTGATGGGCAGGTGGCCTTTCTGGTTTTGTGTTGATGCACAGAGGTTGTGCTGGAGGAAAAACACACTTGAATGTCAGTGCAGATTCTGCAGAGAAGCTGTGCACAAGTTGTCAGGTTTCATGTCCCTCAAAGCAGTGGTTTACAGGTATGATAGACACTTATCACATTTTCTTTCTTGAAACTCCCCAGGACATTCCCATGTCACAGAAGATGGCAGACACATCCCTTTGGCTGCAGAGGTTGGACTCCTAACACGGAACATACAGCTCAAGTCTGACGTGCCTTGTGCTGGGAGGATGCTGGTGGGACATTTTACAGACTCCAGTGGGACAGAGTTTGAAGGTATCTCGTTCACCGGACCATTTCTGCCCATGAAAGGACTTTCTAAACCAGATGTACCCATTTGCACCATGCAGTTGTAAGCAATCTGACTCTGCAACATGTATGAAACACCAGGATTAGTAATATTCCATAAATAATGGAACCTATTTTCAGAGGGGCTGTCATGTTTGTTGTTTTTTACTCTGACTATATTTATATTTATGTACAAATATCCATTGCTAACAATTCACTGACACAGTTTGTCTGCTATTCTATTCCTGAATGCTGTTTAAATGAAAACCAGTTCTTAGGTAATTTATAAGCTTTTGTTTCACTGTAGTTATCTCATTGCAGGTGTCCTTCAACTCTCAAATATTGAATTTGTGAACTTTGGGCCTCCTCAGCTTTCTGCTCTGGAATTCAGGAATATATCCCACGGGTCCTCAGTGGTGTCATCCAGCATCAGTGGTAGCTGTGGAGCTGGCATTAAAGCAGTCATGAGCAACTGGATCTTGTTGCATGACAACATGGTGTTCAACACAGTTGGACCTGGCATTGATTTTGAAGGGCAAAATCATTCTCTCATCAGGAACCTTGTTATTCTGAGCAGGCAGCCAGAAGGCTTATCCAGCTGGGTTGCTGGCATCAAGGTGAACCTTGTCACTGGTGTCTCCCTCTGTGGCAATGCTGTTGCAGGGTCTGAGAGAATTGGCTTCCATATCAGGGGTCAAGAGTGTTTGCTTGATGGTGAGCATTGCAGTGACAACGTGGCCCATTCAAACCTCCACGGTATTCATCTCTACCAGGGAGATGGATTTCAGACCTGCACTAGAATCACAGGTTTTATATCCTATAAGAATTATGACTATGGTGTCATGTTCCACCTTGGAAGCAGTGTCATCATGGACAATGTGGTGCTGGTGGACAACACTGTGGGTCTCATGCCAGTAGTGTATTGCCTCTATGCCAAGCAATGCTACACAGGGAAAAGGTCCATAGAACTTCGAAACTCCACTATTGTTGCAACAAGCTCAACTTTTGACTGCATCAGAGACAGGATCAAGCCTCACTCAGCTGATCTAACAGCCAAGGATCGACCACCCAACTACCCTCTAAGAGGCCGTGTTGGGATTTTATGGCCTACGTTCACCACTGCTCCCAGCCAAAGGCCAGATGACCCATGGCACAAAACTGGGCATTGTTCAAAAGTCCTGGGACTCATGAAGCTGAAAGGTTGGTGTTCCCGTGCTCACTGAACAGACTATTCCATCACTGTTTTTCCTGACTAGTTACATTTTTCCAATTGAAGTTGCAGCCTTCTGCACATAAATGGACACGGTGGGGAAATGTGAGCCTCAGCAGGTGTAAGAAGGGAATTCTTCAGTTTGATATGATTTAATTAAAACATAATGTTATTTATAGAATCATAGAATTTTCAGGGTTGGAGGGGACCTTTAAGATCACCCAGTTCCAACCCC
Organism: Florisuga fusca; assembly: GCA_038090715.1. Lineage (NCBI taxonomy): Eukaryota > Metazoa > Chordata > Aves > Apodiformes > Trochilidae > Florisuga > Florisuga fusca. The sequence goes on from JAAWXA010000011.1 coordinate 14,478,568, forward strand.
CCTGCCACGGGCAGGGACACCTCCCACCAGATCAGGTTGCTCAGAGCCCTGTCCAGCCTGGCCTTAAAAACTCCCAGGGATGGAATGGGGATTCCACCACCTCTCTGGGCAACCTGTGCCAGTGTCTCACCACCCTCAAGGGGAAGAGTTTCTTCCTAACTTCCAATCTCAACCTCCCCTCCTCTAGTTTGAATCCATTCCCCCATGTCCTATCACTCCCTGACATCCTAAAAAGTCCCTCCCCAGCTTTCTTGTAGCCCCTTCAGATACTGGAAGGCCACAATAAGGTCTCCTCAGAGCCTTCTCCTCTCCAGACTGAATAACCCCAACTCTCTCAGTCTGTCCCTAGAACAGAGGTGCTCCAGCCCTCTGATCACCCTCGTGGCCCTTCTCTGGACATGCTCTAGCACATTTAGTTTTTTTGTTTTCTGCTACAGTATAATTATGTCATGTGTTAATGTATATATTTTACTTCAAACGCTCCTACATTCTGTGCTATATTTGCACTTGGTTCATCTCTGTTCTATAGCTACCTCTAGCTAAATAAAGATACCAAGTCTGAGAAGTGAATAGCACAGTTACAGCTTTTCTTCTCAGAAGGGATTGCACAGGAGAGATAAAAGTCAGATTTGTATCCCACTTCTTCACTTCTTTGGTTCAAATGAATTTTACAGTCCCCAGAGTAGTATTTCCATGTAGCAGAACCTAGATGGCTGGTTGGCATGGTGGGATCTAAATACCTCACAGTTTTTCATGGCTTTATCCCTCACTGTTACCTACTTTTGTAAGAAAATACATTATCTTCTTTTTATTGAAGAATGAAGGAGATAGAGAAAGACAAATAGGGTCTCACAGAAAATTTATGGCAAAACGTGGATTTTGTAGCTACACAAGAGTTCAGTGCCAGAGCCAGGCACGTGCCACCAGGCCCAGCTCATCTTACATTAACATCTGGCAAGTGGATTAACCATCCAAGGCAGGTTGCCATTAAACTGTTTTCTATTGATTCTAATGAGAATTCATTCATCATTCCCTCTTTCTCACTATTTCCTTTGATTCCATTCGCTATGGACATGCCTTGGTTGGTGTCACTTTAGATATAACCTGATTTTGGAATATTCTAAAACCAACTGGAGGTCTAAGATCAATGCAGATAGTATGAATTAAAAATTATGTATACATATACATATATATATATATATGGAAGCAATTTTAACATAGAAAATGTCATAGAACAGAGCATTTCCTTCTCTAGTTGTGGCTCTCCTCTAACTAATTTTCCTTATTTGATCTTGTCTTAATCCCTGACAGAAGTCACTTTTACTGGTTTTACTAAGAGCTGCTCCAGTGAAGACAGGGATGTCTGTATCATGTCAAATCCTGACCATTTAGGCACCATGCCTCTTATCACAGCTGAGACATCAAGGATGTTACATGTCAATGAGAGGGACAAGTTCTACTTTTATCCAACAAGGTAACGATTTTTTTAACTATCTTTTTCAATGGCTTGTACAAAACCACCACCTATAGTTTTGTGGCTGTCCTGCCCTCTGTTTGGATGAGGTGTCTGTTTCTGTTGTCATACAAATAGCTGAATCAATTAGACTAGACTGGATGTCTAGTTGCAGAGCTGTCCCATTCTTCATCTCTGCTCATGTATTTCTCCTGTCTGACAAAAATGAACAAGCTCAGACATCAAATAAACAAGCACAGAAAAACTCAAATCCAACAAAAAACACAAGAAAAAACAAAACAAAACAAAAAAATCTACAATAACAAAACCCCAAAAAACTTAAAGCAAGCAAACTCAGGGCAATTTTTTTTTTTTTTTTTAATTTGAAGTTTAGATTCCATCAAGTTGCATCTCCAGATCAGTCCTCTTGGATTTCCTTTCTTAATTACATTTGTAAAGAAGAATAAACTTCACATATCCCATTTCTTAAAACTCTATCCTGAGCATCTCTGACTTCTCAGCCTCAGGCTTCAGAAAATGTCAGCGAAAAAAACCTGAGACAGGGAATGTCCTTTTGGTCAGGGAAGCAGAGCTTGATTTTTGCCTCCAAGATCACAACAGAAAAGTTGATCAGTACCAGGCAGGCTGTGAGACGTCAAAGGATTGCCAGAACTGTTTGTTCCCAGGAGAATATCTTCTGTGTGTGGAGGAGGGAGGGGAGAGCTTCATCCATAACCTTAACTCACTGTTGGTTGCCACTGTCTGAATACACCACATCCAATAGAAACCACATGCCTATTTATTTATTACAACCAGTCCACACAATGCAGAGGCTATGTCAGGGAAGCCTTGAAGTAGCAAAAAAATCCAGCATGGACTTCACTTGCCAGTCAAAAATAATTGGTGGTGTCCCACACTGCTATGTTTAGATCCCCTCCAGCCTTCTGTCAGAATTTTTATTTTATTCTATATTTTTGCTTTCTTGCTCTGGGCATTAGATTGTGTGTAGATTTCTGAGACTTGTCCAGCTTGTCAGCTCCCATTATGTATCAGTTTTGAATCCATCCCATGATATTCTGCTATTAGTGAGCTGCTGAATATGCAGTCCAGTGCAAGAGCTGATGATTTTCAAACATGATGAATGCATGTGGATTATTGAAGGTTTCCTTGATTGTCTGGTAAACCTCTGAGGGAGATTTCATCTCTCTCTTCTCTTGCATTATCTGCATGCATTTATTTAATCCACCTTTGCAACTGCTGAGCTTGATCCAAGCTGTGGCTGCATTGTTCTGCTTCAGCATCCTGGAGGGATATCTTGATGGATATGTCCTGTCAATGAGAAGGTGAGCATTGCCTTAGAGCAAGAGAGGAAATAGAAACATCAGGGAATATGGGTAAGACTATGAAGTACTTTACTTGTCCCACTGGTAAATCTAAGCAGCTGAAATGCTGGATCTTCTGAGAGATGCTCAAGAAGCTGTCAGGATTAGAGGATCTATCTTTGTTCCCCATGTTTTTTGAGATGTATTAATTGGGAGCACTGGCCAATTTGTTTCTATGCCCTGACTGTTAATCAAATTTACTGCATTCACAATATCAACAATAGGGTTTTTCCAACCTGAGCCCAAGGAGTTCTAAATTTTCTTCAAGATTGATTGTGTATCCATGTGGCAATCTGTAGAGGTTTCCATGGACTGTGCTGGATTACAAGTCATTGCATCTCATTGTGTTTTGTAATGGGAGTGATATGGCCAGGTGGCTGGGTCCTCTCAGCTGTAGAAAACCATTAGTCAAAATGTACCTAAAAGCACTTAACATTCACCAGGAGATTTAGCTCACCAAGCTCTGGTGATCCAGAAATTAGTCACATAATCTAGAGAAGACACTAAACCCTCTCTGTAGTCAGTTTGCTCTTTTCTTCATACTAACTTCACCCCTTCTGCCTGTCAGTGTACAGACCTCTGAAGACACCATTTTCCTTGCAAAGGGATGCAAAGGCTCAAGAAAGGCCCTTTTCAAGGATCTGGATGGAAGTGTCCTNAGAGCTGATGATTTTCAAACATGATGAATGCATGTGGATTATTGAAGGTTTCCTTGATTGTCTGGTAAACCTCTGAGGGAGATTTCATCTCTCTCTTCTCTTGCATTATCTGCATGCATTTATTTAATCCACCTTTGCAACTGCTGAGCTTGATCCAAGCTGTGGCTGCATTGTTCTGCTTCAGCATCCTGGAGGGATATCTTGATGGATATGTCCTGTCAATGAGAAGGTGAGCATTGCCTTAGAGCAAGAGAGGAAATAGAAACATCAGGGAATATGGGAAAGACTACGAAGTACTTTGCTTGTCCCACTGGTAAATCTAAGCAGCTGAAATGCTGGATCTTCTGAGAGATGCTCAAGAAGCTGTCAGGATTAGAGGATCTATCTTTGTTCCCCATGTTTTTTGAGATGTATTAATTGGGAGCACTGGCCAATTTGTTTCTATGCCCTTGCTGTTAATCAAATTTACTGCATTCACAATATCAACAATAGGGTTTTTCCAACCTGAGCCCGAGGAGTTCTAACTTTTCTTCAAGATTGATTGTGTATCCATGTGGCAATCTGTAGAGGTTTCCATGGACTGTGCTGGATTACAAGTCGTTGCGAAGACACTAAACCCTCTCTGTAGTCAGTTTGCTCTTTTCTTCATACTAACTTCTGTACCCCTTCTGCCTGTCAGTGTACAGACCTCTGAAGACACCATTTTCCCTGCAAAGGGATGCAAAGGCTCAAGAAAGGCCCTTTTCAAGGATCTGGATGGAAGTGTCCTGAATCTAGAACCACCGGTTTCTGTTTTCCCAAAGTCAGAATTTGAATGGACACAGTTCTACTTGCAAGCTGGTAAGTGCCCATGATCTCTCTGGAGTCATTCATGCATTTGACCCATGAGATTTTGGTTTTCCTCTGGCTCTCACTGAAACCTACAACTGATGTTGAGGTGGTGCTGATCCCAGACTGTGGGATGCCTTTCCAGGATGGAGGTGTTATACTACAGTGTAGAAGTCTGGGAGGCCCTGTTCCATGGTTCTGTGTCCACCAGTGCCTCTCTGCCTTTCTGCATCATGTCACCTGGCATCCTTTGCCCCTTTACGGTTTAACTGATTCATTTTAAGACCAGAACAGAGCTTGCCTGCCCTTTTTCAAAGTCCTTTGAGAGCGTTAAGTAAGACAAGCCATGTAAGTGCAAAATAATAACAATAATTTCCCCAGTGTGGATTTTTATCCATATCCCACTGAGGAGATAATCAAGCTGAAAACCAACTCCAGAAGTTTAAAGGCCCCTCTCTCTCTGGTTTAAAAAGGCCCATTCTGCTCAGCAACCCCTTTCTGAAGGTTCACACAGCAAGGCTCCTCTCTCACCCTGATTAAAACTCTTCTCTCTGATTCCAATCAACTCTTTTAATTACAATTAGTGCTTCCTGTGCCTGCTGCTGATGGTGGCCATTTTGCTGGAGAGGAACCTCATTTGTGACTCCAGAGGTATGGGAGAGTGATGGAAGGGACTGTAATTAATCCTGTTTTCCATCGCACTCTGAAACTGATTAAACATTTGATGACACTTTAATCTTTAAACAAAATGTCTGATGTGTATCCAGTAAAGGCTTTTCCTCTAAGGATCCTGCTCTAATTGGCTGCTATACAGGGCTGATGAATGTTGTCTCACTGCAAGCACATTTTTTTTACCCTACCTTTTCTGCCCTGATCATGAATGATGTGCCAGCACTGATACCCCAACATTATTATCACTTAGCACCCATACATGCTTTTGCTCACCTGGGTTTTATTTAGATTCACACCATTCTTAGCAACCCCTGGCATGCAGTCATATGCATGTCAGGTGTCCCCACCACCTCAGTGCAACCTGCACTCCACAGGGGTTATCTCCTTGTGTAATGAAGGCAACAGCATATGGTAAATGCTGCCTGCCTCTGAGGCTGTAACAGAATTGCTGTTTTCTTCTTGCTGCCCAAATATTTTGGGATTTTCCTTCCTGCTCCCTTCACAGCTGTGTGTTTAATTCCTCTGTATTTCTCATCCTGACCTTCAGTTCGTTTCATCTTGAGGCTCTGATTTGGAAAGGCACAATGCAGGCTCCCCTGCTAGACAAAGAGGAGAAAACGCTCAATTTTTCTGCTTCCACAGATCTTTTGTGGGGCCAGATCCCCCTTTTCTCTGACATTGCTTCATGGCCAGTGACGAGGCTGATGTTATGATGCTGTTGAGTAGGATTTGGCCCTTGGAGTTCTACTTTTCAGATGAGCATTTGGTGTTTATATTGTCTGTGTGGTCAAAACCCACCTGCTGAATCTTTTAACTGTGCATCCACCTGAAACCTTATGAAACCTGAATAATCCTGACCACCTCCAGAAGCTTTATCAGAGTACTGCAGTGCAGTGGTAAGTGCTCTGCTAGTCTGAGCAGAGAAATATCCTTACCACTTACACAGATAAAGGACAAAGTTTCTTTGAGGTTCACAAGAAACCTGTCTTCCTGTCTGACCAACCTGATCTTCTTTTACGATCGGGTGACCCGCCTGATGGATGAGGGGAAGGCGGTGGATGTGGTCTACCTGGACTTCAGCAAGGCCTTTGACACCGTCTCCCACAGCATTCTCCTGAAAAAGCTGTCAGCCCACAGCTTGGACAGGGGCACCCTGTGCTGGGTTAGGAACTGCTGGAGGCCACCAGAGAGTGATGCTGAAAGGTGCTGATTCAATTGGTGACTGTGGTGTCCCCCAGGGATCAGTGTTGGGCCCAATTCTGTTTAATATCCAAATTGATGATTTAGATCTTCCCCTGTGCTCAGCCCTGGTGAGGCCACACCTCGAGTCCTGTGTCCAGTTCTGGGCCCCTCAGGTCAGGAAGGAGATTGAGGTCCTGGAGCAGGTCCAAAGGAGGGCAACCAGGCTGGTGAAGGGACTGGAGCACAGATCCTATGAGAAGAGGCTGAGGGAGCTGGGACTGTTCAGCTTGGAGAAGAGGAGGGTCAGGGGAGACCTCATCACTCTCTACAACTCCCTGAAAGGAGGTTGGAGCCAGGGGGGGTTGGTCTCTTTTCCCAGGCAACTACCAGCAAGACAAGAGGACACGATCTTAAGTTGTGCCAGGGGAGGTTTAGGTTGGATATTAGAAAGAATTTCTTTACGGAGAGGGTGATCAGGCATTGGAATGGGATGCCCAGGGAAGTGGTGGATTCTCCGTCCCTGGAGATATTAAAAAGAGACTGGATGTGGCACTCAGTGCCATGGTCTAGTAAGTACAGCGGTAGTGGATCAAGGGTTGGACTTGATGATCTTTGAGGTCCCTTCCAACCCAGCCGATTCTATGATTCTATGAAAAGTTCTGGCTTTCCCCATACTTTTAATTGCACCTTCATCCAGAAGCATGCAGATATTCCCCTTAAGCTTCCAACTTGGACAATCAGCTTGAAGTTACTGAAGTCCTTACCCAGCTCTAGATGTTCTGATTACTCCAAGGGGAGCAGACCAGAACACTCATTGAACTGCATGGGCACAAAAGTCAGGAAAATGTTTTCCCAGAAGAATACCATAGGGAAGAGTCTGTGAAATCCACAACTGGGGCACAGTGGATCAAACAGGATAGCATTAATGTAATTGAATTTATATGATGTCTTTTGTCTTCCTTTTTGCTTGAATTTTGCCTCCTGTGTTGGTTTTTTGGGTTGTAGACCACGTCTTTTTGTTATGGTTTACTGTAGAAGCAGAGTTGTTCATGTAAAATTGAAATTTTAGGTTTTTGGATAAGCCATAAAATTCAGGAAAAAATGAAAATTGCAATGAGAAAGAAGGAACAGATCCAGGATATTTTTAAATTATAATTTCTGCCAAAAGAAAACAAAGCAACAACAGAAGTTGTTTTGAGCCAAAAAAAGCATAATTATTTTTTAATCCTAGAGTCTTTTTTGCTGTTTTTTTTTTACATCCGATGCTGCAAAAGTTTAAAATTAAATGTTTTCCAACACCTCCACCCCTTAAATCATTTATAAACAACCTTCATAGTACCAGTCTTCAAATTATCCAAAACAATTTAATGAGTTTAACATGAATTTGTAATTATTTTAATCTTTTTGAGCTGCCATTTTTTGGATGACAAAATATTTTTCTCCCCAAACTCATGTCTATACGAAGCCTCTTACAGAAGAGCTTGGGGCCAGGCCTGGAGCACTAAATGGTACCATGGTACAGCAAAAATCCAGCATCACAAGTTGTACAGCAGAATTAGCTGTAAACATAAGTGTGAGGAATGAAGGATAAGGGAACACTTTGTGCACTCAACTGATTTCCACGTCCAGGTTAAACCCCCTGTCACACCAAAGATTGCTGATACAAGAAGAGCTGCAGATGTCTGCCTGCTTGCAGGGCTGTGATGTGATTGGGATCACCAAGATGTGGTGGGATGGATCCTGTGACTGGAGTGTGGGAATGGCTGGGGATAAACTTTAGAAAGGATTGGAAAGGAAGAGGAGAGGGTGTCACTCTGCATCAGTGATCAGCTGGAGTCCCTGGAGCTCTGCCTGGGGATGGATGAGGAGCTGATGGAGGCCCAATGGGTCAGGATTAAAGGGAAGTCAGGGGCAAGTGATATCAGAGCAGGGCTCTAGTACATGCCTCCCAACCATGATGACCAAGAGGATAAAGCCCTCTTTAGACAGATAAGAACTGCTTTGCACTCACAAGCCATGGTCCTCATGGGGGGCTTTAATCACCCCACCGCCTGCTAAAGGGACAAGACAGCAAAGCACCAGCACTCCAGGAAGTTTCTTGAGTGCACTGATGACAAACTTCCTCCTCCAAATGATAAAGGAACCAACCAGAAAGGGAGCTTTGCTAGAGCTTTTTCTCAACAGGGAAAGGATGGTGAGTGATGTGCATGGCAGTGGCCATGAGACTGTAGAATTCAAGCTTAAAGCAGCAAGGAAGGTGTGAAGGCAACTACTGGCACTTGATTTGAAAAGGGCAGAATTTGGTCTCTTCATGGATCTGCTTAGTAGGGTAGATTGGATAAAGACCTGGGTGGGAAAGGAGCCCAGGAAAGCTGGTCCATATTCAAGGATCACCTTCTGCATGCCCAGGACCAATGTGTCCCAGTGAAGAGGAAAGCAGGCAGGAGTGCCAAGGAGTGCTAAATTTTCTAGATTACAGAACTGTAGGAATTTCATATGTAGATGCTTATCTGGAGCAACTTGCACAGACATTTAAACACCTGGTTTTGTCAACAGCCTTGTACAAATCTCCCAGAAAGCATGAATAGTGTCCAGGATAAATGATATATAAGAATGTACAACAGTTTGCTAGGATTCATCAGAAATAAGATTAAAAGGTTAGCTCTAGATGTAACCAGCCTAAAATTCCTCAGGATGTGGATCAAGGATTTTTGTACAATCCTATTTCTTCTGGGATTTTTTATTATTATTTAAAACTATTTTCAAATAATAAATGAGGGAAGTGTATCATGTTAGCACACAGGCTGCTAGGATAATCTAGGGCTAAAGCTGTATGAAAATGCTGCACTGTATATATTTAATACTCCAAGGACTATGAATAGCTACACCTGCAATGCACAATCACGTGTAGTAATTAAAAGTGTCTGAAAAAGAATGCAGGTATGGTAGATTTTCAAGAAATGAAACAGATGCAAAATTGGTCTGAAACATTTAGTGTTTTCCTCTGAAGGATTTTTTTGTTGTTGTTCACATGTAGAAATGTGCTTTTTCTGCAACAAATGGTCCGTGCAAAATGGGTTGAAAGTGGCAATGGAGGACATTAGAAGAGCTGTTATTAAGTTGTTGTTTTATAAAAATCAAGCCTAATATGATCAGAATATGCCTGTAACTTTTATTTAATTCTCCTGAAAGCACATCCCTGGTAAGGATTTCAGCAGTCCTTAACAAAATCGAGAACAAGTTGGGAATATTTTGTGATGTCTTAAAGGAAGAAAAAAGGAAAATAAGTTATTTTGTATCTTTGATACCTATGTGATGGTTTGTCAGGTGTGAGGTGGCTGAACCTGCAGAACTGAGGGATCAAGGATCAGCTCTGCTGAGGACAGCATGGAAGGGGGAGGGACATCTGTGGGTGGTGAATCCACTGGTTGGGAAAGCAAACCCAGAGTTCCTTTAGATGCCACCATGAGACTGCCTCAGCAGATGACTCTACCAAGGCAAAACATCACTCTGCATAGTTTGCTTTGGTCAGTCAAGGAGGAATAGACCAGAGCTGGATGTCCAGAAGGAGCAAACGAGGTCGGCATTGGGGCTAATGTGGTCATATGACATTTCCATTTTGAAATACTATAAGTTACTTTTCCTCAGACTCACCTGTATCTCAGCCTGTGATAAAAAGCTCTTTTCCTTTTTCAGGGATGTTATTTCCCTAGTTCTGAAGCTAATATAGAACCATAGAATGCTTAGAGTTGGAAGGGACCTTAAAGATCATCCAGTTCCGACCTTCCTGCATGAGCAAGGACACCTCCAGTGGATCAGGTTGCTCAGGTTGATCATGGCCAGGTTGCCATCCAGCCTGGCCTTGAACTCTTCCAAGGTCGGAGCTTCCACAAGTTCCTTGGACAACCTGTCCCAGTGTCTCACCAGCCTCACACTTAAGATTTTCCTCCTAATGCCTAACCTAAATCTCCCTTCTTCCAATTCAAAACCATTACCCCTTGCCCTCTCACTAGAAGCCTTTGTAAAAAGTCCCTCCCTACCTTTCCTGTGGGCATTGGATGTCATTGTTCCTTGTCCTGGTGATCAATGTAGGGAAATGCATATATATAACAAATTCATATATATGTGTATAAATGTGTAATCCTATCAGACTTTATGTTCTTCTTCCCATGGAGAGCATCAAATGCTTTCCTCAAGATGAATAAAAAAAAAACCTTGGGCAAACTCATCCATTTTGCATGCTCTTTTCTGTAAATGGAGTTCAGCTTTTTGTACCACCCTTTCTACTTCTTTCCTAAATTCCTCAGGTTTTTTTAAACAGGCATGCACTGGTGTTCAGCTGCATTAAATGTAAAATATGTGCACATATCTATTCACAATAATTTGGAAATTTGGAAAGAGTGATTGCAAAATCAGGTCCCTGACTATGGGAGATAACCTTGGCCCTTAGGATAGCAAACCTTTTTGAAGATGTGCCAGCAAAAAGTTTGTGCCTACAATTGCTATCAGAAATTCTTGGCTTCTCCTTTTAGTCTTAATCCCTCAGGATGAAACACCAGGTTTGTCATTTTCAAAACCGAACTCCTGTGTTTAACAAGATATTTAGAAAAACGACACAATTTTTAGGGTCTGTGAAGTCTTGGAGAGCCTGTTTGTTTTCCTGTGAGATAGAAAATACCTAATTTCCTGTGAGATAGAAAATAGCTTATTTCCCCCCTCAAATCCACATCACCTCATTTCAGAGTCTAGTTCTGGATTTACTGTCCATTTCTCTACCTTTCTGCATATAAATGTTTCTCTGACCCCAGCATAATTTTTTTTAATCATTGTCATGATATGGCTACTATTTCAGGACAGAAGTTTTAAAACTGATTTATAAAGAATTGATGGTCCATGAAACCTAAGTAACTGATGTACACCTCACCCATGGATTAATTAAAGGTGAAAAAAAAATCATTAGGCATCTGGAAACCAGCAGTCACAAAAGAATGGCTGGGAAAGTTGGGTGGCTCAGTCTTGAGGAGAAGAGATGGGTGAGAGATCTAAAAATTGCCTTCAAAAATACCATGACTGCTGTGGAGGAGAGAAAAATAAGTTCTATGGAAGTTCTATGGTATTGGAAGTAATGGGCTGAAATTTCATCAAGTTAATTTTAGAAATGTGGAGAGAATGTTAGAATAAAAGACAGCAAACCTCTGGAATAGTTTGCCTGAGTGGGTTGTGCAATCTGTCTGTAGAAGTTAAGCAAATACCCTTAGATGATAGAGGGGATGGATCAAGTAACTTTAGAAGGCCCTTTCTGGACCTATTTTCAAAATTCTGAAAGAATAATCTGTAGTCTGCAGGAACCTTTGAGGTCTGACAGTGATTTATGGGTCCGAAGGCCGGGGTGTTGTAAAAGGAAAGTCTGGTAATTAGGACTTTGTAAATACTGCTGCTGCAGAAGACAAAAGAGTGACTACTAGGGAGGTAATTAGTGCTGAGAAATCTTTTTTTATAACCCATGAGCTTTGTCCCTCTCAGCCAGTCTGCCTGTCCATGTGGAATGCATTTGAAAGGTTGTGCAAATAAGTACATGCAGAGGTTAGCACCAGGGAAAATGGTGCACAGGGTCTCAGTGGAGTTGATAACCCCATCTAAAATTGAGGCAGGTTCTTTATCTGGAACCTCTCCCCAGAGCTCAGGCATTAGGCTCATGCCTAACCTAAATCTCCCTTCATGAGGAGAGGCTGAGGGAGCTGGGGCTGTTCAGCCTGAAGAAGAGGAGGCTCAGGGGAGACGTCATTGCCGTCTACAACTACCTGAAAGGAGGCTGTAGCGAGGTGGGAGCTGGACTCTTTTCACAGACGACCTTCAACAAGACAAGAGGACACAGTCTTAAGTTGTGCCAGGGGAGGTTTAGGTTAGATGTTAGAAAGAATTTCTTCACGGAGAGGGTGATTAGGCTATGGAATGGACTGCCCGGTGAGGTGGTGGATTCTCCGTCCCTGGAGACATTTAAAAAAGACTGGATGTGGCACTCAGTGCCATGGTCTAGCAACTGCTCCGGTGGGTCAAGGGTTGGACTAGATGATCTCTGAGGTCCCTTCCAACCCGGCTAATTCTATGATTCTATGATTCTATGATTATGCCTTGTCTCCTGAGGCACTGTTTCACACAGAATCACAGACTGGTTTAGGTTAGAAGGGACCTTAAGGCTCATCCAGTTCCAACCCCCTGCATGGGCAGGGACACCTCCCACCAGCCCAGGTTGCTCCAAGCCCCATCCAACCTGACCTGCAACACTTCCAGGGAGAGAGCATCAACAATCTTTCCAGGAAACCTATTCCAGTGTCTTACTACCCACAGTTTCACACTTACTTATCATCCCTGCTTCAGTGTTACCCACAGTTCTGAGTCAGGAGCTGGGTTTTAGTGTCACTAGATACCATCCAGAAGCTTTCCGGGAGAAGCTGCTGATATTAATGGTCAACTCAGAAGGCTTCAGGAGAAACAGAGGAAAATGGAGAAGTGAGCTACTCTGGAGAGAGTCAGAGATAGAGCTCAGAACAGCTGAATCATAAAATCACAGAAAGTTAGGGTTTGGAGGGGACCTCAAAAGATCGAGTCCAACCCCACTTCCAGAGCAGAGTCACCTGTAGGAGGTCACACAGGAACACATCCAGTTTTGAATGTATCCAGAGAAGGAGATTCCACAACCTCCCTGGGCAGCCTGGGCCAGTGCTCTGTCACCCTAACAATAACAGAAATATTCCTCAAGTTTATATGGAACCTCCTATGCTCAAGTTTGTNGAGATAGAAAATAGCTTATTTCCCCCCTCAAATCCACATCACCTCATTTCAGAGTCTAGTTCTGGATTTACTGTCCATTTCTCTACCTTTCTGCATATAAATGTTTCTCTGACCCCAGCATAATTTTTTTTAATCATTGTCATGATATGGCTACTATTTCAGGACAGAAGTTTTAAAACTGATTTATAAAGAATTGATGGTCCATGAAACCTAAGTAACTGATGTACACCTCACCCATGGATTAATTAAAGGTGAAAAAAAAATCATTAGGCATCTGGAAACCAGCAGTCACAAAAGAATGGCTGGGAAAGTTGGGTGGCTCAGTCTTGAGGAGAAGAGATGGGTGAGAGATCTAAAAATTGCCTTCAAAAATACCATGACTGCTGTGGAGGAGAGAAAAATAAGTTCTATGGAAGTTCTATGGTATTGGAAGTAATGGGCTGAAATTTCATCAAGTTAATTTTTGAAATGTGGAGAGAATGTTAGAATAAAGACAGCAAACCTCTGGAATAGTTTGCCTCAGTGGGTTGTGCAATCTGTCTGTAGAAGTTAAGCAAATACCCTTAGATGATAGAGGGGATGGATCAAGTAACTTTAGAAGGCCCTTTCTGGACCTATTTTCAAAATTCTGCAAGAATAATCTGTAGTCTGCAGGAACCTTTGAGGTCTGACAGTGATTTATGGGTCCGAAGGCCAGGGTGTTGTAAAAGGAAAGTCTGGTAATTAGGACTTTGTAAATACTGCTGCTGCAGAAGACAAAAGAGTGACTACTAGGGAGGTAATTAGTGCTGAGAGATCTTTTTTTATAACCCACGAGCTTTGTCCCTCTCAGCCAGTCTGCCTGTTCATGTGGAATGCATTTGAAAGGTTGTGCAAATAAGTACATGCAGAGGTTAGCACCAGGGAAAATGGTGCACAGGGTCTCAGTGGAGTTGATAACCCCATGGAACTAAAACTGAGACAGGTTCTTTATCTGGAACCTCTCCCCAGAGCTCAGGCATTATGCCTTATCTCCTGAGGCACTGTTTCACACAGAATCCCAGACTGGTTTGGGTTAGAAAGGACCTTAAGGCTCATCCAGTTCCAACCCCCTGCATGGGCAGGGACACCTCCCACCAGCCCAGGTTGCCTAAGGCTCCATCCAACCTGACCTGCAACACTTCCAGGGAGAGAGCATCAACAATCTTTCCAGGAAACCTATTCCAGTGTCTTACTACCCACAGTTTCACACTTACTTATCATCCCTGCTTCAGTGTTACCCACAGTTCTGAGTCAGGAGCTGGGTTTTAGTGTCACTAGATACCATCCAGAAGCTTTCCGGGAGAAGCTGCTGATATTAATGGTCAACTCAGAAGGCTTCAGGAGAAACAGAGGAAAATGGAGAAGTGAGCTACTCTGGAGAGAGTCAGAGATAGAGCTCAGAACAGCTGAATCATAAAATCACAGAAAGTTAGGGTTTGGAGGGGACCTCAAAAGATCGAGTCCAACCCCACTTCCAGAGCAGAGTCACCTGTAGGAGGTCACACAGGAACACATCCAGTTTTGAATGTATCCAGAGAAGGAGATTCCACAACCTCCCTGGGCAGCCTGGGCCAGTGCTCTGTCACCCTAACAATAACAGAAATATTCCTCAAGTTTATATGGAACCTCCTATGCTCAAGTTTGTATCTCCTGCCTCTTGTCCTGTCGTTGGGCATAACTGAGAAGAGCCTGGCACCAACCTCCTGTCTCCCTCCCTTTACACATTTATAAATATTTATGAGCTCACCCCTCTTTCTCTTGTCCAAGGGAAAGAGCTCCAACTCCCTCAGCCTTTCCTCTTAAGGGAGATGTTCCACTCCCTTCATCATCTTGGGCTGACATCTTACAGCCTTTCTGGGCTTGCTGGCTGTCACCTTTGAGGAGACTCGATGCCTGTGTTTATGCAATTAAAGCAAGAAATGTAAATTTCATCCTGCACTTACAACTATATCATTTCCCTTAGATCTTTGTGGTGTATCTATAATCCAAGCAAACTGCTGAGTGGTAGTTTGCAGAGCTTTACAGGGGAAGCACTGCATTTTGCAACAATTAATTTTGCAGAGGAAGCAGCCTGTTTTAAAGACGCCTGCAGCAGTCACTAAAATATGTGTTGTTTTTCAAGGCCACCAGACACACAGTTGGCTAGGTTGGCTAATAAACAAAACAATAATGCAAAAGAAAAAAAAAAGAAAAAAAAAAAAAAAAAAAAAAAAAAAAAAAAAAAAACCCACGAAAGGATGAGAAATAAAATGAATAATGCTTACCTGCTAGGGGTGGGTGAAGACTATAATTGTTTAGCCTCCAGCTGATCCCTCCAAGGGTTAAAAATGGCAAAGATATTAGTTGGTGACTGCTAAGATTGTTGGTTTGAAGCTCTGGGCAAAACACAGACTGTTATTTACCGGACTTGGTCGATTTACTTCTTAATGCAATAATGACCTGTGAAATGAAACGTGAGCTAGACAATTGTTACTCATTGTTTCCAGTAAAACATCCTTTCATACCCCATTAAACCACCATTAATTCCATTTGAAAGAGAAGCAGGCACGAACACTCAAGAAAGATGTCTCTCTTTTCCTCTTCTCAAGAAAGATGTCTCTCTTTTCCTCGTCTCCTCTCTTTTTGAGGCCTCAAGGTCTGTAGATATCAAAGCACTTCTCTTACCCATTTTAGAGGACTTTGGGTAGTCTCTGAGGGCCATATTTCTGAACAAGCATGACCAAGTTCTACGGGATTGGCACCCAGTGGGTGGCATTCCTGAGCCTTGCAGAAGAGACCATCAGCGAAACTGGTGAACCCAGTCAAATGGTCAATGATATTGCACCAGGTTTTTTCTTTGTAAGGTTGGTTTTAAGTGTGGTTTAAGGCACACGGTGTGATTTTTGGGGTGCCCTACCCAGGGACAGGAGTTGGACTTGATGATCCTGATGGGTGCCATCCAACTTGGCAGATTGTATGATTCTATGATTCTAAGTGTCAGATTTATGTGACCGTGCAGTGTGTGTGCACATCTAGGTGTGTGCCATTTCTCACCCAGTAAATTTTAAACCATTTTTAATTTCCATCAAAACCAGTGGATGGATTAATTCTCAAAGACAACAGACAGCTTAATCCTACAGCTTAAAAAAAAAAAAAAATGTGTCTGGGAAGAAAACCACTGTTTTCTATTCTTCCAAATGAGGATATTGCTTGGGATCCATTTCTTGGATACCAAGAAATGTTCTCTGGAGAGAAACTTCAGTTTTATGTCCCATCTAAAGGAAAATCTTTTGCACTTTGTAGGTTTGAAAGAATCCAGCCACAGCCCTGTAAGAATGCAGTTTTCACTTTGCATGAAACTGGGTTTTTTAACTCCTAACTCTCCTTTGCTTTAGCATATTGCTAACTACAAAAACATGGAAAAAGAAAACTGGAATATTTTAGATGATTTATTTTGATCTGATGAGACCAAATTAAAAAATAAAACCCAAGATATTTTTATTTCCCTTTAGAGTTCTCACTCTCTAGAAATTTACCAAGCCGTTGGAATGATGGGATACAAATGCTTCTTCTGGAAAACATTGGTACAAAAAAGCAGATAGAAACTGTTTTCTTACTAGAGTTCCCTAAGAACTTTTCCATTAAAAAAATGAGTGTGTAATGCTTAAAATATTTCAGCCAAAATAATTTCATCCTTTTCAGGAGCAAACACACAGCCTGATCTTAATCAAAGCACAATTTTCTTTCAAAAACAACACAGAAAATCAACTTCCAGAACACATTTTCAGTTAGCTTTAACTACTGGAAATAATTCTAAAATACTGAGGACAAATTGTCCCTCAGTTATACTAACATAAATTTGGTAGTCCACTGAATTTCATGCAAGCCACAGTTGGACAGCCAATATTGCAACATGTTCCATTATGATTCCTGTTTTTCAGTTTCTTCTACTTTTATGTTTTATTTCAATTAATTTTATTTAATAGTCTACAATTTTATATTGCCTGCTGCACTTGGTGCCTTTATTTTCCTATGCTAGATTTATGCCTGGGGTAAGATTTTGTCTGCAAGTTTGCTCAGAAATGGTTCAGCTGCAAAGAACAAAATTATGGGCTTGTTTTTTGTGGTTTTTTTTGGGTTATTGGATGATAGAAAACAAATTTCTAAACTGTAGAGCCTATGCACTTGCAGTAAAGGAATGAAGGTTAGCAGGGAATCAGCTCTGAGGTCAGTGAAATGTTTTCTAAAAAACTATGTCCAGAACTACCTACGAAAATAAACTGCAGAGATTCGATATCTTCTGATGTGCTGTGAAAGATCTAAGTGTTGACTGTTGCCTGTGAAAAATTCAGTTTGTGCTCTGTTGTGTTGTTTGAAGCACAGACATCAAATGCTCTCCTTCTTTCAGTCATCTCCAAAATATCTGAGTATTTGGAGCCTTAAATCTTCTAGTTCCCTTGCATTGAATCTGCTAATTAACAAAAGAATTCTGGGCACTTCATGACCCTCATTGCTGCCCAAGGCTCTGTGTCCCTGGGAGGCAAACATGTGTTATGTCCTAACTTTCCAGAACAGGTTGGTTAGGAGCCAAGGGATTAGAAAGTCACCAGGGGTGGAAAGAAGAGAGCTGAAAGTTTAGCTACAGACAAGTATGTCATCAGCTGGTTAGATTTTGATTAATCAGCAGTATTATTAGGTCACCTAGGATATCTTACTTTTTGTGGGACTGAGATTTTTTTGGTAGATGCCTATATATGTCTCAGTCAATGACCCTTTACTAACAAGATGGAGTCTCACCCTCCCTCACTTCCCCCCCCCCAAGAAAAAAAAAGGGTAAAAAAAACAAAGAAAGAATTCAGTTGCAATTCTTGCGATTCTGAAAAAGAGATGGAGAACTGGGAGTGCAAAAGAAGCCTTTGCCACTTGCATGAAGAGCAATGGCTTGTGAAAATAAGTCTTTTTTTCCCCCCTTCCCTGTAATTCTTCCTACTTGGCAGTATCCTGAATCAGAGAGAATCACGACTGTATGTTTGTATGTGTGCAAGTGTATATTTATACACACACACAGGCACTGTCCTCACAACTGCTCTTGGAAGCATTTCATCATTTTTTCCTTCTTATCTTCCAAATATTAGCATTTAATGAAATACACATTTCCTTCATTTATTTTGAACCTGTGCCAAGGGCAGCAAATACCAGAACCTCAACTGTTATGACAGGATAGATTCTTTATTGGTTTGTTTTCTTTTCATTCTTTCTGTTTTCACTGAGATTTTTTTTTTTGTTAAAAAAAAGATTACAGACCCTTATGTTCTAACTCAAGGAGACTAGCTTCCAACAGAGGTAGACAAGTATGTCCAAAAAAATGTCCCTGAGACCCATCCAATGCAGACAGCTGTGCAGCAAACAGGAAATTGAGGAAGTCAGGTTCATCAGAGACACAGGATTTCCTTCGTGGATGTTTCAGATAAAACATCTTTAATTTTTCCACGCTGGTTCAGCGCTGCAAAAAGAACCATGAGAAATGCAGGAAAAATACAGCCCTGTGTGAAAGCAGAACTGAAAGACAGCTTCTCCTAAGGACCATCCCACCTTGGCCATGCTGAAATGACATCTTCTGAGCAAATCACACTTGTCTGTCCATGCTCTGGGCTGACAGGACATGTGCCAGGTCTGAACCAGAAGAACCCTTCTGTGCCACCCAGATACAGAAGGGAAGGACTGGCTAGGATGAGCCTGTTTTCCATGTGGAAATTTTCCATGTTCCACAACTTCCACTTGAAGGTCAACATGGTCCTTCCAGTCTGAAGTGTGGGCAGAGCAATCTCCTCAGGTCTACCTCTGAAGGGCAATTTAAGTCTCCTCCTAGTTCACAGCATGCTTTGCTAGAGGTTTCACTCCTGGCAGAATGGTGTCACCAGAGCCATCAGCACGGGAGGGGGGGGATTTATTGTGAGAGTGACAGGGAGGGACTGGCTCAGAACTCTGCTAAAACCCTCTCCTGTGACTTTGAAGAAGTCACTTTGCGAAATTAGGTAATTTTTTTTTTTTTTCCTTTTTCCCCTCCATTTGTTGGTTTTTTATGGCTCTTGACATTTCAGTGTTGGGATGAAAGAAGCGTCTATGGTGCACCAGTATGAATGTGAGCCTAAAGTAATCTAAGGCTCCTATGAAACACTGGGAAAACTGGCACAGCAGTAATTAACACTTTCTATTTATTATTATTAGAGCAGGCAAGCACTTAGATGTCTGCCTGCACGACCTTAGTTTGCCTTGCTCTCCTATTTGTGCTTTTAAGTTTTGACACAGCCTTGCATGACTTGATCACAGTAAGAAGAAAGCAGTTTTGACTCATTTGGTCCAAACTATGTTCTGGAGATGGCTCAGAGCTGTGCAGTACCACATGTTGCATACATGAGCTCTGCTGGAGAAACTGAAACATGTGGGATGAATAAGGAGTAGAGAAGAAGAAAGAAAGGTCTCAGAGCACAGCTACTGAAACCCATCTGTGTGCTAGAACAACTTGAAATGAATCTTTTCAGCCAAACCATTTGCCTGTGACCTTGTCCACATCCCCTTATTGTTTCATCTCTTTCCTAGATCCAACCATACCTGAGCATGATGCTGGAGAGTCCCAGTTGCAGGGACCTAAACTACTCAAAGGAGTAATGCTTAAAGTGTGGGGGTGATCATGACCCAATATCTAACATCAGATGCTAAGGTTATTTGGTTTACCGATAAACTAAGATTATTTGATTAGATGTGGTCTAGGTGAGCAAGTAACCACAGAAACCATCCATCTCACATTCAGCCATAGTGCAGGACAGGGAGTCCCTGGGGCATTTTAGCTAATGAAACTTCAAATGCTGGCTAAGGTTGGGCCATGAGCTTGGTACATCCCAAAATCAATTTTTTTTGGCAATAATAACTGAGCCAAACCATGCAAGATCTTAATCTGTAAGGAGTAGCTTTGAATGTCACCACTCTGTCAAATCCAAAGCTCCTGTGGTTGACACAGTGAGAACCTTGGGAGTACTCAGGGTTTGTGCCATGCATATTAATTTAGTTATTAGTTAAGATAATTAATAGAAAACAACATATGGATTTTCTGATGCATTTCTGGAGAAGCAGATTGGTTCTTCGGAAAAATAGTGAATTCACTGACATTAGTGCTTAAGAAACCAAAAAACAAATATTTGCATCATGCCAAAAACAGAGTTATTAACTTACCTTATAAAAATTTATAAGCATTTTAATGTACACATATATAAATATACAAGATTATAAAATCATTCTGCACTCTCCAGTTTGCTGTGAAAAGAGAAACACAGGTAGTGAGGCTACTGCACTGCAGCTTCATGAGATGTTGTAGTACATCTTTTCTTTTCAAAGAAAAGGTGGTTTGTGGGGTTTGGGTTTTTTTTTCCTTTTATTTTCTTTTTCGTTTTTTGTTTGGCATGGTTTGGTTTTGGGGGTTTTTTGTTTTTGTTTTTTGTGGTTTTCTTCTCTTCTGTGTTGTAAGGACATTAAATTGGCAGCAGTACCTCAGCCTATCTTAGAAAATGGGTTGTCCAGACCAGGTAATCTTGCAGCTGTAATCTACCTCCCAAAAGGGGTCATGGACCTGAATCAGATATTGGTCCCACTCAGGATTTCTGTGTCTTTGGTTTATTTCTTTGTCTTCTCTAATTTTTTTTTATTTTTTTTTTTTTAAAGTTCTGGGCAACTGCCCACTGATTTTGCTTTCCAAAGTCCCTATTTTCTGGTTTCTTGGATAAAGCTTGAATAAGAGAATTAGACATCAATTTTTGACAAGCTAATTGGCCAAGGTTTAAAACCACCAGTTATGCAATAAAACTGTATGCAATTAATTAAAGGGAACTGATAATTTTCAGCTGGGCTCTGTTCCTGAAACATCCTCCTACTCACTAGTAAACTGTGTCCCTGCAGTGGTTTCTTTGAAATTAATCAACAGATTGCAAAACTGCAGTAAATCTGCCTCATTGTTTGCTTCCCATGCTCACCAGGATGCAACAACTACTGGACTGAAAATGAAGTTTCACCCCTATAAGTTACAAACTGCAAGCACACTATAATTTCCCCTGGTAGGACTGATAGGAGATGGTAGCATTAGCTGATCAGAGATGCCAATTGAGTTCAACGTTGTACAAAAAGTAAAAATGAAGGAAGCAGAGGGTACAGCTCTGTTGAATAAATCAGTTGAAGAAGATACTTAGTAAAAATAATTTCCCAAATAGCTCAGGAGTCCTTGACACTTCTTGGATTTCTGCTGCTGATCTGCTGCACTTTGTGATGAATAATTTCTACTTTCTGCCCACATCTCACTCTGAGGAGTGACCACAGCAGAAGTATACCTCCCATCAGGGCTGGGCTGTCATGTCTCTGGTCTCTGTGTCTCAGAAGATGGGCACAACTGTCTTTGTTCTATCTCTGGAGAGGGAGCTAAGAAATAAACCAGTAGCAGGACCATCAGGAATGAAACCAAGTAAAGCTTAGCTTGCTTTGGGGCAGAACAGGCTGTGTCACTTGTTGAAGAACTTGTCCAGATCTCCAACTCTAAATGCTTCATGTTATTACAAATTATTAGAGGTATAAGGAGAACCATAAAAAACCACTGTGCAAACCCATTGTGCCCCTCTAGGATCCAAGGAAACAAACTTCCTCAGTCACTCAAATTTGTGCCTGAAATAAGAAGGAAGCCAAAGGGAAGTCTGTGGCCACACATAGCTAAAAACATCCCTTGTTCTTGGACAGCCTGAGGCTCTCTGGAGAAATGATCCGACTTTGTGTATGCCTGTACAGTGCTCCAGAGAAAAAAAACCTAAAACTGGACAGAGCTCCAGACCAAGTGCAGCACTGCCCACAGCAGTGTCATGGAAACAAGAGTCAAATCCTGCACAGGTCCAACACGGGCTTAAAAATCAGGTCAAGGTTTAACACATTTCTAGTGTCAGTAATTTCTTTGGAAGAATATTAAGCATTTATAGCTTGACTTTTATTTTTTTTCTCATAGTGATGCCTCCCAAAGCATCATTCAAGGACAGTTTAACCTGAAAGCAGAGCCAGTTCCTGTGCTATTTGTTGATGTATCTTGGACCATTCACTCTTTCAGTCATTCTAATCTCCACTATTGTATACCTCCTCCTAACTTCCAGGAACAAAGTCATCCTTAGGTAGTGCTATTAGTAGTAGTAGTAACAAGCACTGCCTCCACATTATGGCAGCTTAAACAAGTGATTCTTGTTCTCTAACATGTATCCATGTTGGATGTTTGCAGGTTGTTGGTTTTTTTTATTCTTCTCTCTGCAAAGTGAATGTGGGGCCTGATTCAGTAGAAGACAATATAGGAACCAACTTGTTTGCTTTGATCAGTTTTACTTGTAGATTATGTTTCCAAAGAACCCCTTTGTAACTAATAACTCTCACTGCAACCCTGGAGGGCTCACAGGTTATGGGATGGTGGGTTATGGAAGAGGGTGGGTGGGAAAAAGTCAATAATAATACCAATAAAAAAAGCCATCTTTTTGATCAAAGCAGAAAATGCTTGACTAAAGATTATATTAAAAAAGAAAAATGTAGAGGTCCTTTAAAACCTTTGGGTTACTGTCCAGTTATGTGGATTTTCCCTCTAGTGCTTATTCTGGCATTCATTAAACCCTGATAAGTTACATAGAAACACTTGAAAGAATGATTAGAAATGCTATGTGTGAATAATAGGATTGCTTAAAGGGTAATGGAAATTCTTAAAGGGAAATGCATACCGACATGGAAAGTGAAGTTGTGTAATTTTCTCATTGTCCAGGGTTATTATCTTATCCCTCTTTTTTGTGGGCATTGAATTTGTCTGCTTTTACATTCACAGTCTGGGGGCTGCTTAGCAAAAGAATATTGCCTTTTTCTTAGCACTGCGTGGAGGCAGCTGTGTTGAAGGTCTTTCAAAAAGTAAAATCTCTTTTTTCAGGTGATTTTCTGTGACAGCACGAGGTTAGAGTTTAGAGGGGAAGGAATTAAAAAACCCAAAGCAACACAAGCCAAGAGCTGTAACTCAAAGCCAACTTGGATCCTTCCTCAAAGTTGGCTGTGTGACCCTTCTCAAGGGACACGTGGTGGCTCCTTCTGCTCCCAGTGTGCAGTGAGCACACTACTTGGCTGTTCCATGTCTTGACCTATTCACTGGGGCTCAGTGCCAGCCTAACCTCAGCTGCTTCAGTTGTCATCATCTAGATGTGAAGATGACCTTGGGTCTGTTGGTGAAAGGCTGTGTAAATGTTCCTTCCAAAAGGATATATCTAAATCTCAAATTAGGAGCTGGGCACCAGGAACCCAACTCCTTGTGTCACTCGGGAAATCTCAGTCTATGACTTGGAGTCTCTTTGGGAAGGTAAATGCTTCCCACCAGTCAGATGTGTCCAAGAACTTGAGCAGAGGTGTGATGGAGGACTTAGGAGAAAAAGAAGCTTTGAAGTGAGACTTAAAAGTGGATTGCAACCTTAATGACAACTTGCTTGAATTGCAAGAGCAAAAGTCCAGCATGCAACTCCTTGGATGCTGCCCTCAGCAGTGTCTCAGTCTCTGTATTTGCATTAAGAGCTACCATAACTTAGGAAATGGAAGAGGAGGACCAAGGCACCTTCATACAACTGGAGGTTATCTGCTGTGAAGAGTTCTTAACTCTAAATGGAAAAAAAAAGAGAAGAGGGGAAACTGAGGTATGTCAAGGTCTGTGGATCTCGAGTGAGTCCATGGAAGAGCTGGAATCTTATGCCATGCCTGGTGTAGTCTTGGACACAGTTTCCTTCCCCATCTTTGACTGGACTCAGGGTGAAAGTCCTAATAATCCAACTTCAGACCCTTTTTCACAGGACAGCTGATTCATGGTTAACAAGTCCAAAAGGGTCTGTCTTGGCCTGGCAAGGGCATAACCCCATCTTGGCAACAGGACTGACAAGGAACACTTTGTGTTGCAGGGGAAAAATGCAGCCAGCACTTTTGGGAAGCTTTTTGCTTGAGTAAGGGTTTATTGCTTGCTTACTTGGTGTTTCTCTTCAAACAACCCAAGTGTCAGTGCTTGCAATGTCAAGCACTGGAAGGTTAAATTAAAATTACCTTGTTGCCACAAGAACATGCCATATTTCTTTTCTTTACTCTTCATGTTACAGAAATAACATATTAACACCGTGGAGGGGAACAGAGCTGATCCTGTGGCTGAACTATAAAGTCAAGTTATAAAAGCCCTAATCTAAACTGTGGGATAATGAGATGTGAGAGGATTTTTCTGAGGTCCACTGCTGATCTCATCATGTTTGTTCAGTGAGATGGAAGTGTTTTCACTGGGATAAAAGCATAGATTTTGTTGAGAGAAGTTCCAAAAATGACCTTCAATACTTTAAGCCCCAGTGATTTAAGAGGGCACGGACAAGTATTTTTTAAGCCATTCTGAGGTTTTCTACTCTACCTAAGACATATGTGGGTATAGCATTGACATCTTTCTTTGCCAAGGTTATCCAGTGGAATTGGAGAAGTGTTTTTTCCTTGTATTTTCCTTTTCAACAATGTGGTCAGAAAGATTTCTTGTTCAGAGGATGAAGTTCTGTCCCTCTGAGTTCAATGTCTTCATTGACTCAACCCTCCAAGAGGGATCTGCAGAGAAATTCAGGGCTTGTTGAGCTCTTGGATCCATCCACCGTTTGTCTCCACAAAGACCACAGGAAGACAATGGGAGTGCAGAAATACCTGCAGCCTCCCATGGGGGGTCTCACACAGCCAGACCAGGTAAGAAACTTTCAGGCAGACTGAGGCTCACCACACCACATGTGCTCTGAAAGTTGGTTTTCCCTTGATCCTGTAATTGCCAGTTTATTGTTGCTGTAAGCTTTGGGTCAGCTCTTGAGGGAGACCTTGTCATGCACTAAGGAGAAGACAGATGTATCCTGAATGTCAGGAGTAAATTAGGCTGGGGGTTTTTTTCATAGAGATGCAAGTTCTACTAGAAAGATTCGTCATTAGTAATTGAAAGAATGTCTCTCACCCTAACACTGGTATTTAAGATGCATAAATTTCCCTTGTAAGATGTTGACTTCTCTCAGCTTCAGAAGCCAAGCTCAGACTTAGATGCTCAGGTCTAAACATGGAAATATGTAAGCCAGATAAGAAGGCAGACCTAGGGGACCTTCAGAAAGAAAAAACTACATGGAGACTGTTTCCCATGTGATGGAGATCCAAACCACTTTTGTAAGGCTCCATTGTAATCTGGTTGATGAAAACACCTTCAGGTGGCATCAAAGGTAGGTTTTCCAGTGAGATCTAGAAGAGAGATTCACCTCCTCTGACTGAAATTTCCTGATAGAGGGTAGTTACCATTTAAATCTTTCCAGACTCACTATGAAATATCTGATCAAGCAGAGTATTGTAAGAAACTTTATCTTTGTTTCCAATATCATGCTTTTTTTCATTGAAAGAAATAGTAAAAGGAATAGAGGTAGCAGTCCTACAAATATTATTATAAATTAGATACAATTGATTATTTTAAAATATTATTCTGTAAGAAAAAAACAACAAAAAATCCAAACCGCAAAACCAGAAAATCAAATATTTATGTAATTTTTGTTTGTTTGTTTCCTAAACTAGGAGATGGTCCTGTGAGCGTGACACTTGGGAACTCTCATTTTCTATGTTTTTGTCTTTCATGACTGACCAATGTTGAATAAATTGAAAACTCTGAAGGAATCTTTTCCTTCAGTTTAAGAACTTGAGATTAGAAATGATTTTGCTATCAAAAATGTTTCTATGCCATCTCCTCTAACCCCTTGAAGTGAAGATGGTGAAAGAACTAAAAAAGTCTACGATACAGGAAGGCAGTGGTAGAGGAACACATCCATGGTGAGACTGCACAAGTCTTGCTTCTTCCACAAAAAATCCAGTAAAGAGACTAATTTTCAAATATATCTCCCTGAATCTCCCCCCAAAAAGTCATCTGTATCAGGGAGTGTGTATATGAACTTCAACCAGAGGGACCAGAGGTTTCTTGCCGCAAGTCCTTATATTTTTCACCCAATGCTGCTTTTCTCTCATCAGCTTTCACTGGGGCTGCTAACTAGTTTCCTTCCCATCACTGAGGCAGGTTAACTGACTGAAAAAATTTAAGTAGATTGGGCTACTGCATCTGCTATTGCAGAGAGCTCCTTCTGTTGCCATCACATTTATACAAAAGTTGAGCAGCATTACATTAAATAATTCTATTCTTTTTTTCTTTTCTCTTTTTGTTCCTAATACCAGAGATAAAATATGCATTTTTTTAGGGGTATATATAAATATTTACATTGCAAATGAATAGATAATAGATGGAGAGTGTGATTCTGCTGTCTTTGGCATAGAGACCACTGAAAAAGCAAATCAGTCTCTTTCTTTATTCCTACTGCCTCAGTCCCTTTGGTCACCATCACTCACCTTCAATCCATTGATCTGAAAAACAAGGACTGGTGGTGACAAAGCATCAGAGGGAGGCTAAAAATCTGTGTGGCATGTGACATAGAGAAAAGGTCACATTACCCTGCATCAGCCCTCTCTTAAGTCAAGTTAATTAATGGTTCTTTTTTCTTTCTAAATCAACTGGATGGGCCTCCAGGCAAAGTGCTATTTGTAACAGTACCATATTCTGGAGTCACTCAGCCTGATGCTGGTTATGCCCCTGCACATGCCCATGCCTTCAGGCCAGAAGACATCAGGCCAGAAGACATCAGCTCAGCCACCCACCTACTTTTCAGGTGTGTGTATTGCTCCAGCATCACCTGACAAAGGGTGAATGTGCCTGATCTATGTGACTTTCTGTAGGAAATCCAAACACTAGCATAAGCACCATGGAGCAAAGGAGACAGGAGATGCAAAGAAAGGCTTGAATGAGAGGCCAGAAAAATTTCAGTCATATTTGTCATGAATGTGCAACAGACTCCTGTCCACAGCAACAAAAGGGCCACTGGTGGAACATCTTAAGGATGATTTTTAAGGAGATTGCAGCAAAGAATCACAGAATCATTTTGGTCAGAAAAGATCCTTAGGATCATCAAGTCCAACCATTAACCTAACACTGCCAGATCCATTACTAAACCATGTCCCTTACAATCACATCTACATGGCTTTGAAATTCTTCCAGAGGTTGTGACTTCACCACTGCTCCAGGTAGCCTGGGACAGTCCTTGACAAACCTTTCAGTAAAGGGATACTTCTAATACCCAAACTAAAGCTCTCCTGGCACAATGTGGGCCTCTTTCCCCTTGTCCTGGCTCTTGTTACTTGGAAGACTGACACCCATCTTACTGCAGCCTCCTTTCAGCGAGCTGTACAGAGTATGAAAGTCTCTCCTCAGCTTCCTTTGCTCCAGGCTGAACACCATCATATCCCTCAGGCTCATCTTTTAAGATGTGTGCTCCAGATCCTTCAGCAGCTTTGTTGCCCTTAACTGTTCATGCTCCAGCCCCAAAATGTCCTTCTTGAAGTGAGGGGCCCAAAACTGAACCAAGGTTTCAAGGTATGGCCTCTGCAGTGCTGCTGACAGGACACACAGAACAAAAACAGGTCCATGGACCTTATGAGGGCAGCTCTTCAGGTGGGGCAGCAGAACCTCCCTCTCTATCAACTCCACTTCCCCTTCACCTGGGAGATGTGATTCTGCCTTATCCCACGTGTGCTTGTGCACAGGTGGATATTGTCGGAGGTGATGCTCATGACAACAGACCCACTTGGGATTCTACTGGGAGGGTTGACTTCATGGGTCCTGCTCTGCTTGCTTTCTGCAAGAACACAACCCTGGCTCTGTTCTGACTTTGACTGACATTGGTGTCTGCTGTGCCCTGCCTGCCTCTCATCCTGAGCTTAAAGTAAATGCTTCTCTGCACAACATGCTGTAAGGTTAAAAGAAACAGCAAGAGCTTTTTCTGAGGTTCAGAGTTCTCAGCCAAGGCAAAGGCAGCCAACAGGTTATTCTCTCATTAGAACAACTGGTGATTGTAGTCCCTCCTCATCTTATCCCACTCTTGCTCAGAATGTCTGTAAGATGGATTTCCACCACTGGTTTGTTTCTGTGAGCTTTTATTTACACACATTCCTCTGTTGTTTCTCAGAACATCTTGATAAGAGGGATGCTCATGTGTGGTGAGTTGAGGAGGGGGTTTACTTGATGGCATCATGCATCAGACTATTTCCTTCAATTATCTGAGGATAAACTCAAAGATTATGACGGATTATTGAAGACCAGGGTTAGGTGCAGATGCATCAACCCAGAGAGACTGTAGCTGAGCAGAGACAGGAAATTATTCCCAGATTTGCTCCTGTGGTGACTCCAATCCTCCCACACCCTTCCTCCCTGTATTACCAAGAATCACTGAATAGTTTGGGTTGGAAGGGACCTTTAAATGTCATTGAGTCCAACCCCCCTGAAGTGAGCAGGGACATCTTCAACTAGATCAGGTTGCTCAGAAGCCTGTCCAACCTGATCCTGAATGTTTCCAGGGATGGGGCTTCTACCACCTCTCTGGGACACCTGGGACAGCTTTTTGCCACCCTCATTATAAAAAATGTCATAATTTCCAGCAGGGAGAAAACAGCTGGGATGTGATGTAATTTTCTCTTCCTTTTTTCCTTCTCTTCCACTCAAGTCTGAAGACTGCTCTTGCCACAAAAAGGAGGCACACAGCAACAACTTTGTTTTCTGTCTCACTGGTGAAGGTTTTAATAATCACGTCAAATGTTTTTTTTTCCACTTAGACTATTTTTCTAGTGCAAAAAAATCTTAGCTTCAGCCTTGTAAACTTCTAAGTGAACAGTAATAGTTTATTTGCAACAAGTGCAGAACAAATTGAAAAGATCTAAACAGGAAAAAAATTTCATCCAACAATGCCAGGAAAAAACCAAATACTTCAAACAGCGTCTGACCGATCTTTGCCTATGGTTGTGAACTCTTGTCTTGAAGGGCTCAGAAGTAATACTGGCTGCAGATTTCCCTGTTCATTTCTTTCGTCTCGAGATGCCTCTCTAACTGATGTAGTGTCTTAAATTTTGCAGGTAATTTCACGGGGCAGGTGATAGCGTGGATAGGGGCTATGTCCATGCTCAAATAAATAAAGTGGTGTCAGGCCACAGCCATGGAAACACAATCCTCAGCTCTGCAAAAACAGTTACAACAGCCCCTGGCATACTTTGTTCTGGGCCAATTAATGCTCTCCCAGACATTTCTTGGGTGCAGTTTGGGAGTTAATATGAGCCAAGGAAGATTCCCAGTTGGTCTGTTGGATGAATCCATCCTGTTTTGAAAGCTGAGAGAGTTTAACAGATGAATGCAGCCAGACCAATGTCAGTTGGCCTCGGTGTCTGGGAATACTCCCGGGCACATTTAATTTACTAGTGAAGATGTAGCCAGAATGTCTCTTCAGGACCATTCATTACTTCTATATCTGTGTTGAAGCTGATGCTTTTTGCACTAGTCTGATTGTATCCCACTGCCTCTGGTTTTAAAGCTCTTATTTTTCTTTTGGCTTCTGGGATGTGATCTGCTGTCTTCATAAATCTGCCCTGTGTCGGCTTACTCAGTCTTCAAAGATGCTCAGATTTCAAGAGCTTCTAGTTTTTTTGGTTTATTTCCCACTCTGAGGTGATTAAGCAACCCTGATTATTGCCAATTAAAAGGCATCCTCTCACCTATGTAGCTTATATGTCTATTTTTTTTGAACAGTTTTAATTATTTTTCTGCCTCATACTTTCTTGCTGGTGTGTTTAGTCATTGCTGACTCCATATGTGTGTGGGTATCTGGTTAGGAAAAAATTTGCTGGTGGTCACCTCATTTTTAAGTCTCCCAGTGCCTCCCTTCCTCCTGAGCTATTTGGGATAGGGTATTTCTCACCAGAACAATGGGGAACATAGAGGTACTCTAAGAGAGCTGCAAAAGATCTCAAACCTTCTGACTGCCTTTGTGCTGGTGAACTATAGAGCACCAGAGCCACTTTTATGGCCCCATGGTCACCCCTCAGTGTGGACACATGTATAATTATTAAACTCTCTTATCCTCCAGACCAGTCTGGTTGGATCCAAACTGGAATGGTCACAGACCACACTAACCCTCAGACATCTCCTAAGCCTTGATGGTCAGTGTTAGTTGACCTTGACAAAAAAGAAAAAAACATGCCAAGAATTGTTCTAGGAATGTAAAATATGTGTGACTGAGTACCAGGGTGAAGACGTAGCCTCAGTGTTCTCTATCTAAGGCCGGTGAAAAATTTCTGTGTCCCACAGTGTGCCAGAAGGTAGGGTTGGGTCTGTAAAATGTATGACTATAGCTTTAGAGATTTTTCATTATGAGCATTATGTCTAACATGACATACCCAACCCCAGAGGAAGAAATATTTGTTTGGCAGGTCAGACATTTATTCTGTTTGCATTCTTCTGTCCCCTATGAAAGAAAGAAATCTAACCCAACAAAATCTCAGTCATTGTTGTTCCTGGCTGCAATTTGCATAGCTAGGATCTGAGATATTTTGTCCCTCTTCAGTCCCCACTGGCATCACTGAGGTTGAGAGTGATTTCCCCCTTCCTGTGGGAAAGGTTCATCAACTGGGAGCAGAAGACACCTGAGAAAAAAGAAGGGAAGAGTGTTACCTTCCTTTTCTTAAAGTGCTGTTGGTTAGGGCAAGGAGGAGACAAATTTGGGGAGTACAGGAGATGCTCGGACAGTGTTCAAAACAACAGTTTTCACCGATGCTACCGCATCAGATTGTATGTGAAGGTAGAACCAGAACAGTTCTGGTTCACAGCATATTCTGTGCAGAGACTCCTAGCAGAAAGTGAAGTGTCCTTACACTTCTTGTAAAACTCTTTTCACTAGTTGTTAAGTGGACGGAATTGATGCCTCAGTTTTGGTGTTTATTCCCAAACTTACTCTGTATAGTTTGAGATTACCTGGGAAAATATTAACAACCAGGGCTTGAATTATATGAAAAATCTCCATTATTACACCAGGCTGTGACTCTCAGGTCCTAGGAAACCTTAGTTGCCAGCAGTGAGAGAAGGCCAAGAACCAGGCTGGATGTGAAGGATGGATCTGGTGGTTTTACACCTTCACATCCCCTTAGGGTCCAGGTCCTAAAAGGTAAAGCTCTCTTTCTGCTCACTTTCAGCTCGAAACCATCTGAAGGGTGTCTCATTGTCAGCTTTTATGGATCATATGAAAAGGGAGTCCTATCTCCATAGACCCCTGGCCATAACACTTTCCAGGCAGATAACCTTAATCCATTCTTTCTCCAGTCCAGCTCTGTCAGTTTACATGGATCAGCAGAATGGTTGTGATGGTCATGTAAACACTGCTGTGGTTAACCACAGTGTACTGATCTCCCCTGGTCATCCAGCTGGGTTCTGAGAGGGTTGGTAATTCCTGGAGTTAACGTGGTTGTGGTGCCTCAGAGATGTGGTGCAGGCTTTGATGATACAGATCTGATCAACATCCATATGCACCTGAGATGCCTGCTGGTTGCTTGTGCAAAGGTCAGGTGTCTTTCCTGCTCTCCCAACAGATTTTCAATGGAGTGAGCTGCTAGCTTTTATTCTTTCTCATAATTTCATGAGGCAGAATTCCCCCTCCCCGAGGCAAGCAGTCAGCCTGCCACTAGCTATTCACTTGAAAATTATGATGTAGCTTGAAATAAAACACAGCCATGGACTGAACTCACTAACCCTTAGTCCAAAGGTATTAAGGCTGCTGGTTGATAGAGACAATATCTAGTTCTTGGAAAATGTTTTGCTTCTAGCACCCTGGATGATTAGGAAGAGAGGACGAGGCGAAAAAGATAAAGATTCCGTATTTGCTGTGGAAATGGCAAGTGCAATTAGAGTTGCCAACTGAGTTGTGATCAAAATTCTGATTAATTACTTACTGCTATTTCACAGAGAAGAAATTAGTGCGTATCTAATTGGCGTTACTGAAATGTATTCTGTGCCTCGCTTGCATAAATTAAATGTACAGAACAAATCTACTGCGTGTTTATGAGAGAGACAGAGGGAGCAAAAGAGAATGCATGATAGTGGTCAAGGTCTTTAGGTGATACAAATCAGGAGTGCTCTGACAAAGTGGTGAAGCTTGACCCCTAGCATGCCAAAAGAGGTGCTTTGATTTGGGTGTTTACAGAGGGTCTGTGCTATATAAAAAATGAAGGTCAAACTAGAGGATCACAGCAGCCTTTCTTCTAGCCTTATCAAATCTCACTCTATCAAAACCAGTCACAGCAGTATCAAATCCTATTTTCAGCTCATGGCATCAACTCCCACCATACCATCAGAGACTTCTTATCGTGTGATTCTTGTTTGCGTATTTATTTCAATTTCAGCTCTGCACACGCTCTAGGCACACACACAATAATGGCAATTACACATTGTACAAAGCACATCAATAACTTTAGTATGAAAGAGAAGGAAAATGCAGAGCAACGGTTCCACTGCTTTAATCAGCAGGACCACATTATGTCAATGAAGCAGGGACATGGAGGACTGATTAGATAAATTCCCTCTTGCAGTTCCAGCACTCAAATGCCCACCATGTTCTGAAAATGAAATGCATGCATTAAAAATGTATCTGCATTTATTTTCCCTCTGGTGTCTTCTTGGTTTTTCTAACAAACAGATTCTTATGGAAAATAAAAAAAAAAAGCAAAAAAAAAGCATCCTTCAATGGGAGCTTTGGCAGAGCGCTGGCTCTCTAGAGAAGTCAACCCTTGGAGGAGTG
The DNA here is from genome assembly GCA_038090715.1 of Florisuga fusca. Lineage (NCBI taxonomy): Eukaryota > Metazoa > Chordata > Aves > Apodiformes > Trochilidae > Florisuga > Florisuga fusca. Next base: position 14,511,317 of record JAAWXA010000011.1, read on the forward strand.
GGGTGTTGATGTCAGTGGGTATTAGTTGAGCCTCCTCCTTCTCCCCACTGCCTAAGCAGAAATGGGAGAAAGATTGCAGAAGTGGAGATTTTGCTAATCTGTGGGATTTATTGTTGCCTTGAAAGAGATCATTTTCACATCACAAAATCACAGAATGGTTTGGGTTGAAAGGGACTTTAAAGATAATCTAGTTCCAACCTCCTTGCCGGGGGCAGGGACACCTCCCACTGTATAAGGTTTTTGTTTTTTCTTTTCCTGAGCAGTGGTCTAATTCTGATGCATGTTGTAGGTGTAGCTGTACATAATCTGAAAGGTCACTCCAATACCCCCCAAAACTGCAATGGAATCAAGAAGCTATATTAATAATCCTGCAGCTCCTTCCTTTTCACCTATACTCATTACAATGGCATGGAAGGATATGTCCTAACTATAAACTATTATTTTTTCTTCCTTATTCTTTTCATAATGAACTCATGTCCCATGTCTTGAACAAACATTTCACTTGAGTCTGAAAGGGCACAGCCATCACCAGTCAGCTGTAATGTTTTTTCTTTTCCTCTCTTCCTATCTTGGCCTCTCTTATCTCCATGATCGTCTTTTCTCTGCCACTCTCTCCCTCCAGACAGCTTTATTAAATTCACATCTCTACTTCTGAGGCCTCTGTGTCTGAGCCCCCATTCCATGTGAGATGTTGAGAGCAAAAGAACAAAAAAAAAAAGGTCAAGATTCCCTTATGTCCTCCTCTGCTTACTGTCCTTAGCAGCTCAGGAATCCTTTCCAGAGCACATCATCCTGGCTCAGGTTCCTGACTGCAGAACTGCCAGAATTATTAACCCTATTTAGTGCTTTTTGGAAATGTAATTTTCAAGAAAATGTAAATTCATTTTTGACAATCAACAACATGTGCTTGATACAATGTACCATCCTTTGGGGTAGGACTTGGGTTGGAAAGCGACATCTCTGCTTGAAGTTCTTCCCCAGGGAAATTCTACATAAACAGAGTTCTAGAGTATGCCAGAGTATGGTTTTCTTGGCAATTGGTTACAGCTCAACTGTCTTGAGAAGGCAATGCAAATTTAGCAATGGGTTGGACCAATTTTTCTACCTGCTGGATTAGTCTCAGGTCTCAGTGTACTCTAACTCTGGAATGAGCCTTTCCAGTGCACTCCAGTCCCTGTTCTGTTGTAACAAGCAACTGGACAAGTGGAAATGGTCTCAAGTTGCATCAGTGGAGGTTTAGATTGGATATCAGAAGAAATCTCTTCTCTAAAAGGACTATTAAAAACCAGAACAGTCTGCCCAGGGAGTAGACTGAATCACCATCCCCGTGGATGTTTAAAAGACATGTAGATGTTGTGCTTAGTAGTATGGTTTAGCACTGAATTTGGTTAGTTCTGGACTTAGGTTAATGCTTGGACTCAGTGATCTTAAAGGTCTTCTCCAGCCAGAACAGTTCTGTGATTTCCATACTAATGGAATACAAAAACAACCCACAAAGCTTCAGCTTTATGTCCCTATGATTGCCAGGTGAGGATGTGACAAATGCTAGATGGGCTCATTGTAAGCTCTTCAAACTGGTTTGGTTCTTCCTAGTACTCTGGGAGATGGAAGATGCTCTCTGAAGGTCCAAACCAGCAGAAAGCCCCAAGCAGAATTCCTTCTGGGAGTCTGCCAGCTAAGCATCCTTCAGATACCATCAGGATGCTTGTGCTAAGCATCCTTTGGGAATCTTCCATTTCTCTGCCTATCTTTACTCTGTCAGTGCTCTCTTCCCACCAGTGTTAGAGTGCTAAAAAGTCTCAGAGAAACAAAATACACTTAATGGCAGCTGTCTGGTTTCCTGCACCCAGCTAGTGTCTTCCTACATAATAGCTTTGGATCAAAGTGTGGTACCACTTGACCAGTCATATGCCTAACCACATATTCAGGGCAATGATAAATAAATGCACAGGACTCCAACACAAAGACTCTTAAAAATGTTACTGACTGTCATATTTTAGGGCTTTTTTTTTTTTTTTTTTTTTTTTTTTTTTTTCCTTTCATTTTCACAACAATCAGGAGGATGAAACCATTGTCCCGTGTAGGAATGCAGCTTTTTGACTTTATTCTCAGATAGGGTCAAAACATCAGCTGTTTTATATTGGCCTAAGCATCAAGCTGTCATCAAATAGACCACCTGAGGAAGTGGCCTGCTGGGAATGCATTTTAACCATCCGAACAGAGACATCCAAACCTTTGCAAGCTCAACCACCAGAAATTGCAAGAAAAAGCAGAGAACAAATAGGCTTTGGTTTTCATCCTTGCAAGCACCATGTAATGGGCTGTTACTTCTCTTTTCTGTTTCCCATTGCAGGCTGGGATGTTTTCAGACTAAACAAATCCCTGTAACCTGAATCCCAGCCATCATTTATGGAAGTACCCCATGCAGCATGGTTAATAAATAAAAAGTTAATAAAAATAAAAAGACAACCTTTCTAGTATTAACAAAAGACTCTTCAAAGATATTCTTTTGCTCTGGGCTTTTACAATAATAAACTGAAAAAATACATTAGAGAGCAGACTCCTTTCTAGGCACTTCATATTTCATTTTGCCTCTCACTTGTCTATTTATTTTCACGTCTTTCCTGATTACTTCTCAACTGTAGAAAGACAACATTGGGTACAATGAGTTTTAAATATACTCCCTGGCCAAAATAACTCCAAGGGCAGTCTGAAATTTCAAATATCTCCTTAGTAAATGTGGAATAAAAAGCAAAGGGAGTGATGCCTGCTAGTTAGAGCAGGATAGTCAGGGCTGGGTGGGGGTTTGCAGTGCTCCACCAATTAAGTTATTAATTTTCTCCATGGCCACCACATCACACAACCAGGAGCAGTGTGACTCTGAATTCATTCCTGTTTACATGAGGATGATGAACAGTATCTGATAAAGCATAAGAGATGCTCCAGCTCTAAACTTCCTCTGTTGGAGCTGTCCAGAGGGCTTTGGTAGGACAAAGAACAGTCCTTGGTTGGCCTAAAACACCCAAGTACAACAACTGCTTGCAAAAGTAAGCCTCAAAGCTTCTTCAAACCATTTTCCATGTGTATGAATTTAGGTATGAGAGTTTCATTAGGATCACAGATCTTCTTCAAGTCATTTTCAACCCTGCTAAATTCTCTGGATATACTCTAAGCTGGGAGTTCTGTCCTAGTAAACATATAAAAGCCTAAAAGGTTGATGTACTATGATTTGCAACAAAGCTTTCAGAAACCCGATCTAACTTTATAGTTAGCCTTGCTTCGAGCAAGAGGTTGAAATTAATGACATCCAGAAATCTCTTCTTAACCACTTTTTCTCTAAGATTCCATGTAGGCATGGTGTTTTAGGACTAGGCCTACAGACACATTTGATTTTCTCCTAAGTGGTGTTTGAAACCAGTCTCCTTCAATCTCTGAACCTGTGTTGGTTCCAGAAGTCAGAAATTACTTTTACAGCCTCTTGTTGTTTCTGCTCAGATGTCTCTTTTGCAATAAATTCTCTGTTTCTATGATTTCCAAGGTATTTTGGGCAGTGGCAGCTCCATTTCCTAGGTGAGCTGCACTGCTCAGGAGCAGAGAGAGATGTGATCTGCAGGGTGACTGTGAACCAGGCTACCAGTGCTACTATGGAGTGGGAATATTTGGATCCAGGGGCTTTGCCGTTATAGTTACAAAAGCAAAATGCAAAGTTTGCTAGTTTTCAGGTTCTTCCCCCCTCAAATGTTTTTCAGAGTAGGAACACCCATTGCCTTAGCTGTTCTGCAAGCCCCATTAGCCACATCATCAGGAGTTGGGATTATTTCACCTAACTTCATCTGTCCAAATACAGGCCTTCAGTCCAAACTATCAGTCTAGCTTTCCTATATAGCCAGTAGAGATGGCTATCTCCAGAAGAGATGCAATCCATCTAAGGGAAAGCAGGAATGAATGACCCTCTAAAAGTCTCTCCTCTTTCTCTCTAATGATTATTGTCCAGATGAATGGCTTAGACTAGACAATTAGCTTAGACTAAATGCTTAACATTTAGGCAGCTAAAATTAATGTGATGAATCTCATTCTATGTGCTCAGATAATGACTCTAGCCTTTGTATCTCAAATTTTAGCTCTTCAATATGTTTTCATAGGTGTTCAACTTCTGCATGACGCTTTCAGATTAATTTTGAGTTATAGGCTTTGAAATACTTTCCTCTCATTACTGTTCATTGTCATAAATATGTCATGACATAATATAGCTGTCTGTACCTGTAAGGAAATCCTTCTGCTTTAAGATTCAACTCCATAGCCCATACAGGACTAATATTGCTGAAAATCATCCTAATAATGTCACAGGGACTCTTGTGCTTACGAACCTTTCTGGCATGAGCACAGGCTTCCAGGCTTCAGCCAAGGCAGGTACAAAGAAGATTGTAATTTTTTAATAACTTACCTGTGCAAAGAGAGAGAGAGAAGGAAAGGAAAGGAAAGGAAAGGAAAGGAAAGGAAAGGAAAGGAAAGGAAAGGAAAGGAAAGGAAAGGAAAGGAAAGGCGAAAACAATTTCAGGGCACATGTTGAGTTCTGTTCCATCTTCTCCTGTGTCTATGTCTTATAAAAATAATTGCCATTTTTAAGCTTAATTCTAACCCAAATGCTTGCAAACTCTGCATGTATTTGGCATTTTTCTTCTGGCCCACTTGTAATGGAAAATTGTTCAGTCCTTTTGCAAGTTGGTTCCCAGGACCAAAGAATTGTTCTCATTGGGAAGAAATGACAATAATAACAGCAAAATCTAGTTCCCCAGATTTTTTTATTTTTAGGCAGTTAATTTTCTCCCCTAACTTTATTTTTGCAGAAGAAAATGATGATTTGTCTTCGCAGTGTCTGTCGGCCAAGGAGGGAAAGAGAAGCTGAGAACTTTCCTCTCCATAACAAAACCTGGCAGTGTTGGTCTTAATAGAGTTCAAGTTTATTTGACTAATTCTTTCACCACTTGTCAGGGAACACACTTTTATTTTCAGTAACAAACCCAGCTCTTTGCTCCCCGATTTCTCCAGTGGGTAGCACAAGCACTTGTGTTGAGCACACATTACCACTGACTGTTATGATGTTTGCTGTCAAACTCATTTATTTATGCAACTGCTGTGGAAAGGCCTGGGGCCCAGAAGCAGCTCTGAAAGATTTCAGAGCCCTGGTGTGGGGTCATGAAAGGGAAAGTGAGGGGGAGGGTGAAGCCTCCACTGGTTATGAGAAAGGAACTGACACAGGAAATGGTCACATATGGCACAGATTTATTGTGTCCGGGACTTCCCATTCAAAACTCATTATATTCACAGCTCAGAGCAGTGCTGTGGCATGGCCACATTCATTTTTAGGTCTGGCATCTGATGAAATTGCTGTCCTGCTTTTGGCTGGTGGTGAAGGTGGTAGCTTCATCATTCCTTGGCCAGAGAGGCAGTGATTGGAACCACTTCAGTAAAGGCTCTGCTGTTCTCTGGTCCTCACCTGTGTCTTGAGCCCTGGGTATCAGTGTCATCAACATGAATGTGGGTCAGGAGGAGAAAAAAAAAGCTCTCTGGGCTTTAAATACACTTCAAGGAAACCAGGATTACCTCAAGGGCAAACACAAAGGGAGAAGCTGTGATAGTGCCATGAGAAAAAAAAAAGATACCTGCAAGAACAGAGTTTTTTCAAAGGTGAAAAAATTTTAACCAAAAGGTGTTTCTTTTTGCATAGCTCTTTTAACCATCGTACCTGGGAAACAGGATTCCTCTCACACTCAGTGTTGTTTCTTTGAGTGATGGTTAATGACTACAAGAGGTTTGTGGGAATCTTTTTTCAGTAAGGGCCCCAGGTCTTATTTTTCTAGGTGATGTACCAAAAGCTATTATTCCCAGTCCTAAAATGCATATTGATATCCTTCAGGACAGCTATGGAGACCCAGATTATCTCTCCCATACTGTTCTCTAAGGTTCTACTCTATCCTATTCATTCCAGTCCTATTCCACACTTTTTATTGAACTACAGTAGGGATTAAGGTAATGACTCCTTATTCTCCTTCATTCAGGGTTGCAATTTAAAGGTATTTAATTTATCACATTTCTGGGGACTCTCTAAAAAGGTGCAGTTCAACTGAGCTGTTTAATTCTTTCTATCTCCACACACAACATAAAATAATCTTGTCATGATTCTTGTGTCCTCATATTGGATTTATTCCCTAAATAAGCATTATGGAGAACATTGTGTTGTCAGGATGTTTAAAATGACTAAAGTTGCCTAATCATTAATGATAACACAGACAAAAACCCTCCATAATTGTGTCTTTCTGATTAAGTTTAATAAAATGGTGGACAAGATGGTCAGGGTCAATAGTAGGAATGGACCCAAAGTCTATTGAGTCAAGCAATGCTCAGGAATGGGCACTGGAGCTTCTTGGTCACTCTTGCTACATCAGGGTAGCTCCAAGACCATTTTGAGCCCAAGCAACCCAGCAGTGTCCAAGACAATTCCTAGGCACTTCTAAGAAATTAGCAGAAGTCAGGAACTACTCCAGAAGGGCAGTTTGGAGGTAGTTTGGAGGGCAGTGTCTCTAACACTACATAAGGGCCAGCTGGCCTTAGGGATAAGGAACTGGCCCTGACACTGTGTATTTCATTATTTTGTATGCATGAAGTGCCACAGGAGCTCAGTTCCAGACTGTCTTCTGGGCACAGACAGCCAAGATATTTCCAGGTGTGGTCAACCATGCAGCTGGGAGCAGGACATTTGTGTTCTGTGGCACAAGAAGTAACAGCCCTGATGTGACACCAGGCCTGAATTGGGCAAGCTCAGTAAAAGGCACACCAAATTTACTGACTCACCTTCTCTGAGATAGATCAAGGTATACTCCCCTGGCTAGGCTACCCTTCTCCCCAGCTTTTTGCAGTGTTGTGAGACAGGTTTGATATTTTCTTTCAAATACAAAATGCAAAAATTTAAAAAAATACAAAATTTCGAATGCCAAAGCTGATGTCTCTGAATCCAGAGGTTTCTGATCTGTAAATCAATGAAACCTTGGGGAGCATTTTGGGTGAACATTGCTGTACATATGCCTTGTTTCTATGCTCTTTCTAGATGACTTTTTGATCACTGCTGGAGATCACCATTGCCTAGCTGGGCTTCTGGTCTTTCTTCTTAAGACCTGCTTTGTCTGTTTCTGCTTTAAGGACAAGAATTACTTATTGTTATAATTTCTGAGAACTGGAAAACTTTGTAAATATTTTGCTCATAACTTGGTAAAGAATATTATCTGAAACACACATTCCTTACCTCTTAGGCATGGGGGAACTCTGAAGAGTTGTTGCTAGTATAAAAATATATAAAAGTATGAAAGATGTAAATAATACTTGATTTCACTTGGGTAAATACCTGCAATACATGTGGCCCTATCAACACATGCAAATAGTGGATGTATCAAAAGAAGGATGGCCAGCAGATTGAGAGAGGTGATTTGGCCACTTTACTCTGCTCTGACAAGACCTCACCTGGACTATTGCATCCAGTTTTGGAGCCCTCAACATAGGAAGGACGTGGATCTGATGGATTGGGTCTAGTCGAGGGCCACAAAAATGATCAGGGGGCTGGAGCACCTCTCCTATGAAGCCAGGCTGAGGGAGCTGGGGTTGTTCAGCCTGAAGAAGAGAAAGCTCTGGGGAGACCTCATAGTGACCTTCCAGTATTTGAAGGGGCTACAGAAAGGGTGGAGAGGGACTGTGTGCAAGGGCCTAGAGTGACAGGACAAGGGGCAATGGGTTTAAATTAGAGAAGAGCAGATTTAGATCGGATGTTATGAAAAAATTCTTTACCATGAGGGTAGTGGAAAAATGGAAGAGGTTGCCCAGGGAGGTGGTTAAGGCCTCATCCCTGGAAATATTCAGGGTGAAGCTTGATGAGTCTCTGAGCAACCTGATCTAGTTGAAGGTGTCCCTGCTTACTCCAGGGGGTTTGACTAGATACCCTTAGAGGTCCTTTCCAATCCAAATTGTTCAATGATTAGACGTAAGACCAAATAATTTATGCACTACACCTGTTTTCTATGGATGTGTATGTGAAAGGGAAGACCCAGTGCAGGTCCAGTGGTGTGTAACCAGGGTGAGTTTACAATGAAGTTTATTCTTTCAGTGGGAGCACTAATAATTCTTTTTTTTTTTTTTTTTTTTTGAGTCCACCAATGTGACTGAAATCATTTCAAAGTATTTTATGGAGGAACAATAAACAAAAAGGCGTAACCCCCCGTCCCCCAGTGTGATCCTACAAGACTCATTTCATTTGAAAATGAATGAATGAAAACTATTTATAAAAGAAAGAAATAGGTCCCTAAAGCAATCACTCCATTTTTATTTACATGACCCCTTCTATACATCTATATGTGTGCATCTCTCATACATTTACATCCACAAATACCTGAGGAAGCACAGCTGCCCCCATGCATCCCTACACGTGTGTTCCCAACACACACCTTGTGAGAACTTATTTGGCATTGCATATTTGATCATTTATCCCCCAAGGGAAGGCTGGTACACTCAGCTGAGTGATATCCATAATTCAGAGGCAGTACGTTTTCTAAAAATAACAGGAGATGCCTTGTCCCAGTATCTACTGGAGCTTATGGGCTTGTTTTCACACACCTACACGAAGATTTACAAATCAGCATCTGAGGAGCCATTGCTTTCCAAAAAGTGCATAGGCATGAGGACCCTGTGCCAGGGATTAGATAGGAGAATCAGGGCCAAAATTATTTACAGGGAACATCTGAACTCAAGAAATGTAGAAAACCTTTTGTATAGCAAAAACAATGGTGCTCAGAACAATTTACCTTCACTAGATTTCTAAGGTCCTGTTACTATGCTTTTTTATTATTATTGTTATTATTATTTATTTCACATTTAAATGTCAGAAGGTCAAAAGGAACAGTTAATGTTGATAAATATTCCCCCCTCAGCAAAAATACGTGCTGGTCAGCCCAAGGCCAATGAATTGCAATTTCTAAACAGTGTCCCATTTATCTCTCCCCTCCCCCATCCTCCCCTACTTGTTTTTATATTTTAGTAACTATAATTGTAGTTAAATTCAAAATAACTGATGTACAGTTCTAGTTGAATGGAAAGAAAATTGCGGGAGATTTATTTTATTTTGATAAAAAACTGACATTACATTGTTTTTTCCTTGTCCCATGAATTGTGAAATCTATCATGAAATGGGTAAAAATTATTGGAGTAAATAGTGGTGTTAACCTGAAGGGGAAAATCATTAATGTTGATGTATTTCACTCAATTTTGAATGTAGAATTTATTTTATTTTATTTTATTTTATTTTATTTTATTTTATTTATTTGTCATTGGGGAACTAGGGAAAGGCAGGAGACTTGCAAAGGACTCTGTGTGCCTTTAAGTCAAAACATTTATTTTAAAAACACTCTTCCCTCCTCCCCTCCTGCTCCATTTTTCTAAATAAAGGATATGAGATGTTGTTGTCTGTGGGGGTTTTTTTCCTAAGCAAAGAGGACCCCCTCGGCGCATTTTTCTTTTCAAATGTGAAATGAGGTGGAAAATCCTCATTTCACGACAGGAAGGACAAATATTGACACAAAGTTAATATTTGTCAGGAGCCCTAGAAGCAACCTGAGTTCTAAATTCTCATATATATATATTTATTTTTATTTGTGTGTGTGTGTGTGTGCATGTATATAATTAGATAATAAACTTGACTTTAGGATAGGAGAATCTGCAGAAAGCAAAGTCTGCTCTCTGAGGATGAGGCAATGGCTAGAGAGGATGGACATACACACTTTCCACTTATTATTTCTCTCTTTTTAGTGCACTGAGTGGGACACACACGTGGCACAGACTGGTGTCCCTGCAAGCACCCAAAAAACCACATCCTCTTCTTCTTCTCAGGATATACAAAGCTCCTGGTGTGACGTTCAGCCTCACCCATGGACACACTGCTACAGCTATGAACATCATCTCCATCTTCCTGACTCATTTATAGGGTCTCTGGTCAACGCACACTTACCAGCTGTCTCTTTTTTTTTTTTTTTTACTTCATTTTTTCCTCCTTGTTATTTTTCTCCCTCACACACACCTGTGTGTGCAAACCCCTCCCACTCAGATATAACCTGTTTAATCAAATTTCCCCCATCACAGGGGGGTGCTTCTGGAATTTATCACTGTTATTGTTCGCCGCCAACGTAAATAGCACATGTCAGCTCAATATTCAGTGGTCACTCAGTATTTATTAAGTCCTGTCCACTCTGGCCTTTTTTAGAGGAAAGCCCCAGGGCAGATTAGCTGCTGGCCTTGACATGCTGCCTCACTTATCTATTTGCATTGATTATGAGAGTCGGCTGTGGCTGGGACTCACTTTTTTCCTTCTCCTCTCAGACCCCTCTTACAAGCACCCCTGCTTGGATTTTCATGAGGAAATAATCAGATTAGGGCTTCAGCAGCGAGTTCATATGGAGTTCTCTTTCTCCGATGTGCTACTAACTGAATAAACGTGTTTTGTGGTAAATTGCAAATGACATTATGATTACTAAGGCCAGCATGGGTTTCATTTAAAAGTGATCGAAATTGCAGGCTGCAGAAATTGTGAGTGGCAGATAAAGCCATTTGGAAGGGGACAAACAACCATGCGTGTGCATGCATGGGTGTGTGTGCAGGAGACCAAGCAAAACCCCTTTGCGAGGCAGGCAAAGCAAAGGAAAGTCCTGGAAAATCACAAAATATCATTATATCTTGTTGAGACAAGAGAAATATCACTGGGACTGGGGGAGACATGGGATTTTCCAGGAGAGCAGAGGATAAAATCCATCAGCTTTTGTGAGCTGGCTGCCTGCTCCAGGGTGCATCCTCCCAGTGCTCCAGGACAATGCCCAATGTCTCTGCGTGCTGTGCTTCCACTTCTGCTGCTGGATGGAGTTGCTGCTCCTTATCACTTCACCGCCCAGAACAGAGCAAGAGAAAAAAATACTTCCACTGATAAAGGAAAAAAAACAAAAAGGCAAGAAGAAAATTAAAAAAAAATTGTAAGCTGCTATCTAATAATAGGGGCTTTTGCACACATCCTACCCGACTTGGACCTCCTCCCTGAACAAAGCTTGACATTTATGTAATTTCATTTCTTGCCTTGGTGATGTGCAGAGTGAGAGCTCATTCTGGGAAGCACTCACAGACCATTCTCTGTCCATGAGGAATCCCCTTGAAATAAATCATAGGTAACTGTCGACAGGATCCAGGCAAAGCTGGAATTGTGAGCAGACTGGAGCTGTAAGCAGGCTGATTTCCCACACTTCGTGTCTTTTCCAGTAGTCTGGTGTTTTCTTCTAGAAGCAAATTTCACACTTGTAACATTTCCTTGGTAAGGGGAATGCCCTTTCATTCCTCCAAAAGTTTACATCTCCCAAGGCTGTTGCTGTCCCTTTATTTTATCATGAGCACCAGACACTACTGATCTACAGGCACCTCCCCAAAGATGCTGAATGAGGAGCACAGAGTTATCAGTGCTTTGCCTAACATGTTTGTGAGCACAGCTTACTAGGGATGGAGCAGGCTGGGGAGGGATGGAGGATTAGAGCTGGCTACAGCAGCAAATTCCTCCTTTGATTTCATTTTGAAGAGAGGAAGGAAAAACAGAAACAAGCATCTTTTCCTATGGTGCTCCAGGCAGAAATATTTATGGTTTTGGTGCCTGTATCTGAACTCATTTACTTTTATTCTCTCTTTATAATCAGTGACGATCTCATTATTACAGCCTGAGGCACAATTTCTCTAATCTTAAAGCAGAGACCTGTATTTGGTCAGATGGAGCAGAACTCAGAAGATTGTATGGATTACTTCTCTTCTGTACAGATTCTTCCATAGAAAGATTCTCTTGACTTGCTCCACTGACACTTGGAATAGGATTTGGAGGCAAACTCTTGACATGCATGGAAGTGTCTTAACTCCTGTTATATTCAGAGAAAGAATAACTAAAGTGCTATATAAAGTGTCTTTTGCAGTTCTGTGGGCCGTGTGTGACATCTACAGATGTTATAGCTACCCAAGAGAAGTCCAAGTGACCTTATGTACTTGTGTTTAAGTGACAGGTTCCTATCTCTCGTCAGTAAAATCAGAGGATATTTATGATTCCGTTATTTTATTCTGCTATGATGCTATATTAAAAGGGAACTCCAGATGACAGAGGTATTTTAGAGTGAACTGCATTGCTTTGTAAACTGCTATGTCTGTGCTGATGGCTGGGGAACTGGGAGTGTTTCAGTTACCAAAAATGAATGTCTAGTGTAATTTCAGGTGCTGTGGGGTGTCTCACCAGCCCTCCAGATGCCACCCAAGAAGGGCATGATACTTCTGTGGTCTCTGTGTCACATCTGTCAGTCTGAACAGATGTCTCAGATACCTCAGGGCTTCCCATGCCTGCTGGTGGGCAAATTATTTAAACTCCAGATCTCCACTGACTGCTCTGGGAGCTTAGACATTTAGAGCATGTGTAAGGGTCTCCACTATTTGTAGGCATCTGAATCTGGTACATTCTTCTATCTCTAAAACTCGGTGAGGTGGTTCATCTTTGAAGCAGATTAAAAATGTTCTGGTCCTTCCTAGGTGTTCTCTTTGGTGCACAATCCTTGTGAGTGGGATGGGACTGTATAATAAAATTATCTTTCCAAAGAACTGGTCAGGTCCTCATTTGGTAGTCTGCTACAGGCTTATAATCAGGAGAATGTAGAAGACCTGGAGACATAGGGGTGAAAGTGCTTGGTCAAACCAAGGGTCTGTCTAGTGTGCTGTTATCATGGCAGCATGATAACCCCAGCAAAAAACTAAGCACCATGCAGCTACTGACACACTCCCCTCTGAAGAGGGAGAGAATCAGAGGGGTAAAAGTGGGAAAACTTGTGAGATGAGATAAAGGAAGTTTTATCAGTAAAGCAAAAGCTGCACAGACAAGCAAAGCAAAACAGGGAATTTATTCAACATCAGCTGCTCAGCCATCTCCAGGAAGGCAGGGATCCATCACACATCACAGTTATTTGGGAAGACAAATGCCATTTCTCTGAATGTCCCCCTCTTTCTTCTTCCCCCAGCTTTAAATACTGAACCTGATGATATATGGTATGAAATATCCCTTTAGTCATCTGGGATTGTCTGTCCCCTTCCACCTTCTCAAGCACCACCAGCCTGTTTGCTGGTGGGGTGGGATGAGAAGCAGAAATGACCTTGAGTCTGTGTAAGCTCAACAGTAATGAAAACACCTGTGTCCTGAAGACTGTTTTCAGCACAAATCCAAAAGATAGCCCCATAGAAGCTACTGTGAAGACAATTAGCCCTCTCCCAGTTAAAATCAGCACAGCCTGGTCTTTCCTTAGTGGTCATAATTTGCTAAGTAGAAAGGACAGGGAAGTGTGTATGGTGTTTCTATATCATTCCTTACCAGTCTTCAACCATTCAGCCACTGAGGCAGATATGGTTTTTACCTGTTTAGGGTCCAGACTTCTCTTCAAACAGTGTAAAATATTAGCACCAAGAAAAGTGACTTTGAGCCCTGAATGGGAAAATAAGGAAGTATACCACAAACTGTTGAGATAATGTCTAAAACTGTTTTTTTCTCTATATCCCTCTATTGCCTTTCAGGAATTTACAGAGATGACAACAAGTGTACCTTCAAGCCCTCAGTACAAGGCTATTTCTGCAAACAGGCAGATCATGCACTTGTCATCCTAGAAAACATGGACCCCAGCCTGGTTGACCAGAGGCTTTTTCCAGTGGCAGCAGTGACTGGCAGCTTTATGGACACCTTCAGTGATGTGACTTCTTATGCACCCTGTTATCCTGCAGAGCATCGTTCTACTTTCTCTGCTGTGTTGCCATCCACCAAACTCACTACAGTTTGCTTCCCAGACCTATCACCTCTGGCTTTCAGACTCTCCCTCCTCAGTGGCCAAAATGCAACCACACTGCCCCTTGCTATATTCTACAGTGAACCCCTCAGCCTTCGTGTTTTCATCCAAGGGAAATATGTGTCTCCAACCCCATCTTCTTTCTCACTGAATGGAAAAGCAGGAGCCAATTATTTTAGCTTTGAAGACAATCTCCTCTATGTTCTTCTGCATGAGAAGGAACCTGTGGAAATACTTGCTGGCCTTTCCCTTCTTGTGGCTTTCACTGTAACTGAGGCTGCTGAGGAAGAGAGTGAGGCAAATTTAATACATCAATTAGCTGATTTCTTGAAGGTTGGTCATGACCAAGTCAGAGTAGTCCATCACGTGATGGGAGGTGAAAGCATGCTGAAGGTGATCTCAGCCAATGCTAACAAAAAGAAATACCACTGCCCTACCATGGCATTTTGCAGTGACTTTCATAGCAGGTCTGGCTTACAGAAAATGAGGAGAGGATCAGTGAGCACTCAAACTCTGCAATCATCTGATGTGGCTAGGCCATCAAGGGTGCTCATCATTGAACTGGGTGACCCCCCAGGCCATCCAAGAAGTGAGTTGACAAGTGACAGCTTAACGAGTTTGGCCAGAACAATTATCAACACTCATCAGGCTGGAGACCTTCAGAGAGGTCTTGGCTTGCAGTTTGATACCTTAATGGTGACCCAGCCTGCCTTACTCTTTCCAGAAGAAGCCAAGCATGGGTAAGTATCATTATCAGCAGGTACTGATTTAAGTGTTGTGAAGCAATTTAAACACTTGATCTGCTTATTAAGAATTAGGGAGTAAGTTCTCAATTGACAAAAATATGATTAATCATGCTGAAACACATTATAAAACTTCCATGAAAAAGCTGGTAGCAATTAACTGGACACCTGAGTGTGAATTACTGAATTATACTGTTAGTGCTCATGAATCTCCGCAGTGCCAAGATGTCTCTGATGCTTTAAAGCAAGAACAAAGTTCCTGGAAGTTTGTCTTGAAACTGTGATGTTTTGGATAAAGTCAATGTTTCTAGAGAAATTCAGATTACAATGACATTTAAATTTTTAACCATTAAATGCTTATAAAATGATTTAGCACCTGAGATGTGTTATGGAAGACAGATTGTTGCCTTAATTAACCTGCAGGTCTAACCTTTGATTTCTATACTTTTAAAATATAAGGCAAGAAGGGAATGTTTAGTCTTATACTTCAGTCTCCTGCATGACACATTCCACTGCTGCTCACTTTGATACGTCAACATTGACCTTATTTTTTTGGCTAAAATTCTGGAAAACCATCTGGTCTTGAAGATAGAAGATCTGAACATATCCAATACCACCTGAATGTGTGCTTAAGTCTTGGATGCCACCCCTGGTTTTGCTGTCAGAAGTACTTGCCTACTTTTTCTTGTCATCCTCTCTCTTCAGCTTCCCATGAGAGTCTCTTTTTCTTTCCTTCACTGTTACATCAGTGAAATTCTGGGCATTGACCCTTCCTTCTCCAGATACCTCCATAGTAATCAAATCACTTATCTGTTTTCTTTTTAATAAATTGAAAGTTTTGAGTCCTCGTGAGTGTTTCTTTCTTCTCTGCCTGTTTTCTAAATCCTTTTTGAAGTATGCATGTCTGAAAAGCCAAAAGCTTTCCTTCACATCTGTGCCACACCCAAAAGTGGTATTAAATCCCATTTTCTATTGGCAGAACTCAATGATCCCATTATCCCATTTTTGCACGGCAGCAGCAGAGCTCATGTTCATCTCTCTGTTCTTCATATTCTCTAATTCCTTTTCAGTCCTCTCCTTCCAGGATCCAATCCACTCAGTTTATTTTCCTAGATCCAAGACATGACATGATCTAGGCACCCATGTTTGACTGCTCTTTCCATCATTTATCATCCCACCATCCCTGCTGTGCATTTTATCTTTATATTTGTTTCTTGATGTATATACATCAACTGATACATATATGCTGATTTTGACAGAAGAACACAGGAAAACACTTTATTTTGTAATGATTTACCAATGGGACCTCCCTTTTGGGCTCTGTCAGTCACCTAATTCTTGCTCAGTTATGTACATGCTAATTTTTTATTAAAATTCTGTATTAAGGCTCAGTTTGCAAAGGTCATTTTTTCTCTTTTCTCTATATCCAGAAACAACCCTTTCAGTCTCTCCTTCCTCTGTCCCTGTCCTGCTCTTTTCAGCTTCTTGCAACCACTGTTTGCACAGCCCAGATGGCAGCCCTTATCTGCAGAGAAGGATGTGAGGAGCAAAACTTGGAAGGGAGCAGACAGCAGTGTTTCAGCCTTAGATCCTGAATCTGTATTAAAAGCACATGGGAAACATGAAAAAAGGTAATATCCCATCTGCTTTTAATAGGGGACGTGGGATTTGACGTTTGGCAACCTTATTGTGTCCTCTCTTGATATTGCACAATGTGGTGTGTTTTTTTTTGATGTTGTGCACTACTGAGCCTTACCCAAGGATAAGCATATTCCATCTATGCAAGAAAGTAATTGGATTTGTCTAGACACTTTCTTTCTGTAATTAATACCATATCCCCTAACATTTGCCACTGACCCTTGTACCATCCTGGTGTCTGTTGGCTGCTACTGATACAAACTATTATTCCCACACTGAACTTTTCTACTTGGCACTCCGTGGCTTACTGTAGTGAAGCATCTAGGTAAGAAGACTGGTCTGTGACCATAGGAATCTCTCTTTTGTTTGGATTTGTTTTGTTTTGTTGGATTTTTGGTGTGGATTTGTTGGTTCTATTAGGAAGAGTGGGAAATTAATTTTTGCAAGATAAAATCTTAATCCAGGACCAAACCCCGAAGGCATACAATATTTTTTTTATCAGCAGAAATAACATCACTAAGGTCAGTGGGGGCATTTGTGTTACGATGTAGGAAACTGCAAAATGGGACAGCAGAAAAAAGAATGTTGTAGGAAGTTTTGTGGGCTTTGATAGGAAATGTTATCCTGTCATTATGACACCTCAAGACATGCCATAGGCTACAGAGTGTGATCCTCATTATTTCTGTCCATTAATGATGATCAGAACAAGAGGAGCAACAAGAGCTACACTGCTGGGAAAAAAAAAAAGAAAAAAAAGAAAGAAAGAAAAAAAAAGAAATTCTAGGTTTTTAGAGTAAGTTCACCAGAAAGCCATTAAATACCTTTAGGTTCCTCAATTCATTCAGGTGACATCATGGCAGGGAAGAGGACATCACCTAAATGATGGGGCTCCCCTTTTCTCTGTGCCACTGAGGAAACCTCGTGGTTGCCTTTTTTAGGGCATAAATGGCATCTTGTCCATGCTGGGGACTGATCTCCCAGCTGAGATTTGTCTTCCCAGCTGTGCATGGGCTTTGAAACCAGTCCAAGAAGAAAGCATCAGGAGAGGTCCCTGGGAAGGCAGCTGTTTTGTGATAAGGAGAAGAGCAGTGTCAGCTCGAAGCCAGAGATTCAACATGTCAGTAGAAGACCTGGGGCATATATTCAGGAGAATACTGACATCCCCAGCTCATAGGACCAGCTCAGAGCTCATCCACCCCTGGCTGCTTGGGCTGATCTCCAGTGTTATTTATTGCTCCCCATCAGTCATTGCTTTTCTGGAATTACTCATGGCTGACATTTCTGATGCAATAAGACCATAGATAACTTGTAAAATGAAATCAGGGTTTTCCTGTTGGGACCTGTAGTATCCCCCCTGTCTATCTGTCTCTCTTTAGGCAGCGCTTGCTAGCATGAGGAAGGATAATGGGGCTGGCAGTACAAGCTGGCCTAATTGTTCCCATGTATTTTTCTGTGGAAGAAAAATATTTTCACCCCTGACTCATGAAAAATCCAATCAGCCTATCAAGGCAGTCACAGAACCTGCACTCCTGCTGGGCCAGCCCCCCTGTGATTTTAGACTGATGACTTCTCTTGCATCAAAACCACAATGAGACCTTTGAGCAGCAGAGGCTGAGCATTCATCTTCTCAGCCCAGGTCAGTGAGGATGAGGAGAGCCTTGAAAACCTTTCCATGGCCAGGTGGCAAGGCAGGAAGTCTGTGCATCAGCCTTTAGAAAAATGACTTGCCTGTTATGACTTGAAATGCTTTTTTACGTGATTTTAAGTCAACTCCTTTGTTAGGGTCATTTCCAGCACGGCTCATTGGCTTGTCAAGGAAAGATGGAGGTGCCATGGTCTTGCACAGCTGGAGAATCAGAGAGATGAATATCACATGGCTTTATCTTCCTGTCAATGTCTGCATTAATACATACTGCAATGTACTTACAGATAAACTCTCTTCAAAGAGACTTGCAAAGTTTGTTTGATATCGATTAAATATAAAAGAACAAGACGGCGCAACAGCAAATATATTGTATACGTTTGTGCAGGTGCCTTTTGTATAAAATGAGGAATATAAAGCAGGACAGTCATCCAGAAGCCATTTAGTCCATATCCCCACACTACCACAGGGTGTTTTCCTCATTCTTGATGGGTCTTTAACTTGCCACAGACTGAAATTTGCTTTCCTTATAAAGAGTTAGGTTTGAGATAGTGTGTGAAAAAATGTGTGTGCAGGAAAATAATGGTGGTTTAGACTCACAGCAAGCAAAAAACAAAGAAAAGTGACACAGATCATCAAAGGGCTGTTCATTCAGAGAGCAATATCCCTGCAGAGGACTAAGTGATAAATTAGTACTAATTCATTGTGTCACACAGTGTTTTATTGTGCCCTTCTAAAAAAAATCTCTCTTCAAATTTCTTGTAGTTCCCTTCTGGTACTGGCATCTTTCTGTACTCAAGATGGTGGCAATGGAGATTTGTAGTGGAAAAGAATTGGATTGAAGTCATTCTAGGTCCTAGGTCTGCTATTTTAGCTTTTTTATTATTTATTTATTTATTTATTTAATTCAGAGAACGGAAACTGAGGAGATATTATATATTCCCATCTATGGTCAGATAGGAAATGTTTAGGAAGTGTTCCAAATAAGCACAGAGTATACCTTGAAGAGCAGATATAGGGACCATTTTTGCAGGTCAAAGGGGGTGCCACAATATAGGAATTGTAATTGCTAATTACAGTGATGTCTGTTCCTAAGACTGTGTCTGTCTTTGAGGGGGAAAAAAACCCCAAACTACTCAAAATGTTCTGTCCCTTTGTATATTATTACTGTGTGAAGACTGTATTTCCCTTACAAATTTTCAAACCAATCTCCAGAACAGCTTCTTTGCAACAATGCAAAACCAGACAAACACATTTTTTCACCACTGTGCTCCTGGACTGGAATCCTTCTGGCAGTGTAGGGGTTAAAGGGTTTGTCACTGACTGCCAATCCCCTAAGCCACATCCTCCCCCCCCTCAACCTCATTTTTAAACTAGATTTCTGTTACTGCCTAGTGTACAAGGAGAACCTATCTAAAAATTTACCAATCCTTCTTTGAATTACAAGATTCAGGCGATTAGAAGGCCCATACCCACTGTAATCATCGGTGGAAACCACAGCTTGTCCTGGCAATGGGCTTCCAAAAATCAGCTTGTTCCTCTGCAGGAAGGGGGCAGGTAGGAGAGGAGGAAAAAGAGGGTGGGATGTTGTGGGTCTCTATGGGAGGATGGAGGGATATATTGCTATATATTCCACCCCCCAGTGTGGGTGTTTGAAACTGAGGGGTTTGTATATGAAATAGTTCAAAAGGAAAGGTATCAGCTCAAGAGGAGCTTTTCCCAATTCCCCAGTGTTTCCCAGAAGTTATGGATGCTTGGACACAGGCAGGAAAGCCAGAAGCATCCTCATCATCTTTCCCAGGCCCTGGAAAGAGATCTGTCCCCAAGGCTGGTACCCCAGCGCTGACAAACAGAACCTGCCTTGCTTGTATCCTGTATGGATCCATTTTCCCTCTTAATAATTTAAGGGACCTGCAGCAAACACAATGAATTACGTGATGTGTGCATGGCAGAGAGGATGAGCTGTGTCTCTGAGGGACTGATCCATTCCCCAGCCTGCCTTATTTACGTTCTGAGCACTGTCACCTCTATCAGCAGAGCCTGGCTGGCGTGCCATCCAAGCAAGTGATGGCCACATCACCTTCCAGGCCATCTTGACTTTGCCATCCCATCGTGCTTTTGACGGATGCCGAACCACGGGGTGGGAAAGGGAGAAAAATTCTTCCACATCCTTTTGTTAGCGAGGGCCTGGTGAGCCAAGAGTTAAATGGCTTTGGGTGCTGGGTCTTTGTGAGGGTGTGAGCACACAGATATCTATATGTGTGTGTGTGTCTGTGTATACACACACACACCTTGGTTTGGCTGCAGGACCTGGTGCCCGCAGGCCAGAGTCACATTATCATGGGGAAATTGGATAACGACAGCACAATGACAAATCCAGGTGGCTTGCAATAAGGTGCTAATCCCTTTGCTTTAATATCGGAGCAGCGTGTAATGATGTTTGGACATCACTCCAGTTTACTGACGACCCCACTGGGGCCGGCACATCTTAGAAGCCTACAACTGTCTAACAAGCCATCAGGTGACCGCCGTCGTCAAAGCAACGGAGGATGCAATCTAATCTTCCCTCCATCCCTTCCAGCTCCCAATAAGGACCAGATTAGAGAAGTGGCCCATCAAAGCTTGGTAACTCGAATCAATTAACGTTAATTCGCACAATGCTATGATGTATTGTGATCACTTTCATTTCGGAGAAGGGGGAAGAAATTGCTATAATTCACCTAAAATGAGGTTGTCTATGGTGCTGAGGTATTAATTGGGTGTCCATATTAAATGGAAAAGGAGCAGGGTAGTGAAGGAAAAGTGGATGAGTGACTCTCTTGGCTGCTATTGACCTATCAGAAGAAGACAGTGCCCTTTTCCTTTGCTTTTATCTATTACAGTTTTCCCTATTGCGTGTCAAGTTGATGTATTATAAAAAATTCATTTGGTGACCTTTCACCTCCCTAGCAGATTAAACAATTTCACTGGGATGGCATCATTAACAGGGCCTCGCATTTAATGATGATTTCTCTAAAAGGCCACGGAGATTCGATTTTAAGCTAACAGATTTATTGCACTATTATAACATATCGTAAAAAACTGTACCACCTACGGTCTGGTTTTAGGATAGAAACTGTTTAAGAGTTTATGTGGAGCTTAAAGTGGTATTACCTTGGGATACACAGCAGTAGGGAGGCTCTGACCTCCAGTGGGATGCTGTTTATGTTTAATAAAAGGCATTCCTCCCACAGCAAACTTTGGGAGTGGGTTATGGGGTTGGCCTGGCTTAGCTCCTTGCCACTAGTCAAAGGCTTTGTAAACAGGGCTATCACCTACAGCAATTAATGGAGGTCACTAATGAATTTAGAGGATGTTCCTCTCTTATCTGAATCCTCTGCTCTGTTCCTCTCCTTCTAAAGGCTCCTGGTGATCCCCCCTCACCCATAAGTAGACCCATTAAGTCCTTCCAGTCTCTCTGTTTTAATCTTTTCAAGGTGTCTTGTCACTCTAAACCACAGGAATCTGGATTCCACCAGCTGCATCCAGCAGGCAGCTGCTTGCCTTCAGCTCTTGGTGCCACTGAGACTGAAAATGTGAAACAAAGGTTGGCTGAGCAAGGATGAGATGTGGCTATGTGTTCCTGGGCTGCTGGGTTCACATTCTGTGAGTGGATATACTGATTTGAAAAACAGGGGGGGGGAAATGTCCCAAAATCTAGCCTGAGAACCATTTGAAGCTGGGAGAGTGTCTAGCAAGCAGAGAAATAAAGAGGTGATGATGGCAACACCCCAAAAAACTCAGCAGAATCTGGTCAGAAAGACTGCATATTTTAATTAAGACATAATCCAAGACAATTTGTATTGGACCACTTCTTCAGAGGTTTTTTCAGTCTAACCTATTTATTTGATGCTTTGAACAGCCACAAAATATCCACCTTCTAACCAAAGTGTCTTTGTTTTATGAAAGGTAACCCTCAAAATTATTAAATAAACAAGCATACCCTTCATGTCCAGCCTTGCCCACAGGAGGTAATTTGGATACTTGTTTCTTACCTCAATCTATTGTTAGATCTCCTTTTGGTAGCTCTCTGCCATCATTTTATCTGGCCTCCAGCTTTGTGGACACATGGCTTCATTCAAAGCTCTGTGCTGAGTCTATCTGGAATATCCATTCAGGTAGCCAAATTTTTGAATTTTGGTCTTAATATCTCAGTCTACATGAAAGAAGGGAGACACCATTAATGTCTGACACCATGAGTCCTCCTCAGTCCATTAGTTTAGTCCTTATATTTATTGCTCTTCTGTTGGCAAGGAAAGCTGCAACCTGCTTTCCACTGTAGCTTTGATTTCTCTCTATACCATGGTAAAACACTGGGATCTGTGGAACCAGAGGTCATCCTTTGGATAGTTTCTTTTTCTTAAAGGAGGAATGACCTCAGCCCCCTCACTATCTTCTGGATGCTTGTCTCTCTCTTTCCCTCTCTCTACTACTTAATGGTAACATCTGCAGGGGGAGACAAAGGTCTGAACAATGCAGCTGAGAGGGCACAGGTACCTGGTGTCTGGCAAACCTCATCCCTACATGACATGACAACATGCTTCTCACACAAAGATACCAGATTCTTCACAGTTCTTCCAGTGAATTTCCATCTACTTTGCCTTATGAAGCCCTCAACCTACCTGTTTCCTGCCATCACCATGTCTCCTCACTTGTAGCCTGTCTTCTCTTCACCAGGAAAAGCCATCTGTTCAAGAACAAACAACAAAAAACTGTTTTTGCTTGACCTTGATGAATTTTGACATATTCCTCAAACTGTTCCCAGTCCCGTTCCCCTCCTGAAGATATACTGATGCCCCAAAACAAGCACTGCAGACATATCCAAGCAATTAGTTTTATTGTCTACTTTAATTAGGATATTAAATACGCCAGGGACTGTTCTCTGGCACAAAGGGCAGCTGATATGGATCAACCTGTGTCTGTAAAATCAAATCCTCTCAACCATAATTTCAGGGTGGCCTCATCCAAAGTGCCAGGTGAGGGTATGCTCTGACTATATTAATTTCCAGACCATTTGGGAGTTGTTCTGGACTTTGCTATTGGGCCTGGACCAAAACTTGTGAGGGAATGAGACCTCCAGTAGAGGTGATCAAGCTTCAGTACCACGTTTTGTTCTTTGCCATAATTTTAGTCTTCTAGTATAGATGTATTCATCAACTTAAATGGAATCTTGACCCAGGCTCTCAGTCTGGTCTCTTTCCCCTTGAAGTCAACTGATAATAATAGCTATTATTGTGATTATTGGTGATGGTGGTTTATTGTTGTCATTATATTTATTATTGGAACTATAATTAAAACGACAAGCTGTTTTTGATATCAGTGAGGCTTCCTTCCCTCTGCCCCAAATCTCTCCACCAAGTTTCTCAGTCACATCTCTCCACCAAGTTTCTCAATCACATCTTAATACCTGCAGCAGACCCTCCACCTTCTACAACCTCCAACTCCCTTGCTGCTAACAAGCAGACACTTGCTGTCCTGCAGAGCCTCAGGCATGTGTTGGCACTGATGGTGACAGGGTCTGGGACCCCTGATGTCCCTGCAGACTTAAGGTATCATGAGCAGCACCTGCTTGCCTGCTGTGCCCACATTTAGAAGAGCTTCAAGGCACGGAGCAAAGGAGCTGCTCCCTGTTGAGCACTGCCAGCAGGGAACTGGAAACCAGCCTGCTCCTTCCCAGCAGGAGACTTCAGGATAGTGACAAAACAGCACAGAATTTTCATGCCCACCAAGAGGGAGGCAGGTCTTCCCTCTCCAGCCCATTCTAGGCTCCAGGAATGCTTGTCCATCCCTGTTTCCCAGCTGCACAGCTCTTTTCCTGCCAGCACAACTCACCAGGGGAGCAGCAGGATGCTCCTCTCTCCTTTTCCTCCACACTGAGATTGACTCTCCAGGGTTCCACCCTAAGGCAGAGGCTCCCCAAGAGCCAGGTTGGACCCTGTGGGACACAGACATCATTCTCTGGGCTGTGTCAGCTGGATTCAGATCACCTGCAGACATTAATTTTTAAGCACAATATGTGTATTTAATGTTTCGTTTTGCTTTGTGCTCTCGGCCATTACTCACTTGAGGGAGTGGGAAGGTCTCCTTCCAGCCACACGTTTTGCAGCAGCATTTCCTTCAAGTGAGATGAGCAGAGTTTTACCATGGTGGGCTTGGGGATTTTTCTGATTGGCAAAATTACCAAAATCTTTCTAAAGAGGCTGGAGAGAGAGAAAAAAAAAGTTAAGTTTTGGCTTACAGAAGCCATGCCAAGATTCTCCTGAACTTGCCTGGGCTCAGCTGGTGCTGGAGAGCTCAGAGGGTGCAGATTTCTGCCCTGAGAAGAGTAGTGGCTTGGTGTGGTGTTCTTGCAGTGGGTTTCAGTCACAGAAATATAGCTAAATTTCAAATAAATAAATATATAATAAATAAATAAATAAATAATATAAATATATAATAATATAAATAAATGTAAATAAATAAATAGAAATAGAAAAGATACATATAAATATATAAAATATATAATATATACATATATCAATATAAATATATACAAATAAAACCATAAATATATATAAATATATATATAATAAATATAAAAATATAAATATACAATAAAATAAATATTTAAGCTTCAAATAAATCACTGCCTGTAGACTTCCCCACTGACAACAAAGAAAAAGCACCAAGGTAAGAATTGAAAAGTTTGTGTTGTTTTTTTTAAAGATCTTGAGCCAACTCTTGGTCTGCAGGAAAGCTTTACTTGCTCTTCCCAGTGTCTGTGCCTCAGACCAGTGTTTCCCATCAACAGCAGTATGATCAGTTTCTGGTTGCAATACATAGTAACAACCTGGAAAAAACAAACCAACCAACCAAACAAGACACAAAAAACCCCCAAATCAAAACAAAAAAAAAAAAATACCAAACCAAACCAAACAAACCACAACAAAAGAAAACCCGAAAAATCTGAAAATCAAACCAAAAATTAAAATCAAAACCCGAGAGAAAAAGCAGAATTAGAGGAAACTTATGCTACATATATCTTCTATTTGTAAACACCTTTAAGCAAACACCAGAGGTAAAGGAATAGCTTTTCTACTTTCATTTCAAGACAATATCCAACCCCCAGCTGCTTCACTGCAATTGCAGATTAGATGGGTTTATATATAGATAATTTTTTTTATATATATATGAGATACTAAATGACACAAAGCACTGGGAGAGGGAATGAAATGACCCAGGCTCAGAATAAAGTGCTTATTCTTTATTCAGATCTGGAAGCCCTCTCTTAGGATTATCTAATTGAAATTTTGGTCT
The DNA here is from genome assembly GCA_038090715.1 of Florisuga fusca. Taxonomy (NCBI): domain Eukaryota; kingdom Metazoa; phylum Chordata; class Aves; order Apodiformes; family Trochilidae; genus Florisuga; species Florisuga fusca. The sequence continues at coordinate 14,536,600 of JAAWXA010000011.1, forward strand.
TGGAAAAAACAGTCTCTTGCAATGGGGAGCCCGTACTCTGCTATATTTCAGTATTCAGCCTTCACAGATGATGAAGGAGGAGAACACAGGTATAGCAAGGAAAAGAAATGCAGCAAAACCCTGTAAGTGTTCCTCTTGTGTAGAGGGACTGAAACTTTTTTTAAGCAGAGCTCAAAGGTATTGAAAGGTGGGAAAGTTTCTGCTAGTATGGAAGCACGTGCACTGCAATGAAGACTTTGGGATTACGGCATTAAGTTTATGAATCCATTAAATCTCTGTCTCTGCCATGTTTTTCCAATGTGATACCAGGGAAATAATTTATTTTCTTCACTTCTCCCTTTTTCATCTGCGAGCTGGGGTTTACAGCAAAAAGGGGTTTTATTACTTTGGTGCTGCTGCCTCCTTGGAAGTGATGCTGGTTTTTGAGGCACACTGCTCTCACCCAAGGAATCAAAGTGCCATGGCAAGGCAAATTAGCAGTCATTTGGTATTGTGCTCATAGCAGATGCTGAGTATTACCACCTGCATTACTAAGGTAGAAGATCCCATGAACAAAGAGTAACATGTTCCCTAGTAAGATATGAATTACCTCTGGACTGAAAAATTTTGATTTTAATCTTCCTTTTTTTTTTTTTTTTTTTTTTTTAAACATTCCTTCTCATGTGAAAGAAATGGAAGCAGAGAACATCCAGAGACACGCCTGTATGTAAGACCTTATAACATCTCTGTTCAGGTGCAGCCCTCAGATGGAGAAATAGAGAAGCAGCTTCCCATACAGCCAAAAATAATTTTCCTGGACAGGAAGGTAGGATTTGCCCCTCCATGGATGGATGCTTCTATTAATTCAGTATGATTTTGACATTTACAAGCAATCCAAAAGCTATGGGACAGCTCTATAAATAAATAGGGCAAAGCATCAATCTGTAAATAATCAGTCACTGTCATTCTAGAAACTTCTTCCAGGATGGACTCTGTTCACATTTTTCAGCTTTTCTCCTGTGAGTGTTAAGAATTGTGCTGTAGAAATGACTGTGTGCAGTTTTCTTATTTCTGCTTCTATAGCCTGGAGGATATCAATGGGGGCACGTGGGAGCAGCAAAACCATCATGAAAGCTGCCAGTATCAGATGTAATGGGGTATTCTGGTCTACCCAAGGAAGTCCACACCATGCACAGCTGATGGGTTTAAAACACTGATGTGTTTACAACAAGCTTGGACTCCTCTGTGATGTGATTTTGCACTGGCAGAGGTACTAAAACAAGTCCTGGAAGCAGCACACTTGGTTTAGTAAATCCTTAGATGTTGGTGGGTTGTTGGACTGGATTCAGTCCCAAAGTCAGGTTAAATCTGTATAGCTTGGTTTTGTGCTATGATACAATTTCCTTTATGTTTTCATGTCTTTTTTCCTGTTTTCCAGCTATTTTATATGATCAGATCATTCCCATTTTGCTAGGCAAAAGGGTTCCCACACAACAGCTGGCCCCAGGTGTGACATTTTTAGAGTGGTAACCCTGAGGCATGGTGTCAAACCCAAGGCTGGACAGCTTTGTGGATAATACCAGATGCAAAGTTGTTTTACAATAAAACCAACTCTCTCCATTCATTCCTCACGAGACTGGTTTGGCAACTTTGAGGAACAGAAGTTTCAGATGCTTTCTATTTTTCTTTTTTTTTCTCTACACATAAGCATTTGTTGTGTTTCAGGCTGTAGAATATGCTATTTGGCCTCCAGCTCCTGTAGGAAGTTAAGGCCTTTCCACAAACCAACTCAGCTGGATGTCAAACACTGTTGGCTACCTGAAATGACACACAAAATTTATGTCTAGGCAATCAAATCTTCCCTTGAGTTTCATAGACTTCTTCAGGCATGTTTCAGGGTTTCTGCTAGACTTGAGAACGAGTAGCTCCTTTAAAAGATAAAAAATTCTGAAAGTGAGTATTTTTATATACACATAGACTGGGATCTAGATCCTACACACTTATTTTGGCTGGACAAAATAAGTAGGAAAATTGATTTCTGTCACTGAATGTATGAGGAAGTTAAATCTTCTGCCTGGCCAAATAGACAAACTGAATCTATTCAGTTCCCTTGAACCTGGGAAGTAACCATCCTTGGAGATACTGAAAAGCCATGTGGACATAGTCCTGGGACACCCATTCTATTGGGTCCTGCTTCAGTAGAAGGTTGGACTAAATGACTTCCAGAGGTCCTTTCCAATCTCAACCATATTGTCATTCTGTGAAATCAGCTGCCATACAAGCCACAATGTCAAAATTAAGTAGCTCTCATAGGTGATGTGAATGTGACCCTAGATACCTTAAGTGCAGCACTGATAAAATAAAATAAAATAAAATATTACAATTGTTAAAGCCATCAAAATTTTCTTGCCTCTTTTTGAGGAGACAACACTTTAATTCTTCTCTTTTGTTCTTCCTCCCAGGGTCAAAGAGTTGATGAACTGGGGCATCCCTCAGAACCCTGGGTTGTATCAGCTCATCTCAAGGGCTCCTCGGAGGCTGTGCTAAAAGGTTTGGATGAGTTTTCTTACAGCAAGGGTTATGGCAAAACACCTGTGCAGGGTCATGGTGATAAATTTAGGAGCTTGTCCTGAGAAATACTGAATTTGAAAACTAGGTTTGGGTTGAAAAACAAGTGGGTTGCAGTAGGACTCTGGTGAACTCCCCAATCATATACTAGAGAAAATGCTTATAATAAGTGTTTTTGTGCTCTGGCAGCTTAAAGGGAGTGTATTCAGTAGTTTACCTTGAAAAGACTAAATTTAGATGAAAAAAAAAAAAAAAGACTGAAGAATTAGAAATTCTAATACTTGATTTTCTGCTAATATTGAGGCAAAGAGTCTGTGATAATCTGTCCAAGAAAAGGACCTGGCCAAGTACAGACAGAAACAATTCCCTAATGCTTGTAATTAGCGTACTTTAAAGTGAAAATATTTATCACAAGGAACTTAAATGTTTCCTTTCTGGTCCTCATTTATTGAAAGCCCTGAACTCATGTTAATTCTAAGCATGTGAGTATTTCCCTTGAGGTTATTGAGGCTATGAACATGCTTAGATACAGAGCCTTGGTTTAAGTACAGGGCTGAACTAAAAACCTGTGGATGATCATATGCTTGTAAACTAGATAGAGGAGATTAGATTGATCATAAAGCATCCTAATTTTCATTACTAAAATCTTTAAACATAGGCAAACAGTCTGCACATTGAAAAGTGAGGTCTCTTAGTAAAGGTAAAGTATTTTGTTTGCAGTAGAGCAATTTGTGTGTTAGCTATGCCTAGAAGAGTTCACATTTGGAGAAGATAAGTGGCACTCATGCTGGAGATCAGAGCCTCTCCCTTTTTCAGTTTGCGTTCCTGTTAATTAGAAATTCTTCCTACCTCATCATAGCTCCAAGTTTAGTGGTTAGAAAATTCCTTTCATCTTTTCTGCTGGTATTTTTATGACTTTTCAGGGTAATATGCCTCATAGGTTTAGGAATGTGGGTCTAGATGACCACAGATTATTGGGTCATCTACTGGCTAACAGTGGGAGAAAAGAAGGGAGGAAGGAAGGGGGGAAGGAGAGGAGAGGAGAGGAGAGGAGAGGAGAGGAGAGAGAGAGAGAGAGAGAGAGAGAGAGAGGAGAGAGAGAGAGAGAGAGAGAAGAAGAAGAANGAAAGGAAAGGAAAGGAAAGGAAAGGAAAGGAAAGGAAAGGAAAGGAAAGGAAAGGAAAGGAAAGGAAAGGAAAGGAAAGGAAAGGAAAGGAAAGGAGGAAGGATAAGAAGACAGAGAAAAAAAAAGAGAGGGAAAAGGAGAAAAGAGTGTGGGGGGGGGAGAAGGGGGGGGAAGAAAGAAAAGTCACTGAAGAGAAATGCACTTCACACTCTTTAAAAGACACATGCATCAAATTAATAGTCAATAAACTCCAGCAAAGAAAGAGCTACGTAGTACAGATGTTCTGGATGTAATAGTTTGCTGCAGTTTTTCCTTTGACAAACGTCCTTATTGCACTCGTCTTTTGAAGCATTTGAAAGCAGCATTTAATGGAAATGGGTCCCGTCTAGCACACTGAGGCTGCTTCATCTGACAGCAGCCAAACTGCCTCATGGAAAGTAGTTTAGCTCCAAATGAGCTTGCTTCTACGTTAAATACCAGCTTGCCTGAGAGATCTTTGTGAAGACTCCCATATATATCTGTAATTTTCCGAGCTTTGAAGCATATGTGCCTGAAAGCTGAAATAGTCTCTGTTGAGAAGTACAGTACAGTTCTCCAGGCTTCATCATAGACTAGAAATGGCAATTATAAAGTATTTGAACACAGCTGACAAGCCCCTGTATAAAAGCAGTGTTACACTGAGCATCAGAGCCAAGAGAAGTCTTGGTAGTCTGGGCAGATACTGTCATAAGGAGAATCATATGAGTAGAAGAGAAATAAATGAACCAGAACCAGGCTGGAGAGATTAGAGAAATCTAGATTCCCACATCCTCACCAAATCTATTCACAGTATAAATTGGTCCCTATTTATCACAACTCTTCCTGGAGGCTCACAAGGAATTTGGGGGTCTGGTGGGCTAGATGCTGCGTAAAAAAATAGGAAACCGTATATGTAAGTCAAAACCTAACTGGGATATTAATTAAAAAGTACCAGATCGAGGAGAGAGGAAACTTGATCATTTCTGTTACTAGATCACCCAATTTTGGCATGCTTTTGCCCAGGACTGTTTTAGGCAATTTCTGGCTATCGTTCAGAAGTCAACACAGCAAGGAAGCAATCTCAGTAGGCAGTTTGCATTGCAGCATCTCTGCTGGGAGCCTCTAAAAGAGGTTTGGCCAGGGCACAGCAGTTCACAGAATCACAGAATCAGAGAATGTTAGGGGCTGGAAGGGACCTTGAGAGATCATTGAGTCCAACCTCCTGCCAGAACAGGCTCACACAGGAACACATCCAGGGTTTTTTTTAATGTGTCTGGAGAAGGAGACTCCACAACCTCCCTGGGCAGACTGTGCCAGTGTTCTGTCAACATCACAGTGAAAAAGCTTTTTCTTAGATTTACATGGAGCCTCCTATGCTCCAACTTTCATCCTCTACCCTTTGTCCTATCATTGGACATCACAGAGAAGAGCCTGGCTGCATCCTTCTGACATTCACCCTTTACAGATTTATAAACATTAATGAGGTCAGCCCTCAGTCTCCTCTTCTCTAACCTAAAGAGATCCTGCTTCCTAAAGAACAAATCCTGACACGGTTTGTACCCACAGGTACAAAATCAAAGAAACTGTCCTGCACTCTGTCCTACCATCAAAAGCCCTGTGTCCACCTGCTGAACACTTCTCTGCATTTGTGCTTGCAAGATGGCTCATGAAGATGCTTGCTACTTCACCACTGTGTTCAACACCCCAGATGTGAGAAAGGCAGAATATAAATGTCCTCCTCACATTCAGCCTCCGTGTACTGTGCTTCACCTGTGCTGCTTCACAGCAAAAAAATTTCAAACCACCTGCTTCATAAAGCAAACAGTTACTCCGTGTCATCTTTCAGCAGGCAAAACTCTGGGTTTGTGATCATTGGAATGAGTCCAGCCTCCTAAGAAACTGACTTCTCACCCCCACCTAAACCAACATTTTGCAATTAGTCAGTCTTTAGGATTTTATCCCTCTCACTCCAAGAACCTGAATGAAACCCAGACCTCCTCAGCATTGCTCAAAGCCCAAAATTTGGCTGGTGCTCAAAACCACACACAATAAAATGGAGATCTAGTTGCCAAATAAATTATAACTTTTAAAAAGAGCCTGCAAAAATAACAGGCATGGGAAGTGTAACTGTTGGGCCAGAATGTATTCCCTGTTAGATTAGAAGAGGTAAAGCAATGGAGAAATAGACTCTTCCAGGTTTCATTTTAATGTCTCCCATGGAGCTTTCATTTGCCAGGTTTCTAGCTCAAAGTGTCTCCTGTACCACATATAAAGGCATTCAAGAAAGACATTTTTAATCACCAGATCTCTTTCAAAGTGCTTGAGAGGGTTGCAGAAAAGTTCAAAATGATTTAACAATAGGATAGAAGGTAATATGCCCAGATGATGATTTGAGACACCTACAAATCAGAAAGGGTTCAAACAGTCAGCTCTTTCCCCTTAGCAGCAGTGCCTTGAAACCATCCCTTTGGGACAGAAAATACTCAGTATCTCACTAATACTCCTTGGTGACATACTTAGTCACACAAGACATGAGTTAAATCAAAAGAGATGAGCATCTGGAACTTTCTAGTGCATCTATATAGCTCCCATTACCTCTGCTTCTTCCCCTTAACATCTGTATTCATGTTACACTCCCACAGTAGAGATATGTACAGCAAATTCCATTTCACAATGAGCTCAATGAACCAAGATTCACAAGATAAGGTTCTCCAGTCCATCAGGAATTTGATGTCCAAGTAAATCTGAAGACCTGACTGCATGTGAAATTTTGGGGATCAGACAAATAAAGCTCACGATTAGGAACGACATTGAACTTAGGTTTTCTGAAATCTCCTTAAAGTCACAAGGATTCTCTGAGGGGTGTAGGTGTGGGTATGGGTGTAGGGGTATGGGTGATGTTAACTGAAATGCAATTTTTTATTACCCTGCAGGGCTCACCCATGTGCAGGTCATAGGTGGATGTGCAAGCTTTTCCAGCCTGGCTGTCTCCACTTCAGGGACAAACTGGAAACTTGTCTTCAATGTCACATCACCTCCAGGTAAGCTCCTGTCTCTGCACGTTTTTTTTTTAACTCAAAACCCTACAGGTGGTCTGGATTTGTAAAAATGGACTGAAGCTTTGTCTGAAGGAGTGGAGCAATGTCAAACCTCTAACTCACCTGACTTCTTTTGCCTGTTATGTTTTAAACGTGAAAGCTTTGCTCCTCCTAGTCACAACTGGATAATCAACATTGAATGCTGCCCATGGCTTTCCAAAGGGACAACTGGGGTGAAGGGAATACTTGGAGGTGAGCTTTCAAAGTGGGGCTTTATTTCCATTTTGAGGGTGTATGATGCCAAACACCCACAGCTCCCATTGTCTTCACTTCAGTGAGAGCAGATGGAAAGCCAGCACCTCACAGGATCCTACTCTTTAGTGGGAAATGCAATTTAATGAAACGCGTTTTGAAAAGCCACTTCAGGGAAGGCACAAAATCTCTTTTCCTCTGAACCAAGGTCAAATGCTGATCCTTTCCATGAAACATTAAGCCAGGCAGAGTGTTGCAAAGAGTGTTGTTACAGCTAGCAGTGTGGACAGATGATGATTCCGTGCAGGTATCACCTGTGCAAATCAGAGTATTGTACACTTTTAATATGCATTGGAAAAAATACACATCAAAGCAGCAATCCCCATTGCTTGCTTGTAATTGGAAACCATGCTGGAGACAGAATAAAGACTTTTATATTGCCAGACTCTTACTGAAGTTATTTGCTTATGGCTTGAGAGAACCAAACAAAAATTAAACAATCTATACATGTTTGGGATACATTTTCATAACCAGGTTTCTGTGTACCCTGGCATAATCTGTGATTTGGAGGCAGCCCTGAAGATGCAGCTGATGTTGAATGCAATGCTCCCAAGTGCTTCAGGGGTAGTTTCTGGGGAGAGTAGGCAATTCATAGCTTTACTGCATAGTCTTGATCCTTGTATTACAGTGATATTCACTTAACTGATATGTATCCCAATGGACTTGATCCATCCACTTTCCATTTAAACCAGCTTGCAAAATATTAGAGTAGTGCAAAGCACCTTTAAGCACCCGTCTGTGTAGAGTCCTTGATATCTGTGAGATTACTTCTCTCCCCTCAGCTGAAGTTTATATGTGTTTGTACCTGCAGGCAAATTTTTCCCATTTGGAACATGCTTCCCACATTGTTCTGATGAAGCTCTGCTTTGTTCAAGTGGACAATATTGACACAAATCTAATTAGTTTCAGCTAATAGTACTTACAGCTACTTACCTTTGGTCTCCAAGCCTCCATTTGACAGGGTTTCTGAGTTCTTTTTTAATGAATTGTTGAAAAAAGCTTTTTAGATTTTATTAAAAGTGGAACTCAAGCAAGTAAAAGAAACATCCATCCATCAAAATTATTAGATATGTGGAGTGAGGACTAATTATGAGTCAAGTAGTAAGACAGGCAATGAGTTGGTGAACTTATTCACATCTTTCACACTGGGCTATAGAGGGCCAGGTTTGTCAAACTCCTCTCCTTTCCAGGCACACCTCCATTCAAAATACCTTTGGAAACGGTCCAGGGAACAAAAATGTCTCTATATTTCTGGTATTTGTTAGCATTAGGTATGTCCCAGCCCTGGAAGATGAGATTCTGAGACCAAATGAACCCTTGACAGCAGAAACTATGAGTAGAGGCTGGCTTGATTCTGACTTCTCTTACACAAAGCTGTAGGAACTTTGGATGAAGAGCATTGCACAAACCTGGTGTGCATCAAGGGAGTAAAAATTTACTTTGCTAACAGAAAGGACACTGATTTTTTCAGCTTAACATACTCATTATCATGATAGTAGAAAATATTAGCAAATTCATTGGGAGTTTTCTGCATCATGGGCTGAGGTTTAATGATGAATGTCTCTAAGTTCCCCATAATTACATTGATATGAATCAGGTATAGCCTGTAAAAAAAAAAGGGTATGACTAAGCACCTGTCTTTTTGCAAACAGCTTCTCTATCTTGCTTGGCAGAATGTTTTCTGCCTGGGCCTGATCTGTTTGGCCTCAGAAACAGATAATTTGTCGATGTATTTTCTGCGTTTGGTAGTCAGCTAGGCAAATTCATAGAAGAAATACTAAGGGATTTTTAAATACAAAGAGGCTGGCTTTGCTTAAGAAAGGACTGAAAGACTGAAACTTGCACTGGAGAAGTATTGGTACATGTTTGGTATGTAAATATATACATATATAAATATTGCTGGCTAGTGATGGATATGGATAGACAGACTTATGGGATGTTCTTACGTTCAGTTTTAACTGTGGAAAGGTTTTAGCCTGGTATTTTAACTGTGAATCCCATGTTCTTACTTTTGTAATAAACTCTGACTGCTTTAAATTCTCAGGGGCTAGGTTTACGGTGCTGTCTCAGCCATTTACCATCTTCCCTGTCTCCAAGGGAGTGAAGGGCAGCATGATCCTTGTTGTCATTCTGAGTTCAGCAGCATCTGCATTCACCCTCACACTTGGATTCTGCTGGTTCAAGAAGAGCAAAAGCAACAGTAAGTTTGAAAAGTACACTAAAATTTACACTTGCAGGCTGCCTATCCTTTTTTTTCAACAAACCTCCAGGAGGGCTGCAGAAGGATTCAGACAAAGACACTCAGAAAAGATCTCTGAGAGGTTCAGTAATTTTCAGTATAGTTTGCAGATTCTGGGTTATGCATCTTTGTGGCTATAACAGATCCTGGAGTCCTGGAAAAGGTTTTAATTGAATGTAAAACATGGTAAAAATCAGGTTTCTACAGTGAAGACAAGGAACTGAGAGACAAAGAAAATGAAGATAAAAGGATGTGACTGTAACCAGTGGCTTGAGTGCCAAAGGACTACTGTAAACTTCAGGATATGTGGAAAGTTACCAATAACTTGGGCTTGGGACCTCACCAAAGGTAGAGGTAAACCTTAGGGGAAGAATAAATGTAAATCCTGGTTAATAAGACACCTTGCACTACTTTTAAGGCCTTCTCACTAGTTTCTAAAAACTTTTGCATTCAAGTAGCTTTGCAAATCCAGGCTAAAGGGTCTTTCTCCTAAACTGCACCATGAGCATTAACTGCGATAAGGTCTGAATTCCCAGTGTCACTGAGAGTTTTGGCAACATGATTAAAGAATTTACTGAAGAGAGCAGGTGGGGTCCCCAGTGAGGGAACACAAGATGGTATGAACATTAAAGGGCCTCTCTCTGCTTTTGGGCAGCAAGAATACTTTTGAGATTAACTGTTAATTCACCAGCAATATATTGTTGCTTCAATTAATAATTGCTGCTGAGTTGAGGATGGTTTGAGAGTGATGTGAGTCTAATTTCATTTCAGAACAGAGGACTGAACGAGCTGATGTACCACATGCCAGTAACAAGGGACCCCCAAACCAAGCAAAGACTCATGCAGCTCACATCCAGCCTTGCTACAATCAAGGAGAAAATACAAGTGGTGTGCCTGTAGCAGGAGGTGAGACTGCAGCTTGACAAGAATTTAAACAGTCAAGCATTAAAAGAAAAATGAGTCTGTTTAGGTCTCTTCAGAGGCTATAGGTTTGTGTAGGATTGATGGCACAGTTCTTCTGAGAAGGTTTATCACTTCATTACCTTCTCTTTCTCCCTCCCTTGTACTTTTCTATTTATCATTTTATCTCCTTTTACATATATTGTGTGCAATCCTAGTTCCTCTTTGGGCAGCAGCACAATTCTTATGCTCAATGAGTCCATGATTTCACCTAATGTTTTTGGAGTAAGGCAGGGACTGGCTTTCCCACAGGGTCCCCAGCATGCCTAATGCAAGAGAGGTTCTCCCTTCCCAGGTCCCCCAAGTGCTGCAGCACAGTGCTCAATAAGCTCTGAAAAAAGTTTGCATTCTGTGGACAACTGCAGCAGAGTAGGGCTCATTTGCATGGTCTCCATTACCTCCACCACTCACTGGCCCTTCATGCCACACTTTCTGAATGGGGAAACCAAGCCAGCCCCAAAAAGCATCTCCATTCCCAACCACCCTCCCCTGTGTCCCCCTTCCCTCCCCAGGGTCCCTGCCACAAACACCCCCCTCCTGCACGCCTCCTCCAGACTCATCTTTTCATCATCTGCTGATCAAACACGACTTCTTCTGAGGTCACAGGAAAGCAGACAGCCTCAGGGGCATGTGGCTGGCAGCATGAAACCCTGACTTCCCTCACTGCAAGTGTGAAACGTTCTTAGAGTAGTGGGGTTTGTTGTTTTTTGGTTGGTTTTTTTTTTTTGTGTGTGTGTGTATGTCTGTCTCACCTGCCAGCAGCACAGATCTAAGGCCATTGCAATAACCCCTCTGAACTACCCCCAAACCCTGTTTTGGGAATTTCTTCTTCTCCCACTCTGTGGATTACATAAGAGGCAGGAAGATGCGAGCTGGAATTTTATCTCCTTTTAATTAGCATCTATCACAAAAGCAGAGGGAGAGAGAGAGAAGGGGAGAGGAAATTCTGCAGTTTATGTGTTTTGATATTTGCTGTGCTCCTCCAAAACACAGCATTCAGCTGTGTGCCTTAGGATACATATCTGCTATAAATTCATTTTTTATCTAATTTGTCTGAGATCTAAGCTTCCTGTGGAGGTCTGAGATCAAAGGAGCTGATTCTGTCTGATGTTGGCTCTGACACATAATGCGTGCTGACTTAGTTCTGTCTATAAACTCGCAGTGGGAGGCTGCCATTCTCCCTTGGCACCTTTACATAGTGAACTTTCATTTGGGCTGGGGAAGCTGACAGGTAGAGCGTTGATTGGAGCCATCGTGTAAATAATTCATGGAAAGATTTTTTTTTTTTTTTTTTTTCAGCCACTTTAAGTCTTTTAGGAATAGTTGCAAGACAAAAAGATTCCCCAATATGTTCAAATCTAAACAAGGATAACAATATCTTGAGTGAATTTAATACATATGACTTGGAAATGTCGAATGTTTGATTTCCCCTTATTTAAAGTGCTGTTGGTTTTGGAGAGAGAGAGAGAGGTTGGAAATCAAAGCTGCAGTCTTTTTGTTTATTTTGTGCTTTATAGATCTTCCCCTCCTAAGAAATCCTACCTATCTGATATAATTAAGTGTTCAGAGCTATTCTTATTAATCACCACAGTAAGTCCTGCATGGCAGAGTTCTCCTCTGTAGGTGCTTATACAGTGCAAAGTAAAATGGGGCTGGAGGCCCTGGTTGTTGTCCCAGAGCAAGTAGCTGAGGATGGGGATAAGGAAGAACGCTGTCGGCAGAGATACGCAGCACTGCAGGAAAGAAGGGATTAAGATATTACCTTGTCTGACCTTGGTGTAACAAAAAAAAATCTCCTCAGCTTCACCTAATTATTTCTCTCTTGAATTAAAGAACTTTTGATCGACTAACACTTGGTTAATAGAACAGCACCTGGAGGTGGAGGAATATATTGTTTCTTTTTGCACTTTCTTTTGGTGGTTATATATAATATATATATATATAGCTGGCATTTCCTAGCTTGAATTTCCAGTCCTTTGAGGTATTATACCTTATTGATCATTATCCTGAACTCCTTGGCCACCATTGCCCAGAAATCACTGTTGTATTCCTGAAGAGGTTCTCCCACACTGCAGAGATGATCTGCATCCCTTGCTCCTAGGTTGCTCAGATTGGCTTCTCCTTCCTTCCTACCACTTTGCTGTTTTCTCCACCACTTACAAAATTTCATCAGAATCAATTTTAGTTTTAATTCCAAACCGCTGGGGGAAACACTGAATATCATCCATTTCACTGGTAGTGCCTGGTACTGCCACACATCCCCACCTCTGAGAATTATTTCCCATATATAATTATTGCCTGAGCTCTGTCTGTTAGCTGATACTTTATCCAGTTAATATTGTGCTTTATTGACATTGAATAGTTTGTATTTAATTTTAAAAAGTCAGGGTATTTTAAGAGTACTATGTCACATAAATCTCAAGGCAGTATTTCATCCTTGAAACTGCTCATATCCAGAAAACTTTTAGCCTCCTCCATTAATTAAAATTAATTTTTAAAGACCTGTTTTCACAGTTGAAAATGACACCTTGGAAGATGAAGAGGACATCAATAAATAGCAAGAAATAACATGAAGCTTTACTACAGGGGATCATGACCTGATCATCTTGTTTATAAAATCACAGAATATTTTTGGTTGGAAAAGACTCTTAACAACCCAGATCCCTCCAGGGATGCTGATGCTGCTCACTGCTCTGGACGGCCTGTTCCAGAACCTGACAGTGCTTTTGGGGAAGAAATTTTTCCTAATATCCAATCTAAACCTGCCCTGGTACAATTTGAGGCGATTTCCTCTCATTCTATTTGTTGTTACTTGGGAGAAAAGACCAACCCCACCTCTCTGAGACCTCCTTTCAGGGAGTTGTAGACAGTGAGGAGTTTTCACCTCAACCTCCTTTTCTCCAGACTAAACACCCCCAGTTTCCTCAACAGCTTCTTATAAGATTTGTGCCCCAGACCCTTTGATGTCCTTCTCTGTACATGGTTCAGCACCTCAATGTCCTTCTAGTGAGGTCACCAAAACTGAGCACAGGATTCAAAGTGCAGCCTCCAGGGCTGAGTACAAGGGGACAGTCCCTTCCCTGGTCCTGCTGGCCAGAGTTTCTGATACAAGCCAGGATGCTGTTGGCCTTCTTGACCACCTGGGCAAATGCTGGCTCATATTCAGCCTCTGTTGATCAACACCTCCATGACCTTCTCTGCTGGGTACCTTCTAGCAACTCTTCACCAAGCCTGTAGAGTTCTGTGGGATTTTGGTGAACCCAGGTGCAGGATTTGATACTTGGGCTTGTTGAACCTGATACAATTAGCCTTGTCCCATTGATCCAGCCTGTCCAGATCCTCCTGCCCACAAGTGGATCAGTATTCTCACACAACTTGGTGCCATATGAGGAAAGGATGCGGTAGCTGAATCTCTTTAGCTTGGAGGAGACTGAGGGCTGACCTCATTAATGTTTATAAATATGTAAAGGCTGAGTGTCAGGAGGGTGCAGGCAGGATCTTCCCTGTGATGTCCAAGGAGAGGACAAGGGGTAATGGATGAAAGTTGGAGCATTGGAGGTTCCATGTAAACATAAGAAAAATTTTTTTCACTGTGAGGGTGAGAGAGCCCTGGCCCAGGCTGCCCAGTGAGGCTGTGGAATCTCCTCTGGAGACATTCAAAACCTCCCTGGATGTGTTCCTATGTGACCTACACTGGGTGATCCTGCTCTGACAGGGGGGTTGGACTCAATGATCTCTCAAGGTCCCTTCCAACCCCTAACACTCTGTGACTCTGTGATCTGCACCAGGGAGAACATTGCAAAAATTTTAAAATGTATTTGTTTTTTAGCATCCCAAATGAAGTAGGCTGCCAGTCTTACACTGAAGTGACAGCACACCCTGTCAGCTCAGAAGCCATCTGTTGTGACACTATGAGTGATTCTGCCTCTCTGGTTGGCAACCATTTGGTTTATTAAGATGTAAACATTTTTCCTTTCCACATGAAAAATGTATAGCACCTATTCTGCTTTTTCTGCATTTTTTTCATTGTCATTTTTTAAACAGCATTGCAGGTTACTAGCTCTGCCTTGAGTAAGATTCAAATGGAAATAAAAAAGTTGTACTTTGTGTTACAGCCTGGTAGCTAGACAGTTGCTGTATTTTATAGATAAGTAGAATTAAAAGGATTAACAGTATGCAGCTTTTTTCTGCATACATTATTATTAAACATTTATCAAAATACTTGAAAAATATTGGAGGATACAAGCTCTAGGAGCTTGTAATGTATCAAACCAGCTGATTTAGTTCATATATATTTATTTGTGGGAACATCTTCAGGTTATTAAATGTTAACAACTTTGTCTGTCAAACTAAAATTCGTGGCCAACTAAATTTTTTTCCCCAACAATAACTGCTTGTCTTTCATACAGTAAAGTCATCAGAAGGTAAAGAAGATGAAGGCAGGGGCTTAAAATTATTGTTAAGCACGAACAAGTTTTGCTTCCACAGATATGGGAGGAACTGGAGCAGTGGGCCATGCCACAGGGCAACTGAGGGAGCTGAACCTGCAACACTGTGGAGCCAGGTCAGGGAGAAAGATGAGCACTGCCCAACATGAGACAGGTAACAGCAACACCTTTTCTTCAGTTGGGAACAATGACAGTCACAAAGAGTCACGTGAAGGAATATCTCCTGGGGACTCTCTGGAACTTCAGCAGCCAAAAGTCCTAAGGTACTCCAGCCAGAAGGATGTCCCCCAGCCTTCATCTGGCTACAAAGTGGGAAGAGAGAAGTCTGAAAGGCTTCCCAAGCCTCAGAACCATGTTGGAGAGCATGTTGGTGTGGTGACAGCAGAGGGGTAAGAGAAATGATGTGAGGTGGTGGACCACCACCAAAACAAGCTTTGCCTGACTTTCAGTCAATGCAAAGCTGAGTTTTTTGTCTCTGTGGTCAAATATTCACCTCTTAGCATGGGGAACCAGGCTGCCACACTGCAAGTGTACAAATGAACCCATTACCTGGAATGGGTTCTATTACCTGGAATTCTCCACCCAACTGGGAGACTCTGGGCATGTCTATGGCACTGAACTTTCTTAGTTTCCAGAACAAGGTGGGTGCATTCAAACTACCTGTTGAAGTTGTCCTTCTGACACCTCTAAAACTCTCTCCAAGAGTTGTGTGGGGGAGTGTTGGCTTCCCAGCTAGGTCAGTCTTGTGATGATTTTGAAAACCATTCAGGAGTCAGCCTAATAATTCAGAGTATGGTTGTCTTGCTGACATTTCAAGGTACTAGCACTGATGTAGTCTTAGCAGTTAGAGCAAAGTGATTGGTGTGCATGAAAATAAACAGATACACAGGTGTTTTCCCATTTCTTCCAATCAAGCCTTTAGTTTCATTTAAAGTACCTCATGTCTTTGCATAACTCTCTTCCTTTTTTTTCTGAGGAAAACTAAACATGTATTCAATTTCTATTTCTATTCATTGACTAAGTGCTTCTGATCCTCCCTGTTTAAATTTGTGTTGTTGTAGTTTTTGTTAATTAAAGTATTTTACTGAGTTAAATGTTCACCATGTCATTGTTTTTCAACACCTTTAAATCACTGACTTGTTATGATCACTGCTTCTTGTGAATGGTCATAATAATGCTGCTGTTCTTCAGCTGCTTAGAGAATTCCCCTGTGCTCTGCTTTACTAAGCTGGAAGATGAGGCACTTATTGTGCCCTCACTGTACCATAAAAATCTTGGTTGCAAGGTGGCCTGCTGGCACAAGATAAAATTTATACTCCTCTGGAGAAAATAATACTTAAATAGGAAGATGAAAATTCTGCCCAGATCAGCAGTGGAAGGGCAGGTAAGAAGCTTTGATTTAAAACATACAAATAAAAAAACAAACAAACAAACAAACAAAAAAACCAAACCATAACCATAGGCCACCTCACTTTGAGCTGAATGAGCTATGGTGCAGGTGCTGATCAGTTGTCTAAGCATAAAAATAGGTTGACCAGCATTGGTTTCTCTCCTATGTTGTGTCTATAAACATGATTTTCTGGTGAACCAGACTGATTCCACAGTGAGCCAGGCTTCTGGCTGACTGCACAGGAGATTTGTGGCTTAAGACAGCTGAGGATGAGGGCCTTATAATATTAAGTGTAATATTATTCAGCAATTTTTTTTTCCTATGGTATTTCCTGTAAAGAGCAAAATATTCTTTGATATGGAATAACAAGGTACCTCCCTTAACCTCATGACTCCAAGTCTGAATAAGAAGATAAACTTTGCAGAGATAAGTTTGCTAAAATGACTTGGAGACCCTTCTCCACAGCTGATACCCAGTTTTAGATGCTCTCATATAGCAGGACACCATTTCCTCTGCATCCTCTGAACTCCACTCCCCTTCAGTAGTTCTGCTTCTAGTAAGTGACTCTATCACATGCAAGCAGTGTGACAGCAAATAATCTATAAATATGAATGTCAGGATGTATGAAATAGTATACAAATAATATTGATTATGAATTGTTTGTAAAAGTTATTCAGTAGAGCCTTCTTTTCTTTTTGGGAAAAAATCAGACATACTGGAAACAGTTAAGGGCTTTAATTAATCCTTTAATTCATAATCTTTGCATTTATTCATACTTTGTTTACAGAATAAATAATGTGTTGCATGCCTAGACCTCCAATGGAATAAGCAGGGCTAAAAAATCTTTATCTGCATCAATCTTGATCTTCGTTTCCCACCCTGCTCTGTATTAACTCATTGAACGGTGCAGCATGGGAAAGATGTGGGGAGAAAGTGTATTGAAATATGATGAAAAAAATCAGTGCAAACATGAAGTGAATCCTGAATAAGTCACAAATAGATGGGATCTTGTGTTGTATATAAAAAAAACAAACCAAACCAAACAAAAACAAAAAAAAATCAACCAAAAATCAGTGTGGTAAGCAGAGAGAGAGAAGATGTAACTGAGAGTGTCTGAAGAATATGGCTACAGGTTAGGTAGCATTTTTCCTAAAAATAAGAGGTTATGGACTGATTGCAACAGCACTTGGACAAAATGGGATCCTACTGCTCTGTGGCTGATGCAGAGACAGGTTTATTTTGAAAACTCTTCCATTCAGACAGGCAAAAGTAAAACCATCCTCTCGCCCTTGGAGGGAACATATGGGTAGGGGAACAGACACACTGAAGCTGCCCCAGGATTTCCTGGGCAAGGCAAAGAAAGAGGATACTTATCTCATATGCCAAGCCAAAAGCTTTATTTTACAGTAATTGGGATACCAGCTTGTTCTGTGGGGCATCTCCAAGTCCTTACTGTCTTGTCCTGAGTAGTTCTGAGGATCCTCCTCGAGACTCTTGGAGTTTGTATCATTGAGTTCTCCTGAATTCTTATGTTATGATTAGGACAGCAGTGGTTTACACCTTTGCACGGATGTTTCATGGGTAAATATATGTGTTAAAATACTCCTCGACAGGAAGGCATTAGGCATTCCAAAAAGCCAGGGTGAAGGGTAGGGATGGAGTGGAAGGAGCCAGAGGAGGAATCACAGGATGATTTGGGTTGGAAGGGACCTCTTAAGGTCATCTAGAACAACCCCCCTGCAGTCAGCAGGGACATCCTCAACTAGATCAGGTTGCTCAAAGCTTTTTCAAGCCTCACCCTGAATATATCCCTACAGTATGAGATGTGAGTGACCCATGAGGAACGGGGTGCCCTGATAAACTTGAGGTTATTAAAGACTTCTAGGCCAGCTGCAAGGGATTTGTATGAAAAGTGCTCACTTTTCTCCATGTCATAGTTCAGCTTCTGGGAGGACACATCAAAAGACAGGAGCAGGATCTCAGCTCAGCTTTTCCAAGCAGCCTATAGACATGTCACGACAAATCCTCATGTTTTAGCACAGCCCACATCCAGGGCAGCTCACTGAGGGACTCTAAGCCCTTTCAGCAGACTACTTGGGCTTAGCAAAGTGCTCACCTCCCCACACTGAACACCAAGGAAGCCTTCAAAATGTAGGCAAAAGGAATCTGCTTCTGCAGAACCATCCCGTGACACAGACTTTCTTGACAGTCCTGTTAAATGTCAGTGAAATTTGACAAGTTTGGCTTCTCCACAGCCAATGGCAAAAATTTCATTAAGTTTGCTTCATTTGAGGTTTCCACCTGCTAACCTTTTTCTGTAGTTCCATCTCCAATAGCACTTGAGTTCCTTTATTGATATAAATAAGAGTGTAGCTGCAAGGATACCTTATTTTTAAACAAGCTCTCCAGGCTTGTCTGAATTCCTAGACAATGTATGGTCAAAAATATTCTTCTTCCCTTTCTCTTTTTTGCCTCATTTTGTGGAAGTGGTATTTTTTTTTTCCCATATGTCTGAAGTAGAGGAGTGCATTACAGACAAATTTGCCTAAGGCTTTGGGCCAGAGTTGATGAGACTTCACGAAGATACAGGAACAGGCACATGGATAGAAAAAAAAGAAAGCCTGTGAAAAATTAAAATGACAAGCCTGGTTAAGGAGCAGAGATAACTTGTGATGTAGTAAAATTAATTACAGTTTGGGTTGAAGAAATTGTGTGCCTAAGACAAAATTAAAAAAAAAAAAAAAGAAAAAAAAAAAAGAAAAACCAAATAACAGCAATGAGATTATAAACCCTTTCATCTCTATATGGTATAACTACCAATCCCTATTTATTATGACATTTATTTCTATAGGATGAAAGGTATAAATAGTGAAGAAAGCAGGCAGCTCTCTGGTCAAAAGGCTTGTCTCTGAGGTTCTGGTTCTGCAATGAATAGTCTTATTAAGGGTGAATTTGCACCCCCCCACCCACCAAAAAAAAAAAAAAAAAAAAAAAAAATTCTTCAGTGAACTGGGCACTGTGAGAGAAAAACTTCTCTGGACTGGGAAAACCACATGATGCAACAGTCCAAGGCTGATTATGGGTACCCATTGATGATGTAGATTCACAGATTTTTTTAGGTTTACTTTTTTGCAGTCCTTATGCATTTGTCAGGACTTAAGAGTATTCCAGATTTGTTCCAAGTAAATTTTGAGAAATGTTAGGTGATGATTTATTGATGATGAATGTGATAAAGAAAATTTTAAAGGACAGAAAAGCCATAGGATCATTCCAGGATTCCAGGACACACCAACAAAAGGTGTTCACATGGAGATTTCCATGCTACATAAAAGTAGTGTGGTTTTGAGGGGCTGGGACAGGAGGTAAGCACTACCTGTAATACAAGATATCACATATCATGTCAGAAGACAATAAGGGTGTGAGGTTGCAGTCGGGGACAGTGAAGGTCATAGGAAGCACCTTTGGAAGACATCAGAGCTGCTTTTTACGGCTCAGAGCTCTGCATGTGAAGAAGAGGAGGCTCAAGGGAGACCTCATCACTCTCTACAACTCCCTGAAAGGAGGTTGGAGCCAGGGGGGGGTTGGTCTCTTTTCCCAGGCACCTCTCAGCAAGACAAGAGGGCATGGTCTTAAGTTGTGCCAGGAGAGGTTTAGGTTGGATATTAGAAAGAATTTATTTACAGAGAGGGTGATCAGACATTGGAATGGGCTGCCCAGGGAAGTGGTGGATTCTCCGTCCATGGAGATATTTAAAAAGAGACTGGATGTGGCACTCAGTGCCATGGGCTGGGAACCACAGTGGGAGTGGATCAAGGGTTGGACTTGATGATCTCTGAGATCCCTTCCAACCCAGCCAATTCTATGATTCTATGATTCTATGTGGGTCTGCAGGGCTGGAGATGCCAAGAAGCTACAACCAATCTGCTACTGTTTTCCACTGGAATTTAGGTTTCTAATCAAGGATCTAAGATCAGAGTCCTGGGCAGCCTAGTCTCACTCTTCACTCAGTGTCTCAGACAAATTATTTTTCCTTGAGAAAACTGAATCACGCTCTGGAAACACCAGATTTGCCTCCCACTGCCAAAGTGACCCCAGGATGACCGTGCTCTTATTTGTATGTGGTGCAAAATCCAGAGGGAAGTAGGTCTTTTGCAGGAGGACTGACTCTAAATTGTCCTTCTTTTCCTGTTTGGTACTACTCCTTATTTTTTTAGTTGATCATCAGGTCAGATCCCTGCAACCCACAGAACTTGGAAAAGAGTTAAATGTGGTGAAGAATGTGCAAGCCATCTAGAGAAGCAAGGTGACAAAGCATTGATCTCTGTTTATCAGGCAACAAGGGAAGTATTAAGCAGAAGATTTAAAACAAAGCAGAAAGATCTGAGGTATTTTTTTAGGTTTTTTAAAATTTTTATTTTATTTCATTTTCCCCACAAGGCATACAGATAATTTGGTTTATCATGAGATTCATTCAGCTCTTTCAGAAAACGTTCAGGGGCAATAGGTGCATCCAATGGTTACTAGTAACAAAAGCCATTCCCAGAAATCTCTTCTTGCTTAAGGTTGAGTCCAGGGAAGACTCATTTAATTTTATATATTTTTTTCCTTATATTTTTCCCTAAGTATCCAACACCAGCAGCCTTCAGTGTAAGGGTCTGATCTCATCCAATGTGAAAGCTCTGCAGAGGTTTCTGTGCAATCCTCTGTCATGGCCTTCATTAACAACTGCAAATTAAGCCAGGCTCATTGGTAATAGTCACTATTTTTTTATTTAGCTTGTGATGTGAGGAACAACCTTTGAATCGAAACATCTGAGGCAAAATTGACAACATGATGGGAGTATTTTAGGAGAAAACGATTCACTGAGCTGGAGATCAAGTGAGAACAGAAGTTGATAGAGTCAGATTTTTCTTTCACAGTGCTTTCCAGTTTTAATGGGTATTTTTTGCCAAAACGTTCACCTTGAGCATAAAGCTAAGGACAAACTGAGCAATGTGTAATATTTTATTTTTTAACCAATTTAAAAGTGTGTCTTTTTTTTTTCTTCTTCTTCCCTACTCTGTTTCTCCACTTTGCTGATGAGAATGTGAAATAAATGAGAAGCAAATTAAAAAAGAAAAAAAAAAAGGGTAAATACTACCCTAAACACTCCTCCTTCAAAAACTTTCAACTTCCAGTTTCAAAAATAAAATATTTTTCTTTGTATCTTCCTATTTTCCTCTTTGGAAAGATGACTAATGGAATGGTTACTCTGCATTCCTAGAAAAGGGATGAAAGGCTTTAATACTTAAACCAGCCACTTTAATTTGAGATCAGTAGGGAAAGAGGAAGAACAGAAACAGGTAACATGGCCACAACAAAGGTGTGGAAAAGGATCTCTGCAGGAGCCCTGTGGAAGATGGACTCAAGCCAGAGCCCGCTGCACTTGTCAGTGATGGATGCTGCATGCAAGCTGAGCATGGAATACAAGCTGAAATTCTCTGCTGTTTTGGGTGTAGGTCATTTGCTTCATCTTCCAGCAGGTCATTTGTCCATCCCTGGGGGCAGGTAAGGTGTGGTTGGATTACTTTGTGCTTTCCCTCCTGATATAGCTCTCCCTTACAAAGTACATGAAAGATGAAGCTGGTACCCAAGACACACCAAGCCTCGCAGCCGTCAAAGGGAAAGATGCTAAAAATATCCCACCCTTGCTCTCCCTCCCCCCCTCGACTGTCTCTCCATGTCTAGGTGCTGACAAAAGTTATTTGTCGTATTCCCTTCATTCGGTGAGTGACAGGAGACTGGTGTCAAGTGAGAAAATGAAATGTAAATTTTATTAAACACCTTCTCATCTCTGTGTATCAATCCAGATTCCAGCCTAACACAGCAAATCAAATCCTGTCTTCACGAGGCCTGAGGGCACACAGAGAATCATTTCTCCTTAATACCATTCCCTCCTAGTAAAATATTTTTCTGTTTAGTAAATGAAAATTTAAAATGCAAACCCTATTTTAATCCCAGAGAAAAGATGTGCATTGCAGGGAGAAGGATGCCACATTTCAGTCTGTTATGCCTCATGCTTTCTTCTTGTTTGCAGCCACAGCAACAATGATTAGCTGGAGCATAAATTTCAACATCTTTTAAGACTTGCCCACTGGGACTTTTTATCTTCATGTCCACCACTGGGCTTAGTAGTTTACTAGTACAAAGATGATTCAGTATCCACTTGTTTAATCTAAAACTGCAAGGTAAATTATATGATGTACTGAGGTCTGAGACAGTGTTCCCAAGTGAATGGAATCAGAAATTCATTGCTGTGGGTCCTAAAACCTCTGTTTCTCTTAGCTTGAAAGTCTTGGTCCACTGTGAGAGGTTAAATTGTGAGAAAAAGAAGCTTTTAGTTCAAGGTTTCTTCTTGCTATGCAAAATCATGGGTGCTTTGACTTCCTTGATATTCACAGACAAAGCATAAAATAATTTGTTTCTTTCTGTAAGTGTGAAGATATTTGCATCTTCTTATCCAGGCTGTGTAGAGGTCAAAATTAGGATGGAGACAATAGATATATATGAGAAAAACCCTTTATTCCCAAGAAGTAGCACTGGAGAATATGTTTATTGCAGATTACTGATCCTCTTCTACATGTGTGACACTGGAAGCACTGGACTCTTTGAGACACTCAGAGGAAAAAAATCTACTTTTCATCTAGACTCATTAGTCTTTCATATTAAAAGTTAGGTTTAATTAAGTTCTCCCTTGCATGTGGTTAATACAGTCAGGTATGCACTCAGGAGGGTGCTTCACTTCACTTTTCACACACAGCTATTGTAGGATGGATTAAATCACCCCATGGAAGTGTCTGTCTCTCTGCAGGTATGAGATGAATAGCTGAGAGGACATGGATGACTCCTAACCTTGTCGAGCAAGCATTGTGGCTTGATATGGCTACATGCTTCCTACATCCACCCACTTCTTTCACTGCCCAGTTCCCAGCTCATCACCAGTTATTTTCTGATGGGAAAAATACAGCAGAGTGCAAATACCACCCAAGTAGATATCTTCTGGCAATTTTTTCCATCTGAAAGTGGGTCCCTTCTCTGTAATTGCCTCTCGTAGCAGTAATTCATCCAGTGCTGGTTTACCATGGAGGTGGGTGTCCTAGGATTGCCTGGTTACCCCACCTGAGGCAGCCCCTGTGTGGTTACAGGGCTTCAGGGCTTCAGTCACCTCACAGTCCAGGGAGTTATCCACAAGGTCAATCAAGGTTTCCATCTTGCAGGTCCTACAAGAATCATCAGAGCACTTCAGTTCAAGGACACCAAGGGTCTGTGCAGTCCCTAAAAACTCTGGAAAAAAAATGGGAATAGTTAAAAAAAAATGTTTCCATAATTTTAATTTTTTTTTTCAAGATTGATCTCACTGGTCATCTTTTTTCTAACTCAAGTTTTTCCTTCAAAGAGAAATTGTGGGCTCCTGTCAACCCTAATCACTGCATTTCCTAACCCTGTTTGGAGGAAAAGCTTCTCTGTTGTTCATGAAGCAGGGAGAGATGACATGAAGCAAGGAAGAGTTAAGCAACTCAGTAAAGCTTGCACTAGGAACAAGTGGAAAAGAAATCAGAAAAGGCACCCATTCCCCTTGGCTATCTGTCCTCAGACAAACTACAGCATTTTTGTTATCAAAGTCTGTTTCAGAGAGGAAAATGGGAGGCAGACAACACTGAAAAAAGTATTGCAGGGCAAGACTTGGGATATCAGCAGTACTCAGTTCAAGTCTTCATCCTGCCACCAATTCCCCTCTCCAAACTTAGGCCACTCATTTAATGTCTTGGCCCCTCAGCTCCTCATGTGCAAAATGAGAATGCTAATACAGCTTTCCTCCATACCTCAGTCCACTTTGCTCACCCAGGCTCTAGGGTGGGCACTGAGGATGTTTCTAACTAATTATTTTCCAAGTGCAGTTCAATCCTGGTTGCCCAGTTGCCATTGAAACCACCCCTGAAACAAAGGAGGAATAGTCATAAAAATAATAGTGATAGTAATAGAAAGGGAGGAAACAGAAAGAGAGGAAATAAATGGAAATAAATAGAAATTAGAAATAGAAATAATAGAAATATTAGAAATATTAATAGAAATATTAATAGAAATAAGTAGAAATAGAAAAGAGCACCTGGACTGGTTTCACTCGCAAGGTGATGGGGGTTAAAGAAAAAGACAAAAAGAAAAGTGCAGTCTGTGCAGAGGAGCTGTCATGTCACAGAAATTGTCAGCTTCCCTAATATCACCAATCCCTCCTCAGCCTCACTGACTGGAATTCTCCCCTGCCTCCAGGTAGATGGCTGCTGGGACTTGGAGCTTGAGATACATCCACACCGGAGATCAGTCATTTCACACTGCCAGTGGGCTTCTTTACTATTCTAATACAGAACCCATTGCACTCTATGACTAATAATATTGGCTGTATGAAAGAATTATTTATATAGAGACTGAGAAAAGCCTCCCTGGATTTCTAGACAGGACAGTCTTGATTTGGAAAGAGCAAAGCAGAAAATAACTTCAGGGCCATTTCAAACTGCCGCAGTCTCCAAGAGACAAGTTGAAAACTGGTGGTTGAATTTGAACTGCAGCTCAACAGGCTGTGGTAAACCTTCCCTCTTATCTTAGAGTCCTCCATCCTCAGAAATAAAGAATGGACATCTAGTGAATGCTGGTCAACCCTGGCTTATGGAAAAAGGCACAGTCAAACTAAATTGACAGTTCTGTTCCTGATGAGATTACAAGTTCAGTCAATAAAGACAGCAGTATTCAAGCAATATTAATCTGTGAGGCATTTGACTTGGTACATTGTGACATTTTAACCAGGAAAAAATACACAAAATTAATGTGGTGCACCTTAAGTGGATTAAAAATAGGCTGACAGCCCCTAAATATGTTTGTGGAAGTTATTGGTGAGTGGGTCTGTTTCTAGTTTGGCCATAGAGGTATCAGGTTTTGTCCTGATGCTATTAAGACATGTTTTATCCATAAACACAAAGACAATCTAAAATCTGGTATTCAGCCAGCTGGTTAATGAGATGGAGATTCAGGGGATGATAAATAAAATAAGAAGGCAGATCTCTTACGTTGTGTGATCAGTGGATCAACCTCATTCAGACAAATGAAGCACATTTTATTATAAGACTAGAAAAACTATACTTAAGGATAGAGGCTGGATTTCCCACACAGAGTTTCTCTTCTGACAAACTGGTGACTGAAACCAGCTTGTCATCATGATAGATAATAACTAAAGATGGTTTTTTATCAGGATAAAGGTCTTACAAAGGAGTTAATGTTGTTTTGCTGCATAGAGACAAAAGCTCTATAAGGAGAGGGTGCTTTTGTTCCAGGATTGATACTCCTGGTTTTAACGTCTGCAGTTCATTAATTCCTTTATAATTTTGTAAAGGGTTCACAAAGGAATACATAGGGGGAAAAAAAAAAAAAAAAAAAAAAAAAAAAAAAAAAAAAAAAAAAACAGTGCCAAATGGTCACTGAGGCTTTCTCTGTTACCAGCGATTACTGAAGAAGATGCTTCAGCTTGTATCTCTCAGTCTTACCTCAGCCTCACAGTGGAATAAAAGACCTCTGAAAGTGCTGATCTTGTGACACGGTCACAAGCTAAAAATACCTGTAGGTGAGACAGAATTTTGAAAATACAGAGCTTTTCTTTTGAATAGACAAAATATTATAAGTAAGGCAGATTAATGATATGGAATTAATGAGATGCTAAGAGTGAGAGTATTGGCAAACAGTTTAGTAGGGGAAACGCTGTTTGTGGCAGATCTTTGTCATATTTTTTTCACTAGAAAGCTAGGTGGTTTTGTTTGAATGCTTCCTTCCACCCCTTCACATAATGTACACAAATATATCTGTGTAGTTCAAGAAGGAATGATCTCGGGGCTGCCCTGTGACTTGTGCTCTGAGAGTTTTTAATCACCAGGAGCCTGAAGCTGGTGGCAAACTGCACAAATATCTCTGCATTCCCTCTTTGCACCTACCATCACCCTCAACAACAGCCAGAACGGATCAATGTGGTCTCTTAGGAATCCTTCTGGCTCCTGGATTGGCCTAGGAATCTCCTTTTGTCTTTTAGAAGATGGACCACCCCATCTCCTTCTCCTTCCCAATATTGCCAAAGCCCTGGCAAAACCAGGAGAACAGGAAGGGTTGCAGGGAAAAAGGAAACTATTTCTAGCAAGATAGATGGTGGGGTAGCTGCTCCAGCTGTGCTCCTCCAGGGGTTGCAGGGACAGCTGCCATCTCACCACGGGATGTAGAGAAATCTCTCAGTTCAGGCATCTTCTCCCTCTCCTCCCACACCTGCCTTGGTCTCTCTGCTCCAGCATTGCTCTCCTCTGGTGTTGTTCTCTCTTCTGGTGTTCTCCCTCTCCACGTGTTGCTTTCTCTCCTCTCCTCCCCCTCTCCTCTGCCCTTCTCCTATTCACCGGGTGTTTCTCCTTCTTCAACATGTTAATGTTCAGAGGAACACATCCATTGTTCACTGGTGGCCTGAGGTGGGGATGGACATTTTGGAGAGCTGTTCAGAAGCTACTTAAAGGAGCCACCCCTGGGTGCTCCTCCCTGGCTTCCAAAAACAGCTCCACAACAACCCACAATGGTCTCCTTTGGACTGATTCCAAAGCCCATCCACAGCCATGAGGGACAGCTATTCTCTGGACAAGCAGAATTAGGCAAGATCTAAAAGGGATATATGGTTAATGTACTGCTTATATTTATGATCAGTACAATCAAAAAAATAGAGGCCACATGGCCTCTTTCAAAGCCATCCATTAGATTGTCTCCTTCCCAGATCTATAGAGTACAAAAATTTGTGAAATATGAGCTATGATGCCAAACACAGTTTAGTAACTCCAAAAAGTGCACCTTCTAATCACCATCCACCTTTGGAAAAACTGAAAAGAACTGCACATTCTGCATCGAGAACTACAATGGGCAGACTGGAAAACCTGATCTCAGAAGCCAGAAACTTGATTTGCAGCTTTGCTCTGTCTGGCTCCACACTTTTCAAATGGGCAAAAATTGGAAAGACTCAGTTGCATGAAGACATCAAATTCCAAGACATATAAGGTTCATTAGGATTGCTTGATAAAATAGACACATTACAGGAATGGTTTTATGAATTAGAATCATATTCTTGTATGAAGATTGTTGCAGAGGTCTAAGCCAGTATTGTTCTGATCTTAATCATCATGTTGGGTGCTTTTTGGGAGACAGAATTAAACAGAGACTGTCCTTTAAAACTACAGCATAGACACTGCCCATACCTCTCAGGACATTTGGTTCAGGGAGGCAAACATCCTTCATGTCAAGGTTTATTTATTGGTTTATAATATTCCTGGGCTGCATAATAGAGATATGCCTAATACTCCAGAGAAAGCAGGATTTCTCATGAATTTTATACACATCATTTCCTTTGGGAAGTGCTAAGTATGACGCTTCCTAAAGGACTCTGTGGAAAAATCATGTAAATAAGGCAAAAAAGGATTAATGGATCCAGTCTGCAGTCATCTGTGGTCAGTGTTTTGTGAAACAAAGGCACGGAGGGCTTTAAATGTGGCCTTTTCCTTTCCACACAATGGGCCACTGTACATTAAAAGGACTTGCTGATGCCTGCTCATAAAACGTGTGATGAAGCTTCTCACAGAGATCAAATTTTGCATTTCTACGACCACACAGAAGACTGCTCTGCACTTTGTAATGCTGCATGCAGATTCAGTTTGGACTAACAGGAGTCCCTAGCTCTTGTGTATGAAGCACCTTCTCATAGCATCATCATCTTGAGGACTGTGTGCTGTAAACACCTTCTGCTGACACCTTCTGATCAGGGTGTTGTGCCATTTGGTGTCTAATTGTATGGTGTCTAATCTCCCCAGTGATGCTTCTTGAAATCTCCATGAAGGGATGAGTTTAAAAGCTCATGAGGAACAAGTCCCATTCCCCTCATACAACCACAATCTGTTGTGCCAGTACCAAGATCTGCTGCTCCAGAATAACTTTACTGCTCCCTCATGCATACTGTCAGCACTGATAATTCAGTTCTGTTATTTTTAATCTACTTTCCAAACAAGAATATCCTCATTTTCTCACAGATACCAATGAAGTCATCCCCATGGTTTGGTGTGAGCAATGCAAGCAGAGATGAATTGTGTATCAGTTTGCTTATAGGCACACAGAAGAAGGGCTGGAAAAACAAGAGCAGTTATGAGTTTCATTGACCAGATCATCGACCAGAATTTCAGTCTTTATGGTTGGATTCGATCATCTTATGGGTCTTTTCCCACCTAAATAACTCTATGATTCAAGGATTTTTCTCTGCCCTGATAATCATGAATTTTATGGAAGATACTGATGTTCTATGCTAAATTCCTAAATGAGGTCAATTTGGTCATCACCAAATTTTCCAGCTTTCTTTTTTTTTTTTTTTTTTCCAAATTGAAAAATAAATACTCATCTAAATGTTAACAGTTTCACATGAACTCCCTCAAACACAGAATCAAAGAATGGTTTGGGTGGGAAGAGACCTTTGAAGGTCATCTAGTCCAACACCCCTGCAATGGACAGGGACATCTTCAACTAGAACAAGTTGCACAAAGCCCTGTCCAACCTATTCTAAGGGTTTCCAGGGATGGAGCATGTACCACTTCTCTGAGCAATCTTTTCCAGTGTTTTGCCACCTTAAATTTTTCTTTGGAATACCAAATGTCCCAAGCTTTCAATGATCCTCTGAATACGGATACTTTTTTAGGACATTGACTGAAGTTGTTTATTTTCCAGCACTTTATAGGCAAAAATTATTCCCCCGTGTTAGACAGATTTCCACCCAAATGTGTGGGCAAGGGACAGCATAAGTTTGTGCTGGTTGTAGCTCTTGGACTCCTGGTTTGTCTGGGAAAGGTGTAGACATCTCCTTTTATGAAAGTGTATAGAAGTTTTGTTATAGATAGGAGTCTTCTCACTGACATCTTGTCTGCTGAATGCAGGTCCATTTACTTTTTTTACACAGTCTGAAGTTTATGTGCCTACTGGGTGCATGAAAACAAGTGGTTTGTCTTTCTTCCTTACCCATTCCATCTCTAGATATATCTCCATGAGTAGAATTGGCTGAATTTTTGGACATGTATTATCAAGCAGGAGCCCTCAAATAACTGCTTATTTCTCCCTATCATCCCTAAGTGGAAAGAAAATAATAATAAAATAAAAACCAGAATGTTACAGATCCATAAGCAAGGGACATATAATGAATTGTACAGAGAATGTATCAGTGGAGAATTTCTTTCAGGAGGAACCATATTTCTACTTTTTACTAAAAATATCTCCATTTTAAAAACTGAAATAAAAATCCAGATGGGCCTTGAGCTTCTGGAGCAAAGTAATATTTCCATTACCTGAAGAGGGCCTACAAGAAAGCTGAAGAGGGACTTCTTAGAAGGGTATGTAGCAATAGGACAAGGGCAAGGGTTTCAAACTGAAAGAGGGTAGAATTTGGTTAGACATTAGGAAGAAATTCCTTAGTGGAATAGATCTGGCATAGATTGCCCAGAGAAGCTGTGGCTGCCCCATCCCTGGGAGTGCTCAAGACCAGGTTGGATGGGGCTTGGAGTAACCTGGGCTGGTGGGAGGTGTCCCTGCTCATGCAGGGGGGTTGGAACTGGATGATCCTAAAGATCCCTTCCAAGCCAAATCATTCCATGATTCTATGTTTTGTTGTAAAAATAGCAAAAAAGTAAAAATGAAAAAAACCTGGCATCTCCATTTTATTTTCTTTCAGAAAAATGTTTATCAGAGACCATGAAATTTGCCATTCAATACCTATTGAATTTTACACAGGTTTCCAATATTGCTACAAAGACAAAAAGCCATTTTCAAGAATTATTCTGAATGGAAAGACATCAAGAATCTGGGGGGGTTTAGGCTGTGTAAAGATACTAAATCCCTACATTTCATCTACTTAGCTGAATGAAAACTCAAGACTTTTTGTCTACTAAGACCTCAAAATCTTCAAGGCAACAGATACAACCTGAGTTTTGTTCCATCTAACAAAATATCTTCTCACAGCTTAAATTCCTGTTCTCGAAATGCCACCTGGAGACCGGTGCATTGAAGAAAAATAAAATAGAATAATGTAGAAATCCATATTCAGGACAAATAAGTGAATCCTCAGAGAGGGTTAGCAGGCACAGAAGAGCTCTTCTGATTTACACCAGCTGAGCATCTGATGCCAAATATCACTAATGAAGTCACCAAGCCAAATAATGCACCCATCCTATTCCCTCATAATCATTCCAATGCCCCTTACAGCTGTTTCCAACTGTGTCTCTGATCTCCATGCTAAGACATTTAAATCTCCTGTTTCATTTGCATGGTTATCCAGTGAAATAGCTCCTAGTGTTTCTTTTCTTGTTTGCAAAACTGAAGAGAGAGGGGGAGGAGGGGGCTGAGGGGGGAGGGGGTTGGAACTTAGAAATGCGAGGATTTATCTACATGCAGGAAAATTATTCAAATCTGACAACTTACTTTTTGTTCCACGAGAGACTAGCTTGGAGGCTTGGATTCTCAGGGGGACATATTGCCTTTTTTGTAAAGTCTTACCGTAATTAGTATTTCATCCCATCTTGTTTGGCATCCAAGTGTTGTGCTGTGTTGCCTTACAATGGATCTGGCTGCACTGCAAGGACCAGGTCTTTTTTTTTTTTGGATGACAGTGGGGTTTTTTCTAGCTCATATCTAGGTTGTCAGGTCTCTGCAGGAGAAGTATCTGCAGGGCAGATGGGTTGTGGAACAAAGATTAAGGCTCAGTAGAGGAGTGGAAAGAGATGTCTTGTGATGGGGATATATGAATAACTTGGCTGGTCCACATCAAAGATCCATTTAGAGTGTTGGCTAATAGTGACCAGAGTGCCAAGGGAATAACAGAAGAAGCAGGGCAGGAAAGACTGCTATTTCCATGGTGTATTTTCCTACTCTCTTTCCTACTTGCAGCTCAGAGGAAGCCAATTTCTATGTTAACATTCCATGATGATATCCTGACACTTCTTTGTCCTACTCATTTTTTAGCTTGTGTAAGTTTCAAGTGTCATCTAATCATCACAATGCAAAGATGAAGAAAATGGTCCTTTTGATTGTTTCAGACCTGTCTCTTGAGCTTTTAATTTTATACATCCTAATCCTTTTTCTGGAGGAGAGAGCAAATGGTCATTCCCTGTTTACCTTGTTCCCTCTTCACCTCCTGCACATCCCTTTCCAGGCTGTTTGCTCAGTTTATGGTTCTGCACAGAAGAAAAGGGGACTGAGCACTAGAATCAGAACATCTTGGAGGATTTAAGACCCAAATTTTTAATGGTGGTTCAGTGCCTGTGAGGAATGTATATATGTATGATACACATGTGTGATGCACATCATATACATTATACGTATAATTTCTATGATTCTATATTGTTTTCTATCAAACTTTAAATCACAAATTGGTACACTAGCTTCCTCTACTTTTACCTGTTGCACTTCATTTCACGTATTTTTCCACCCCACCTTTTTTCTCTCACTTTTGATTCCTTGCTCTCCTTCCACAACTCACAGTACTCTCTTCTCATGGAAAATTCACCTAAGCTTACCTGTGTCTTGCTTTCTTCCTACAGCACTTACTGAATTGCCACCTGAACAAGTCTCCAGTGCTCTCCTTACAGTGATGGTTGCATCTGACCATGGAAAATAAGATAAAATTAAGAAAACAAAACAAAATAAATAATTAGATACAGACAATAAGTTGATTGCAAGCATCACCCCCATATGCTCTATTCAGCCTCACACTGTCTTCTGGATCCTTGCATTTCTAGTCATTCTGACTTGTTGTTTTCCTCACTTATAAAGGTGAAATCCCTTTTTTTCAAGGTGATTGCATCTCACAGAGCACTGATTTCTGTGAGCAAGAAAAAGCTCAGTCCATGTGGTTCCCAAATCCCTTTTTCAGATATACCATATGATGCTTGGAGTGTAATTATGGCTGCATTTGGTTGGGAGGAATCTGCTAACAGTGTCTTTAGCAGACTTTATATCCTGCAGCATCTTAAATTCCTTTCACAATGTACCCTAAGGTATGCAACATACTTTGTGAGTGTGATGCAATCAAACATCATTCTGGCCATAAGGCAGACCTCACACTGGAAAAAAAGAGAAATAGAAAAAAAAAGTAAAAAATCATGTCTTAGGGCCGTGGAGTCATCTCGTGGGATCCTGAGAAGTCATAAATAAGATGCAGTCTGCATTGATAGTTTAATTTAACAAGGCTTTTCCTAAACTTTTCAAACAGAAGACGTTTTGGGGTGATTTCAAAATCAGGGATCACTCCTTCACATATTTCAGATGGTTAAGATCAGGGTTATTCTTTATATTTACCTCAGTGGTAGTGGATGTTGGCTTTGAAGAGAAAAAACTCGAAGTTTTTTCTTATGGGTTTTCTGGAGAAATTGCAACCAGCCTTGGGCCCAGCTGATGCATTGCTTTGCTTTTTATTTTGAAAGGAGCAATCAGCATGGAGCTTTTTCTGCAAATAAAAGGCAGCATGTCCCCAGCAAGCAAGGAAGAGAGGTGCTCTCTCTGCAGCAGCCCGTTGCTAACAGGACATCAAAAGTCCATTCTCTTGTTTTCGTCTTCAGTGATGTTGCCCTTTTGAGAACTCACCGGACACACAATGACTGCAAAAGGAGGGACTTCTACAAGAAAATGAAAAAGGAAAAATGTCAGAGAAAGGGATATACCCTATTCACTCCCTCTGCTGCAATTTGGCATCAAATTGGAGTCTAAGAAGGGTACATTAACATTCAGCTGGCTGTTACTGTGAGCCATAATAGACACGAGCATTGACTAGACCCAATATTAGTGATGGTACTGGGAAACCATCTTTGCTTTTGGCTGCCTGAAGGCAGTAGTGATCCCCTGCTTGTCCTATCTGTCAGTCTATTTGATCTCCAAATGAATTGCTTTTGATAACAGCTATATAAATGCAGAACTGTTCCGCTGGGCCTTCTTAAATGAGACTCCTCTCTTTCATCTCCCAGTCATTTCAAAAAGCAGATAGACTTGTTAGAGGTTTTTAATGCAATGATTTATGTTTTATCTTGCCTGGTTTGAGGCAGCATTTATTTAGCACTAAATTCTTCCCAAGCCTATATGTGAGGAACAAATGCTTCAGCACTGTATTTGGGACTTAAAATAGTGTCTCTATGTGCATATGTGTACATGTGTGTGTGTGTATACTCTGCTTCAGAGAGAAATAAGTGATGCATTTTTTTTTTTTTAGGAATTCAGTGCTCCAGTTCACTGGGATCATTGCACCTGCAGCCAAATTAGGAGATACAGGAAGGAAATAATGTTTGAAAATCATCTAACCAGTAGTGCTCTGTCTAGGGTGAACAACGAATAATTTGGGGAGCATGAAAAGGACAGAAATTATATATCCTTATGAGGTTCATTAAAAAGAAAATCTCTGACTCTCTTGAAGTTATTAGCATTTCTCAAGAGTAGCAAAAGTCCACTACAGGAGTGGGGTGTCTGTCTTATGCATTTTTCATTTTCTTGTTGCTGAATGAGGTCATGCAGCTATTTAAATCTAAAGATGAAGTGAGGAGATGATTTTTTAAGACTGGTGTTCATTCATAAAGAACTAAGCAATACTGCTCATGTCTAGGCAATGGAAAGAGCTGAGGTCTGTTGGAGTAATCTAGGAGCAATTATCCAGACTCCATGTGAATGGATGAGATTAAATTTTAGGCCTGGCATAGTTTTTGTCTTTTTTTTTGCTGTAATGGCTGCATTGGAGATGCAACTCAACAGATTTTTTCTAATTGTGAAAGCTTAGCTTATGATGGGACATACACAATGGATAGAAGAGAAAATTCTTTAATGAAAATTGACCTAAACATCTTTGGCAGAAGGAACCTATGCTCCAAAGATACTCAATTTTCAAAGTGGTGGATCTGGCTGATCTGTCACTGTGCTATGTAGCAAATCATTCTCTCTAATGAGAAGTAACTGATACATTCAAAAACCTCCTTTCTGCCATGGAAATAAATAATACAATAAAAGGAGCAAAATGAAAAGGAGGAAATATATGTTATTTAAATCATCTGTTTAAAAAAAGGTAATATCTTTGATGCAACAAGAAACTGAGCAGTAACAGGAAAATTAGCTATGTTTTCTCTGCAATGACAAAGCTCATTTTTTGCCTTGAAAGACAAAAGAAAGGGGTTTTTTAGCATCAGTCAGAGGAGACATTGAATGCTTCCGCATCTCAAGGTGGGGCTGAAGCATGAAGATGCCATCTATGAGGACTCCAAGATATTCCTTATCCCACCAAGTTTAGGCATGGGTTTTACACTGGAGCTCATGACACCTATTTGTCTCCATTATTTTCAGAGGCAATTTAGGCATGGTAAACCTTTAAATAATTCTATTTAATCTTTACTTCTTCATTTTCTGCTCTTTCTTTAAGAAAGTTAAGTACTGTCTAGAACAAGAAAAGAGAAATCCTGAATGCCCTCATGGTTTAGGGACTATCCTGACAACTGTTGGCTCCAGCTCAATTAACCCATGTTCACTGAGATTTTCTATCCCAGAGGTTGGAGCATTTCTCCAGGTTTTGTGGTTTCTTCCCCATCTTTGTGTCACATCTCCAGTGCTGTCCTACAGCATTCTGGGTGAATGGTCTGTTAGTGGCATGTAGAAAAAGAAAAGATCACTTCCTCTTTTGGGTTTTGTTTATGATGTCCAAATCCCTAAATCTATTCTGGGAAAAATAAAAAGAAATATTTTAAAGAAATCACTGTGGAATACTGTCCTGGTAAAAAGTCACCAAATTTAACCCACACCAGTTTCCAGTCTTGGTTTTCCACTTTCCAGTAAGTAAAATTCATTGAAGCCCAGCTCTACTATGTTCAATTTTTTGGCAGAAAAAACCAAAAATCAGTGTCATTTTACAGTTTCATGATATAGGATGTATCATGCATAGTTCTCCAAATGTCTGGAAGCAAATCCCTTAGCTTGGGTGCCAAATGTCCAAACCCAACACTTGTGCAGGTATTGCCTGTCTGGTGCTCCTGGAAACTGCAGTAAAGGAACAGAAAACTGTGTTTCTTTCAATATCATAATTCTAGTAGTTTGCCAATAGTATTAAAAAGTAGTTTCCTGCCAAAGGTTATGTGAAAAAGCTGTCAAAGCTTTACAGTCCAAGACTGTATTTGTATTTGTATTTATATTTGTATTGACAAATGTAGATGTTATTAAAGAAAAAAAAAATAAAAATCAGGATCTATTTTCTTTCTACATTCCAATTACCAAAATGTAAAAGTAATATTGGATGAAGGACTCTGGAGATAGATTTTTGTTCTCAACAACTTCTGCTGTAAAGTAAGGTTGGTGTAAAAAAACCCAACCAAAACAAAGGAATTTAATTAGGTTTAAGTGGCCTGATTCATCTTCTACCAAAGTCATGATAACTTCTCTATTTACATCAGAAGGAACGAGATTGATGGTGTGAATCAAATTAATTTTAACGTAGATTTCTAGATATAGATATTTTATTCTAGATATAGACATTTTATTTCAGAAAATATTCTGAATATTTTTTGAACTAAGAAGTCTGTTGAGCAAAGCAATCAACTGTCTTTTGTTTCATGAATGCAGAAATAACTCCATTTAATTTACCATTAAAATTGTGCTAGGAGGAGGGCAAGGATGATCTTGGTGCTTCCATGGGTCTTGTGTGATTTCAAAGGAAAAAGCAAACTTTACAGTCCTTATACTAGACCTAAAAAAATATGAGGAAGGTGACATCAGGATAAAATTGCTGTTCAGGAAGTTTGGCCTACAGAACAGAAGATGGAGACTTTCAGAAAAGTTTTAGAATTATTTAAGAGTAATGAAGTGGAGGCATTATTAATTACTCTTGACAGACGAGCAACTACAAAACAGAAAGTCTAAATCCAGGATTTTGTATTGTATTTATGTGTACAGATACGTGTATATACACATATACATTTATATGTGGGAGCTCCTGCTGCTACAGAGGACTCAATGTAACTGGGCAAGTTTCTAAAGAGCACAGTATGCTGAAAACATGGCCTTAAGCATCACAATAAAAGCTCAGTGCTGTTCACGGCAGTAGAAAAACACAAAAATGTTCCATTTGAAATGTCTTCTCGTTGAGAAATGTTTCTTAAATTGGAGCTTTCTATAGGAAATATTTCTTATGAGAAAAATGGTTTGCATTTTTGGCAACCAAAAATTGGCCAGAATTCAGTGTGTTTTTTTCCCTAACTATTGGCTTTCTGACAAAATTTTAAATCCTTTTCAAGCCAAGGCTATCTGAAAATGAAGAATTTCAAGTTTCTCTCTATACACTGTTCTAGAATAAAACACTTTGTTTGTCTGCTGAATATTTGGCTTTTGGGAAGGCACCAAGGAAGTCAATGAGTTTGTTTTAAATCCTTATTGAAAAGGTGATGGGCTCTTCAAGATCTAGCCTTAAATTACATGTCCCAGGTGTCCAAGAAAATGGTGGCAAAATCATGAATCACCCTCAGATCTAGTGAACATAAGTCAACCCCTTTTTCCTGGTAGGCATCATCCACTTGTCCCTTTACACAGAGGTTCTCATGCATTTCCCCATGGATGCTGTGGAGTAGAACAACAGGAAAAACAACTCATGTCCTTCTATTGCCCAGTGCAATAGCTCAGAGCACCTTAGCAGGAGAATTTCCATAAATGCCACCAGTGGATACCCTGTTTTACCAACCAGGAAAGCATACTCCATTTTTTTTTTTTTTCCTTTTGCTGTCAGTCTGGAAGGGGTTCAGGCAGTTAATTTTGGGTAGTCACAGGGGGAGAGCAGGAAGAAGAAAAGATGCAGCACTCTGATATTTTTTTCCCCGTATAGCATCACTTATTAAAATCCTGTTGTCCTGACCATTGTTGTTGCCATTGAAGTCTGGTTTATTTACTTGAAAATCTGATTTGTTTCATTTTATTACTGTGTTTGTGAAGTAACTGATATCAGATTCTGCAGGAAAGAACTGCCATTTACCAGCAGGCTGTGATGGCTCTGACGCGGTCTGCAGGACCGGCTCCAAGGCTTGCTCTGCCCCGGGGGCTCTTGCAGAAATAAGATTACTGGCAATAACTGCTTCAACTGCTTTGAATAACAGACACAACTCAGAGAGCATAAAATTAGCATAAACACAGCATCAGTGTGTTCCCTCGGCGGATCCGAGACAGGCAGGATATGGAAAATTGACTGAAATGGGGTCAGGCGCTGCTGAAATCAGGGAGGCAGGCAGAGAGGTGGCTTTGCTGCTAATAAATAAGTAAATAAAATGAGAACCATGAAGTTTTAATGATGACACGTTCTGAGGGGCGGATATTAAAAACTCAGCGTTGGTGTCAGAGCACCCTAAATGTTGTCTTTCCAGGCAAATTGCTCTTTGGCTCTGCCCTCCTGATTGGGTGGGGATAGGGCAAGGGGGAAGAAATAGCAAAAATAATTACAGCAATCACAACAATTTCCTGTAACAAATTTCCTGATTTGTTTTTTTGTGTTTTGGGTTTGTTTTTTGTGGTTTTTTTTGGGGGTGGGGGGGCTGAAAAAAGACAAGGTAGAAGGATAGAAGGAGAGCAGTGTGATAATTTCAGGAGGATGCCCTAGATCTGTTAAGGAGTGGTAGCACTCCTATGTTTTTATATTTATCAAATATTAAAATGGGAAATGCTTACTGACACATTCAGTAAAGAAGTACATTAAGAGAGGAAGGCACAGCAGCTCTGATTTTGCAATTTTAATAATGAGGTGTTGAAGATACTGCTTGCAACAGATTTAGTCATAGAGTTCTGGATATCCAAACCCTCTGCAGAGAGAGCTGGAACTACCACATGCTTAAAATAAGAAGTTTCTCAAAAAAAGTACTGATAAAGACCATTAGTTGGCCTATTTATCTCATAATCAGCATGAGATTTAGGATATTGCTTTAAAACCAGCCTCCCCTCCTTTGAGGAAGAGATGCCAGTGGAGGGCAGCCCATGTTGGTAGAGTATGGGTTGCTTTCATACAGGAAAAAAAAAAAAAAATAGTTTATGACTCTGCTCCTGCTTTCCACTGCTGAGAGTTTGTCCTTCAGATGAAATAGGGATTCTCTGTAAGTAAGAGAATTCTCTTTCTTAAGCCAATTTTTAAATCAGAGTCTGGAACCCACTTTCAGAAAAGAGCTTAAATCCTTATATACTTTAGACTAATGCAGTATTACATGTTTCAACCATGTTTAGCCAATGATGAAGAAAATTAAAAAAAAAATTCCTAAAATTCGTAAGAGATGGTTTGGGAAGGTTGTCTTCTTTTCTCCCATTTTTTTTTTTCTCTCTTTGCTGATGCTCTTTCTCCACTCTTCCTCTCTCACACAGAAGCTTTCTCAAGGCATTGGTAGGGAAAGATGTGGAGTCAACAAATATTAATCTTTGCCTGAAAAATGATCTGTTGAAGGTCAGGAGATTTCCACTGGCACAAGTGATAGAGAGGATGAAGGGAAACATGCAGAAGTGGGTAACTAGCTTCAAGAGAATTAACTGTGGAGAAATATAAAGGAGAAGTGAGTCTGGTTAAGAGCAAAGCATGGTGTACAATCCTTTTTTGACTAAGGTCTGAAGTAATTTACATAAAGAAAATTAGACATGAAGTTGTGGAGTAAGCTTTAGTGATCTTGCTATCAATATTTTATCTTTTTATTATTATTATTTTCATGACCTTTCTAATTTTCTGAATTGAAATAGACCCAGAATAGACAGAGGGAAACATTACTGTTATCCTTGCCAGCAGTTGCCCAGAAAAGAAAAGGAAAAAAAAAACCAACAAACTTCTATTTTGAGATTTCAAGGCCAACAAAATTTATGATCAAGCATTGGACGTGAAATGAAACTCCTGACAGTGTGCCCTTGTCTATAAAAATAAGCTCTAATGACCCTCTGTCCCTTGCCAGTAGATCCAGAGGAAAGGGCAAGTTTAAAAAGGCCCTGGAAACTAAACTTTTTCACCCTTAAAGGTGGTCCTTTCAGGTTGGAGAAAAGACAAGTGGTTGTGGAGCATGGGTATAGCATGCCTGGGGACAAGTAAAGAACTTTGTTCTCCCCAAGACATCAATCCAGCATCTCTCACCAGTGCTACATTTGTTAAACAAATAAGCAGATGAATGTACCAGAAGAACATGTGAGGAAAAATAAATCAGACTTATAAGACGTCTTGGAGTTCAGCCATGATTTTGCTATGGAAAAAACCCCCTTAATTCCAGTCTCCTTCTCACAAAGGACCTTTTTCTCTCTTTCTGTTTGGGTTAACCAGCATTTAATTGATTTATTCAGGAATA
Source organism: Florisuga fusca (assembly GCA_038090715.1). NCBI lineage: Eukaryota > Metazoa > Chordata > Aves > Apodiformes > Trochilidae > Florisuga > Florisuga fusca. The sequence goes on from JAAWXA010000011.1 coordinate 14,576,110, forward strand.
TAATTGATTCTGATGACAGGGGCAGGAATAAGCCCTCAAAGATTGGAGCTTCCTGGCATGCAGACTGTCATGGTCCTTATTCATTCAGCATAACTGCAGCTCCCATGTTAGATGCAGAGTTGCCCTGGGCTTCTTCCATAACCACTGGAGAGAGAAAGACTTCTCCAGAGAGTTATGGACACCTAGCTTGGGCTTAAGTGCTATCTGAGACCAATTTTCTCAAGAACTTAAAGTTTATTTTGACCAATAGAAATCTGCTCTTAGTGGCCAACAGCTGTCTCGTTGCCTCCTGCTACTTCTCCTTCTCCATATGATACTCTTCTTGTACCAAACACAAACAATAAACTTGCAAGCCAGGACATTGTTTTAATTTCGGGTTTTTTGTTTAGTTTTTTTTTGTTTGCTTTTTGTTGGCTTTTTTGGGGTTTTTTTGTTTGTTTTTGATGATTCTTGGCTTCACATAACAGAATCCTGGACCAATACAAAAGCTGCAAGTTTCACCATCAGCCTCATCTTCATGACTTCTCCTGTATACATCCATATTTGAATGATTTGGCTGAAAATTTGGCTGAAAACCCAAGTGAGATGTTTAAAAAGATCTTGGAATTCAAAGCAGCTATATTTGTATATTTGTATGAGTGATTCAAATGTGGAAGCTGCCCCTCTGTGCTTTCTTCTCCCCGTCTTTCACCCACAGTGGCAGTTTTTATATATAATATATTCTTATTGTTAAAGAAAATAAATGCACAGCTTGAAGAGGATTTTCATTATTCACTGAAAGATATATTTTAATAGAAATTTCATATAATAAAACTCAGTTCTCTATTACAAAGCAGCTTTGATTAAAGGCAACACGTGTTAGTGTCTGATCCTCTAAATACAGTTTAATTTTTATTAGGAAACACACAACATTAAGGAACAAGATGAAACTGACTTTTAAAAAAAATCACTGAGAACTTGCATTTACTGCAGTATCATGGAAATTTCATAAACAGCTGTAGAAGCTGTTAATGTCACTATCTGAAATCCATTACATTTGAATAAGGAAAAAAATCTGTTTCAGGTAAGACTGAGTCTTAATTTTGGAGAATTAATTCCTATAAAAAGGTGCCAATCCTAGAGAGCTTAGCATGTCTTTGCAGCATTCTTGATCCAAGATATATGCTGAAGGGTTTGTTTTTGGTTTGTTTTTTTTTTAATCCTCACTCAATTTCTGGATGTTGAAATGAATAATTGAGATTTGTAGGAATGTTTAAAAACTTTTCACTATTCACTTTAAAAAATTTTTCACTTTATTTCTGAAAGATAAAAAAAGGTAAATATACCTTTAACTGCATGAATAGCATGGGAAAAATAAATAAATTCACCTATCAGCCTTCTGAATGTTGTCCTGGATATGAAGGAAGAAAAAAATCATCTTTGTTCACAGGAATGCTGAGGTGCTAAAGACAGTCAGTACCAAACTGAAAAATGTTGACATCCTCACAAGCAAGTTCTGGAAGGCAAGCTTCCAATACTATATATCAGTAGCATTTAATGCCTATATTCAGATAATCTGATTAATTCCCTCAAATGTCAGCTGATTTTCTTTCGTATAATTTTGAAATGCAATATAATCATATACAGAATATATATCTATATATAATATAGATAAATACAATTGATTTTTGTTGAAAACAATGTCAGCCACCTGTTGGTAAGCAGCTTGGTACTAACTCATTTAGTAAAACAGAGACTGGTAATCAGGTGGCACTTGACCAAGATGCCCAGATCCACACAGTACCTATTAATCTTGATCCTGCTGCTTTTATGATTGCAGGGTTAATCCCATGGTTACACCTACGTTTAGGAGAGATCAGCAGCTTTGGGTACATGCTGGAATACTGCTTACTCTGATGGGGTTTATGGTTTGTATTACATGGGCAATGAGTCATGAGCCATCACAGACAATTTTTTAATTTAGTCTTTAGGAGTGAAGTTTATGGAAATATAAGGTACCTCTCTTTTAGGTATATGGTACAGATATATGACCTGAAGGCACAGACACAGCATAAAAAGTTGTTTCCAATAAGCAATGGTGAATGTCCACCAAAACAAGGACATCATAACCAACAGGAACTGAATGTAGCCCAGCATCATAAAGTGAGAGAACAGCATCATTAGTTACCCTTTGTTTAATTGTATTTTTCCCTAAATATATCCCATTCTGATGAGTAAATATATAAAGCTCCTTTTTCTCCCATCAAATGATAAGTATGTCCCAGTACAAGTTTTCCAAAGTTCTCATTTCTGATGCTTTCTATAACAAACATTGCTAACTTTTCCAATAACTTCAGGAACCAGATTTTGCTTGAATTTATTCCATGGTCTCTAGATTACACACTTACAGAAATGTTGGAAAAGGTATTTAAACAGAGAGACATTATGCTTTGAGGCTAACCAGACAAGTTTGGGAACTCTTATGACAGCATCTTTGAATCTATTGTAATGCTGCCAAAATCATCTGATTTAATGGCATTTATGGTACAGGTCACATAGGGCAGCTATTAAAAAAGAAAAAACATAGAATTTCAAACAATGTTTTAATCGGAGGTAGTTGGAACAGCAGAGAGAAACTCGTGTTTTGTGAAGCTGTTCTTTTTTCTTTTTTTCTTGAATCACATAGTTTTATGGGTGCATTATGTCAGCAATCAAGATGCCTTGCAGCTTCTTGTGGGAGGCAGAAGACTGGATTTAACCTCAATTCACACTCCTGGAGTTCCATCAGGAGCTTTCAGATAGAAAGAAGCAGTTAAGTCATAAACAGGATCATCAGGTGTATTTTGACAGACCAGACATCTGTGCCTGACTGTAGCTGTATCCCAGCTGCTTTGAGAGCCAGTGGAGAGAAGGAAGAGCTTCCATTTCCTTCTGTGCTTAGTTACTTCTAAAATACATCAGATGAAGACTTGTTTTTTAGCACTGAGAGTAGCTCAGCTCAGCCATAGCTGCCTACAGAGCGTCAGGAGGTGAATCCCACTTGTGTCAGATGTTGATGGGTATCAGGCTTGAACTAATGCCTCAAGAATTAAAATATCACTTCAAAACATCATCCTCTTTAAATTCTGGGCACATGTATTTCTTTATCCCATTTAAAAATACATAACTGTGGTGTTTAAATTAGAATTTTAATCTCCAAGGTTTCCTCTAAAATTGATAATGAGAAGGAAAAGTACTTGAGAGGTTGATTGACCCCTGTTTAAAGTATGGATCAAGCTAGACAAAATGTCAGGAGAAATTTTAAACACAGGCAAAAAATAGCCAGATTTAATGCCATCACTCTCTTCAGCGAGAATACCTTAGGTTTTAATTAAAACCTTAGGTTTTAATATCTTGAGTTCTTTTTCTACCATCACACCAAAGGTCTACCACTTGTGGAAAAACAAGACACAAAGCCCTGGACAACACACCAATCACCACCTGCTGTGCTTTGAAACTGAAGTTGGTAGCTGTCAGGATGTGCAGATACTGGTTAAATGAACAAAAATGGAACAAAGTAAGTTTTTGCTATTCTTAACTTTTTTTGCTAACTTTCCTGGCTCCATGTGAGTGTACTGAGATCTGAACTGGTTCTTTCTGTATGCAAAGAGATTGACTCCTGCTGAGGCTCTTACATATTTTATTATTTATTTTCTAGTAATTAGTCTGAACCACTGACTCAAACAGAACTACCCAAGTGAAAAAGAAAATATAACAAAGTCCCCCAATATGTTGTCTCTGCCTAGGGCAATAAGCAGCTGATGGCTAATGGGACAGATGATGTTCCTCTTCTCAGTTCATTCATTTAGCTGCTTGTTTAAGACACAAGAATGCCTGTGTGCCTTGACCCACACTTTGGCATTTGAAACTTTCATATGTGTTCTTGGTAAAGCTGAACAGATATTTTTCCTGACCTTGGGAAAACACCAATTTTTCAGCAAAACTGGAAAAGTGATGTATTTTGCTTTGCAAAGGCAGAGACGCTACCTTCCAAAATTAAGGTAAATGTCTCTTCCTCTCTTTCTTGGGTGGTTACAGGGTTAGCTGTATTATATATATACACATATATATCCCTGAATGCCCTGCAAGCTCCTGGGAAAACAAAGAAATGGGAAATGATCAGTCCATCACCAGCAAGGGTTGTTGGAGATGTACCATGGAGTTAGAGAGGGAGGATAGAGCAACCTAAATCCTGTGAGGGGTGGTGGGATGAATTAAGGAGGTTTAGATTGGTTGACAAGGAGGCAAAAATAGTATTTTGCAACCAGATAAGAAGTAGATAATGGCAACTATAGTTGATTCTAGTATCAAGTTTCCTTTCCTGAGACAAACATCAACCACAGGTGGCATGAACTCTCTGCTGGAAATATCTCTGTCGACTTCTTTGGGAACAGCCCCAATCAAAGGCCTGAGTTTGAGCCATGAAGTTTGAAGACATTCATTTCAGTCTTAACTTCATTCTGTCAAAGTTGGGTAACCATCTGCAATCTGGGGCCAGAAGATGCCTGGCAGTTTTATGGGATTATGTTAAAAGTCACTGAAAGAAAAAATATGGATGCTCACTTAAGCTCTAGGTTTACTAAAGTCTTCACACGCTGGAAGAAATTCCACTAGTATTGCTTATCTTAATAGTAATTAACTACAAGAAGATAGTTTATATTAACTACTTCCAGGCACAGTGCTTCTTAAAAACACATCAGTTTTTTCTGCTGCACCACAAGTTACATGTCCTACCTTTTTTTTTTTTTTTTTTTATTTTTCTCTCTTCCTTCTGCTACATGTCAGTGCTGTTCCTGAGGTCAAACTGAGTGAGAATCTGATGACAGGAATCAACTCTGATTTCCACATTGGCTGTGTTTATTTCTTCTAATTCCCTTGGGGACTTTTGAGGTTTTTCTGTTTTGCTTTCTTCTCATTTTCTTCCAAGGAACTTTACTGCTGCCTGTAAGGGAGACAATCCAGCTTTTCTAGCTGGCAATGGGAGCTCGGGGGCTCTCTGAAAATGTTGAAAACTCTTTGCTTTCCTGAATATTTGTTTTAGAAAAGTGAGTTCACACACGCTGTGCTGAGTTCTTGCTATGCAAAAGGATTTGCAGCCAGCAGGTCCAAAATACATTCCCATTTTCTCTTCCAGAGCTCCAGTACTGTCCTCAGCGTACAAGCTCTTACCCCTATCAGGTAGAAACTGGCATCAAAAATCCTTTCAACAAAAAAAGTCCCAGGTCTTGGAGAGGAGATGCTGGTGAAACCTTTCTTTATGTCAGAAAAAAATTGTCATGGGACTACTGGACACCTTTTAAAAACAAGGCCAGTAAGTCACTAGGAGATGGTGCAATTTCTGACTCTAAATTAGTAGGAGGGACGTGCAGTGACTAATTACTTCCTTAGAGCCAAGATCTCTTACATCTGTATTGTAGATCATAGGATTATAGGATGGTTTGGGTTGGGAGGAACCTGTCAAGATTGTCTTGTTCAACCACCCTGCTGTGAGCAGGAACTTCTTTCACTTGTGAGATTGCTCAAAGCCTCATCCAGCTTTACCTTGAACACTTCCAGGGATGGAATATCCACAGATTCTCTGCACAGACTGTTCCAGTGTCTCACTAACTTTGTCGTAAATAGTTTCTTCCATATGTCCAATCTAAATCCACCCTCTTTCCGTTTAAAACCATTATCCCTTGTCCTATCACTACAGGCTTTCTTTTCATGCTCTCCACATGACCACCAAACTTAAAGATGCTGCATTTCTGGAGTAAGTGTCCCCCAGCAAATCCTGTAAAAAAAAGGCAGCCCCTCTTGAGAGAGCCCCCAGCTGGGCATCTAAAACACCTGAAATCAAAACCAAGTATGAAAACTTCTGCTTATAGACCTCTGTCGTGATCAGGGGGCTGGGGCAGATGGGGTTCTTCAGCCTGGAGAAGAGAAGGCTCTGGGCAGATCTAATAGGGACCTTCCAGTATCTGAAAGAGCTAGAGGAAAGCTGGAGAGGGACTGTTTATAAGGGTTTGTTGATAGGATGTGGGTCAATGTTTTTAAATTAGAGAAAAGTAGATTTTTGATTGGATGTTAGGAAAAAATTCTTTACCATGAAGAAGAAAAATGGAAGAGGTTGCCCAGGGAGGAAGTTAAAGCCTCAGCCCTGGAGATATTCAAGGTGAGGCTTGAGGAGGCTCTGAGCAACCTGATCTGGGTGAGGATGTCCCTGCTGACTGCAGGGGGTTGGACTAGATGGACTTCAGAGGTCCCTTCCAACCCAAATTATTCTATGATTCTATTATTCTATAAAAGCTGATGTCTCAAGAATAAGCAGAAGGTTTTACTTATGCTTTTAAGTTCTTTCTATTTTTTCTTTTTTTTCTTTTATTTTCTTTTTTCTGCTTTAAAGAAACCTAAAAAGGAATAGATGTAATGATTCAGTTCTGACTGAAAAACTGTTCTGCTCTTCCTCAGGTGTTCCTGTTCTCCTCCAATCTATTTTCTCTGCTCTCCTCCACTTCCTCCTCAGGCACACACCAGGCAAGTGACTTAGAAAGCAGTGAGCTATCAGTGAGCTCCTCCTTAATGACCAAACTCAGTGATCTCTGTCCCCATCTCTGCCTCTCCTTCTTTCTCCCTCTGTGTTTTCACTGCCTATCACTTTTCCAGACCAGACCAAGCCCTCACACTCAGCTTTTATTTGCACACTTTTGCCATCTCCCATTTATAGCCTCATCTTGCAGTGTTTCTGGAACACAGATTTTTTTTGTTTTGTTTTGTTTTTTTGAGGGGTTGTTTGTTTTGGTTTTTTGTCTGTGGGTTTTTTTGGGGGGTGTATGTTCTTTCTACTATTTATTTATTTTCTGGGTACACTTATCAGATGAGGTCACAGCAAAGACATCAACTTTTGGGAGATTCTAGCCTGAGATCACCTCTCTGCCTGTGAACAGCAGCTTAGATCTACCTGTCCAGAACAGGCTCTGACTTTTGCTGATGTATTAAATGTACTGTAACTGCTGCCACCAACAGGACGTTCAACAAAAATGAGACTTTTTTGTTTTTGACACCCAGTGCTTTAACAGCTACTTCTCAAAAAGAGACAATGAATAGACAAGAAGAATTTACATTGTAATATCAGTTTATTTGCTGTAGCAAGCTCCCTTCTGCACAATCTCTTTCACCTCCCTCCAGACAGCCTAAGCAGAACATTGTTTTTTCTCATCCAGATTGCAAGAGACATCTGAAACCTGCATATTTAAAAAAGGACAATTTTATACAATGCATGAAGAAAAACTAAAGATTCTAAGAGGAAGGTGTACTGGAGAAAATGCGAGAAATACTTTCACCAGATTCATTGATCACTATGACCTAAAAATCACTATTTTTAGTGAAGAAATTCAGCAACAAAGTATGTTTCCCAGTGGCAAAAATTCTGATTTGTGCCTGCAACTCCTTCTGCAAGAGCTACTGCATGATTATTGATTTTCTGAAGCTGGCTGCCTCAAAGTGAGGATGAGTTCACAAGTTGCAGGACAGTGTTAATACAAAATGCTGAACATTGTTTTTCATGAGCTTTAGGACTTTTATAGTCCATTGTCTAAGTTTATCCCAAAAAGTTTAAATAGCTTAGTTTACTTAAAAAAAAAAGAATTAATTTATATATATTCTGAGAAAAATAAATCTAAAACCTTTTTCTGGTATGAAAATGAAATTCAGAAGTTCCCAAAGTTTCTGTTTATTATAAAAAAAAAAATCAGGAAGAAATACAATTTAAATGAAAATGTGGTCATAATTAAAAATTTATATACAAAGAAAACGATACTGTCAATGTACTACTTCTTTGGATAACATATTCAGACTCTCTCTTTTAGATTTATTTTATTTTATTTTATTTTACACATACTTGTCTCACTACATTTAGTTCAATGTAAACTAAACTGAAGAGTTTCACTTTGACTCTGGCTGGTTTGCAGGGTTCCAATTATCCCCAGATACACTGAAATTCAAAGCATTTTAAAGCAGGGTGAAGGCATGTTTATTTTCATTTTGGAAGAAGCTTCCCATAAAAATAACCAAGTTACAGCTCCATGTTGTCATTCAAGTTTGCAGATGAGAATTTGGTATGGGATTTAGAAACCTCATGGTTCAGTTCTCATTTTGGGATTAAGAAAATTATTGCAAATACAGGCAGGATGAGGACACAGAGCATAACAGATAATCTGAAATGATTCTCCATTTAATTCTGGAATAGCAGTGCTCACACAAGGCACGATTGTGGTGTTGCTATTGGACTGGAGCCTATTTTCTTCAATTCCATATACAGGGAAATTGTTCCCCACTCCCCCGGGCAGCTTTGCAGATCTGCTGAGGGATACTGAGGAAAATGAAACTGAATTAATTTTTTGAAGTGGATTAGTTCAACTAAATTAAAACGCCGTGTGGACTCTCTCATTCAGAAAGAGAGTGGGTTTGATTCAGTTTTGCTTCATTCAGTTTAACACTGGATGAAGCAAGGCAGGGTTTAGGTACCTTTAGAATTAAGTCCGACTGAATGTAATTCAGAATCATAGAATGGTTTGGATTGGAAAGGACCTTAAAGCTCATCCAGTTCCAACCCCTCTGCATGGGCAGGGACACCTCCCACCAGCCCAGGTTGCTCCAAGCCCCATCCAACCTGACCTTCAAAACCTTCAGGGATGGGGCAGCCACAGCTTCCTTGGGCAATCTGTTCCAGTGTCTCATCACCCTCATAATTTAAATTCTCACCTTCAAATTATTTGGAGTTATTTGTCTGACTGTCCCTGCATGAACAATAATGGAATGTCCACAAAGGACATGGGATACAAAGGTCTTTATCCACAGATAGGACAGGGGTTGCTGGTGGATTCCTTTCCCATTCCCTCTGCTCAGGGTGAACCTGCAGGAAGGGCGGCTCAGCCCTGTTGTACATTCAGACCCAGGCTCTCTTCTCAGCCTGGCTAATGTAAAGATGATAAAATGTGGAAGTGTGAAATGGACTCATTTTTCAAGCCTTTTTGATTCAGTCAAAGGGTAGTTATAGCTTCCAAGTCACTAGTGACATGCACTGTATTTGTAGTGTTGGCTTTTTATCCCATTACAATTCTCCAGAGCCTTCTGCTCCTCTCACCTCTTCAAGTGAATCATTATATTAAAAATTATGGACTATTTTAAGCACAGAAGGAAGCTACTCTCCAGGAGTGGGAGGAGCAACAGGGAAAACCAAGACCTTTTTTAAATACCTTGGGAACAAAATGAGATCTTTTTCTCATGTCCAGGCTCCCCTTTCATGGATGTGAGGGCCCATGCTCATGTTGATGGTGGACTATTGCTGATACATATCAACAAGAAAATAGGGCACATCAACTAAAAAAAACTTGACTCACATTAAATCAATTAAAGGTATTCTCCATCTGGTTCTACCCAAGGGGTTTGTACTGATTTAACTAAATTAGTTTCTAAACTGATTTAGTCAAATTGGTGCATAAACTGTGTGTCGAACAGCCAGAAGTAAGTACAAAAGAGTCTAAGTAAGTCAAACAAACCCAAGTGAGTATAAGAGGCACAGTGGAAGAGATTAAGTGGCAGCATAACCTTTTGGGTTTCATTTGAGTGATTCTGAGCACAGCTGTAGATTTGACAAATGTGTGAACATCTATCTCTGCCCACACAGACTGTTGGCCTCAAAGCACTTGGGAGGTACAAGACCAACTTAGAAATCTGAGGAACATGTTCAGAAAGGTCAAAAGTGGTGGTACTGTAGCTTGCTGCTGTACTTGGAGTTTCATCCAGACATTGCTGACCAACAGAAAAAAAAAAAACAAAAACAAGGGGGTGGTAGAACATATGAAAGGCTGTGTTAGGAACGAACATTAAGAAATGTTTGGTTGTAGCGGTCAAATACAACAGAAAAGAGGTAAAGACAAGATCCATTGAGGACTAAGCTTTGGTACCAGGAAGTAGTCTTATGACTAAAATTGTTCCTAAACAGTCAAAGTTCAGATCTTAAAACTGCTGCTGATTCTTATCAGGCAGTGAAGAAATAATGCCCTTCATCCATCCCAGTGCATCTGCAATGGCCACTTCCGTGATGGCACTGGAACTGCTGTCACTGTAGCTTGGACAAGTAAACTGAGCTCCATCCTAACCAATTCCTGGATGTTTTTTAGGAGCTAGAATGAGCTATGAACCATTCCCAGTGGTGTGATCACCTTATTCTTGAAGCTAAGAGGGTTTCATTGCAGAGTCACATCCAGACAATGCCAGGTGGCTTGGGGCAGAGTGTCTTGGAAATGCTTAATTTGCTCCTGCAGACATGGTCTTTGTGCCTCAGTTCTCCAACCCTGAAATGGAGCATCCATTTTGAATGTGGATTTTGCACATGTGGAAAATTTAAGGAGTAGGAGACAGGTTGTGATTTGTAGATATTAGGAATGTCAAAGACCCATTTCTCCAATTATGTCTCCCTGTCCTTTCTTGCACCATGGGAAGAACCATTCACAGATCCTGATCCTATGAATGAGTTTTTATAGCCTGTTATTCATCTCTCTTGAGTTAAGCAAGAGATTAAGAAATTATTAACAGCATCATGTATCATAGACTCCCAGAAATGTTTCACCAAACCACCCTTGGGTTTTGGGCTGGTATTGCACTTGCAATAAGTGCCAGCATTCTCTCTTTCTTTTCATGACTTCCCTAATTATAACCTCCTTGGGCACATTCCCAGTTTTCATACAATTTTTGGACAACACTGAGTACATTATCACTGGTTTTGATGATGAGAAAGAGAGGAATTATGCGCAGTATGAAATTTCCTGATGCTTACTGATGCTTTGAGGTTTCATTCACAGGACCAATACTGTTTCTTTTCTGAACAACCCCCATAAATCCTCTGGCTGGCATATTGCAAATGCCTATGAACATGTTTGGGTCTTTCTGTTTCCTGTGCAAGTCAACTTCCTTCTATCTACTTCTACACTGAACACACACAGTGTTAAGTCCATTCAAAGTTGAGTAGAGATGAAAGCACCCACTGTCTGGACATTCAACTGATTCCTACAGCTGGCAGGTAACCAAAGCTTCTCAGATGGCTTAATATGGGTCTGAAAGATGCTCAGATATGAAGTGACTGAGAGCACATGTGGACTTAGAACTAACAAGAGTTTGCTAGTATTTAGACAGGGAGGACAGCTTCTTAGCTCTCCTATGTTTGGCTGGGATTGAGTTGTCTTCATGGTAACTGGTATGGGGCTATGTTTTGGATTTGTGACCAAAACAGTATTAATAATACATGGATGCTTTAATTGCTGTTGAGAAGTACTTACACAACATCAAGGCCTTTTCTGCTTCTCAGACTGCCTCCCCATTCTGAGAAAGGGGTGCAAAAGAAATTCAGGGGGACACAGCCAGGGCAGCTGACCCCAGCTGACCAAAGGGATATTCCCCACCATATATAAAAATATATTTATTGCTCAGCAATAAAAGCTGGAGAAAAGAGGAAGAGGAGTGGGAATGGTCAGAGCTATAGTGTTTGTCCTTCCAGGTAACAGCCAGATGTGATGAAGGGCAGCTTTCCTGGAAATGGCTACACAGATGCCTGCTGAAAGGACATAATAGATGAACCCCTTATTTTGCTTTGCTTGCATGCACAGTCATTGGTTTTGAATGTCTTTATCTCAGTCCATGAGGTTTCTTATCTCTACCCATCCCACTGGGGGAGAGGGAGGGAGTGAGTGAGTGAGTGAGTGAGTGGCTGTGTGGAGGATTAAACCAAAACTTCAACTCAAAATACTCAATTCCTTCCCTCCAGCTGCAGTTTCAGCAGCATATGAACAAAATCTTCTTAGATTTAAACTTACTGGGTTTAGTTTAAAGGAAGATTTCCTATTTATTATGCTTCCTTCTCCACCTAAAGGAAGTACTATCAAGTCAGGAGGCTCATGAGTAAAGAATTTTGGTAACCAACTTCCTAACAGACTAAGGTTTAACCCTAATTCAATTAGGGTCTGTGTCTGGGAGTCGGGACATCTTATTTTGAGTCTCAGGCTAAATATAAATTTATGAGGCATGGTTCAGATCCAGGCACAAAAACATAAGTGAAGGTATCTGAAATGAAAGTATTGCTAGGAGCACTGGTGGGCATGGTTGCCAAATTCTAGACATCTGGTGCCATTTGAGACCGCCCAGCATTTCAAGATATCCACATAGGAATGAAGTTATGAGCACCCTCACCTCTTCAGGACTGTCAGCTAGAAGACAGATGGAGTACCCAGAGAGATCTCAGATGGCCTCAAAAAGGAGCAATTGAAATGCCTATGGACTCATGATGGTCAATGGGAATCCAAACTATGAAGCTTGGAGAGGATTTCAGCTTATCCCAAAACAGACATCTGCTTTTAGGAAGTCCCATAACCCTCTGATCTCTGTTGAAGTGTAGGTTGGGGCTATTCCTCCAGGATTCCAGCTGTCTCATCAGAAGGGTGTTAAGTATTAATTATGTCCTGGGATATGTCTGCCAGGATCATGAAGATATCTTCTGGATATTTTAAAATGCACTAAAAATCTGTGTAAGCAATGACACAGGTGTCTGGATCCCCCTGTGATTTCCATTGGCTAGAATGGGAATTTCAGCACACAGATCATACCCATATACCATATACACCAATGCAAGTGTATATGTATATATGCATATATGTATATATGTATCTCTAAATATATGTGTTTAAATGAAGGAATTTCGACCTGGAACTGGATCCCACTTCTTTAGTGATATTTACAAAATCAATTAAACCCTCTGAATTTTCATTGCCCATTAGTAAGATGGAGGTGATATCTCCACATACTCACATCTACACACTTTTTCAGGCACCAAATCTCTTTCCTCAGAGCACTGCCCAACAAAGCCTGAGGCAGCTGTTGCATTGATGTACATTTTTTTACATCCTACTGTAGTGAAAACCAGTGGCCCAGTCTGAGAGCCATAGCTCCATCAAAGCCTGTGCCATGGGATAAGACACTTTTACACCCCAGAGAGCTCAGGGGCAGAGACGAAGGGGGCAGATATCTGTGGGGCAGCCATGACACACAGCCACTCTCAAGATTTTTGGAAAGCTCTGAAAGGCAAAAATGCTTGGGAAAAAAACTTGCATTCTGTTCCAGCACTGGTTTGTATCACTGCTGTTTCTCCTGCGCAGGTTGTATAGTATACAAAGGTGATGATATGCATCATCTATAGCCTCTACTGCCTTGTCCCAGCAACAGACCCCACCAACAGGACCTTCTTTCAGCCTCCATCTCTTTGGCACTGACAGAGGACTCTGCTTTCTGTCAGTGTATTTGTGCAGTGACACATATTCTCTAGTGATTAAATTAACGTTGGCAAAGGCAATATGAAAAACCCACACAGATTACCACTGTCACCCGCAGTAATTACATTTATTCATTTCCATTTAGCCAAGTTTTTACAAGCTGAGCAAGGGGCCAAATAAGCAATAAACACAGAGGCAAGAAATTAAAATGCTGATCCGTTCACTGTGAAAACAATCAAACCATCATCTTTCTTTAGGCAGCTCATTCATCATCCAAGAGGGCCACAGTGCTGATAGGGAGGGCTGGAAATCTAATGTTATTACATGTAAATTCACTAACATGAAATTACTGCCCCTGATGTGATTTTACTAATAAATTAGTTCATTTCTACCTTTTCGCAAGAGACTTTAGGGACCATGGAGAATTGTACATGAGGCTCATAATCTTGCTTGCTTATTTCAAGTGAACAGGCAGTTTAGTTCCTCCATCCACCACCACCTCCTGCTTCTGCCTGTGGCTTTTGCCTTGGCTCTGTTTCATTAGGGGATAAATAGACAGTCATCTATTTACTGTCTTGGGGCCCATTTGCTTGACTTAAGTGAAAAAGTGTAAGAGGGTGGAGGTTCCTTGATTTTGCAGTCTACTGCAGTGGAACTGACTGTGAGAACCAAGTATCTAGACCTTGTCTCAAAGTTTTCTGAGATGTAAATTCAGTGCAGGTCGAGCTTTAGGCATCTACTTTTTTTTTTTTTTTTTTTTTAACAATAAAACTAGTGGGAACATCTACTTCCTGAAGCTGACAGAGGTTTCACTGATCTGCTGTGAGTAGGACTGGACAAACACATAAATATTTTGTTTAAGGAAATAATGAGAAAGCTCCATTTTCATATCTTTCACAATAGTTTTGCACCACATGTCTCCTTTAGGTGAAAACACCAGCTTTCAATGTAGATACGTTCACTGATGTGCAGGGAATATAAAGAAATTGAGGTCAGTGACCATAAACCTGTTTGCACATCATGGAGAATCTGATCCACCAACTTCAGTGAGCTTCTGAGTTATACAGAGACTCAAAGGCTTTGGTAAAGTTGCTCCTGATTTGCAAAGGTGTAAGAGGAGAATGAGGTTAAAAAAGGTTATTAAAAAGGTTGTTAAAACCTGAAGAGGGGAGACATAGATTAGATATTAGAAGGAAATTCTTTACTATGAGGGCAATAAGGTAGTGGAACAGGTTGCCCAGGGATGTAGTGGATACCCTCTCCCTGGCAGTGTCTCAGGTCAGGTTGGATGGGGCCTTGAGCAAGCTGGTCTAGTGGGAGGTGTCCCTGCCCATGCAGGGGGGTTGGAACTGGATGATCTTTAAGGTCCCTTCCAACCCAAACCATTCTATGATTCTATTCTAGGTTAGGATTGATTTCCCATTTTTGCCCTGTTCAATTTGCTCCTTATAAATTCTCACTGAGGAGATCTGAGCAATCTGTGCTTTATTCTTCCAGATATATAGATGGCTCTTCAATCTAACTCAGAAGCAACATAAATACTTTTCTAAGTCTACATTCATTGCTCCCCTTAAAGCAAACTGCAAGATACAAATCACCGTTTGATCCTTTTCACTCCTCAGCTGTAAGAGAAGAAATTTGGCCCATGCTGCTTCTGTCACCAGTGAGGAAAAAAATTCCAGACCATCAGGCCTGCATTCCCTGCCACCATGGCTTTGCACTGGTAATGAGAATAAGCACTGAACACTCTCCTGCTGGTACCTATGAGATCCACCTGGAGTAAATTCCCATAGCAAAGTTCCAGTTTTACACTGATCAGCCTTCAAAAGCAGTGGATGGATCCTCATTGTGTTTTATTGTCTTTAGATTCACTGGAGCAGTACCCATGCATAGCATCAGGGGAGGAAAAAAAAAACAACAACCATATTTCAAAAGAAATTGCCAGTCCTGAAGTCTCACTGTTTATTTGCCATGTTTCTTGCACATTGAGTGTTTGAATTATTTCATTTCCCCTCTTCCCCACCTCTTCCAGCTCTACCTTTCCTGTTTAGCATCAAGAGCACATCAGTATCTCACTGCATGTGTATGGTAGTCCTATGGCAAATAAGACCCTGAAGAACATTTGGGTCCATTGTTGCTACCAGATAAATAAGGACATTTCTGTGCTGTAATACAAGTATCCAAGTATTACATGCCTGAGCCTGATCCAGTTATCTGAGCTCTTCCTATAGTCAGTGTGAAGAAACAGCCATTTGAAGAGGGTATTTTTGAAGCAGACAACTGTCTGTCAGGGCCTAAAATAAAAATATACAGCAGTGTTGGGGTTTTTTGGATTTTTTTTTTTTTCTGGCAATCTGGAGTGCCTTTTTGCTGTGGCTTGCTGGATCATCTCCCCTTAGTACACTTCAGATCATCACAGTTCATCAGTTTGTTTGGTGCACAAACCAGATTGCTTTCAAATACAATTAAACAAGAAGATAAATTCTAGAGCTCTACCTGAGATTTTCTAACTATGAATGGGAATGGAAACAAACTAGACAGATGTGAAGTCTCTCTGAAATGGCTACAGCATGGGTGATGGCACTGTAGCATGCATTGTTTAAATCTACAAATCCAGTCCTGTTTCTTCAGACTATGCTGAGATATTGCCTATGTTTTCCTCTGCCTCAAAAAGTTGTCTAGAGCTTACCTTTAATTTTGAGGTACCTGAGTAATGTAAAAGTGGGGTCAGCACTTTGACATAACATAATATTAACATCACAGCTCAAAGAGAATCATAGTATTTCATCCCTACTGCTTGGAGTAAGGCCATTGTAAATAGCTTCTGATTGAAGAGCTGTTATTTCATTAAGGAAATAACTAAAATTCCCAATAGACTTTATGCCCAATAAGATGATTATCTGTAAATCATCCAAACTTACTGTCAATATGGATGAGCTGTTGACAAATTTAGTAGTTTTGTTTTATCTCAATCATATTAAAAATTAAGTTGTACAGTCAGAGGGACCTCAATACATCAGGATTTAGTATCTGGATCAGTGAGATTTACCTACCAGCCATGGCTGAATGAGGTTGGGATGACAACAGTGAGGCTGAGCTGAAGCAACCGAGACTGTTTCTGTCCTCAACCTTCTCCTCACCTTCTCTAAGGGAATTAGAGGATTGTTCCAACCAGGCCTTCAGATCCTCATCAAAATTGAACTGGCATAAGAGATTTCAGGCCCACTACATCCAATTAGCAGTGGAACAGGACATGAAGTCAAGCAGCAGGTCACAAGCCCCATCCACTGCTGGTGGAGCTCCTCTTCATTCTTCTTAGCCAGGGTGACTGTGTCACATTGCTTCCTTGTTTCAAAGACTCTGGGTGTCAGGGACAGCTAAATTATCTTCAGACTAGTTTTGGAATCAAAGTGAAATCCAGGCAAGGGGTTTAAACTGGATTGAGCAGCACTGACATGTTTTCCCTTTCTCTTTCAAACCTTCAGCTGACTCAAATGTGAGGTTATCTACTGGTGCTCCCCTGGCTCACCACACAGATCTTATCATAGCTGAGCTGATGGACGTGCTAAAAACCTGCCCAGATTCATCCCACCGAACCTGAGCTACCTGAGGGCCCTGCCAGACCTTTCTCTAGGTGCAGAAGAAAAGTGGATGGCAGAAGCTGCTACCTGCCCTCCACTGGCTGTCTCATTTATTTGACAGAAGTTGGTCACCCCAAGGAAAGGACATGGGATTTTCTTAGTAACTTTTTGCTGTTTACATCATGAATATTAAGCAATGCAAAACATATCATTTAAAATGGAAACACTATGATAAACCCCACAAACATTCAGGAGGAGCTGCTTCAAGGCAAGATAGGATATCCCTATATTGAAAATGTCAACTCTTCTCAAAGAGAAGTGGAGAAGTACGTGGCTGCCTCAGCTGTCCATTTCTAATCTGCAGCCAAAATTCATTCAGTGGATCTCCTGTGTGAGCAATGCATTTAGCATACACATCCTAGGTGATCAGTGAGTATCTTCTACTCCAGGGAAAGCCATAAAAATGATAAGAGGGCTGGAGCATCCCTCTTGTGAAGCCAGGCTGAGAGAGCTGGGGCTGTTCAGCTTGGAGAAGAGAAGGCTCTGGGGAGACCTTAGAGCACCTTCCAGTACCTGAAAGGGGCTTCTGGTCCCATGTCTACTCAGTGGTGAAGCCAAAGCTGACTCCAGGCTCTCTGACATCCTGTTCCTCTCTGCATTTATCAGATCACAGTGCTTCACTGGGAAAAATCTCAGCATGCACATCAGACTGCTTTGGCCCAAAGTGATCAAACATCACTCAATGCCAATCCAGCCTTGTGAGGAATTAAGAGGAAGCTATGTAAAAGTATCAAGAGATACATGTTTGCTTTTCTTTATCCCTGGGATAAATCCAGGAGCCTCTCCTTTGCTGGTTTTGTATTATGCATTTTAAAGTGTTGTTGGAGCAGATCAAAACCTGAGGAAGCAAGAGGGATATTGTTTCCTGTGAGGTTGTTTTGCGGCCTCGGGTTGCTTATACAGCAAAATAAAGCAGTGCTGCCTTCTTTCTTTTCTTGCAAAGATCCTTTAGGAATTAGTCTGGCAATTCCAGCACCAGAGAAGGGCTCTTCTTTTGCTAATCACCTGGCTTTATTCAGCTCTGAAACTCACTCAGAAGCTCCCTGTGTGTGCATTAACCAAAAGTACAGGATTATGTTTGTTTAATAATATAGTGGTGTCTTGCTGAACAACTGTAATTTCCATGTACTTATTGATCTTAATTTATAATGCCATTAGCTTTCTAAACTGCCATTAACTAATGATGGGCTCTGTAGGCTTAACAGCTCTTTCAAATCAGTTGCTGACAAGTGGGCCCCAGAAGCATTTGTCAAAAGGGTAATGGATCCCTATCAGAGTGGCAATAAATTAGGTTATAGTCTTATCAAATTAAACAATGGAGGAAGGAAAATTAGCTATCAATAAAAATCTATAAAGCTACCCTGATTATTCCCAGTCAATTATATCAATTAGAGATCAAACAGTGAACCCCCTGCAGTACGTTAAATAGAAGTAACCGGGGCCAAAGGCGGCCAAATTGTGTTACAAAATGCAACACCACGGGCAGCTGTAGGA
Organism: Florisuga fusca; assembly: GCA_038090715.1. Taxonomy (NCBI): domain Eukaryota; kingdom Metazoa; phylum Chordata; class Aves; order Apodiformes; family Trochilidae; genus Florisuga; species Florisuga fusca. The sequence goes on from JAAWXA010000011.1 coordinate 14,594,564, forward strand.
GATAATCATTACTGTCATTGACAAAGGAGCTGCTTTATTAGAAAGCTGGATGTTGCCTGCAGGCAGGCTTCTGGCAAGAGGACAAAGGCTCTGAAATGAGGAAGGGGGAAGAGGCTTGAATCTGGCTGACAGTGTAAGGAGTGTGTTTCTGGCTGATAGCTCCCCCAACTTTTGTCATTTAAAGCAGGATGGGCTTCAGCAGATTCTGCTGAGCCCTCTGAGAAGTGACTTCATAAGGAGTCTCCTCTCCCTCTCTCACTTTGGTTTTTAAAGCCATGCTGGTCTTCTTGTCACTATTGATACGTGATGCCTTGAAGATGTAAACTTCTCGTGGTGCTATTAAGCTCCTCTGTCAGGCAGTCTTTGCATCTAGGTGTGAAAAGAGGCTTCCTGCCCCTTTCATATTGGGATAAAGATGCCAAGAAAACACCACTTCATTATGTCACTCTCCCAGGGCTGTCCTAGACTGGAGCCATCTGCTTATGTCCATGTTATTTTCTAGTACAGCTCATGTCAGGCAGGGATTTGAGCTCTTCTCCCCATTGAAGGCTGACCACAGGGTTCCAGGGCCCACACTTAGATATTGCTTTGAGGGATGCAAAAAGATCATCCAGATAGCTCCCAAAGGCCTCAGATTTTCCATCTCCTTTCACAATATCAGCAGTGCACTCCACAGGTCTGAGGGTGAATTTTATCCTTCAGGAACCACATCCCAGCACACTGTAGGAGGACTGTTCACCTGCATGTTTTAAAACTTCATGGGATGATGGTGTTGGGGGAAGTTTGGCTCCATCTTTTCATATGACCACTGGATGAGACCGTCTCTGGGAGAGAACATATGTTTATGTGACCCTGGGAGAGCTTCTTCACAAGCTCACTGCCACTTGAAAACTAAGCTAAGAAAGGAGCTGCTACTTCAGAACATCAGCCATGACTTGTCTCCTGCTTTCTTTCTGTATATAGTTTCCTATAGGCTGTCTATAAAATGCTTTATGTCTGTTGAGTGGGAAGTACTTGCTTCCTGTGCTCCCTTTGTAGCTTCACAGGAGAAAACTGTGACTTAGGCAGTCGTGTTTAATGTCCCCCATGTGTTGGAAACTTTCCTGAACTTTGTCTTGACTCAAGACTGGCTCCCTAGAACTTAAACTCTGATATTAGACTTTGGGTTGCTCCTTGACTTCAGACAGAATTTGGCAATTATCCCTCTCCTGGACCAAGACCTGAGCAGCAGAATGCTCTGGGTTGTTCATAATTGCAGAAGCAATTGAGAATAGACAATTTTGATTCTTCCTGCAGAAATTGTAGAATAAAACTCAGGAGGAAGCAGCCTTGTTTTTAAAATTATTTTCTGTTTTGCTATGTTCTTCTTTCTGTTTTAAATAGACACAGACACAAGCATATGGCTGCTGAATACCAAAGCCTCTTCAAATAAGAGAACACAAATTGACCTAAGACATCACTGTTAACAAGCTGCAAAATGAGATACCCAAGCTAGGAAAATATTGAAATTAAAGTCACAAAATATTTCTAAACGATCCCATATGTGAAAATACTTCACAGGGCAATCCTTGATATTGTGCTGATGTTTTACAAAAGCTTCTGTGAGGCTCCTTGCCATCCCTGGGCAGTGATGGTCCAGCAGCATAAAAATGGTGCAGCCCAGCCATTGGTTGTGGTTTGAACCTAATGACTGAATTCTTTCTACTGTCCCTTACTATAAGACTAAAGCTTTCCTTTGTTTTTTGCTTAAATTTAGTGGGTTTATCTGTGGGGAGTAGAGCTTTAGGGGTACATGCCATACTGTGGACAGAACTCCTAAAGATACAAAAGGTCACCCCAAATCTTCATTTTCTTCCACTCAAACCAGCTGTGCAGGTCTGTCTCTGCTTTCTGTTCTGTAACAGAAACCTGTAGGTATGTGCACGTGTGTAGTAGTTTTGAAAAATTACTAAACAAAACACACCCCACACTCATGCTTCTTCCAGCAGAGGAGTGTTGAGAGAACAAAAATTGATTGATGTTTTTCGGATTGCATTAAAGAACACTGGAAGGCTTTCAAATACATTGTGATGGGACTAGACTTGACTAGAACACCTGTAATATTTCTTGCTGAGCAAAACATTTAGTAAACGGAACTGAAGATGATGAAACTTGGTCCTAAAGGGATGCCAGGATGTAGCTGCTCGGGTTTTTGATCCTGCTCAGAGTTTTGAATGTGCTTCATAGCTTGCCTGAGAGTCACCCCTTTCAAGACACAAGATCTCCATCCCTTCTGAAACCAGGAATATGTGTCAGTACTTGCAAGGCTGGGGTGTGACTGCACATTGGTTTGTAGTAAAGCCAGCAAGAAAAGAGGCATAAGTTTCTGTTGCAATATCCCCCTTTGAAATTTCCACTTCAGAAATCCTGGGTTGTTTCTTTTCTCCTTTTTTTTTTTTTTTTTTTTTTTTTTTTCCTGTGGGTTGGTAAATATCAGTATGTAAATAAGAATAAGAGTCTCTCTTTCCATTTTCCAACTGTCATTGAAGCAACAAAGATGAGGAAAGCAAAACAGATGTACCGTTCAGTCAAATTTTCAGGGTAGAATTGTTCTGAAATGAAATAACACCCAGAAAAATCTGCATGTTTGGTTTTTTTTCTGGAAACGTAGATTTTCCATAGAAAATCTTGTCAACAGCTCTGTAATTTTTTTAAAGAGTAGTTTCATTTATGCCACGTCCCATGAGAAAAGGGCAAATATTGTGCACCAAATATTTTGCAAGGAGATCTAGGTTAAGCAGTGAACATTTTTTCTTGTTCTGTAGGTACCCAAGAAGATGCTCAGGACTGTTGCCAGTAACTATTCCAAGACCTAATTGATAACAAATGACAACTGACAACATGCAGAAAGGCAGCAATTCCAGTCCTGAGTACCTGAAACGTAATCAATCATGTTGTTCTTAACAGGCTTTACATAGGCTTGAAAAATTCACTTGTAGTGGTGGTCAGTAAAACATGAGACTCAAATCTGGAGAGTATTAGAAAATGGAAAATATAGGGAAAATTACTTTATGGATTGCTGTTGATGCTCCACCCCTGGAAGTGTTTAAGACCAGCTTGGATGAAGCTTTGTGCAACCTGATTTAGTGGGAGATGTCCCTGCCCATGCAGGGGGGGTTGGAACTAGATGATCTTTAAGGTCCCTTCTAACCCAAACCATTCTATGATTCTATGATTATTAATAATTTTAATTATTCCAATTTTATTCTAATCAACAGATTGTTTTTTTTTTTATTCTGATGTAACAAAGCCACACAGAGAAGGATGTGGTGTTAAATGCTTTGACACTTGGATGTGGTGATCTTAGAGGTCTTTTCCAACCGTTACAATTCTGTGATTCTGTAAATGTGACCTGGGTTTTTCCTCTAACCCAAAGCTGATTTCTGGATGTGCTTGACAGTTTGTTCCAAGCAGTTTATGATTATTATTTATTATGTAAAAACTTTAATGTCATAAGCAGTAAGATAGATTCAGAGATCTTGAAGCTGTGGAAGATGACCACCACCAAACTGCCTTCTAGGGATAGTCCCAGGTCTGTGACAAACCCCAAACTCTGCCAGAGCATTTTGGGGGTCACAGCAAGCTGGAGGAAGTGCAGCTTAGCAACTTAACTGGAAGAGGTCTTATGTACAGGAGCATGCACAGGAACTTTTTTAGTATCAACATAGCCAGAGTATTCCTCTGGTATTTCAGTGTTTAAAAAAAAGAAATATCCCATCCCAAGGTGAGAGTTGGGAATCTCATTGTATTGAACCTCTAAGGTCACTCACACAGCTTGTGACTGAGCAGGGAATCAGACCCTTCTTTCCCAAATTTCCTTAGCACCAATGCTTCTGGTTTCTAACTCAAAACCAGTGCACATCCCTGTCATAATGTGGGATTTGGAGAAGTGAAGAATTCAGTGCAGTGTTCAGTGGCACAGATTATTACTCTGTCCACAGGAAAAGTCACCTTTTCAAATCCTTTCCATATACTCATTTGAATCCTTGGGACAAGCATCCTACATATATCCCTGAGTAATCGATTTGACTGCCCTAATAAAGTTGATTCTCTCAATTTCTTCCTTTTCCAGATCTGCTCATCCTCATTTCCTCCCCTGACAACATTAGTCAGAAGACTATTGGGAAGCCAGAAAGCAGGTCATGAGGAAAAGTTTTCTGGAAAAAAAAAAAAAAAAAAAAAAAAAAAAAAAAAAAAAANGCGGGAGGGAAAGAAAGTAATTTAGCATCTGGCAAAATGGATTGTGAACGTACAGAAGATGTTAGGCTGTTAAGACTCTTCTCTGTCTCCCTTTGCCTCTCTCTCCTTCTTTTATTAAAGGCCCAGGCAATTTAAAAATGGAGGCAGTGTATCCCACTTAATAGCGTTGCTGTTAATCTTCTCACCAGTCAGCTCTCAGCTCCAAGTATCGAACGCAGAAAAACCCTCCTCCTGTCACCAGCTGTGGTTAGGGAGTGACTGTCCTCAGGGGCTCCAAGCCTTAAAAAAAATAAATAAAAAAAAATTCACCGCTGAGAAAAGGCAATAACAGGAGTCTGCTGTTGTCTAACCTGCCATAGAAATGAAACAATCAAAGAAGACAACAAAGGAAACTCCACTAACATCCAGAGGCAAAAGCAGGTTTTTGTTTTGTTTTGTTTTGTTTTTTAACAGACACACACAATCTCTTTCTAATTTTGATTAAGAGAGGAGAGGAAAAAAATAAGCTCGAAGACAGGTAAGCAAGAATGTGAAGAGCCAACCCATTACAAGAGGAAGCTGGATTAAAACAAATCCTTGTGCATGCATGAAGGATAAAAACAAAAACTACTTTGAATATTTAAATAAAAGCAGTTCCTGATGTTATCACTGTTCATCTCTCTAAAAGACTCAGTCATTGCTAGTATTTAATATTTGAACTGTGATCACATGGAGGCACTAATGGCCAGGAACCCTGTTGTGTTAAGGCATAAAAGTAGAGATGGTTGAGAGGTCACATTTATATCCATATTTATGTACATTTATTTGATATATTTAGTGCATACAGATGCACACCTGCACATGTGTGAGCAAGCACATGCACATACACATAGAGTGGCATGTGCTGTGTATATAAAACACACATTTCAATCATCATAATTAAAGCTAATTAAAACACATAAAAAATCCGAGATTTGGGCTGGGGGGTAATTTTGATATTTCTGTCTCCAAGCTTGGTTCCCAAGACATGATTTTCTTGTGTAGTTATGGATGTCCTAGAGCTAAAAAAACCCAAAAAACCAGATGTTCCCCATTCACTGTCAAACCCCGGATTAGCAGCACTAGAGAAATGAACCTGTGTGGTAGCTTAAGGACACATGAGTGATTTATGGCTGGCATCCACAATCAGACTCTCAGGTCATAGTTAGAGCATTCAGCTGGTAGAGACCATCCTTTAGTTCTGCCCCACAAATTATTTGCAGTCTCAGAACTATCTAACACAACACACATGAGTATCATCACATCTAACTGTGTTTCTCTATGAATATCGTGACATCTAACCTTAGGAAAAGACCTCTGGAGCTGAGCTAGAAGTCTGATCTGTCTTTGTAAACAGGGGGCTGCTTCTCAGGTGCAGTTCTTTGCTCTTCAGATGACCCTACCCCAGAAGTATTACACATCTCCATGGATGATATGTAGAGATCTGTATACAATGTGCTCAACTGTAGACAGATGAACCTCATCCACAATGCACCACATTCTGGCTATGCTTTGCTCCAGTTTCAATATGTGGGATAATTTATATTCTATAGAAATATTATACAAGAGCCTGCAGATTACAGCACATTCACGGATGTTGTGGTTTGAATACCAATCTGAAAGTTAACCAGAGTATTCACCTTAACAAAAGAGAAACCCAAGTTTTACTTATAAATATCTCGACCTTGAGTACAAAGTTCCTGGATCAGAAAGGTTGATGATACACAACATGCAGCCCTGAACTGGCCTCCAGTCTCTAGAGAAGAACATACCTTCACCTGTTGGCAGCACTTCCCACACTTAAACATATGTGTTTTCTGGATTGCCAGTCAGAGGCATCTGACCATCTCTGCTGAGTTTATGGGGAACATAAAATCCTAAATTGAGGACTCTTGGTCATCTCTTTGGAATCAAAACCTGACGTTTTATCCATTTATGCCCTCAGGTCTAGAGGTCTTAGGTTCGATACCATGTAATGGCCGGGAGCAGAGTCATTACTTAGCAAACCTTGAGTATAAATTCCTGTTAATTGGATAACAGCTCTGGGCAAAGCATTAGTTATTAAGGAACTTTAAAAGTAAGTTGGCAGCTTGAGGGCATCAGCTCCTTAAAATCTACCAGTCATCTCCTGGAAAGTTATTTAACAAAATAGAGCTTTTTTTTTAAAAAAAAAAAAAAAGTTCTTGTTGTTGCTGGCAGTCTTGGCTGAGAGCCAAAGCACTACAATGGTTTTCTTGCTTCTGGAAATAAAAATTGCTATACACAGCCGTGTTGGTACTTGGGAGCTATATCCTCATATTTCCAAAGAAATACCTTCATGCCAAAGACACATCCTCTGTAAAGGGTCACTGCTCATTGAGAGATTGCCTTTATTAAAGACAAACCCATTTTTGCCATGCCCAGTGGGTAAAAATGGGCACACTGTACCTACCAATATCCTCCACCAGTGTGCTTACACCAGATATAATTCCTAAACCTTACATCCATAGCATGTTTATCACTTCTATTAGTCATTCATCAGACTTTGATAAAATCTTGAGATATCTATCTCTTTATGTAAAGAACGGGTGGAGAAATCCAGGTGTGGCCACTGGAAAGCCATATTCATGTACTGCTATTTTTAGCTGTCCCTTTTAGAGCTTCTAAAAACACATTTATTATGATTTAATTCTGGTGTGGTCAAGTTGTAGAAGACAAAAATGGCCCTAATGGCTCTTGAGACTTGAGTCAGGATGAAAGGCCAGCGAGAAAATAAAGAAATGTAGGGAAGAGGAGAAGAAGTAGTTTTTTGTAGCTAGGTCAGCATGAATGGATGTAAATAATCATGAATGACTGAAGCTGTATTTTCAAGCAGGGCTACCAGGGAATTTGAAGCTGTGGAGAAGTCTTCAGAAGTGGCCACACCTCTTGAGGGTGACGAAACACTGGCCCAGGCTGCCCAGGGAGGTTGCAGAGTTTCCTTCTCTGGAGACATTCAAAACCTGCCTGGATGCAATTCCTGTGTGACCTCCTGTAGGTGATCCTGTTCTGGCAGGGGGGTTGGACTCAATGATCTTTTGAGATCCCTTCCAATCCCCAACATTCTGTGATCCTTCTGTTTTGAATTCAGCAACAGGGTTTAAGGGATGTGGCATTGCTGACAAATTGAGTACGTGATGGAGGCAGGAGCAGGAGCTCACACTTCACCAGTTGTTTTTTACCAGGTGATTGAGGTGTCAAAGCTGGCTTTCACAAACAGGTTTGCAAGTCAGAGATGGATGGAAGAGCTGCATCCTTTCACTGGTTCTTGCTGACTAAAGAAATCAATGTTTCTGAGCCATACTGGTCCAACAGGACATCTCCTCCCCCAATCCCATCACAGAGGGCTTACAAAGTCAGCGAGTGTTCAGTGAATCTTACATCCCTTTTCCCCTCTTTATCTCCCAGCTGTGTTTTGCCTGAAACACCATTTCTGGAAAAATGTTCAACTTCTAGCTGTTAATTTCAAGCCCAGCTGACAAGAGCTCAGCTTGGATCTCGTTCCCGTCGGGAGCCGATAAGCGGTTTCCAGTCACAGATCACACGGAGCTGAGTGATGTTCAGAGACCCCCTTGTTCCCCCAACCCTGCACCCTGCGAAGTGACATTAGCACTGGGTAATGAGCTGTAAATGTGTCAGAACTGTGCCACCTAGTGACACCGCTGCCCGGTTCCTTCGGTGAAGCCACCACTGATGGCACAACAGCGAGCTGGAATATAATTAGCGCTAATTTGGTTTCTGGGTAGCTGGCTGCTGCACAGCTCCCTGCTCAGACACTCTCTGCTTCTCCAGAAGACTTTTCTCAGTGTAATATGAGCTTCATTAGGGGTTTGTTTCCTCCATTTTTTGATTGTATATATATATATTTTTTTAAAAACTTTTAATTTTTTTTTTCTTTTTTCTAAAATGGGTTTTCCGCACATCAAAGTGAATCTGAAAGGGAGCTATCTGTTATGAAGTGTGCTGGATTTTTTCTGTATCTAACAATTCGAGCTGACTGACAATTTCCAGACAGACTTTTTCTTTTTCCCATTGTATAGTGCAGTTTCTTTAATATACATTTTGCTTTGGACAAAGTTTCCACTTCCAAAAGTTACTGATTGTATTTTTCTGACTGCCACTTCCTTCTGTTTCAAAGTCCCTTAAAGCAAAGTTCCAGGTTTCATTTGGAAATAATCATTAAAACAGAGGTTCATCCTGCAAAAAATGTGAAATCAAAGTTCGCTGATCGAAACCATTTTGGGGGGAATTTTTTTTTCTTATTTTCTTGGTATTATTCTTGCTGCTGTTTGGATTTTGTCCTTTCCTACGAATTCAGTGTGAGAAAAGCTCAGAAAGCTAAATATTTTTATGGGCTAAGAAAACTATTTCCAATTAACCTTCCTCATTAATATAGCATTAATGTGCACTGTACAACCTACCTTGGTTTTGAGATAAGGCAGTCGAGAGCTCAGAGAGCAGGAGTCAAATGAAATGATCAAACAGCAGATTTAAAACAAACAGAAGATTTCACTTCATTTGTTTTGTTTTTTGATTTTTTTTGTTTGATTTTGTTTGGGGTTTTTTTCCCCAGAAACCTAACCACAATGCAGAAGTTATTGTGTGGAGACATTGTGGAAGCTTAAAGTATAAGTAATTTATTATTTAAAAATTATAAAAAATCCAGTTCATGAAGGGTAATCACAGAATCATATAATAATTAATAATCTAGATTCGACCTCTACAAGTCACCTGACAGAGTCCTTGGGGTACCCCCAAAAGTTTGATACTTTTGGACCAGCACAATGTCCAGTTTTTAGAGAGTCACAATGCAAATGTCAGGAATTGCATCCCATAAAACTCAACAATACTTTGTTGCATATGATAGCCTAAATGAGAATATATATTATTAATTAGTTAAAATGTTTCTATTTGGGTGAGATGCTAAATGCAGACTTCTTCAAAGGATCTGGTCACCCCTGACTCCTTTTATAGTCATAGAAAAGCAATTGGTACTAAAACTAGAAGAAATTATTCATCTTGGCTTAGAGTAGATGCCTAAAATAGGTCAGTTGAGTCACATACTTGCAGAATCTCTTTCTTTACTGACTACAAAGGAAATACAGGAAATACTTTAAATACTCATATTGTGGATTTTTGGACAATTTTATTTTTTAAAATTTGCTGTGGTTTAAATTGTCAAAATTTCCAAGGCCCAGGCCTAGAAATCAAATTTCCAAGTTTCAGCTTGAAGCATTCTCATTAAACATTAGTTTATGGTGAGAAAAAAAAAAAAAAAAGCTTATATATTGAATTAAAAGGTTTCATTGAGTTTAGCTACACTGGTACCTGTAGCTGTTTATTTTAATATTAATATATTCAACTTGCTTCTCTTTTCCCATTAGTAGCTATTGAACTATTTTTAAAGCAGATCAACATTTTTATCACCATTTTTAAGACATGGAAATTGTGGCACAGAGGGATCTCAGAATCATAGAGAAGACGATTGGAAGGCATATCTGAAGGTCCAGCCTCCCACCTGCAGCAGACTATTGCAAACGTGAGACCAGGTTAAGCCAGGGTTTTGTTTAATTAAGTCTTGAAATCCTCCAAGGATGGAGGTTCTGTGACCTCTGAGCCCTGTTTACAGCACAGCATAACCTCCTAGTGGAAACATTTTCCTGATATTCAGTCTGAACCTCCCAAGCTGCAATTCATGGTCATGACTGTTGTATCTACAAACAATAGAGAAATATTTCAAACTTGTTTTCGTAGCTACATGTCAAGCCCTTATGGGCTGTTATTGGATTGCCCTTGCTCTCCTTTGTACCATACTTGCTCTAAAAACTTTATGATATAGTAGCTGCCTACTGGATCTTCTCAATTTACTCTACATCCCCCTTGTACTGGACCTCCAAACTGGACACATTTTTTCAGATATGGTTTCAGCATCTCAGAGAAGAAGGATATAAGCACCCTCAGTCTGCTGGATACATCAGAGTGCTGGATAAACTCCTCCATGGTGTGGACACCAGTATACAGTTTGCTGTATTCACGATGACAGGACACTGTCAGTTTATATCTAACCTGGTCACTGCCATGATCTTCACATCATTTTAGCTGGAAGCACTACCCAGCCAGTCCCATGTGTTCATTCTACCCCAGGTGCATCACTTGGCACTTCACTTTATTGTGTTGCACAAATTTTTTTTTGTCCCAGTCCTTAAGTTTCTCATGTTTCCACTGGACTGAAGCACTCTTATTAAGTCAGTAACTCCTTCCATCTTAATAACATCTGCAAATTTGCTCAGCATGAACTTTGTCCAAGTCATTGATGTGGAGCAATGTAAGTCCTAGCACTGACCCTCAGGTTACTTTACTTTATATAAGTCTACAACTATAATATTAAGATATTGCTAACCCTTTGAACCTTGTGTTTCAGTCACATTTCAACCCATTCAACAGCCTGTTTGTTCAGCCTGCATTTCCCCAACTTCCAAATGAGGATGCTGTGGGAGAAGCCTGGCTAGAAATACTTATATGCTCTGTTCTTTCTTACTCTGTACAACTGCTCATTTCATTACAGAAGGAAATCAGTGTCCAAATATCATTTGCTCCTGATAAATCCCTGTTGAAATGCTCTCTTGTCCTTTATGTATTTGGAAATGCCTTTCCAGTCTTGGTTGTCTTGTAGTTCTTCAGCTCCTCCTCCATGCCCTTCTTGAAGGTGGGAAAAAACTTGAGCATTTTTCAGTCACCAACACCAATCTTGAGAGCCACAATTTTTCATCGCTGGCAGAGGCCTCACCCAGACACTTCAGTTGACACTTTCAGTATCCTCAAGGGCATCTTATCTGGTCCAGTGGATTTGATATCTTTGAGTTCCTTGACCTACTGCCCTGTCTGTTCCTTCCTCACTCTTGGCTTCCCTCTTCCTTACCAAGCTGTGTCAACACGCAGAGGTCTGGAGCAGTCCTTGTTTGTGAAAACTGATACAGAAGACATTGTGCACTTCAACTTTTTCCACACTGATGATGATTAGGTTGTCTCCTGCATCCAGAGATGAACTTGCATTTTATTTCAACTTCCTTCTGCTACCATCACACCTGGTGGATTCCTGTCTCTTAGTGCCAGATGAATTTTGGTGGTTTTCTTTCATCCCTAAGAGAAAAAGCAAAGCTTTTATGCTCCTCCAGTGTTTATCTTCCTTATTTTCTCTTCATATATACTCCCTTTCAGCATTTTCATCAAGAAGTTCCTTGATTAGCCAAGCAGACCTGCTTGAAGCACTTGCTCTTTCTGCACAGAGCATTTGTACCAGAACTCTTCAGTAAGTTTTTGTTAGAAGGATGTCAGCTCTCTGTAGCATCTCCTCCTTTCCTGGCCACTTTCAGAGAATTCTGCATATCTGTTTCCACTGGCCTAGTCTGCTTTCCAGAAGTCCACTGTTCTGACTGTGCACCCACCTTTCCAAGCCTTCCTCCAGATCCTGCAGCCTTGAAGCATCACTGCTGTTCAAACTACCATCCATGGCCATATTTATCACCAGTTCTTCTCTCTTGATGAGCAGCAGGGCCACCAGAGCACTGGCCCTTGTTGTTGTCCTTTTTAGTGCTTACATAAAAAAAAACTTATCCAAGGCTACCCAAGAATGGAATCTATTTATTTTTTGTTTGTTTGTTTGTTTTCACTACTGTCTTAAATAAAAATATTTTGTAAATATGTGTATGCCATGAGGAGATTGGAAATCTCTTAAGGCACATTCCCATCTTTGTGCCTAATTTACTGGAGAAGATGGTTAAAAAGCATCTTATCTGACTTGGGAAAAAACAGCTGTATGTTTGCCAAGGTCAGCAAGATGCAAAGAGATTTGCTGAGGGCTATATTCTCCTCTCTGATCCATTCTGCCAATTTCCACTTCATATTCAGCAATCTGTCCACACATGGGCCTCCTAAGGATGTCAGCAAGAATTCCACAACCACAAGAGAAGTGCTGGGCCCTTCAAAAGTTAGTTGCTGAAGTTAAAGCTGCCTCAGGGTAACTATGACTTATGCTTTTGGTTCCTTTGACTTATGCATTTGGTTTCTTTGACTTAAGCATTTGGTTCCTTTTGATAAAATTATATGTATTCACAAGCTGTTATTTTGTCTGTCAGGACAGAAAAACTGTAAACAAAAAGAACATAGGGTTGGAACAGATTGCTTGGATCACTGAGTCACCCTTTAACATAGACAGGCGTATCATATGGTGCCTTTTATAACTTTATCAAGTCCAATCTAGATTTTTTGTGTCCTAGTGATCTTAATGAAATGCTGGTCAAGGGATTCATTTCTTTGGTTGTTTGAAAACTAATTTCCAGACTAAAATCGTTGTTTACTTACTTCTAAGCAGTTGTTCCTTTGCCAGCTTTGGCCCTTTGTTTAAAAAAGCTTTTCTCTCTTCTTCCTGCTTATTCAGTCAAAGCCTTTAATGTAAAACTAACGTAGTCCTGCTCTTCTTTTCACTTTTGCTAAATTTTTCAGTCTCCTTATTAGCAGCAGTGGCTTCCTATCCATCTCTTCCAGTCTGAAATTTTTTAGCTTGTGCAAGAACAAGTGACTGTGTGTGAGGCACATTGCTGTGTGTAGACAAATGATGAAGTCTTGTTCTTCTTAAAACATATTGTAAGTCTTTCTGAGCAATCCAACTCAATCTAAACTCTTTAAAATACTTTTTTTCTATTGCCAGTTTGGTGCTATTGCTGCCTCTTTGCCTTCCTCTGGTTAGCACATTTCTGATACCACGTGCTTGGCACAGCCCTTCTTTGCCTTCTCTGGGTATACTCATCCTGCCTATTTTTTCTTTTGCTGATTTTTTTAAACAAAACAAAAGGTTTTTGGAAGTAAAAACACACAATATGAATAATAATGTAACCATTATTATGTAATCATTACTGTAACCATTACTTACATTATGTAATTATTAATAATAATTTAACCATTAATGTAATTACATATCTTACATGGAATGGAATGGAATGGAATGGAATGGAATGGAATGGAATGGAATGGAATGGGAGAAGAGGAGAAGAGAAGAGAAGAGAAGAGAAGAGAAGAGAAGAGAAGAGAAGAGAAGAGAAGAGAAGAGAAGAGAAGAGAAAAGAGGCTTGGTCAGAAGGGACCTATGATGATCATCTATGCCAGTTGCAGTTGAACTTGATTTTAAGTATATATTTTTTTTTATTATTATTTTTTTTTCCTCTCCTAAGGAGATACAGAAGCCAAGACAACTCTCCCACCTCACAGAGGGTGGAAGGATTTTTATATATGAGCAGCTGTAATTTGGTCAGGCTTCCAGTGTTTAAGTTCTAATGCTGCTCATCAGAAGTGCCAAGCATCTCAGCTGATGCTGGTGTTGGTTCTTTGGCAGAACCTGAAGCCCAATCTAAGGCTGGACCCTTTAACTCCTTTGCCAGCCTAATGCTGCTTATGTGAAAGAGTGGTTGAGTCTTCCCAGCAAATGAAGAGGGCAGAGCACTGTCTGAAATCTTTTCATGTCCTCTCATGGCTCTTCTACCCATTGGGGTTGAACCAGCGGATATGACAACTCCCCAGCCCCAGACAGCATGGCCACAGGTCACACAGGGAGTGAAGAGGAACAAGAGGTGCTATTTACATGTCAAAATAACTGATGTGAACATTCCTCTGACTACTTCAAAGGAACTTCTCATTACCTTTGTTTTTAAATGTTTCTGTGCTGCTAAGAAGGCAGGCAGGTTAATTGGAAAAATTATGTTAAAACCTTATAAACAGTGCAAGCACGAAATCTATCATTTTAATAAATGTTATCATGTCTTCTGGATCTAACACTTCTTAACTGATGCATTCTGTCATTAAGTTTAATTTAAGAAACTACCCCTAGAGATGTTTTTTAAATCAATTGAAGACATGTTCTCCAACAACATTAGAAATATTTGATATACCTACGTCCTCATCACTGAACCAGTTTCCTGAGTAAAGTAGAAGGGAAGAATATATCACCTTACCATCTCATCTTTCATGCTAAAGAAATTGAAGGCTGTTTTACTCAATATATTAAAATATCAAGTCATCCATCAGTGCAATTCCGTCACCTCTGAAGCAGCTGTTTAATAGTACAGTTCAATGCTTCAAACAGGGACATATTAGCCAGACCTGAATAAATCATGGTGTGAAATTAACCCTTTTGGCTTTTGAAAATGAATAACAAAGTTGGGTTTCTCTTGCATGCTTCTGCCTCATAAGGATTTAAACAAAAACATAGCCAGACTTCAGGCTTTACACATTCATTGAGCTTTTAAGGAAAGAATATTGTCCATCTAAGCTGAAAAAACTGGTGCTTATATATGCTGCTCAGATGCTGAGCAGTGAAAACCGGAGAAATACCTGAATGGGGTGAAATAGGTTTTGTGAAGGGTAACATGCAGAAAATCTCAAGGATTAGATGCATAAGGCAAGGGATCTTAGCAAACAGGGCTTGTGGGTTAATGTTTGCTTTTTGAAGGCATATTTTTCATATTGCCTTATGCAGCTGAAGTCACCAATATAAGTCTAGCCACAGGTACAGCAGAAGTCAGAGTGATTCCACCTTTGAAGGGCAATGGGCTGTGCTATAAAGCAGCATAGAGAAGGTGAAGTAACATGAGGAAGTCAGCTTGGAGAGGTAACCACATGTTAAATATACAGTTTGAATATTTTTCAGTGATCACCCACTGAAGGAAGCCACAAATATGCTCAGTCATTTTTTTACTCTTACAGTAGCCTCTTCATACATCTGTAACTACTTCAGCCAAGATATAGGTCTAGGTAAGAAAGCAAATCTATGGTTTAACACAGTGAGTGACAGTTTTAAAGAGGGCTTTTGACCTATAAATAGTACAGTTTTTACTTTGAAATTTCTTTGAAAGGCAGTTGACTGTTAATGTCCCATTCAAGAGAAAGCATCTGGCCTTTTCTGTATGCTATTCTTATTGATGTACATATGAAAAGAACAAACATTAGAAGAATTTGCCCTGCTTTATCTTTGCTCTGTTCTGCTGTCCTGTTTAACCTAAAAATAAGATAAACTTGTTCTCCAGGGATGGGATATGATGGTGCTCCCAGTAATCTCCCAGTCCAATGTCTGATAGGACTTACCCAGTCCAGAAAACCAATTCACCTATCCAAAAATTGGAATGAATGACTGGCAGGAAGGATATTACAACTCTGCCAAAATTGATCAGTTGTACTTTCTTTGTTTTCTTTTCTTCTTCCCCAGAAAAACAATGTTCTATGTGTGCTGCAGTTCCAGATAGTGCTGTGTGCATTATACAGGACTGGTAACAGTATCAGCAAGTTCCATCAGACCACCCTGATCACTATTAATCTACAGACTATTAATCTACATTTTTGGAAAAAAACAGCATTTTCCTGATTAAACGTCAGTCCCAACAAGACCTGGATAGGGAGAAAATATGTGTTTTTTCTCTAAGTCTACTTTTGGATATTTTTTTAGAAGGAAGAATGGGATACTCTGAGTAATTTATAAAGAAGAGAAGAGAAGAGAAGAGAAGAGAAGAGAAGAGAAGAGAAGAGAAGAGAAGAGAAGAGAAGAGAAGAGAAGAGAAGAGAAGAGAAGAGAAGAGAAGAGAAGAGAAGAGAAGAGAAGAGANAGACTTCAATATCTTGAAGTTCAAGCATAGTAATGAATCAGGCCCCCAAAAACATGAGATCATCGTAACAAACATGATCCTTGATAAAGTGAATACATTTTATTTGTCCTTCGGTTTCTGAGCCTTTAGGTTAGCCCATATGAAAATTAAATCCTCAATCTTTTATCTGCAAATGAAACAGCCAAACAAGTTGTTCTTAGAAAATATGACTGAACTTCTGTGACTTCTGGGAGTCTGGGTTGACAGGAAGCTGAACATGAGCCAGCAGTGTGCCCAGGTGGCCAAGAAGGCCAGTGGCATCCTGGCCTGGATCAGGAACAGCGTCACCAGCAGGTCCAAGGAGGTGATTCTGCCCCTGTGCTCAGCCCTGGTGAGGCCACACCTCGAGTACTGTGTCCAGTTCTGGGCCCCTCAGTTTAAGAAGGATGTAGAGGTCCTGGAACAGGTCCAAAGGAGGGCAACCAGGCTGGTGAAGGGACTCGAGCACAGGCCCTGTGAAGAGAGGCTGAGGGAGCTGGGGCTGTTCAGCCTGGAGAAGAGGAGGCTCAGGGGAGACCTCATTGCTGTCTACAACTACCTGAAAGGAGGCTGTAGCGAGGTGGGAGTTGGACTCTTTTCACAGACGACCTTCAACAAGACAAGAGGACACAGTCTTAAGTTGTGCCAGGGGAGATTTAGGTTGGATATTAGAAAGAATTTCTTCACGGAAAGGGTGATCAGGCAATGGAATGGACTGCCCGGTGAGGTGGTAGATTCTGCGTCCCTGGAGACATTTAAAAAAAGACTGGATGTGGCACTCAGGGCCATGGTCTAGCAACTGCTCCGGTGGGTCAAGGGTTGGACTAGATGATCTCTGAGGTCCCTTCCAACCCGGCTAATTCTATGATTCTATGATTCTATGCTTTGGACAGGAAGATTTCAAAGAACATCAAACACCTACAGTACAAATTCTGGAAAGGAACTAGAGCTCCTAAGCTTAGTCTCTAGTTTCTATTTAAATAGAAATAATCTTAAGATTACTCTCAGTTCCATAACAGATACATATAAGCTAGTGATTAAATAACATTTTTTTAAAAAAGCAAAAAATTTCCAAATTCTTTGGAAAGGAGATATTGTAGAAGAGCATCTGAATGCACAGAGTTAGAGTTTTGGGTGATCATTTCCAAAAGTCCAGAGGACCCAGCTACAGTTTCCCTTGTAGGTGATGAAATTTGAGTTTATGCCACTCTGAAAGTCAGAACTGACCTCTGTAAACAAAGCAGAAACAAAGCATGAAGGTGTCCTAAATGAATTGTCACTGTTGAAAGTTCAGTCTTGACAGTGGACATACCCAGTTTTTCATGTGCATACAAGAAAAATACCTCTGACTGGTGTCAAACTCTCAAAAATAGTCAACATGAGTCTTTTTAAATTCAAGTGATNGGAAGGGAGGGAAGGGGAGGGAAGGGAAGGGAAGGGAAGGGAAGGGAAGGGAAAAAAAAAAATATTTCAGCTAATGTTTGGATGTTTTATTCCCTGAGAATAGAAGGACATTACTATTCCCATTGAGACCCAGATTTATTCTTAACTCCTGGACATTAAAAAAAGAAAGCTGAAGAAGCCAAAGTTGCTGTTAATATCAGTTCCTCTGAGCCATGTGCACCAGGGCAAAGTACCACATTTGCAGCTGCTGTTACTTGTATAAAGAGATGCAGTGCAAAAATCAAAGATCATCCTTCTTAAAAGGAGGCCTTGAGGATGATAGATAGACTTCAATATCTTGAAGTTCAAGCATAGTAATGAATCAGGCCCCCAAAAACATGAGATCATCTTAACAAACATGATCCTTGATAAAGTGAATACATTTTATTTGTCCTTCGGTTTCTGAGCCTTTAGGTTAGCCCATATGAAAATTAAATCCTCAATCTTTTATCTGCAAATGAAACAGACAAACAAGTTGTTCTTAGAAAATATGACTAAACTTCTGTGATGCTTTGGACAGGAAGATTTCAAAGAACATCAAACACCTACAGTACAAATACTGGAAAGGAACTAGAGCTCCTAAGCTTAGTCTCTAGTTTCTATTTAAGATTACTCTCAGTTCCATAACAGATACATATAAGCTAGTGATTAAATAACATTTTTTTAAAAAAGCAAAAAATTTCCAAATTCTTTGGAAAGGAGATATTGTAGAAGAGCATCTGAATGCACAGAGTTAGAGTTTTGGGTGATCATTTCCAAAAGTCCAGAGGACCCAGCTACAGTTTCCCTTGTAGGTGATGAAATTTGAGTTTATGCCACTCTGAAAGTCAGAACTGACCTCTGTAAACAAAGCAGAAACAAAGCATGAAGGTGTCCTAAATGAATTGTCACTGTTGAAAGTTCAGTCTTGACAGTGGACATACCCAGTTTTTCATGTGCATACAAGAAAAATACCTCTGACTGGTGTCAAACTCTCAAAAATAGTCAACATGAGTCTTTTTAAATTCAAGTGATGTAGTCAAAGAACAACTGAGAATTAAAATTTGTGATCAAATTTGAGGTGCCTCAGCATCTTTAATTGTATCTTTACTCCACAGTATTTATCCTGCAAATATGAGTACTCCTGGAGTAACAGTGCTGCTTCACTTACAAGAAGATAAAGTAACTGCTAGTGCAGAAAGAAAGGAGCACTCTTATGTGGCCAGTTTTGGCATCTGTGCTGAAATCTGTCTGAGATGACTTTTCTTGCTCACTGTGACCTTGCAGTGTGTGCAAATATCACCCATCTGAATTCATCCTGAACCAACCTTCCATCACATGCCATGCCCTGGAAACATGATGCACTGTAACCCTCTGCATAATACATGGGCAGAAACTGAGCTGGTTCAGCAGTGAGGATTGACATTTAAAACACAACAGAAAGGAAAACAAACAAGTGAACATAAGCCAGAAAAAAAAAAAAATCCACCAGTTCTGCAGCTTTGGTCGATTGTTTTTGTTGGTTTGATTTCTTTAGCAAATTTCTGAGTTGTCACTGTAGGACAGAGTGTGAATTGTTGGGCCAAGCCCTAGAGAGTGCAGCGTAAGCAAGGGACAGGACAGATGTCCCTGGGTGCTTCACCCCCTGATTAAGGTGCTTTTGATAACTAAAAAAGCCAATTTCATATGTGTTCATTTCCATTTCAGAAATGCCATTATGCCACAAGGGGGTAGGGGTGTTCTGTTTAAAACCTTGCAACATATTCCTATAGACCCAGAGTTTCAGTGAAAACAGGGTTGAGTATTATAAAAAGCCAAACAGATTGGGTCTGCACAGATATTTCTATACCATCTGCATTTCAACTATTGCTTTCCTTATAATTAACATCTGTTCATAGATATCAATCTGAGCAGCAAGGACAAAATTATTTAAGAACCGTCTATCTTTCAGCCTAGTGTGTTCCTGGGGATGGTTCTGGAAGTGGAGAATGGGTTACCCTCAGGAAAGAGGATTTGGTTTCAAGGAGCACCTTTCATTAATCTACACAGATTGCCAAAGGCTTGGCAACACCAAAATGGACACAACTGGATCTCATCATAGAAAGTGCCCCTCAAGCACACAAAAATTGAATAACCCTGGTAGGGTTGGTGGTGTGATGTACAGCCACGACTTCATTGTTAAAAAAAAAAAACAACAAACCAAGAAAACACACACAGGTAAAAAGATGTAAGTGATCCCTGAAGATGTAGATTCAAGAGGACAATATAAGCATGGTTTCCATTTAAGTAACATGTTAAAAGGAAAAATTTAACTAGTGATTTGACCTTTTTTTTGGGGGGGGGGTTCACTCTGACAATTTTGTGGTAGAGGAGGATGTGATACCTGGATATGGAAAGAATGCCTCTCCAAAGTTGTTTATATTACCCAGGAGATGCAGCCACAGCACATGTATTCTGTGAAAAATAGAAAAATGCAGCTGAGACACTGGATAAACCTTTTCAAAATTCTCAGACTTGCTGCTTGTTGACATTGTGTTATTAGAGGGTTAATAGGATCCAACTGCAGCCAGCTTTCTGTTCCCCTGTTTCTCCTGGCAAACAAACACTTGAAACCCTTCAGCCATCTTCCAGGGAGACACTGAGCAATACTCCTCCAGTCCTTTTCAGACAACAGTATCAAAAGCATTTTGCTAGCCCTAATAGGTTGCATATATCATAAGAATGGGATAAATTTGTCTTTTCCCACATCTTTTATTAGAAATATATGTTCATCACCCTCCAAATCATCTTATTTTACAACACTTTCCATAGCTGCTTCTTTCAATCATAAAGGAAAAAAAAACCACCTTAATTTCTGACATGCTTAAGTGATAGAGTTGAATTTTCTACACTTCAAACCTTTGTTTCTACTTTAAAAAAAGAACAAGCAAAATGAAAATGTACCCTACGTACTAATGTGGTGTGAGACTTTCCCTGCTTTCTTTTAAGTTTACATGACCATTGAAATAAATAAATAAATAAAAATTTAAAAAAGGTTTTATCCTTTAGAGGAAGTGGCATGTATTTTTCTTTTCCACAAACGGTCTGTAAACATGCACAACACAACCTCACCTGCCCATTATAGGATAGAGATGAGACTGGGTTGCAGATTCTTGAAATCCAAATACCCACAGAGCTTGCAGCTTGCTTCCCTAAAATATTATCCTCAAGTAGTGGCATGAGGGGGATGAGATATCTACAGCTGGATGAAACCTTTTGGATTTCTACTGCTGGACTATAGAAGAGTTCAGGATTTGGAATATGGCTCTTCCACTGGAGAGTTGCTTGGGAGATGGATTTGGACCCAAGAAAATGGCTCTGCATGACACTGAAAGTGAATAAAGCAACATCAAAGTTTCATTAAAAAGTCAGTCTAGTCTAGACATTATTTTAGAAACTTGCCTCTTTTAATATTTTTCAGATGGCAGTATTTCAGTATTCACAGAAAAGGAAAGCTTTCAATTTTGAAGTGGAAGATTTTTTACGTTTATTTTGGAGAAAATAATTGGCTTTTTAAAAATATTCCTGACTTTTGGTTAATATATAGGACAGAAATTTTTGTCGTTAAACATCTTTTTTTTTTCCTTCTTAAATTTGATGCCAAATCAGAGAAATATCATGTGCAATGGAAGTGTCTTCTCCTATGTGAGAAATTGGATTTTTTTGTCAGCATTTCACTACTCAGATACAATGAATGAGGTAAGAAATTAAAACTGGAAGTAGATTTGAGGAAGAAATAAAAACCTAGGTAATTTAAAGTGTTGAACAGAAACTAGTGAGGAGAATTTTTAATGGCGTTTAAAAAAAAATAGTTTGAAAGTATCTCTCCAGCAAAAGAAAAAAATCTTTTTGTAAATTTTCATGACATTTGCTGGAGGGAAAATGTGAGGGAGAAGAATAAAACAGAGCATTGTCCATTCCTCCCCATAAAAATTTCATGTTATCCAGACCCTTTGCTGAGAGAGAGCATAGTTATGTATTGTGAAGAAAAAAAGAAAGAAAGAAAGAAAAAAAGACAGGGGAAAAAAAAGAAATATAAACACGCTCAGAAACTTCCAGCTATGTTCCAGGAGGAATTTCATATGGAGCTAACTAAGGAATATCGGCATCTCAAAGCTCCTTTGGTCCCACAAGTGAGGAGGGTAATAAGGGACAGATCCAGTGGGGTGAGAGCAGGAGGGAGCAGGACGGGTGCTGGGGAAGGCAGGTGCTGCAGTCACTCTCCCCTTTGCCAGGAAACGCAGGAAGAATGCATGACCAATTCGTTTTCAGAGCAGAATACTCTCTTTAATGGACAGAAAACACTAACCTTTTATTTTTTCTCTTCCTCTCCTTTTGTTTTTCCTCCTCCAGTTTTAACCCTTTGAAAGGACAAAGGACAAAGCTCAACTCTCTGTTGAGACCTATTTTTACCCCGCCAATAGTTTCTGTGTTACCTATCTTGGACAGATGTGCTGTTGTATGAAAAAGAAAATAAACAACCCGAATCGGATTATCTCAGAGAGATGAATTCAGGGTAAAACGTGCAAAATACTCCCCTGTTACCTAAGCACCTGGCGTTTTTGTTTGCTGCAAAGCTGGCAGGAATGGTATGGCTCTGACAACTGCTGCTGGTATTCAATATTTTGACTACAGGGGATCTCAAATTGGGAGAATCTTCTTCAAAAGAAAAAAAAAAATTCTGAATTGGCTCAACTCTGTAGGAAAAGCTGGCTTAAAAAAGCAGATTTTGATATGACACTTAACTTAGGCTCTGCTGAAAGCAGGGGCTGAACAGCCTTGTGGAGGAAAAAAACCTTGAAGTGACTTAGGTCAACTCAGTATTTCAGTTGACATCAATCACAGCCACCATCAGCAACTTTTCTTCCTTGGGATTTTGTCTCTTTCCGTGTCTGTGAATACACATTCTTTTCCAAAAAATGTAGAGGTTAAAACTCACTTGTAGGTAACACAAAAGAGATACCACCACAGTGTAAGATCACAGAGACTGCACTGCCATATGAGCATCCTTACACACAAGCCATAGGCAAAGCACACTAACCACACAGCCATGCACAACTTAGGAGGATTTATTTCCCAGTTTGGCAATTTCAGATTCAGGTTTAAAGGTTCTGAATAGGCAGCATGGTATAATGCCATTATACACATATTTTTTGCCTGTGATAAACCTGGAGTTAATGGGGATGGAATGTGTCCTCCTAAAAAAATGAGTCTCCCTCCTACATCCCACCGACGCACACTGAAACTTATCCTCAGATTTTTCTAATGGCTGAAGTAAAGCAGCATTTGAAAAAAAAAAAAAAAACCCACACTGAAAAAAAGAAGATATATTAATTTTATGGCTCAATAGTTTGAATTATAGCCTATGACAAACCCCAGATATTTCAAACACAGGGCAGAAGTGTGACTTTTGTGGGATTTATTTTTGAAAACCTTTGATTCATACAGAGACATTTTTCAAGGTATGGGTGCTACAGTGACAAGAAAGAAAATTTTTCATTTTCCTGTTTGTGTGTGCACTTGTATCTGTGCTTGTGTAGATGTCTAATACAAATTATACAGTTTTTGTTTTTATGTGTGTGTGTGAATGTACATGCATATGCATGTGTATATGTATAGTGTAATGCACACTCTATAGGCTTCTAAAATAATCAGTGGTTCAGATCCATATCTAAAATAAACTGTTTTGATTTCCCATATTAAAAAAATGAGAGACTAATGAAATTAAGGGTTGTTTAAATCAGGGGCAATTAAAGAGCACACATTTCTTTTCCTAGGGTATGCAATTGTTTTCAATGTTTGCAGCACAAGGCCTGCCTGTAGGATAAAGAAAGTAATGGGTTTTGTGATTTGATACTTAAAGCATAACAAAATCCTACAGCTGTAGCCTCATTTTTCTCCATAATCAAACTGCTCACTTTTTTAAATTGCATATTTTGTACAGTTAAGGCAAATATCAGATTCTTTGTCTTGGAGAAACAATTTCCAGCATTGTAGGTAATTGCATGTAATTACAGGAATTTTAGAAAGTGAAACAAAGAAACAAAAGCACGGTGATTGTGTTGTTTTTCTTGTGATTGAGATTAAATTGACAGCTGATATCTTTCAACTTTTACATTTTTTATCCCTTCAGTACTACAAAATGCATGTAACTTTTGCACGTTCTGTAGAACAGAGCCTATTATGCAAAAGATCCTATTCCCACTGGCACCAGGGACAACATTTTTAAAGGTAATCAGATACCTAAAGGTACAAATTAGAGAGCTAATGGGATTTCAAAACTACCACAGTGCCTTCTGATTTTGGGTGCCCAAATATCTTGGAAAAAAATAAAAAAATCAATCAATCCAGACCTTCCAAATAGTTTTATTAACATGCAGCCACTGTACAGCCCCACCTTTTAGAAAACTGAACAGTGAAAAGACACCATCAAGGGAACACCTTCATAATTTGTTGTTTCCTCCATGAGTTTAGCAACCATTTTACCAAAATCGTGGGAACTCCCTCCAAGTCATGTAGAAAATATCTTAAGTCTCTTAGAACTACTGGGCTCAGTGTTGGCACAGGGATTTGACACATGACCAAGCCTTCCATGGCCAAATAAATTCCCATTTTCCAGCTAAATAGCAGAAAGTGAAAGCACGTGTCCTACTCCATCTCAGTCTGACCACACTTTGCCTTGAAGCTGCCATGGAGTTGTGGTCAAAGACTAAATTTCAGCTGGGAGACACATCTGACAAGCTTCTGATCTGTGTCTAAGGATGAACCCTTCCTGCTTCCCAGGGCTTAGGTTTATAATTTAATTTTGGGCATCTTAGTAAGAGCCACTGAAGGTAAACCTAACAGCTCAGAGCATAGTAAGTTGAAAGAAGTGTGACACCAACACAGCCTCCACAGTGAAGGTTGTTTGTTTTGTTTTTTTTTCTTGATATCAAAAGAAATATGGGATGAATCCAGGCATGCCATCCTCTGCATCCTCCACAAGAAACTTCAAAAGAGAATTATGAGGGTGAATCCACTTGCTTTCCAGATGAAGAGAAAATCTGAAGCAACACCAAGATCAAACATTTTGTCATGAGGTCACGAAACTTCCCACCAACTTTGAAGGAAGTTAAAATAATCCCAATGAGAGGAAGCTGGGAATTATTGAGGAAATGGTTTTCATTTTTATTATTATTGTAAAATGCCGATGACTCAAACTGGAGCTATTCCTGGGAAGATTGCTTCTAACATGCTCACCTCTCCCACTACATTTGGAGAAACCCCAAAAATGTTCTAAACATTCAGTCTGAGGTTTCTTAAGTGGGAGAGGGAATATTTCCCTTTTACTTGACATTATTTTGAGTCTTGAAATTTAAGCTTTTTCTACTTTTAAAAAAGCAGGCAGGCAGGCAGGAAAGAAGAAAGGAAAAACAGGAAGATTTTCCAAGTGATTCAGTGTAATAAAAGGAACAAAAGGACCTGCAACTTCCTCTCCTAATGCTCAAGACTGACTGCCAGGGCCTAAGGGATCACCATTTCCACAAGAAAAGGTCAGAAGTTTCCTGTATTTGGCAAAAAGCTCATTTGAAAGTCCCTCTTTCTCATTAATCTTGCCCTTTGATATGAGGGGACTATTTGGAACCCAGACAGTGTCACCTGGTGATCCATCTACATCCCTGGAGGTCAATTTTCATCACCCACAGCTCTGGCAGCTCTGTCTTAGCATGGTTTCTGCTCCCTCCAGCTGCCCTCTTCCACCCACTAATCCTATCCAGAGATCTAACTAGAGGGATGCCCTTCGTGATCCAAAGCCCACTTGCAATGAAAATTACTTTATCTTGCCTTAAATAATCTCACATGGGTTCTTACAATTCAGCTCTGTTTTCATTGTTCAAATCCATAATATCAGGCTGGAGCAACTCCTCAACAAAGCTGCTCTTTCCTGACCCTTTGACTTCTTGGGCAGGGAATATAATGACCTCCATTGATTCAGCTGCTGGTAGCAAGAGTGAAGGGGAAGAGGTTTCCCGTTTCCTCCCCAGTGAGGCTTCCAGGTTGGTGGAGTTGTTAAAAGATTTTGTTTTCTGTCCAAGAGAGTCTTATGGTGATGCCAGGGTTATGAGAGGGAATAAAAGCAAGGAAGAGAGGCAAGGGGGAGACAAGTAATTTAGATGAGGGAAAGATTTGCTCGTTGCAGGATGTTGGTCTATTTTTAGACAGTTATAGAGTGAATCTCAGTTTGTAGAATGGCCACAAGAAATACAGAGTATAGGGGGAGAGAGCAGCACAGGCAGTACAAAAAAACTCCTTTGCATTTCAGTCTGATGACTCCAGGTTTATGCTGGGGCTTAAAGAGAGATGGAAATCACGTATGAGACATTTAATGGAAGAGCTAGAAGAACAGGCACTCCTCCTTCAGATTATTCTACAACAGTTTTGGATATTGCCCTGCATGGAGTCCCTGAGAAAAATGTCTCTGCAGTAAGTGAAGAACCTCAGTAGATGTTAGAGTAGCTCTTCAGGTCCACCTCTGCTGTTATTGTCTAGGTTACACCACCAGCAGCAAACATACACAGCATCTATCTGCATTTGCACCTTAAGACCCCTTGTGAGCATAACCCACATCCAGGTAACCAGATGTATTTTGTAGAAACACAGAAGGGAAGCAAGATTAATAAAACATGACTACTGGAGAAGCTGGGTGCAGTCTCACTTTACATGCTTTGGCAGTTAAATAATAAAACTACATTAAAGCTGGTGATGTATTTTTATGGCTTTTTTAAGAAACTGTCATCCAGAATGAATGAAAGAAAGGCAGCTTGCTAAGGAGTCTGCTACAAAGCAGGACCACAGTGGTGCTTTTTAAATTTTCTTTCATCCTTTTTTTTACAAAATGTTTCACCTTTATTGCATTGCTTTTGAAGAATACTTAGGAATACCTGAAAGGATCAAAATGCTTCTACAACCTCCTCAAATATTTAGCAGAGTGCAAGTGGAAAAGATTTCTTCTTGCTTTACTATTTTTTTCATTAATTTGTTTGCTGTTGAGTAGCAAAAGGTCCGCATATGTCCCATAGTGTAGTGTTGCAAGTTTTTTTCATGGGTTCCCTTGTTATCCCATGTTGTAACCAGTGCAGACCCCCAACCTTCTCTCCATCGTGTAAGGAACCCCAGAACCATGGGCCAGACTGTAATTCCCATGACACTGCTGTAAATCCACACGGTCTTTCTCCTAGATTTACACTGTTTTGTTGGAAACCACATCAAATTTCCCCCTCAAATTTGAGACAGAAAAGGCCTCTGAAGGGACCTGAGGACACCCCCTTAGCAGAGCATTAATGTTCAATGATGTTTAGATTCTAAAACCTTGACCCAAGTGCACGTCTCATAAAGAGGGTCTTAATCTGCATGCTGATCTACAGGCTAAAACTTGTTAATTTAAGTATTTTACTGCTTTTCCATGTATTTCACCTTCTAAAAACATCTCATGTGAAGATTTAACATTGCTGAGCTACCCTCCCCTTTGATTTGTAAGTTTTTGCCTTCCAGGAGAACCAGAGTAATGAGACTTTGGAGGGAAAGCATACTTTCATTTGAGTGAAAGTCAACTCCCCATATTTTGAAATGAAGCATTTAAAATGTTTCTAGCAGGGGATGGGGGGCTAGGAAATCAGCTTCTCAGTGTGCAATGTAAAAATACAGCTAGAGAGGCACTCATGGGAGGAAAGGAGAATCAAAACCACACAGGCCAAGTATCTGTCTTTTGTGTGCGTTGTACCAAATGCACAAGAGGAAGAGCCTTTGGGATCACAAGAAGAAAATTGGACAAAGTTAGACTTGATGACTATTTTATTATTAGAAGTTTTTATTGGTTTCAGCTCCTGAGACACTATGGGGCACGTGACTTTTCCTTCTGGCTTGGGATAGAATTATTTTTAAAGTCTGAGTGTTCCTGCAGCATGGAGAAGCTGTCTGTGCACAGCCTGGTAGTAATGAAATCAATACAAGGTAAAACCTGTGTGAAACATTGTGTGTTTGTGAGTCAATTAGATTCATCCACCAGAGGTCATTAGATGATCAAATGACACTTTCCTACTCTCTTTGTAAGTAAAGGTATCAGCATTCTGTGCTATAAAAAATGCATCTTCATTAATAATAAAAACCTTAAAGGAGAAATAAAAGTGTTACGAAGTAAATTATCACATAGTGAAGTTCATGATTTTAAATAGCTTTGGTAAGAAAATAAAAGCAGGTTCTGAATAATATTATAAAGAGAAATTAAATTGCTGACGAGTTCTTATTCCAAAGTGATGGGAGATGCTGAAAAGGTGAGCTCAACTCTCCTCTATTGAAATAAATTTCTAATTGCATGAATGGCATAAACTCTGCCTAGAATGATTGGGGAAAATAGGAGGTAACATGAGAGAGCTATCTAACTGTGCTTGTAGTGAGATGGAATGAATCTCTCAGGTTTTGTTTTGGAATGCTTTTCAGCAATACAAATCAGAAGTCCCTCTGTCAAATAAAAGTGGATTTGAAAATAGAGAAAAGCTTTCTGACTTATTTTCCCTCTCCAGCTTTTCTCCATCCTCACTTTGACTTGGTTTATTCTTTCCCTTAGTTTCTCTTCTTGTGATAACACTTTGTCCTTCTTTCTTCTCAAATATCCTCTTTTTTTTTTCACTTTACATATCATCTGTGTGTAATTCCCTTCTGTTTTGTCATATGCATGCCAGCTCATACCTTCCGTATCTAGTTTTAGCTTTGGAGTTCTGCCAGTTTGGGGGCCTGAATTTGCCAGTAGTGGAAGAAATGGTCCTTGTGCAGGTTTAGTGACATAGCTGAGGATATCAGGTCACTCTCTGTGCAAGCAGCTAGGATTGCTTCCCAAAAAGCACAGTTCTCCTCTCTAGTTTATTAAAATGGGTAGCAGATAATTAGTAGGAGATTTCTGTGGCTGAGGAATTCATAATCCATCTCTGCTGGCTTTCCAGATGGGTCATTTTTTTGCTACCATGATTCCTCCCAAAGTCTCATCAAATCCAAGTGAAAGCAGTCGTTAGTGCTCTACATTTTTTTCACATTGTGAAAATTAGCTCCACGTTCACTGCATACACCTGGATACAGGTGCTTATTTATCCAGGTTTACCCTGACATGTTCTTTTTTCCTACCCACCAAGTTCTGGGTGCATCGTTCACAAGGACATCACCACTGGAAATAAACAAAACAAAACAATGTTTTAATCAATGGTTGAAGTAAATGCTGTGAGAGGTTTCTGGCAGCTGAGAGCTGGTTTGTATCCAGATCTCAAGTCGTGGGACAAGGAGTAAAGGCACAGTAAAAATGAGCTGGTGTTCAGGTCAGGAACTGTTTTAAGGTTTTCCCAGTTGCTGAGGCTCCTCTGTACCAGGAAAATAAATTATACTGCTCTTCAGTCCAGCCACTTCAGAGCCAAGATCTCCACCTTGTCCAGACCACAGTTCTGCAGGGGTAGCAGTCTTGTTTGGGCCTTCATCTTAAGCTGGAAATGTTAGCTTCTTTACCCTGGATCATTTCCCAACCTTAGTATCCATGAGCACTACTATCCATCATACCCTACATGGTTTGAAAAAATCTGGGTACCATGACCCAACTGCCTTTACTCTCAAAAAAAAAGAGAATGGCATTTCTTTGTATTTTCACCCATTTTTCTGCCTCTCAACTCTATAATCCTTCAGTGACTCAAGAAGATATTTTGGTTTTCTCTTCATGAGAAGCGATAGGAGGCAAAGTAAAAGTTTTTTTGTGTATATAACATAACATAGCTAATTTGGGGAACACAGTAAAGACTGAGTAACTTTAAAAGTTGTGTTTCCATGAGGACAAATGAACTCTGCAGCATCCATGGCTAAATGTGGAACTGAAGAGAAGGATTTCAGCATTTCTGTTTAGGTTTATGGGTTCATAAAATTTCACTGGTGGACATGAAATCCCTGCAGAGTGAAAGTAGTCATATGAGTAGTAGGTGAAATCTTCTATGCTAACCTCACAGAATTAGTCTTCCATTCCCAAAAGATTATAGATCACTTACTGGGTACCACTAAAATAAGAGGATCAAGTCCACACATAATATTGCCTTTAAATTATAGAATATCAGGAAAAAAATAAACACGGGGAGGGAATAAAGGCAAAATGAGAGCTGGTAAAATAATGGTTAGCAGGTGGGGAAAAGCAGTTCTGGATTCTATAATTTAAACTTTTATTTGTTTGAATGTATAAAAACATGTGAGGAAAGTATGTACCTTATTCCTGGTTAGCTAGTCCTGAGACTGCTGTAAAATATGAACTTAGCTGTTGTTGAGAAGCTTAAGTATCATGAACAGTCCCATTATCTGCAATACATTGCATCAAATTAGCATCACCTATACCTGGTAACAGCTGTTTGGTCTGAGCAATGAAACCAACACACTGAGGCATGTATACATATGTATGAATTCTTAAATCACACACCTACTCTTAAATATTTTTTTATTACCCACCCAAAATATTCAGTTACAGTTTTTCATGAAGAGAAGCCAAGACACTGTCTTTTTCCTAAAAATCTGGCTGCAAACTGACAAATCCAGTAATGATCAATTGGTATTTCTTCCTCCAATAACCTCTTAGCAGTGACTGCCTGCAGCCATCATCCTTCCACAGTGCTTGTCCAGTCAGTCTGGACAGTTTTCTCAATTTTTGACCCACATTTCCTAATCTATGTGTCTTTATCTAGCTACTAGCTATACAGAACAGTGCTGAAGATGTGCTCTCTACAGTCTTTATAAGTGTCTAGGGGGGAAAAATATACCCAAACCTTTATAATATATGATCGGTCTCAAACTCCGAGGGGCATGTGTAACTAAAATCAGTCAGCTTTTATGGTGAGAGACTTGTTTCAGCCTCCTGCTGAGACTAAAACCAGCCAGTGAATATAATTTCCTCCTAAGTGTACAAGTATAGTAGAACTTGACTAATTATGATTTCCCCAGTCTACGTAGTTGGTGTTGAACTCACGTTCCCCTTCCACACACTCATGCTCACCCCCAGCTCTTCTCACTGTTCTGTGGATGCTCAAAGATCAACTCAGCTCTTGTTTTTCATGAGTTCTCCTAGGTTTAACAGTTGATAAAAACATGAGAGCCTGGTCTGGCTCACTTGCATTCTGACAGCTAGGTTGGACTTCTATGCACAAATTAGTTTTTTCAGAATTGAACCTAGATATTTCTCAACCACATCAGGTCCATCTTCTCCCATGTCTGAGAACTAACTGTAGCCAAAGTAAGACATTTCAAAAGCAGATTCCAAAGTGGACAATTGTAAAGTGTTTTAATTCCAGTAAGTGTGGGATATTTGTTTATCTCCTTGTTTCTCTGTCTTGGTTGCAATTTACATTTTAGTTGGTTTCTACACTGAAAAATAAGAGGGTTAAAACACAACCTCACCTCACTCTAATGAGCTCTCCTGGGACCTCCATAAATATGTGCTATAACAGTGTTTTCATTTTGAGGGAGGATGGCAATTCACTGGATCAGAATAGTGAAACATGGACTTGTAAGGCTGGAAGGGACCTCAAAAGGTCACCTCCTCCATGCCTCAGCCCCAGGGCAGGATCATCTCTACGTATGTTTCTTCTCAGAGATGATCCTCTAGCCTGTTTGTGAGGGCCTTTAATGAAGGAGATGCCACAGAATTTCTAGCTTAAACACCATCACAGAGCACTTTCTAGAGATTATCTCATATTGAACAACAGGTAAGCGACGTTTTTAAAACAAGACTTTCAAGTCAAAACCAAAGAAGAGAAGTTTACAATTTTAATAGGGCAGGCACTTGAGAAAAAATAAAAAGAGTAAGAAAAATATCATTGTGTTATCCAGGTAAATATTAAGAATTCATTCTAATAATTTACTTATTTATAAATAGACCTGATTACAGCTGTTGGTATTATTAGAAATACAAAACTGACATAAGCTGTGTTCATATGAGTGAAGTTTGATTGCATCTCAGCAGTTTTTGAGCTTAGCCCTACATATGTTAGGGTGTTACTACGTATTTTGCTTTGGTAATATAATGTGACATCAAATGAAGTGGATTAATTACTTATATATGACATAGATTAACATTCCTTTTTTAATTAAGCCCCTTTGACTTTAGAATATATAGGTATTTTTTTTCTTCAGAAGTATAATATTATAGAATCATAGAATTGTAGAATATAGATATATATACAAAATATAGGTACAAGCATCTGAGTTTCCTTCCTTAAACAAAAAATGTTATTATTTTTTAAAATTATTTGTAGGCATCTTTTTTACTCTATTTATAGTCTTTATCTTCTGCTCAGTTTTCCCTGGGACAGGTATCAAACTGAACGTTCAGTTGAAGATGAAGGAGTGTCAAGGCCTCTTGTAGCCCTGTCAAATTTGCAGGGTTGTTTTCCCTCCTAATTTTATGGAGGTAGCAGTCCCATTTTAACAACTTTTTCGTTAGCAAAAGATCTAATTTTTTTATTTATTTTGTCTATTATAAAATTAAATAATTGGAATTATCTTTAGCCCCATTTGCCATAGGTACTGTATTTATAGAAGCAACTTCCCTTTGCTTCTTTGCCCTCCCTGCCAACAGCATTCCCAGATCTCCATTTATTCTACGTTGAGCCTTGTCTTAAAGCATTAAAAGTAACAATTCTTCTCTTGCCTTGAAAACAGGATTCACATCTTGCTTTCACCTGAACAAGCTTTATTTTGTGACTTGGAGAATGCTTGATTTTGTAGTGAGTATAATAAACAACATAAAGAGATGGCAGAAAATCACTCTTCTCCCACTCAGTTTTACTCCTGGTTGGTTCCAGCTTGGGGAAATCTGCATTTCTCCAAGAAGCCAATACATGTATTAGTAGCCAGGAGTACATCCTGCTTGCAGATCACAAGCAGAATTAGGTCACGAGGCCATGTGTACCTAGGCAACCATCAGTTTTAGTTCAGCAATCAATTTGGCATCGTCTGCTCACATGAGGTTTGTTAAAGGTTCATGGTAGTGATGAAGGATAGAAACAGCAAACTGATGATTTCTTTTTACAGAGTCTGCTGACACAGAAAAACACCAAGGCTGCTTCTGCACCAGGAAATCCAACAGGACAGAGTAGAGGCTCAGTCACTGAGTTATGGTTCTGCAGACTGTTTAGCTGCTAGTACCGGTTTTGGTATCTTTTTGGTCTCTACCTCAGTGAATGTCCTTTGGGATTTGTCTCAGACAGGGGCTGGAACTGTCCTGTGTAGACAGACTGAGGGAGCTGGGGTTGTTCAGCCTGGACAGAAGAAGGCTCCAGGGAGACACAATAGGGACATTCCAGTATCTGAAGGGGTTACAGGAAGGCTGGAGAGGGACTTTTTGCAAGGGCCTGTAGTGATAGGATGAGGGACAATGGTTTTAAATTAGAGAAGAGCAAATTTATATTGGATGTTAGGAACAAGTTGTTTCCCATGAGGGCAGTGGAAAAATGGAAGAGGCTGCCCAGGGAGAAAACTGAGGCCTCATCCCTGAAGATGTTAAAGGTGAGGCTTGATAAAGCCCTGAGCAACCTGATCTGGTTGAGGATATCCCTGATTACTGCAAGGGGGGTTGATTAGGAGACCTTTAGATGTCCTTTCCAACCCAAATGATTCTATGATTGTATCTGGACAAGGCCAGCATCCTCCTGGTTGAGAAGAGAGAGGAAAAATTTGACTGTGTTATCCCTCTATTGAAGTTCCCTGTGTACCTATAGTCCTTACATTGTACATACCCAGAACTGCTATAGTTCTGGCCACTTGACATCTTTCTCCTCCTTCATCCTTCTCCTGCAGTGTCCCCTGAAGGACTTGTTCATTAAGAGCTTTCCAAGAATTTCTAGTGCACACGGAACAACATCAGGATACCCCCCAAACTTGCTGGGATTTTTGCCAGCAGTGTGTCTAATGATGATGGCATCCCACAGCTACTCACAGAAATATTGATTTGGGTTCAAATTGGACTGAACATTCCTTGTCTACCTCACCAAACAGTAGCAGTTTCTGCTTGGCAAGGGGTCAGGATCTCATTTTGAGGAAACTTCAAGTCAGTGCTTTCCAGGAACACGCTACTTATCACCCACGTGATGGTGGGGTGATTCTTCACTCATTTTGTTGAAGTAAGCTTCCGTGCAGAGAATTATAAACCGTTCCTTGAGACAGCAAGAGCAAGAAGCAACGTGACTCACGAGTTCAGCAGTTAGTGCTCATATGAGGTGGGTGTGGGCCCCAGTCCATGTTCAAAGGACTCTTTATTTTGCATTAAACAGTTATTTCACGTAACACAGAAACAATGCTGGAAGCAAGGGTTGGAGCTCAAAGCTTCATGCTGTAAATGTTCTAACCCCAGCTTCAAACTTCTTCTGCATTGCTGAATTAGCAGGATTAATCTGAGAACAGGCTTTTTTCCTTGCTCTTTGGATAAAGAAGCACAGTTGCATGACTTCAAAAAAAAGAAAATATAACTGAGGTATTGGTTAATGATTTAATTGGCATCTACAAGTGATTTATTAGCAGTTTACTTCCCTCTGAAACATAAGGTATGATCCCCCTTTAAGGACTTTCTTGATACAGGGGGATTGCATTGGCCAGGGACAATATAGCCAAGATGATGATCTCCTGTGGGGCCTTTTAGGGACGACGAGTGAGGGGGAGTGAGGGGAAATGGGGTAAGAGCTGTTTGCATTAATTCAATACAACCATGCCAGGTAAAATGAGATCCTCACTTATCTTATCTGCTAGCACAGGTATAGCCCGGATGTGTATCTTTTCAGAAAATCATTTCTGGGTAAAAATCTGAGGCCAAAATATCTCATTTTAACTTCTTATCCCAGAGAGTTTAGGTGTAACTACACTTCACTGTGGGATGGGCTCTACCTCTCATATTTTAGACACATTTTTTTCTGAAATATCTGCAACTGCGCACTGGAGGTCCTAGGTCATCCCAAAATAAAGGGGCAAAACCTGAATAATTTCTATTAAAGAGGTGCAGCTTTTCTCTTCCAGACTTCCCAAAGATGTCGTTTTGCAAAAGCAAAGTATGACATGCTCAGCCACACCATCTGTCCTTCATCTTCAAGGCACTCCTATTGCAGAAAGCCAGTTCTGAAGAGTATATATTAGCATGCCCTATTGAAAAAAAAAAATCATGCTATTTGCTTGGTGCAAGGCTTTAGGCAGACAAGAAAGAAAGCTTCTGATGCTGACACCAAACTCAGCTCTCTTCCCTGCTAACTCAGAAGTCCAAAGCTGCCTCAGGTACTTACACCTGTCTGAACAGAAGAAATATCACATCAGCATATGATGATTTACAGTAAATAATAGTAATCATGCATGATAAGGAGAAGGATGCCTTCCACATTCCATCAAATGCAACATGTATGACTCTGTCTCGGTGTTTTTATGTGTATATAGGCACAGACTTATCTATATACCTCTCTCTACCTGTACCTATCTAGCTACAGACACACTTATACAATTTAAATATTAATGACAGATTCTACTCAGCCAAACATCTGTGGAAACACTGAGTTACTTACTGACCTCATTGGAAATGCAGAGAACAAGCTCTGGCCAAATACATTCAAAAGCCATGGAAAGAAACCACGATGACAGGTCTAAATTCAGTACCATTAAAACACAGAGCTGGGAAGGGGGTTAAAAGAAGTCAGATGGTCTGCACCAGATCTATATTATGTATTATGCATGTGTTTCATACAATTCTGCATGTTGGCGGAATGGCAACCAAAGAAATAAGTTAAAGTTGTGACCTGTCTGCTTTTGATTTACTCGGGTCACAGAGAGCGGATACCTCTTCTTCATGGAGAGTTATATATGTAAATCACTACACAGATAAGCCAAGTGTGGGCAGTACCTCCTTGTTACTTGGGAAATAAAAAAAAAAAATAAAAAAATTTTTTAAAAAAAAAAAAAAAGAAAAGCCTCTTTGGCTCCCTATTGCTGCATTTCTGATGCAAAGACAGATTTGCTGGATTTTTTTTTATTATTTTATTTTGTTGTCGGGTTGTTTTTTTTTTTGGTGGAGCTTTTCTAAATGTTTATTTGTGGAAAGCCTGGATGGCTTGTGAATGTTTTATCCTCCTGAGCAGGGACATTGCTAAAAGGGACAGCAAATGAGCTCCATGCAAGCATCAGTCGAATGCTCAGAACAGCTCTGCGGTACTGAATGGGAGTCCTGGGAAGTGTTTGTAGCCTGACAACACACACACACACACACACAAAAGGGGTTGGTATCTGGGCCAGAGGGTGAGAGCTGTTACATGTGTCCCTGTCTCCTGCTGCTTGAGGCCACCAGAGTTCATGGAACAACAATAAAGAATTAGAGAGCAAGAGGCACGTGTGCTGCAGCTGATTCTGACTGCTCAAAACCGACCCATTCGTCGTGCCCCGTGCAAATGAGTTATCTGGGCCCAGCAGATGGGACTCTGTGTGTGCATGTGCCTGTGAGACAAGGAGAGTTTGGTGTCACTTAACTTCTGCTTTATTGTCAGTTAATCTCGTTTTATGGGATCATCTCTCTTGTGATTTATTTATTTTTTTAATATGTAAACTTTTTCGTGGAGAAGTAGATGTGAAAACTGTGTGCTGCTGCTGCTCATTAAAGAAGAAAACAAACAAACACAAAAGCCCAAGCCCCAAACATTTGCCAGACCATGGTAATTACATTTACTGTGACACTTTTGGCATTTCCTCTTTTGATATGGGGAAAGCTGCATCTAAAGTGACAGTGGCAAATAAAGAAGTGTTTCAAGCATTGGTCTTTTGTTTTAATGGTGACTGTGGGGGAAAGATGCAAGGCATAGCCTGTGGGTGTCAGTGGAAGAGCTCTGCTGGCATCTCCAAGCTTCAGCTCAGACTCAAACCAGAATAAAGTAACGTGGGATGAACCTTTTCATTTTTTAGCTAGCCAGAAGTTAAATATCCAATCTAAGATACTTTTTCTCTATAGTCACAGAAGACACAAGTATGTAAGGGAGCATGTTGAATGGCCCTCAGGAGGTAGCTCATTATTAAGGTAAGTGAAGCAGCAAGCTGAGGATATTCACCCAGCATGTAGATCACAACCTTTAGTGGAGAAAAAGTCACATTTGGCATTGCCTCCCATTTAAATCAAGTTATTAGAAAAATTTTCCCATTCTTTCAGCAGGATTAGTGCTGGGAACTGAGGCCAGAAGCAGTGGGCACTGTGGCACACGCTTGTGAATGGTCTTAGTGGGGTTAATGGTGCCACATGCAGCTTAAAAAGGCTAAAAAGCTGCAAGAACTCAAGCACATGCATGTTCCCATGGGCTCTGTGTTCATACTCAGGAAAGTTGAGACCTGACCCTTTCCTGTCATGATTGCAAAGGAGTAAGGCATTAGCACAGGAGGGCAAGGAAAAAACAGAGGGGTTTTGAAATATTTCAACAAAATATTTGGAAGGAGCTGCCAGTTTGTTGAACCCAAAGGTTTTCTCAAGTAATATTTTTCTTTTTTGATAGTTTAATATTAAAGGAAGAGGAAAAGGAAGTAGAGATGACAGGAAGTACATGAATAGACCACTTAGACATTATTTGTTAAAAAGAAAGGGGTTTTAGTCATCAGAGATTTTAAATTTTGACTTTTGAAGTAATTTGTGATAACAGGAAAGATTGAAAAGAGGAAATAATTTGAACCTAATAACGTTAAAAAGTTCACTTGATCCATGTCCATTCATGGGACCATTAGAGTTTATATTTTTCCCAGTTAGAGGGATTTTCCCCAGCACTAGAGGGGTAGAAGACTCATTATTTTGTATAGCTTTCTGACTATGTGGGCAAAGACTTGAGCAAACTGGATTATTATAGCTTTTGTGCTCGTCAATGTTTTTAGATTATAATTAACAGTTGTACGTACTTATATAAGTGTATAATCCTAACTTTGGTCAAAAAGAAAATAACCCTATATTTACATAATATAAAATAAGGATATTTTACATCATTCCATGCACTTCCCTGAAGAAAGTAAACATTTTCTTGGAAAAAGATTTCCCTGCTCAAAATGCTACAGCAGTTTCAAAATAAATTCTTCAACCAACAATTATTATTCACACTAACTACCTGCTTTTCATATCAGCTGCTGTGTGTAAAGGAAATGGCTACATCTCTGTGGTTAAACTTCCAAACGTATCCTATTATAAAACTACTGCTTCTACCCTCTCTGCTTCAGAAAATTAGTTTGGTTGCAAATTGTTGCATTTATTCTCAAGATCAAGGGAATAATCTAAATTTGAAGAAAGCACAGGTGCTTTTTTTTTTTTTTCCAACTTTCAGTTTTATTAAAAATTACCTTGAATATTGTATTTACTTCTCTTATCTCCATTTCTTTAGCCCTAAGGAGGAATATCATCAGTTTGATTCTAATAATGCCTGGTGGGTCCACTGTAAAAACTCTTTGTAAAAATGATCTCTCTACCCAACAGACAGCAGCTTTAAAAGAAAAAGCAGATAAAGTATGATTAGAGCTGGTTCTTTTTTTTCCTGAAATATAAACAAACCTTGATATCAAAAGCTACCTTCTCCTTAAAATGCTGACTTGTAATAGCAATCTTATTGAAATCCTCATGGAAGGCATTATCAGAATATTTTATGAAATCTGATGCGTATTTAAAGATAACTTTAAGGGATTCTTTTTTTCTGTACCCTTTGGGGAAGGAAAAAGTTACAATGAACAATTAAAAGCTGCTTTTTTTTTTTTTTTTTTTTTTTTTTTTGTTAACAGGGAACTGAAGCATATAGAAAAATAAAGCAAGGTGTTAAAAATCCCATGATATTCCACACTGGAAGGAAAAGTATTTGGAAACAGTCTTAAGAAGGCAGTTAAGTGACCAAAACCTAATTTAGAATTTAAAATTAAAAAAAAAAAGTGCAGCAAGGTTAAGAGAATCTGAGGTAGTCTTAGAAAAGGTGGGATTTGATTTTGTTTTTTTTTTTCTAGAAGTCCTTACAGCTTTCCTGAGTGCTCCCTATGATTCTTGTCTCACCAGACCTTAGCCAAATGAAATCCTGCCTCAGGGTGAACTTGATAAAGTTGCAAACTCAAGCTCTAAACTATGACTTCCCTAAGTGAACTAGAAAGCCATCCTTTTCTTCTACTTTATTTGAAAACCTCTCATTGAATTCAAATTCTCAGTACTCTCACACTTTGGTGAAACTTGAGGGATGTCTGGTGTCAGTCAAGGAAAGTTGTGAATAATCTGGTGTCTCTTCTTTCTGCCACTGGTAAAAGAATATGCATCTAGGCTTTTTTATAGGTATATTCCCTTCTGTTAACATAGAAAAATTACTTATTGGTCTGACTTCCACTGGAAAGAAGGCCAAAGCAATTACACTGTCTCCTCACACACGTGTTCATAAGTCCCTCCTCTTCTACTCCAAACTTTTTCACTCCCTAACAAGGTCATGGCATGGACAAGGATTTTCCCTTTGTGTGGGGCTGGGATACCTATCTCTAGTCACAGAATTACTGGGCACAGATTAGAGGGTTAAGAAGCTCTGAGAACCATTTCCAGTGAGGAGTCTGGAGATGGGCATCCATTTTTCATCCATTTTTGTGGGGGATTTTTTTTTTTTTCTTGTGTGGCTAAAGATATTGGTATCCCTGAGTTCTTTATTGAAAGCAAATCAGAGACTTTCAGTTGTGCAGGACAGATCTGTCTCTGTGTTTGAAGACTGATGTTTCAAGTCTGTAAGAGAACACACTGACAATTGAATTGTATGGTTGATAAAAGAATGAAACCAAAACAGAAAGCCATGAAATTATGACTGAAAGTATTATGTTTTAAAACAGAATATTTACCTTATTTTTTCACTAGGTGAAAGTATTTATTCAGGTGGTATGTTTTCTCAGTTTCAATGACTGACAAATACACCTTTTCATCAGCAATATGTTATTTTCTGGGAATTGATGTGGACTGGATTGGAATTGGAACAACTCCCAAACTGCTGAATCTATTCTGGGACTGAGATGTTGCTAAGTATGATAGCTGTTTAAAAAAAAAAAAAGTAAAAAAAAAAGAAGTAAAAAGTTTAAAAAAGTTAAAAAAAGTAAAAAAAGAAGTAAAAAAGTTAAAAAGAGGTAAAAAAAGTAAAACAAGTTTTAAAAAAATAAAAAAATAGTTAAAAAGTTAAAAAAGTAAAAAAAAGCTTAAAAAAAGTAAAAAAAAAGTAAAAAAAATAGTAAAAAAAAAAATAGTGGTTTTGTTTTTTAATTTAACAGGAGGACTCAGAAATTTTGCAAAGCAGTATAGCATCAGACCAGCATGAAGTGCATGAGTTTCCTTCTGTAACATATTTTCAGTTCTTATTTCTCAGTCACATGTCCTTGCACTTTGCAGACCGAATCCTTGAGGTAAGCAAAGCATTCAGGATGATGAAATTATACCGTCTTAGGAACCTGCTTTTTGGCCTGAATTTCTGGTTTGGAGGAATCCAAAAACTCGATGTGGTACGCACTTGAAAATCCTGACTTGATTCAAAGGGAATGCTTTGCATTCAAGGGAATGCAAAGCATTTTGCACAGCTGAAATCAGCCACTAAAGCAGGAACTTATGTTCAGGAACCAGCATCCAAAGTTTCTTTAGAGTTCTCAAAAACCATAGCTCATCCTCAGCAAGATAATAGAAGTAAAAATAGAAGAATATAAGGAAAATTTTCTTTCTATCCATTCCCATATCTTTTGGCAAGGATGAAAGACGTTAACTTAATATAGGTAGTCAACATTTAGAACATCTTTATGGCTTCCTTTGCCTTTTACCTAAAGACCAGAAGCAGAATGTTGCCAGCAGTTCTTGAAGGGTCATCAGTTCAATCTGGTATGACAAATCCTCACTTTTATGTGTCCTGGACTAAATGGTGATGTTAAAGATAACCTGATGGCTCTGATAATCTGAGCTTCCCGTGCACCTTCCCTCTCATTAACTCACAGCCTGCAGATGGGGACAGTGTTGTGGTGTGTGCTGAGCTGCTCAGTGGTTATTAGGAGAAATAAATTCAAGGAAGCTGTAGTACCATTTCACTGCAGAGAAATGCTTAGCTCTGACAGCTCATTAAAGAAAACACCATCTTTAAAGGAACTGATGCAAAAGAGAACATATGAAGCTTAACCCTGAGGTGGATTTGGCAAGGCAGAGCAATGCCAAATGTCCTTTATGGATTGCACTAAGAAACTGTGGGCTGGAGTAAATGCCAGGTCAGGTGTATGGAGTCTGTGGCCTGTGATGTGTTTGCAGTGGATGGCAACCTGATTATGCAGAAATATTAAATATAGGAAAATTTCCCTGTATAAGAGCAAAGCTGCTGTACAGGAACATTAGGACACAGGAGGTCAGAAAACTGATAGATTAAAGAAGACATAAAGCTACATGTTGACAGGGCTACTCCTAATATTTCAGTGGTCTGATGAGTAACTTTTGTTAGAGACTTTCATAGATAAACCAACAGAACTTTACTTGAAACTTCTGCTCCTGAGTCACACAGATGTTTCTGAAAATCCCACCACCATCCCTCCCCATCTTTGTTCTTAATTTCCCCCCTTCATTTAAACTGAGAATGATTATATTTGTTTTCCTTTCAGGGAAACATTTTTTTAAAAATTTTTAAAGGAGTCCTAAAAACAATTTAAAGAAAGGATGTGGTGGAGGAGGAGCTTTTATCTCCTTATAGGACAACGTAATCTGTGTCTTCACAACACTCACCATAAAAATCAGACCAGCAGTCAAATAAATCAAACTAAACCAGATTGTTACAAATGCAAATATTTCCTTATTTATATTAGTGTCTGGTATTTTATATGAAATAAAGACCATTTTAAAATGAAAACCTGCTTAGAATGATGAAATACAGATTTTTGATCCTGTAATGTTAGAATGGCATGTTTTGGCCCTTTCAACATTATTTCATAATTTTTATTTTTTTTAACTGAATGGGAATTTCTCACCATTATAATCCCATTTATAAAATACATAAGCAAAGTTTGCATTACAAATAAAATTACTCTTTTGGAAAAAACAAACAAGCAAACATCTGACCAGACCTACAAACTAGAGTTACACTGGTAAAATAAACACTTAGTAACATTGTCAGGCACTAGAACTCAGTTTTGTCTATTCTTAAACCTTTAGAATGGTTCCTGGTCATTTAGAGTTGTCCCCCAAAATTTCTAGGCCTTGCTCAGGAGGCAGAAACGGGAATTCCAATGGGAATTCTCTTTTTGAGAGGTTCAAAGGATTAAATATTTTGGGTGCAAGGTGCTCCATGCCAGTTAACCTCATTGGCAGACAACTGTTTGGAGTCTGTTGAAGTATAGGCAGTACCAAAGATAATTTCAAAATATTTCTGTACTGCCACAATTACAATCTCAATCTCACATGTATTACAGTATCAAAATGTTTTTCATGTTGTAATTGTCTCCATTAAAACAAGAAGAAATGCAGCTTCACCAAGGCTGCACCAACTGGTCTCTGTAATGATATTCAGAACCGGGCAAAGGCAGCAGGGTTTAAAGCTTGAATTCAACTTAATTTTCCTGCATTACCATAGATTTTTTTTTTTCCCTTCCAACTTAATTTCTTTTTGTCCACACAGGGAGAGAAAATCAGTTTTGATCTGCAAGCTGTTTCAAGCTCCAGAACAGTCTCCCTCTCCGATTTTGGACAAATTACCTAATCCTGTACAACAGTTCCTCCTTATTTAAAAAAAAAAATAACCCAACAAAAACGTGTTGAGCAGCAGCAGTCAAATCTGCTTGTATGGATTTCTCTCTTGCAAGACTAATTAGGAAGTGCACAGACGGGTAGGTACCTAGGTAAAATTTGAATTTTGTTAGGCAATGGTAGAGATTTCATGGAAAGGTTGGAAATAAAACCACAACAACAAAAAAAACCAAAACCAAAACAAATAAACCCAAAACCATCCAACCAAAAAAAGCCCTCCAACAAACTAGAATAGTTTTAACAAAGTAGAAATAATAACAGCGGTGGTGGTGAAGTTCAAATATATATAAATATGTAAATACGGAACTCATTCTCTTCAGATGGTGGTTACTTCCCAATCAGAAAAGTGCCAAACTGGATTTATCAAGAGATGGTACCATGGTCCCAGTGACAGCCCACAAAAGCCTTGGAGTGGCTGAGCCCACTCCTCTCAGGTAGAGAGAAGGCAACCTGCCTCGAAGAAGGATGTTCTCAGGTGAGAAAAGAAGGTTCAGGAGCAGCAGAAGGAGAGATGATAAACACTAACCCTAAGACATCTCTCTGAGGAACAATTTTATACTGAGCATGATGGGAAGAAATAATGTCATTGGTCCATATGACCCCTCTTCCCCTCCCCATAAAGCTGCCCCAAGAACAACAGGCTGGGGAGGTCCCAGAAGGTTTGAGCTCAGTATGGCTGTAGGAAATGTTTATCTTCATTCTGAAACATTGAGATAGTTTAGTTTTTAGCTTAAAGAGTTCTTTTGGAGATAAGCTCTGCCATCTACTCCTACACTTTTTCACTAGTTTTTAATTTACTGACTGGACTTTCAGTCTCCTGGGGTTTTTCTGCATTGAATGACTAAAGTTGAAGTTGTTTATATACTATCTCTAGGTAATTGGTTATTTTACAGCTGAAATTGTTGTTCTACTTTCTGTGCATTCTACCCAAACATGGAGAGTTGCTTAACATTACACACATGTGCAGGTTTCCTAAGATGGAGAAAATGTATTTTTATAAGCAGGTATAGGAATATCATTTCAGGGTGGTAAAGTATTGATGTGACCACCACATATTTTGTATATTAGTGTAGTATATGTAATTGCAAAGTGTTAGACTCAAAATATAGTACAATACATTAATATACAGAATATTGTATATTGTACACATACCTTAACTGTAAAATGTATTCTATGGAGTGAAGCTATACTGAAAATCCATAGAAAGAGGTTAATGAAAACTAGACCTTCTTTGAATTTCATGGAGATGAAATCAGTTTGCTTATGTTATGTAGCAAAATAGAAGCTGGGAGTCCTCACTAATGTTGTGAAATAATACCATAATTGCATTTGTAAAAGGTGTTCAGTGGATATCACTTTGAAATGAGAACACCCCATTAAAAACTGAGGGACAAAACAAAAAAAACCTTTTTAGTGAAACTGTCCAAGAAATGTGAAAGACAATTTGGAAATATTTATTCTCAGAAAAAAATAAAAAAAAGTGATTCATGCATAAGGATTGTGTGGAAACTGAGAGTCAGAGAATTAATTGAGAAAAAACGTGTTCTGCAAAATAGTTGTGAGGTGCTTTTATCAGGACGTAGAAAACAAATTGGGTTTGCAGAGATAACATTACAGCTGCAGAGCTGCTAACACATTTTCCTATATAGTTCATCAAAAGGAACTCTACATAA
Source organism: Florisuga fusca (assembly GCA_038090715.1). NCBI lineage: Eukaryota > Metazoa > Chordata > Aves > Apodiformes > Trochilidae > Florisuga > Florisuga fusca. Next base: position 14,638,435 of record JAAWXA010000011.1, read on the forward strand.
GCCTTGATGCAACATCTAGGGAAGTGAGCATCAGTTTTTAAGTCCTTGGCAAGTTTAGGATTTTGACCGTGCTCTGTTTGCAGGAAAAGAACTGAAGCTTTTCCAGTGTTGTAGTCAAGGGCAAGGTTAAGATATAATTAAGAGGCTGGCAGGGACTGACATACAAGGATAGATCTGAAAAACTTATATCCATGTAGCTTGGCTAAGAAATTACTAAAATGAAACAGGAAAATTGCCTACAGTCATTTGAAGGGTTTAAATGCCAAGAAGGGTGAAAAATTATTTAGGGTGTGGACACTGCCATGAGCGGTGGAATTAAATTAACTAAAGGACCTTATAAGCTTATTATCAGAAAGGAAAAAAAAGAGTCCTGGAGTAACTTTTAAACAGCCTGTCACTGGTGAAATCTCCATTACTAGGGTCATTCAGAACTTTAAAAAAAAAAAAAAAAAAAATCCTGTTGGGGATAATTCCTCAATAGCCAAGGTATGGGACAATGTGATCTAAAGATTTTAAGGACAGAGGAGATTACAATAAGAAATGTATTGTGCAGGAGGTCAAAAAAGAGAATTATAGTGGCCACTTCTGTCCTCATACACTATGAATCCATGAAAGCAGAGATAGACCAGAACTTGAGGAGAGTTCTCAAAATAGTTACTGAGGGAAAAATCCCACTGAGCTGAAGACAGACTGCTGGTTTTGGGTGGAACAGGAGGAGAGCATCCCAGAAACATTCATCTTTCTCTCCTCACTCTGTGTACACAGCCACATCTCGCTCTTTCAGCCATATGACTACATTCTGCCACTGAAAGAGTTACAGATAGCATAATATTTATGTATTAAAAACTGGAAGCTCCTTACCAGTGAGTCAGTCCGACAGATTTCAGCCTGGGTGACCCAGGTTGTATAAACTAAAGTTGAACATGTTCTTTATTTTTCTAACTTCATGATTGCATTGACTTAACTTTAGCCTACAGAACTTCCCTCCTACCCTCTACAGTCAATCACAACAAACAGAACAGGAGCCCTGAAGCTGGGAATATTGGACGCAGGGAAGAAAATACTATAAATTGTAAATCAAAGATGATGTCTAGTTTATGAGAATTTTGCCTGAAGAAACATTTTTTTATTCCCAAAAGCCTCTTTGCTAAAGCATTTATTACTGATCCTAATTCCTCTTGCAAATTTAGTTAATGCTCATAGATATCTTTTGCATACAGAACAGCACACATGCAGTTACACTCATGTGTCTCAGCTGATGATGTAGCCCTGAACAGAGCAGACTACAAAATGGTTGGGCAGATAGCTGAGAGGAATATTCATCTTAAAATAAAAATGTTGTAGCTTGTGGAAATAATGGTGCATTTAGTCAAATTTCTATTGCCCTAATTAGAAATGCCATAGATGCAGCATAGCCATAGAGGAACTCTCAAATATCATAGAGCAAGCTGTAAAGTGGAAAGATGTCAGGTTGATGTCCAAGGGATACTGTACAGAAAAATAAAGCATCACTATGACTTTCATTTCCTAGTTTTAGGTAATATCTTAACATGAAGGGCATTTTTGTTAACACTACCAGATTAAGTGAATTATTTCCTCTATATCAGCCTTCCTCTATATCAGCCTTTTTTTTTTTTTTTTTTTTTTTTTTCCAATAAAGAAACTTGGCATTTTCCGAATGCACAAGAAGAACCCAACAAATGGGAAAACCATCTGAGTGATGAGGAGCTTAAGATACATGCATGTAGTCCTAGCTCTGAGCAACCTCTTACTTCAAGGTTTGCAAACTTCAGGCTTTGCAAACCAGACGACTACTGGGCTGGAAGTCCAGAGAAAGGCAAGAAAACCTGACACAATCCTAAAGTTTGCATTCAGAAATATTTTGTACCACAGTTCAGAAATACAGTACCCGTAGACCACTTTTACCACTGGGTTTAGTTTTTATTGTTGGCATCAACAAAATAAAAAGATGCTGACAATATGCAAGATTTCCTCTGGGAAAAAGAACAAAAAAATCAAAGGTGGGAAGGACTGAATTATTAGGAATGAGTGCAAGGGAAGAATAAATAAAGCTTTGCCCATGGATGGTTGACAGAAGCATAATAATGGTATGCAAATATTTGATGAGTGTAAATGTCAAGGCTTGAACAGTGATTATTTAGGAGCTGACAAGAAACCTTCTTGAGGTGCACGAGGATAAAAAGTAAAGCTGAAGAGTTGAAATAACATTTCATTGGAGAACTATACAGCTGTGCAATAATTCCCAGCCAGAAGCAGTGAATGTTCCAGTTAATGAGAATTTTAAAGCTTGGGAATTTTAAAGTTCAGGTTAATCAAGTTACAAGAGTTATAAGAGTACATGGGAATACTATCTTGTTTGGAGAAAAGAAAAAAAGGTGATTATCATAGGAGAGCTGATCATCACTGTGTAATAACAGGACAAGATACAGTGATTTCAAACTTGAAGAGGGGAGATTTAGATTAGATATTAGGAAGAAATTCCTTACTATGAAAGTGGGAAGACACTGGAACAGGTTGCTCAAGGAGTTTGGTGACACCCCCTCCCTGGAATTGTTCAAGGCCAGGGTGGATGGGGCCTTGAGCAACCTGATTTCTCAGTAAGAGAAAACATCTGGACCTAGAAACTCAGCATCCTAAATATATGTTGTAGGAAATAGACCTATGGGGCTCTGAGCAACCTGGTCTAGTGGGAGATGTCCCTGTCCATAGCAGATGATCTTTATGGTCCCATCCAACTCCAGCTATTCTATGATTCTATAAAAATAGTTGAGAACAACTTGCCTGAAAGAAAACCCTACCTGTAGTCTCCTCCTGGTTACATACTTCTGTTGTACTCATTACTCTGGCAAAAGAAAAGTTTCAATGAATTGTTCCTCTTGCTGATTTATGTGATTTCCAGAATTTTGGCTCAGCTATGAAATTATTATCTCAGTTCAGTTAACCTGTGTGAAGTGTATTATTGTTCACAGTCCGTGGGCTGAGAGAGAATGGAAATATTACCAACCAGACATCTTGTTTTAACAAGGTTAAAGATAAAAGAAATCTTTTTTAGATGCTATCTGATTCTGGAAAAGTATCAAATTTGTGTGCATAAACTGAAAGTGGATGGTTTAGCCAGTGGGTAACATTGCGAGAGTCCCCACCCTGCTCATTAAATCTCTAAGCTTGGAGTCCTCCAGGAAAAGGAGTTTGTGTTCACTTGAGCTTGTGCTTAATGTGATGTTTCTAAAACACTTGGGTCAGACCTGTAAGGGCAGGACACAAAATTTACTCAGAGGAGGAAGTGAGAACAAAGTAAAAGTTGGCTTCCAGTGCTAAAATAATTTATTGCATCAGTTTGAGAATGGTCTTTGATGAGGAGGAAAGGCACATGTGTACCACTGTTGGCTTAAGTGGAGAGCATGGGTGTGATAAGATAAGGAGTAACGGTTTTAAACTGAAAGAGGGTAGATCTAGATTAGATATTAGGAAGAAATTCTTGAGTCTGAGGGTGGTGAAAGACTGGCACAGGTTGCCCAGAGAAGCTGTGGATGTCTCACCCCTGGAAATGTTCAAGGCCAGGTTGGAAGGGGTTTGGAGCACCCTGGTCCATTGAATGTCCCTGTCTGTGGCAGGGGATTAGAACTAGATGATTTTTAAGGTCCCTTCTAACCCAAACCGTTCTGTACTCCAATGGGACAAAGTATCTTTATAAATTGGTACATATTTGGAGCACTGCTTAGAAGGTGTTGTTGTTTTTTTTAACTGGATGATCATATATCATCCAGTGAAGAGAACTGATAGCATACAGAGTCTAGAACTTTCTGTAGGGAACGAGAATATGGAAAAAAATCAGTTTGGTGTTAAATAAAGCAGTTTATGAATACACATGTAAGTCAGTATATGGGAGTATATGTTATTTTGATATTTTTTAAGAAACAGCAATATGTAAATTTGCAGAGGCAATTTGATTTCTAGATTTAAAACATATATATATATACATATACACATATATCTGGTACAAAAACATATATACATATATATATTTTTAGTACACAAACATAAAATAACCAGAAAAAAGTATGAAATACCCCTGTCTGGGCCCAAATTAACATCAACAGCAGTCAGTATTCTTGTTTCTTCTAAAACAGTGAAAAATTTAATTTGGGACATGATATTAAAACTTAAAAAAAAATCATCTGAAAAGCAACCAGGCTGGAATCTATTCTGTCATTTTGTGGTTGAGGGTGATTTAGTGCAATACACTAGACCCTGATCATAGAGAACAAGAAGTGAAAAAAAAGATTTTAGGAAATGTCAAAATAAAAAGAGACATATATCATGTTAAGTTCTTCACCATCCTGTCCATTGTACAGACCAGAGGAATTCCTTTGGTGATTTCTGATGTCATAAAGCAGGTATGACTGCATCAGGAACATCCTTTTGTCTGTGTCACACCCTCTGTGGAGGCATGGGATGAAAAGCAGTCAAGGGGCATTTTTAGGGCTAGAAACAGGATCTGAGCTCCACAGCCTGACTTCCTTCTCTGACATGGACCTTAACAGTAGATCCTTTTTCTCCAGCTTCTTTCTGTCAGTTCTGCTGCTGCTCTGGAGAAAGAAATGAGAATCAGCTTGTTTGGAAGGACTTTTCTCATATCTACTTTAGAGAGAGACTTATCCATAAACAGTCGGCTAAAGAAATGTGACGGTGTAAAACTTTAGCCAAAACTTGGTCCATCAGGTTCTACAGATTGACTACATTTTGCCAAGATACATTTTATGTTGGCTTTGCAAGCAACAGTCTCTCTAAGGTATAATTTTATTTTGCCCTTCTCCCTGGTTGCACATGAAGCGTGGCCCATTTCACTTTGTATGAGCTCACGGATCCTTATCAGATAATGTTTTAGTGATAAACAAAGGAGATCAAGTTTCTCCCTCTTCAGGATATAATTTCAAGATTATGGACATAGACCCAAGAGGATTCCTCACCATCAAATTCAGACTGCTGCAGGAGAGAGTAGCTGTCTTAGATGACCCTTCCCGAATATTTTTCATAACCTGTCTTAAAATTTAGACTTTCCATATTATCAGTAGTGATTGCCTCCAGTAATTAACTCTTTTCAGGGTTACACACCTTTTATATTGTACTCTAACTCCCTAAAAGCAGAGAAGCAAGGTAGGTTGTGTATTTGATGTATCCCTTTGTCAAGGGGGGTAATGTTCAGCGGCACCTTCAGTGAAATGACCACTCTTAAAACACCCACAGCCTGGGATGTGCTGGATACAATAGTTACCCAAACTAGGAATTCTGACTAACTGTTGGAATTTCACTTCTTTCAGAGAGTTAAAGTCCTTTAAAATTATGATTCATGTCTGATTTATCATCTCTAGGCCTGTACATAAATGTTTCAGTGCTTTGATGCCAGGCTGCTCCACCTGGCCTCAGGTCTCCAGTACACAGCATCTCCTGTTCTTGTGTGGATGTTGCAGATACCCTGCAGGATCAGTCACAAACTAGTGGCCTAGACTTAAACACGTGTTACCTCTCCTCTAGCCTCAAATCACACAACACAAAACGCAATGGAAATACAATATGAACCTTCCGATGACATTTAATTTCTATCAATAATCTGTTATATTCTCCAAAACATCCATCTGCAGGTTTATATGTAACTGGACACCTTCTACCTTCAGTCAGAAGAATCTCACTCCTAAAGTGTGATAAAATAAAGTTGCCAGAATAAATGAAAGATTATGGGGGAAATCCAGAAGACCTACATCACGCAGAGGTACCAGAGCTGGATTCAAATGTGGCTGGATCCTGGAAGTTCAGAGGTACTGGCAGGGCAGAGGAGCACTGATCAGTGTAGCCATCTCTCAGTGAAAACTGTTCTTCATCTACTGGTAGAGAGTGAGGAGCTTATGGTTCCTGAAAGGTAGTTTTTAGGCAAAATATCACCTAAAATTTGAAAACATCCAGTATCTTTTTACAGAGGAATAGAAATTACTGCCAATGCCAGCATAGAGAACCAGCTTTAAATTAACACTGTTCTTTTCCAAGTGCCATATTGTCTTTCTTCCCCCAAAAATACCTGGTGTAGCCATGATCTTTCTGCAGGTGGGTGTTTTCCACCCGTAGGAATGGGTGTACATCACTTAAAATAGAAGTGAATTATTTAGATTGTCCTTCTAAAACAAAATCAGCTTGAGCAGCTTCTGCTGGGAGTGAGCAGGACTTGTGCTGGTCTACTACAGAGAGGATAATTCTATCCTCAGGTTAAATTCTCTGTCTAAATGACCTGAGAGACCAACATGTTAAAGGAAACCAAACATGCTAGCAGACAACAGACAGGTAGGTCGAAATAATTTGTGTTCAAAAACAAGGGATAAAATTCTAAAATACAAATTAGTTTCCAATATTTAGATGAAAAAAATCCTAATAGACAATCTGTCATAGTTTACTGGAAATTATGAAATGAAAATTGAAACTGAAAAGCTTTAGTGTTGATCACTTCAAAGTTTATTTCAGTATTTTTTAATTTTGAAAAACACATTTTTTTCAAGTTAATAAATTCATTCTTGCTCAACATTTAGCTTCCTATATGTTTCCTGACCTGTTTTTTTAAGTTTTGTTTTATTTGTTGTTGTGTTTTTTTTATTTTTAATGAAAACTTTATGAAACAGTTTTGTGACAGTGACTCTGCAAAGCTGCAAACATACAGATGGAAAACGGGATGTATTCCGTTTTCCTTGGGGATGAGGATGGTGTCTATAGGTGCTGAGCACCCAGTTCTGAGACGTTCCACGTACTGCACCTCATAATGTTTAATGTAAAATCAAGGGGGAGGGCAGGGGAGTCATGGGTTTTGCCAGTCCCCACTCCATGCTGTTTTCCTTTCCTCTAATAGTGTAACATTAACAGGACTGATCAAAGAACCAGAGTGACTCAACAACAAACAGGAGACCAGTTCTGGGATCTTGCAACACTTATCTGTTACAATATCTTCTGGGAAAGTTCAGTCCTGGAGTGAAATTTTTACTGCTTGTTACATGTAGTTAAGGGCAAAAAACGCTGCTGCAGCCTGGAAAACAAGTTAGCTGTATTCATTAGGCAGCACAAGGGTGATCTAAGCACAGAATGGTTGTGTTTCTCAAGAGGAAAGGCGGGCTCTAACATAGCCTCCAGGAGACTTTTAATTCGGAGGCACAAACAGTTTGATGGCCATTAAACCTAACAGCTGGCAACGCGAGGAGCCAAGACGGAATGTGGAGCCAAGGAGTAAGGTTTCTGCCTTCCTAGGATGAAGTGTGAGAGAGTTCACTGATACTCCACGCTGGATGTCCAACAGATAGCAGCAGCAGCAACTGAGATGCTCACACATGAGTCACCCTCCTTGTCTCCAGCGTAACAGTGATGAAAAGTGAACTTTTTGTGTGATCAGCTGGCAGAGGTGATGCCAACTGCAGAGCTGTGGTGCTGAGAGTATCAGAAAGGTTGGCAAAAGAAGCAATAGTTGGGTTTTCCATCTTTAATCAGTTCCTGTTTAAGGAGAGGGAAAGGGGCTGTCTCTGTAGCTTGTGATGGCCATTTTAAACAATGTTGTGGTTCTTGGGGATTAGGGGGTTGTTCCATTAGGGCTTTTTTTTCACTCCATCATCTTATTTTGGTGACAGTCGCTACTTGAACCCAAAGTCTGGTATAATCCTTCACACATTATCTTGCTGGAATAAATAACTTGGTGGTTATGAAAGGACAGAGAAACTGATGTTTTGGAAATGGCCCATGTCGGTGTCCAAGCAGGTTCATCACCTATGGAGTGAAGAAGAGTGAGGAAGAGTATCATCTGTGTCTGCTTTGTCACAATATAAAAGGTTTCATTGCTGGTGGTAAGAAAAATAAGGCAGGATTAGTGGTATTTTTTAGCTTCACTCATAACTTTATGAAGTTTGTTTCAGAGAAGGAGGATTTGGAAGCAAAGTTCAAGGTCCCTTCTGAGTCCATCCCTTGTTTAGGCCGAGTCTTCTCCACACCACTCAGGCAGTGTCAGGGGAGTTTAAAATGGAATAAACTTTGCTTTAGCTGACTCTAACAGCTTTTTGCACTACCAGAGAGATGTCAAGAGGCCTTAGGATAAATGAGAATCAGTTTTATCTTGTTTTTTCCTTCCCCAGTCTGTGTACTCAAAATGCTGATGAGCATTAAGAAGTGAAATCTGACGGGAAGCCCACACCTGCATCAAAAGGACACCTATGTTTTGTTTGAATTGTTTTTTCCTTTTTTTTTTTTTTTTTTTTTTTTTTAAGGCCTGGAAAGGAAGAGATGGAGATACATACTCTTAAACATTTGAAAACACTCTCTGCAGCAGAGTCTCAGAGTTTATCACTTACAGTTAACCTCTGATGCAGAAGGAGTCCTGCTGCTCCTGAGGGAGAAAAAATATCTCAGGAAGGAAGTTACCTACAAGGATGAGCATGGGCACACATACATGTGCACATCTCAGTGTGTGCGTGTGTGTGTGTGGTGGATGTGTCTCATGCTCGAAACTTTCACATATAAAAAATGTAAAATGTGACATCTCATAATATTTTCATATTGGGTAACTACAGAGAATATTTTGGCAAGGGTGCTTAATCTAAAATGTTCAATTTTAATCAGCTTGAACTATGGTCTGTCTTTCTGTGAACTGAAAACCACCAATCAATTTTCCTTTATCTTTTTTTCTGTTTTTCTTACCCAAGGCAATGCCTTTTGTAAAAGGGTATTTATTTTTAATGGATTTTTTAATGAATTTTTCAGTCAAGCTATTAATAATGCCATTAATTATAGGCAGCTTGTATTAAAGTGCATGCTGGCCTCTTAATCCTGACCCCCAGCTATTGGCTTGCAGCTAATCCAGCCCGGTGCTTGGCAGCCTTGCTGGACCACAGCCCCTGGCTGCTGGGAAAGAGGGGGAAGATGGGACCAGAGGATAAGGAGAGCTGGGGAGGAGGAGGCGGGGGTGGGAGCGGCGTTTTGAGTCTCTACTTTGCCAGAGGGGCTGAAGTTTAAAGCCAGATGATATGTTAGTGAAAGGGAGGGATAATCCTGGAGATGTGGTGCCAGCACTTGGGAGGACCTTCCCTGGTGGAAGGCTTTGCTCTGCCTGAAAGCCCTGGCAGGTTTGATAACCCCCAGGAGCCCCGCGCCGGTTTACCTGGGGCGGTTGTGCGCGACAGCCTCCCCACTTCAATCTGCTTAAAAGATCGGGCAGACAGAAGGCCCCGGCCACATTAATAGATTCCTTTCCCTTCCCCAGGCTGCTCATCTGACATGATTGTTACGAAAGTTGCTAATTATCAGCTGGTTGGAAGATAACGAAGGGGCCCCATCCTGTGCGGGTAGAGGAGAGCAACTCCTGTTGCTAGGCGCGGGACCAGATCCAAAGAGTTTCCAGTTTTTCTGCATGGGTGCACATCGCTGCATTTTGTTTTCTGGAGTGATTGGAGGTGTTAGGAAGATCTTAGAATTCACTATTTTGTGCCCATAAAGTTTTAAACTTTTTTTTTTTTTTTTTTTTTTTTTTTTAATATAAATGGTCTTTTTATTCCTGTCATGAGTTTTGTTTTTTTCACTTTGTTCTGCAATTTCTGTCCACATATCTTAGGAAAACAAAAGAAAACAAAATTAAAGAAAACAACAAACAAACAAACAAAAACCCCCAAAAAACAAAAACCCCACAAAAACTCATAAACCTCATTATTCCCATTTTAAATGTTTGTGGAACCAAAGATGGTTCATTTGCCCCATTGCCGAGCTGTCTCTTGGTGAGTCTCCACAGCTACAGGATGCAAGTTTCATGTTCACAAGCTCAAGGAGGAAAAATACTTTCTGCTGAAGATCTGGCACCGTAGAGATGTTAATCTGATGTTTTACGGTGATTAATTTGAGCATTTAAATAAGTGGCCACTGGATCTGTTAATGGGTTTTGAAAACCAGCAATGCAGAGGACGAAGCAGCAGCAAAATACAGTCCCGTCCAAAGAAACAGAAAATTTGGATCTAAAGGAAGCTGGGATGCTTTGGAGAGAAAATAAACTGAGGGTTTATGGGTTTTATGTCCTTTTTTTTTCTTTTTTCCTTTTTTTTTTTTTTTTCTTGCATTCAGTACAGAAATGTGTCTTAGGAAGATGCTTGAACACTGATCTGTGTCTGGGTGTTCACTGCCTAGCACAGATTTTAGAGATTTATAGAGCAATGCAGTCTGTGCACTCTGGGACCAGCTTTTCCTATGCCCACAACCAACACCCCCCATGTCTTTCACTCTTCCCACTCACTGAGCAAGTTTTTCATCTCCAGTCCCAAACCTGGAGCTTTCTCAAGAAGAGCAGTGGCAAAATTGGAAAACATCTGCCCCCTCTGACAGAGGACCCATCACTTTCTGGTATTTCTTTGTCCCTATTTGTCCCTATTACCACCTATTTAGTGGTAATGATTTGCCTGGTAATGATTTGTTCTTAATATTCCTTCTCTATTATTCTATTATCTTTGGCTTTTTTTTTTTTTTTTTTTTTTTTTTTCCAAAAGGTTACCTTGGCTGTAATAGAACCACGTGCAACATCAAGGTGGTATAAATTTTTCCCACAAAAAAACACTAGCACTGGATTTTGTAAATTATATTTAGGTCTTTTCTTCTTCACCAATGCTGCTCTTGATATATTGTGCTGGAGACCAAATGACAGGTAGAGTCCTGTCAAACCATGGCAGTAACCCCATGCAATTAAACCAAAAATACCAAGAAGTGATTGGGCTTTTTACCTTTATTAAGGTTTGGGTTTCAAGAGGTGTTTTTTTCCCCCCACTCTGTGAGGGGATATCCAAGCTTTTCCTTGTGGAAGAAGAACTGAGACAAATGTATGGTTTTATTAAATTTGATCCAAAGAAAGGCAAACAAATTATAGAAATTGCTTCAACAGCACATTCTTTTTCCTGATATTCTTAAATAAAATACAATGCAAGGTGGGTAAAGCTAATTTATTATTGTTGCTTTCATGTAGTTTGTGTTTTCATGCTTGTTTCTTGTCAAAATCAGAACAGAAAATACACAAGTGTAACAAACGAGTAAGGACCTCAGGCCCTTTTATGACCCAGAGGACCAATTTTCAAATCCAAGACAGCAGCTTGGATAGCTGGGATAATTTCAGCCATGTCCCTTTGCTCACATTTATTCCCTACACTGATAGGCATAATGGCACTGCTGAACTTGCTGATGGGGTTGTACCTGATTTTTTTATGAATGGTGGTTTTTTTGAGCATTACTCAAATAAAGTTCTGAAAGTTTTGAGATTCACCTGTTGGTCGTGTTCTCTCTTCTTGCCAGTTTGCAGAAAGATCAGGAGGTTTACAGTTCTGAATGAAAGGGGTATTAGCCTGTTATCTTGAAGGTTAGATTCAAATTGAGTTTATCAAACAAGAATGAATGAATAACCATATGTTCTGGCAAGATAACTGTAAACATTTCTAAGAGAACTGGGTATGATGGTCTCAGCAAGTTGTCCTGACTTTTGCCACCATATGGTTATAAATTACCCAGAGATTTGTTATGAGTTTAAAATGGCCCAGTTTAGGCCCAACATTTGCTGGTTTTCCCTATATATATATATCTACATCTTCCTTAGTGGAAGTGAGAACTGTGCTGCTTGGTAGTGGCTTTAAACTTCAGCTTGATTTCTCCCCACACACTACTGTAGGAGTAATTTTACCAATTTTTATAGATTAACAAAAAAGAAAGGAGAGGATAAAATGAATTCAAATTAATTTTGGGTACAGTTCTGCATAATATAAGTGGAAAGTTTCTCCCACAGGTTTCCTCTCATTTTGGTATATTTTTTTTTAATTCACTCTAATTTAGCACACTATATAAGTGAGTGCCTAGCTTTAAGGGTAAATGGTGTTAAAAATGTGCTCAAGCTTTTACTAAATTGGATCTTGATTAATTTTTGTAAATCTATCTTATTTCTGGCAGAGCTCAAAAAAGCTGCCAGTCCCTGCCTGGCATGGGAACCTGAAAGGCTTTCAGCACATTAGAGAGTTGTCTTTTCAGGTCAAGGCTGAGACAGAGCAAAAGGGAGGGGGGATTGCATTGTTCTTGCTTGACCTATGCAATATTTTATTTTTGGATAAACAGAGCACTGAAGCTTCCAGTTTTTTCTGATCTGTCAGTCTCCACAAAGGCTGCATTCAGCAAATAGGGCAGACTGTTTCAATGTGTGCTCTGTTTCCCTTTCCATCTCACTCATTTCTTTTTGTAAACCTCCTCATGGACTACATATATTTAATTGAAGATCTCATTTGATTTTTTTTTTTTTTTCTCCTTCCTTGTACATGAAATGAAAACAGCAAAAAGAAAAAAAGAAAAATGACCATTATTGATTTCCTCTACTTGACTCAGTGTGGGGTCAAGGATTTATTTCCTTATACCAAAAATTCTCTTCTGACAGGAGCAGTTCAGCTGAAATCAAGCAGCTGGATCATGTAAATCTGTGTAACTCTATTAATTTAAACAGAGCTGTTCAGATTTTTACCAACTGATGTACTGACTTGGAGGAAAAACTTCGAAGAAACTGTCCTTTAGCTGGAATAAGCAGAAAATTAATTTTCTTTTTAAAGTAAGAGGTAATACAGTGCAGTATCCTGAATGGTAGGGTGCTCTTCCCCTGGTATTTCCAGAAGACTGGATTTCACAAGGGAAATAGGACAAAGCAACAGACACTGTGGGTTTATTGGTGCTCACGTATCATTCACACATACTCATCCTGATTTCTTAAAAGTAAAATAAAATAAAATACAAAATAAAATAAAACAAAACATCCAGTATTTCTCAAGCAGGAGGAATAAAAGCTTTTCTTCCTGTGAATCATTTGCAGCATCCTTAATCTGACTGGCAGAGATGCTCATGTCATTGGTCAGGAGCTTTTCTTCACCCTGCATTGCTGATCTTTTCAAGAGCAGATCTATAAACCTTCAAAAAAATAACTGGAGCTCTAAATGGTAGAACTTTAAAGTATGGGATAATTTTCACCTGTAATAGTCAAAATGCCATGTAATTTGCAAATGGGATCTGTGAAGGGGAATGAGGAGCTGCCTTTTTTTCCTGGGAAACTTCAGTGCCTGAAATGTCATAGAAATGCCTTGGGGACAAGGCAGGCATGGAGGGAATGGGCCATAATAGCAGCATCTTGGGGCTTCTTTATCTTATTTTTTTTTAAATACTGGTAAATATAAATGTTGAATGTGGTGTCTCTGAGTTTCCATTTTAGCCACAGATCAGAATACTGGAACTAGATGATATTTAAGGTCCTTTCCCAGCCAAACCATTCTATGATTCTATATTGGTAAGGATCATTATTTTAGTCTTCGTGTCCTGCTGTGCTGTATTTCTGCACATGCTCAAGAAGATGCTGTCAGACAAGGTTGCAAAATAGTGAACAAAAAATCAAAATCTATTTCAGATATTCATTTTGACTTGAGGTATAAGCCTGATTTTCTCCTTTAATTACAGTGTGAATCTGTGGTGTTTCACTCACGTGTAAATGAGGCAGATGTGCATTGGAGATACCTAAAAATAGATGAGTCTGATCTTACTTTCTGGTCTTGGCATACTGTTGACCTGTGCTGTGGCACAGAATTCATATTTTTCAGGATATTTTTTTTTCTCCTTTCTAAGCTATGGATGTCTATATGCTACTGCATATTTCCGTTACATGCTAAGTAGTACAAATCTCTGATTTATAAACCATAAAGTTTTATTGTTATTTCCAAGCCTATATTCAGTGGTTCCATTTTGCAGTTTAAAAAAAAGAGAAAAGTCTGCTGTAAAGCACCCTAAGAATGAGGAGAGTGTCAACTATTGGCACATTAACTTCTCATCACAGTCTCTGTGCCTCTACCAAGTCTGAAACAACTTGCAGGTTAAAAATCATTCCACTTTTACAACAGATGAGAAAATTTCCTGATTATTCTCTACTGAACGAGCTGTTGAAAGACTAAAAAGCTGTTGGAGAGCTGAAAAAGATCAGATTAATTTGCTAAGTATTTTGACACTGTGCATGTCCAACCCAAGCCATCTCCTTCTGGTGCAGAACAGCAGTGAATCAAGATCTGATAGGACTCAGTGTGTGCTGTGCCTGAGACTGGAAATTACTCTTAGTGAGACTAAATTATCATAAGAGGCTCAGCACAACAGACCATTTTCTTTCTACATTCTTTGCCTTTTTTTCCCCCCTTTTTCGCCTTTCCTCCAGACCCAAACACCAATAGAAAATACAAAGCAGCATTTTCTAGCATTCATGTGCACCACACTATTAAACTCCTTTTTTCCACAAACCTGCACAGTGTTCATGTCTTCTTGCAAGTGTGGATGGTGTGCCTGAAATCCAATCTTTCTCTGGAAGGTAACCAAGTTAGAACAAAATGAGGGCCTCTCTAGGGTTTCTAGCACCACTAGAAATGAGGAATTGTGTTTATTTTCTAGCATTTCAAGGTCTCAGGATACATGATGATAGGTGCTGCTTGGGCATATATTAAGAAACATTCCCTTTCCCAGAGAAATTACAGCCTCCTGTAGGAAATGAGGAGCTCTGTATTAGAGATTCTCTAGTGGCAGATTTTACAGTGACTGCTTGTTTTCCAATATCTTTCCAGTGCAAACAACATGAAATCCCTCTTATATAAGCAATCCTCTTACTCTGGAAGGAATCACGTATTTTTATAGCCAGAAAAAACAACAAAAAAACCATTTGATTGTTGAATCTAATTTTCTGTGTAAAACAGGTGATAAAGTTTTACCTATTAACATCTGTGTTATTATTATCCATTTATGGCTAAGCCATATCCCTTGGTAACCTGTTCATTCTTTATATGAAAATAACCAAAACTGGAGGCATTCATGCCACCTTTTTGAAGTTCAGTCATCTCTTGGCTGTGTCAAGCATTGGTTCTTCTCCCTTGGTGTTTCCTTTGTCTAACTTCAACATCTTACTACCAAAGCCCTCTAGTATTTTTTCTCTGTTAAATAAAAGGTTTACTCAATACTTGATATTTCATTTAAGAACATAAACTAAATGAAAACCCTTGCAATCTTATTTGCAGATAATTAGCCAAAATGAGCCTCTTAATTATCCCAGTGTAAGACTTTTCCCTGAACCATGGCCAATTTGTTACACCCCCTAAGAGGCAGACACCATAAGTGGACCACATTGGATTGATTATATTAGTCTTACCAATGCAGTACACACAGACAAGACAAGTTCCTTGATTGTCCACCCTACTCCTGTGATTCCTTGTCCAAAGGTTGCTCAACCCACTGGACAAGCACAATATTAGGCATCAGCATCAAGGGACTTGGAAAGTCCACCCACTTCCGGAGGGGTGTTACTTCCCACAGATTTTGTTGGCTACATGCTAACCAATCAGCTAAAATCAATTTTGGCTTCTTTTATAATATATGAAGAATGCCTCTAAAAGTATCATTTTCACCTACGTCTGTCTTAGAGAAGGATGAGCAAAACACAGCAGGGTCCAATCAGCAGAGGTTTCTGGAGTCACTGAGGATCACTTCCTGACTTGGGTGATGGAGGGGCTGAAGAGCAGAGGAACTCTTCCTCCTACAGGACCTCATATATACAAGCAAATAGGGGGTGGTAAGGATGGGAACAGCCTTGGCTGCAACATCCATGCAGTGGTGGAGATCAGGATCCTGGAAAGAGAATGCTAGGCAGAAAGCACAACCATAGCACTAGACTAGGAGAAATTAGTGATTTTCAAGGATCACCTTCTCCAACTTCAGGAATGGTCCAACCCACCTAATGGAAGTTAAACAAATGGTGGCAGAAAGCCTGCACCAATGAACAAGGAGCTCCTAACAAAACTCAAGCACAAAAAGGAAAGCATGCAAGAGATGGAAGCAGGGTGAGGTGAGCCAGAAGAAGTACAGAGACATGGGGACAAGGGTAGTAAAGTAATCTGGAGTTGAGTTTCATGGAACACATGGAGTGAAACTTCTACAAGCACTTAAGCATCACATGGAAGACAAGAAAGAATGTTGGTTTGCTGCTGAATGGAGCAGGGAACCAGCTGAAAAGGACACAGGAAAAAGATGTCTTCTTCACCTGTCTTTAGTAGTGAGACCAGACTTTCTGACTCATGATCCCTAGAGGGAAATTCCAGAACAAGGAATACTTACCTTCAGTGGAGAAGGGTCAGGTTAGGGAATATTCAAACAAATTGGGCATACACAAGTTGATAGGATTTGGTGAGATGCACCCATAAGTGCTGAGGTTTCTGTAAAAGGTCATTGCAAGAACCCTCTTTTCTCTTTGAAAAGTCACAGGGAAGGTGCTTGAGGACCACTAGAAAGCAGATGGTGCTCCTGTCTTCAAAAAAGGAAAGAAGGAAGATTCTATGCACCTCCAAGAAAAAAAAAATAAAAAAATTTCTCAATAGCTCCACCTTAGGTAGTCAAAAGCAGTAATTAAATTCCCAATTTAAACAAACACAATTCCCTCAGCATCTCTTCTCACATTTTTGTATGCTCCAGCTCTAGAGATGTGTTAGCAGCCTTTCTTGGACTTTCTCTCTTTTGCGAAGAATCCCCAAACTGAGCAGACTATTCAGATCCACCTTATGAGAGCCAAGTAATGGGAAATAATCCCCTCTTCTGACCTCCTGGCTGCAGTATTTTTGTGGCAGCCTCTACTTTTTAGATGGCTGCAAGTAGACGAGCTATACCTGCACAGACCTGGGGAGGCATTAAATTCAATTTGCTGTCATAGAGAGAATAAAATTGGAATGGTTCCATTTGGCTGCAGGGTGAGATTCAGGGGGTGGCACATCAACTTATCAGTGTCAACTGTCTGTGGGCACATTCTTCATCTGTGGCAATTGTGTAGGTAATTTGTGCCAGCTTAAACTTATTTCACTGGAAGGTAACGTGATTCTCATTAGCTCCTGGATGTCATGGGCTAAGAATGTGCACAGAAACTCCTACTGTGGCTCAGCTGACTTACAGCAACAGTCTGTTCTTTTTCTGAGTCCTCAGTCCTAGTTTTGTGTTTCTTCAGTCCTGGCAAAACAAAAGAGATGAAAGAGGATCTCTCAGATATGTCACGAACATTTCAGACACAAACCCTGAAAGACCGTCAGACAGATTTGGTTTTGAGCATCCTCAGCAGCCAGCTGCTTTGATGAACTGATCCAAACCCCTGATCTCAGTCACATACAAAATGTGGATCCAGTTTTGAACTGCGCTCAGCCTGCAACATGTAAATTCACATCAGTCTCAGCTATTAATATTTCAGAGCCTGAATGAAGCTCAGCCAGATTTTCTCTGATTCTTTCATTGGTATCTACTGAGAAAAAAGAGCTTCTTGCTTCCAAAAGCATCTTCTCTCTTTAAGACACATTGTCTTTGCATGTGTTACTTTGTGCAGCCCTAAGAAAGCTTTCTGTAGAAATTCATACACTTTTCAACGTGAACATTTGGCAAACTTTCTATTAAAAGAAGTGGAAAAAAAAAAACAAACAAACCACAAAAAACCCCCCAAAACCCAAAACCCAAACCAAAACAAAAAACAAAACCTCCACAAAAACTAAAAGAGATTTAATGATTTTCCTCCTGACTGTCCTAAAAATCAAATGTAATATGCAGAGGGAAAACCTGCTTGCACAGAGAAGATGTATTTCTGGGCATCTATGCAGTTAGCAGAGGGAGGATGTTCAATTAGTCTCTTTACCACAAGCTCCCCAGTTAGTCTCCCTCTGGAAAATAGGTGAGAAATTCTTATATTCCTCTCAATATGTTAATCAGACAACTGGTATCACAGTTCTCTAACTGTGTAATACCAGTCCCCCTTGGCAGATATATTTTATTTGGATAATGATGTGAAATTTAAGATCTATGTTTCAATTGTAGAGAGCCATAGGCAGTTGTCAATTTTAGTGACAGACATGAACCTGGAGCTAAATTCCTGTGCACAAGCAAAAATTCCAACAGGCGTAGAGCAGTTCTGGTCCCTTAATAGAAATACATTTTCTCCCATTGAGGGGCAGTATTTTTAAATTGTGAGTTCCTTTTCCTGGTGCTGGCAACTCATAAATGCTCTC
This sequence comes from Florisuga fusca, assembly GCA_038090715.1. Lineage (NCBI taxonomy): Eukaryota > Metazoa > Chordata > Aves > Apodiformes > Trochilidae > Florisuga > Florisuga fusca. Next base: position 14,656,575 of record JAAWXA010000011.1, read on the forward strand.
AAATGCTTCCTTTCTCTTGGACAGTTTGGTGACCTCAGCTATCAAGCAGTTTGCTGCAAAACCTGATGGTTACCTGATTTTCTGCCTGAAGTGCCCATTGCTTTGGTACCAAAACACTGTTATATGAATCTCCTGCTTTTCTTTCCAATTACTGAATATAATTCTGCACCATGCTCCTGTGAATCTTCAGTCTTCCTGGGCAGCTATTATGATTTTTGTAGCATACTGCACTCTGTCTCTCCTATTCACTTTAAAATGCCTTAATTCTAAGTTATCTTCTGTGTCCAGTGCAGAGAAAGGTTTTCTGTAGCTACAGCTAAAATCTTCAAAACTTTTTACAGGTGGTTATTAGATCCTTCTTTCCTTTCAATTTTATAGCCTAACAGAAAGCATCCATTTCTTGCAAATACCAAAATCCTATGGGCATCATTTTATGTTTCTTTTTATTGTCTTTCTTACCATTCCTAACTTTTTTTATATATATATAATTATAACTACTATTATTTTGTGTAACCTTTATAGGGGAGATTGTCAGTTAGTGAGAATGAAATTTTCTCTAAGACTTGAAGGAGCATTAGAAGTCTAAGTAAAAGATGAGCTGCATTCTATTATCTGGTTGTGGGTTTCCCCAAGGTAGATACCATACCAGTGAAAGCTTTCCCCAGAGCTCTCAGGCAATAGCAGCAGCACAAAGTTCTGCCACGCTGTCACAGGAGACAAGGCACAAGGTCAAGATCTCAGAGTAGGGCTCTTTTAAATCTGATTTCTAAACTTTGCCATCTAACCATGCCATTCATCACATCAATGTAAAGCTAATTTTTTTTTTTCCTGCAAATATCTCAATAACAATTTTTTTTTTCTTTTTAAACATTCTTTAATAGAACTTAAGAGTTTAAAGATTATCACAGAATCATTTCACAGAATTCTAGAATCCTAGAATGGTTTGGGTTGGAAGGGACCTTAAAGATCATTTAGTTCCAAACTCCTCTGAATGGGCAGGGAAATCTCCCACTAGACCAAGGTACTCAAAGCCCATATAGTTCTTTATCCTACAACAAACAGTCAGGATGCTGAGGCCCTAGGTCCAGATCTTTTCTCTCACTGAGTCAGAATAGAGAAGGAAACAAAATCTCTCAGCTTTAACAAAGTCTTCGAATGAATAAACGGTGGAGATGCTTGAACTTGATGATACAACATGAGATGTTTTCTTCACATCTTCTCTTTTTTTCATCAAAAAGTATTTAAGTAGTCCTGTGTACTGGCACCAGAGCTATCTCTCAGGTAAATCCCTCAGACACTGAGTTATAGCTATTTGCACACTCTGCTTGGTCAAAATGATACCTCCTGTGAAGTTGAACTGCTCCAGCTGAACAAGTTGAACAACCACAGCAAGAGGGAAAGCTGTCTCAGACAACTTTAGGATGTCAGAATCTATTTTTTGCTCCAAAAGAAAAACACAAAATTACAATTTGATGTGGGAAAAGATCTCTGGAGATTGTCTAGGACAACTCCCCTTCTCAGAACAGGATCAGCTTAAATAGGTTTTCCAGAATCACATCCAGATGGGTGTTGAATATCTCAAAGGATGGAGGCTCCCCAACTTCTCTGGGCAACCAGTTCCAGTGCTTGGTCAAGATGATAGTAAAGTTTTTTCTAAAGTTTCAGCAGAATTTTTTGTATTTCAGTTTGCGTCCATCACCTCATGACCTTTCATGGGATACCTCTGAGCAGAGTCTGGCTCTGCCTGATTTATTCCCCCTGTATTCTGTAGCTATACACGCAGATAAGATCCTCCAGAGCCTTTTCTTCTCAAGGATAAAATGAATTACTCGAAGTCTCCCTGCGGTCCTCACTGAGAGAAACCTCCTTAGAACAAGCATTTCTGCAAGAAGGTGAATGCTACACTCTGAAAAATTTTTTAACCCCCACACAAAATCAAAGATCTATTGGCTAGGGACAGATTTAGGCATCTGCTCTCTGCTGGATGGTCACTCCAGCTAGTTTGGAAGAATCCACACCCCTTTGGAGGTTAATGGAATTTAATTGTGTGATCAGAGTTAGATGGTGACTCAGGATCTAGCAGCATTTAGTTTACTAGTACAAATATAACCTAAATATACAAGTCCTGGGTGGGTGTCACCTGTCACCAGAGCAAACATTTCCATTTCACCTAACCACCTGAGTTCAGAGGCCTAGGAAGGAGAAAGGTCCTTCTTGGATGCAGTTCGTCTCATCCTGAGGCACATTTCTCAAGCAGGTCCCAAAGGTCAAGCCTTGGCAACGTTGTCTTCTCTCTGTGACTGTAAAGTGATTAAAGCACACACAGCTGTCTGTGCTGTCAGCATCTGAAATCAGAGAGGAACAACCACAGCCCAGGTAAGAGTTCTCTTTCTTTTCCTCTGTTTTCACTATTTAAAGCCCCCCAGGCATCAGCTACTGAGAAATGCCCAGAAGAAATGGAACCTTCCTCATGATGGGTGATACACTGAGTGCCCATGCTGCAGGCCAGTGCCACCCCCGAGCGTGTCACCCTGCACTGAGGTCAGGGTTGAGAACCTGGGGCACTTCCATTCAAAATCCCTTTGGCTCCTGCAAAACCTCATCTCCTCCCTCCTTTCTCTATGGTGACTACCTCGGTGGTGCTTGTGGAGACAAGCTCTTTATCATTGAATCACAAAATCATAGAATCACAGAATGGTTTGGGTTGGAAGGGACCTTAAAGATCATCAAGATCCAACCCCCTGCATGGCCAGGGACACCTCCCACTAGACCAGGCTGCTCGAGGCCTCATCCAACCTGGCCTTCAATACTTCAAGGGATGGGAAAACCTCTCTAGGCAACCTATTCAAGTATTTTATGACCCTCATGGTGAAGAATTTTTTCCTATTTAACCTAAATCTATCCACTTTCAGGTGCAGGAGTGATTCAAAACTTACAGACCTGCAGATTTTGCCAAAATATTTTAAATAACGAGGATACAGGGTAGATATTCTTTGTGGACATATAGGGCTTTCAGATGTTTTGACACAAACATGAAAGCTTCAGAGGGACATGTCATGATAATTCATATTTGTGGCACAGACGCCACCGCCCTGCTGAACCCACTGCTTCAGAAGAGCACAATGTGCTCTAGAAAGGTTTCAATTTTCCCAAAGAATCAATAAACTGCAGGCTTTAATCATATTTATGATTCCTCTAAACTAGATTAGTTGTTCCTGTTGTTAAAAAGGCCATGGTGCTTCTTGTCACGTTGGAAGTGTGATGAGCTTTAGCATACCCGGATTTGAAAACACAAGCAGACAGGTTTTTGTTCATAATTGTTTTGATAGTAGATTTTTTTCCTTTTTTCTTTTTTTTTTTTTTTACTCTTTCTTCTTGAGGTTTCAGCTCTATTGATCTTTAATGGCTTCCAGATGGGATCACGTTTGGCCATTTTATAGGCTGAGCTCTGAAAGACTAAAAAAATATGGGGCATGAAAGTAGCCCATTAGCTAATAAAAAATAAAAAGGCACTGCAAATATCCTAATAAAGTTTGTAATCTCATAATATATTAAGGAGATGACAACTGCACAGGAAATAGGCGTGACCTGTCTGCATGGAATAATGAGGGAGTTTGAACAGCTTGTGGTGGAGGTAACAGCTGTTGAGATTGCTCACGTTGTACACCGTAGCTGAAACAATGCATGAAGTGGCCTTCCCTGCTAAGACCTTGAGTGTCAGCTAATCCTGCAAATTCCTCTGTGGGAAAAAGCATCTTCTCACCAATCTGGTTCACAGGAGGCTGGGGATGCCAGCAGCCGAAATGAATTGTTGAACACTGTGATGTCTGGCAGATTGTGTGATGGGGTTGACCCCAGACACAGACTGCATTTTAAAATACCATCCAATATCTAACACACTTGGTTGGAGTGTCTTGGTCATGCCTCCCATGTGCCATGCATCTTGTGCACCCATCAACACCAGGGTGTTGATACACCTCTTTACTAAACACTACCATCAGTCTGCAGAAAGCAGAGACTTTACACAGTCACACCACCATACGTACACATATGTAGACATCTTTTGCCCTTTTTACATAATATGTAATGATTAGATGATGCTTTTTTACTGATTTAAGCCTTTTGTACTATTATCATATCTGCACCAAGCATAAGGCTTCATACCACTATGGAATATTTTGGTTGGCAAAGAACTTTAAGACCATCAGATCCAACCATAAACCCAGCACTGCCAAGTTCACCACTAAACCACGTCCCTCAGCATCACATCTACTCAGCTTTTACACACCTCCAGGGATGGTGACCCCACCATTGGACAGCATTTTCCAGTACTTGAAAATCCTTTCAGTGAACAAATCCAAACCTCCCTTGGCACAACATGAGGCAAGTTGTCACAGAAGCTGCTGGTAACCAATGTAAGATGATGTGTATGGGCCTCTTACATAGGCAGCCACCATTTTGAAAAACTTGCCATCTACATGCAGAGGATAACCAAGGACATATCCCTGCTTTACAAAAGGGACAAAGAGAAGGCATGTTTCAATGTGGAGTCACCTGAAAACATCCATTCCTGTATAAAACCTGTGTATGAAGGATAGAGTGTCTCAGAAAAAGTGTCTTTCAGCTTGAGAAGTGCATGGAAGCACCAGCATGTGTGTCTGTAGGTGTTTGAAAGTGCAAGGGATGGGAGAATGTCTGTTTCAGAGCTCTTGGTGTCCACTATGATGTGATGGCACAGGACATCTGTCATGGAACATCTGAGGGTGAGTCTCTAAAGGTCCAAGTGCGTGGTAGGATTGAGATATTTTACAGATTGTGATGGAAGATCATAGAACAAAGAGAAAGAAATCTTCTGCAGTAAGGACAGGTAGGTCCTCAGGAACCATCATGTTTCCAGCAGATCTTCCCTCAGTCTAAATCCCAAGGTTGGGATTGTCCAGGCCTCACAGACTGTGGCAGAACCAGGAGAAAAAAACAGATTTTTCTTCCTTTACTCATAAATCTCAAATTTCTTTCCTTTGGAATAAGCTGCTTTAAATTCCTGAGATACAGGTTTAGACTACCTGCCACTGAGGTCTTCTGTGTCTATACAGCATCAATCCCAGAGGCTGATATTAGGAAATACTTAAGATTTCTTGGCTGTATTCTGTTTTATTCCCTGAAAATACTAACCAGTCACTTCGGGTATCGTAATTGTGGTCCTAATGCATACAGCAGCAGCACTGGTTTTCCATGTCTGTACAGAAAATGACAGTAAGATTAAGAACATGGCCTTGATTATAAAGGCACCATTAAACTTTGGTGTTGTCCCCTTAGTGCACTCCACCCCTTCTCTTCCAAAACAAATGGTGTCACCATTTGTTTTCAGCTGCAGAAATCTTCATTAAAGTTGAGGAATTAAATATAGCACTTTAGCTAATTAATTATGGTTTGATCATTTTGACACCTCCAAATGACTCAGCCACATACCTGGAAGCTTTGTCAACTCAATTGCATCTTTATTTTTGTTGCCTTTAACCAACAATGAAGACTAATGCCACTCTTTCTAGTTTTCAATCACCTCTACAGAAGTGCTCCCCTGGCAATGTGCAGGGACAGACCTAATTAATCCCTCATCTGCCCTGCACCATGTCTATACATCACGCTGGCAGTTGGAACTGCTGCTTGTTTTAAGGCTATTGCTGGAATGAAATGCTCATCTGTTTTTCAATAATTTTACCACAGGTGGTGATTTGTAATTAGAAAGGGTGAAATCCAAATTTTGTTGTTTTTATTTTTTGGGGGGGTTATTTTATCATCAAGGTTGTTATTATTAGTATTATTAATTTGGGAGAAGAGAGTGCAGGGTGGGAAAACATGTGAGGAGGAATAGTAATAATATTAATAATGAAAATAAAATATTATAATAATTAAAATAATAATAGCTGCACATCAGGGAAAGAACATTAAAACTGGCACCATGAGATTTTGGTCTCACTGGGAGAAAAGAATGAAGATTTGCACTGATGTGGCTGCACACAAGTTAAAGATCAAGGACCTAAAGAAGTTAACAGACTTTTGCTAAAGGCAGAGGAGCTTTGACACCTCAGAAACTCCACAGAGCACTAAGAAGTTCCCAATACCAATAATCCCTTTTCTAACTCTCTCCCACCACCTGCCTCATACTGGTGTCTGCATGGAAGCATCTCCTGGCTGATTAGATGTGGGTGCAACATGGAATTTGCAAGAGAAATTCATGATGTTTCACCTAAGCATACCCTTCCCCCATTCAGCAGGAATCAACCTGGTTTTCAAGGTTTTTGCCTTTTTGCATAGTATTCCTCTGTTTGTTTTCCATTCCACTTGCCTCAGCACCTTCCTGTTGTTCTCGTGCCTGGACCTGGCCTGGGCTGGTTGTGGTTACTTGCTAGGAAGGTTTTTCTAGGGTCTTCCAGGTGAGATGGTTTCTTTACATGCATTCACAATCCCTTTTTTAACTTTCTCAGTTTAACCCCATCAGTTTTCCTTCATCTTCTGACATCTTGCAGTCTTCTGTCTAAAACCCACCAGAGATGGTGTCCCTGGGAGCAGAAGGACACGCTGGGCTACATGACCTACCTCAATGACTCCTGGATGTTAGATCAGCCCAAAATCCTTGGGTTTGGATATTTTGTTTGTTTGTGGGCTTTTTTGGCCCACTGAAAGAGAAATACCTTTAATTGCACAATAAAAAAATAAAAGTAAAAATAAATACCAGGAGACAGGACGTTGTACTTATCCCTCTTCACAGTCACCAAACTTAATGCATGAACTGAGCACCCGGGGTAGTCACAGGTGTGGGAATTTCCAGACAGACCCCACATGTTTTTCTGGCTCAGCTATTCCAGAATATTACTTTTCTCTTTCACTGTTCCTCTCTCTCAGGGCACCCTGCCCATTTCCTAATGCCCTAAAATCTCTTTTTACATGGCTAGGAATTTTGTTTTAATTTTTTTTAATGAATTCAACTCAGCACCCCCTTATCCATGGATTTGTACACTCAGGAGAAGACACAGAAAGATGTTGATGTTTTTGGCTGGTATTCATGCCCTCAGTACCCTTTTTTAATTTTTTTTTTTTTCCCCCTTTTTTTTTTTTAATGAATATACATGTTTTCTTGGCTGTTTGCACTGGAGCCCATCTGTTAGAATGGCATGGTTCCTGCTCACAAGTGGAATCAGACCCTTGCTGGAGGGGGTAGGTTTCAGGAAACGACGGGTTTTTAAGCAGAGCAGCAGGAGCCCTACAGGAAGGTGCCCCTCCATCCCAGTGCTGGCACCACCTGCCTCCTGCCACATCAACACACCAGTTGACACTGTTGCACTGAAGACCAGCATGGCCAAACAGGTTAGGGAAGGAAGGCACAGGGATTGGAGGTTGCCAGGAAAACTGCTAGTATTGCAAAGGTACCCTCAAAAGAGCATGGGATGCCTTAAATAAAAAATGTATGTATCTAAGAAGAGGAAAAGAAAATAACACTGATGTAAGACAGAGCAAGAGACACCAATTCCTAGATATTTTAGGGCATTAGCTTAGATATGAGGAACTAATTTCTCTGCTTTTGAATGAATACCTGAGACAAATGGCTTAGGGTTGCGTTGGAGGTAAGTGCTGTTTGCAGGAGGCTCACAGTAAGTAGCATGTCCTTAATCACTTTAGACATAGACACCAAAAACTCTGCTGAGCTAGGGGATGCAGGAGGAGTCTGAAGTGTAATGTTGACTCCAGATTGTTTGGTTTTCACTTAAAAAATTTGAGTTTTTTTTCTCATTCCTTTGCAAGATTTTTTCCACTCCAGAAGAAGCTCCAGCAGAAACTTTTTCTAACATATTCTAATATTTGGTATCTGGCATCTACATAAGTTCAGATGAACTTTGCAAAAAGTATATGGGTCTGAAAACCTCATTAAACAACAACCCAAAATTTAGGCCACCTTCTTAAGCTACTTTATGGGGGCAGAGCACAGAAGAGCACCCAGGACAGTTGGCAGCTTGTAAGAAGTCTTAACGTTGATTTTGATATAATACATAGGTCTTAGAGAAGTCAAAAGTCTTTCTTTACCTGTTAGCTGAAAATTTTCATTTTTTTCCATGATTTTTCAGTTTTTTTGCTCATACCTGCTCTTTTCATTCAAACTGAAAGTGGGGAAAGCAGTAGGTGATAGGAAAAGAAAATGGACAAACCAGAAATACCCACAGTATGACCCAGTCTTCATATTCCCAAACCCAAAACATATAGTGAGAAAGAGAAAAAAAAAAAAAGAAAAAAATAATAATGAAATCCCACAGAGAGAAAGTGCATCATACTATTATTTGATCAAAACAAGAGAAAAACTTGAATTTCTTTCATTTTCTCTTAAATAAAAGAAGACAATCCAATAAAAATGCCTTTGAAAAAAAATTATCTGATACTTTTAACTGAATAACAGGTATTTTTTGTGCTCTCTGTACAGGCAGGATTCCCCTTGACCCCTGCATGGAGCTTTACCAGAGAAAGGTACAGAATGGGGCCACATTCAGCTCTTAAATGATTTTCATGAGTTTGAATTTTCAGACAATTCAGTGAGAAATAAGCAACTTGACACTTTGTGTCTATCAATCTGGAGCTCCTTACAGACCCGCCCAGGCTTCTCGTTTTGGGGATAGGACTACAAGTGTTTCAGGAGAGCAACTAAGGATCTGCCTAGGTGGCTGGAATGCCAAAATGGATCTAAATGTCTTTTAAGAAAGAGGAATGAGATTACAAGTGCCAGGAAAAATCTGCAGAAAGGTGAAAACCTAAACCCAGGATTTTCCCAACTCATGTGGGTTTTTTTGTTTTGTGTTCATTTTTTCCTTGGGTTTGTTTTTTTTTTTTTTCCTTTGGTTTTTGTTTTGGGTTTTTTGTTTGTTTTGCTTTTTCTTGTTTTTGTTTGTTTGGGGTTTTTTTCTTTGTTTATTTTGCTTGGGGTTTTTTTTTGTTTTGGTTTTGGTTTGGTTTGGGTTATTTTCAGGCTTTTGGGTTGTATTAAGGACCTCCTCAAAAAGAAGTGAGTATAGGGCAATAATTCTTCTGTTGCACCTAAGATATATCCGTGGTCTATATTCAGCTAACTTAGGGCTTTCTCCTGATTTTTATGTTATAAAAAATTTAGATTTAAAAAAATGAAAGCAAAAATGACCTGTAACTTTGTAAGGGGTGGTGACCATGTTAAAAATAAAACTTACTGTTAATCAACTGTCTTGGTGGCCAGGAGACAAAATATTGAAGAGATCTGGAGAGTTAGTTACTCTCTGGTCTCCAGACAAGGTCTGGTGGGATCCATTCCCTTGGTACTCTAGGAAGCTTGGTTAGCTGCTCAAGTTGTACTTATTTAAGGTTCATTAGTGTATTCAATGTCTGTCCTTCTGACTCCTAAACTGTGGATGTAAACATTCTCTTAAGGGGAAAGGAATAAGAAATTCTGCTCTGTCACACCATCACCTCTCATTAGAAACCAAGATCCTGGTTTGTCCTTCTTCTTGAAGCCGAGCAGCTTCTCAGATGAATCTCAGCACCCTTTTTTCCTGTTCAGCCTGAATATGAGGAATAACTACACCCATTCCAAAAAATTACTGGTCTATTCTTTTTGTTTCTCTAACCTTAAGGTTAATGGATATTAAACAAATATTTTGAGTTCAATGTATGTTTAATTTTTCCCATCTCTGTCTGCTTCAGCATCTTTTTCAGCCAGGTTCTTGAGAAGAAGAGAAGCCAATTTTCTTCCATTGGTGGAGCAAGAGTGTGGTTCCTCCATTAATTCAGGACATCAGTGGGATAATGAAGGAATTGCATGTTGGCAACTCACATTTCCTCTAGCCTCTGGATAAAGGATTTGAGTTTTGTGCATGCTGCCAATCCTTTAACGATCTTACACACCCTATAATCACCCTAAAAATTCAGAATAAAAAGGGAGGGGGGGGAAAGGACTGAAAAGGAAAAGAAAAATCCTGCGGGCTTCTTTAGCCAAATATCTTGGACTTGGGAGCTATTTGATCATTAGTCTAAGTATGGATAATCGGTGTAATGCTAAATAAAGAAATTATGCACTGATATGGAAAATTCACTTGGTAAAAGCCCAAAGAATGATTTCTTTTGTGGAAGCTAACATTCCCAGTGAAAGGCAAATGTTATTTTTCTTCATTGTGGATTGCTTCTTGAGGTGTTTAGCTAGCATGTGTGTCTGCATTTTTATAATACTTCAGTGCAAGGATCCCCCTATCAAATGGGGCTTCACAGTCTGCCAGGCATAGAGGAAAGCAAAAGTCTTCCTTGTGCAGAGTTAGCACATTAAACTCATTAGTTAGACATGAAACTCAACTCAGATTTTTGATATTACCTTATCTCCCACATGTAACTGATTCTCCCTGAATATCCTGTTTTTTAGGTTTTTAGAATGAAATTTAAGAAGTACTTTCATTCAGGTTGGTATTGCTCATGTTTACGATGTGGATGCTGTGGTAGGATGAAGAGATCAAGTCCAGATCAAGTCCCCAGAAGCCACTGGAAAAAAAAAATGCTAACTGCAGAATTCCAAGCACGTGTACATAGAAAACAGGGGTTTGATACAGAAGCTTTTGCAATTGGGAGAGGAGGATGCAATGAGGAACTTTGGATTTTGATAGGCAGGCAGGATATGGGGGTCTTCAGATTTAAAGCCACTTATCTTGAGTGAAGTTAAAAGGAGAGGGCCCTAAATGATCCACAATCATGAAATTAACAGAAAGAAATATGCAGAGGAGGTGCAGAGGAGATTTGAGAAGATAGATGAGGAAATGATTTTGGAAAAACGCATGGAGAAATGGAGGAGACATAAAAGTTTTAACAATTTCCTTTCAGATAGAATCCAAGTTCTGTAAGATTCTGAAGATGGAAGAGGAAAAATGAAGTTGAATTCTTCTAAAATCTTTCACGCCTATGTATTGTGTGGTTGCGTTCATACATGGAATTGTGATACCTCAGTGACATTGTTCTTGTGTGACTCTTATACTGAGTAAATTTTTCAAAAGTGTGATGGGAATAAAGCTGTAGACTCTCCACCATGAGCCAGTAATGTGTCCTTCTGGCCAAGAAGGCCAATGGCACCCTGGGGTGCATTAGAAGAGGTATGGTTAGTAAGTTGAGAGGTTCTTCTCCCCCTCTATTCTGCTCTGGTGAGGCCTCATCTGGAATATTGTGTCCGCTTCTGGGCCCCTGAGTTCCAGAAGGACAGGGAACTGCTGGAGAGAGTCCAGCACAGAGCAAACAAGAGGATGAAGGGAGTGGAATATCTCCTGGTGAGGAAAGGCTGAGGGAGCTGGGGCTCTGCAGCTTGGAGAAGAGGAGAATGAAGGGTGAACTCATTAATGTTCATAAATATGTAAAGGGAGAATGCAGCCAGGATCTTCTCTGTGATGACCAAAGAGAGGACAAGGGATAATGGATGAAAGCTGGAGCATAGGAGGTGCCATGTAAACATAAGGAAAAGCTTTTTCACTGTGAGGGTGAGGGAGCCCTGGCACAGGCTGCCCAGGGAGGTTGTGGAGTCTCCTTCTCTGGAGACATTCAAAACCCACCTGGATCTGTTCCTGGGTGATCCTGCTCTGGCAGGGAGGTTGGTCTCAATGACCTTTTGAGGTCCCTTCCAACCCCTAATATTCTGTGATTTCTGTGAAGATATAAATCCACAGAGGGGCAGTAATTAATAATATGTGCTCGTAAGAGTGCATGACATACCAAGAGACAAAATCTTTGCTTTTGTAAAATGACTCTTTGTAGAGAAATGTGAAAAGGACAAGTGGTTTATGGAAGATCACACAGCAGAACATAAGAGAACACGAGTACTGAATCTCAGGCTTCTTCCATCTCCTCTCATTTGTGTAGATTCTAGTGGCCCAGGAACTTACCAAAATATACTGTGGATAAAATAAAAACTGGATGATGAGTTACTGACAGAGGCTTTCCAATGATGAGATCTGTGGGAGTAATGTGACATCCTACATGCAGTTAAATGTGAGTGGATGGAAGACCAGAGGATATACCAGTTCAGTGCCTAGAGAGAGCAATCCTGGGTTGTCAGGAGTGGATGGCTCCAATGACCTCAGGGGCTTTTGCCAAATTTAATTTTAATGATTACTTGAGTTGTGTGGCTTAGAAATATCAGGACATGTATTTAAATGATTCGTGAGCTTTGCACACCCAAAGAATGCTTTAGCTGTCATAACATCCTGTAATCAGCTTGGCACAGACCAAGGCAGGAAAAACAAGCCATCATCTTAGCCTGACTTTGCCAGAAAAGTCTCTGCCTTCTCCCTGATGACTAAAATTGTAGTTTCTCTTGTATTTCCCAGTGTGTGTCTCTAGCAGAGAGAAGGCAGATGGATTGGGAAAAAAATAGAAAAAAAAACCCAACAACAACTTAATAATAATAAAAAAAGAAAACCTCAAATCCTAAAAAGTCATCATGACAAACTTGCTGCTGAGTGGAGTTGCTGTTTGGCTGAGCGTGGTGACTGCTGTGCTGTGACAGATCCTGTCAGGGAGGCACTGCCCCAGCTTGCAGGTGTAAGCATGACCTATCAAACTGAATGGGAGCTGACAGAAGGGATTTCTGCAACGTGAAATGGAGAGCTGACATGAAAACAGTGACGTGTGAGGGACCAAATCACCGCAAGCGCAACTGTCACAGATGATGGCTGCAGAAATGACAAGAGAATTCTAACTTTACTTGATGTCAGTTTAGTTGTCCTTTGTGTTTGGAAGAGTAACTGCTAGGAAGTGGAAAATTTTAAAAGCATGCAGGAAAAAAAAAAAAAAAGAAAAAACAAACCCAAAAAAGTATCGAAAAACCCACATGCACATCCACGTCAGTTCAACATCCAAATCACTTTTCATGTCTGGGTGTTTTTTCATGCTTTCTTCTGACTAGAAGAGTACTTTGCATAAAATGCATAAAATGTTGTAAGACTAAATTTTTATTTAGTCTACTGACAACAACAAAGAAGATCTGCTACAACAGCTGCTATCAGCTAATTACTTCTACAAAGATGAACAGTTACCTTTCCATAGCAGGGAATATTTCCATTAAGGGAGTATGCCTTATATTAGGCATAATTATCTGAGGATAAAAATTAAAACTATGTTAAGACATATAAGATTTGTGTCACATAGGATTACAGACTTTTTGCATTGGACAATCACTTCATACCTGTTACTCCTCCTGACATGCCTTTATGTAGCTCACCAAATCTGGTCATTAGCAAACTCTTGCAGTTCCCAAGCAGCAATTAAATCTTGTCTAAACCAGGCACCTTCAGTCAGTGTTTTATGAAAAAAGCCTAAGTAGAATGGTTTTACCCTGTGGAGATTACAAGAAGCATATAAAAGTCTTTACCTTGTTATGAATTATTCAGCAGTGAGCACCACGAGGAGTGTTAAGTTTGGACAGATGCTACAGACATCACCATTCAAGAGCGAGCAGACTTACCACAATCTTACTACTGACTCAGTCCATGCCAGGTTGGATGATGTGGTTGATGTGAAGGTAGTGAGGTGTGCAGGCCATGATTGGCAGTCCTTGAGGCAGGAAACAGGCCTCCCACTTCTCCCATACTTTTTAACCTTAAGACCAAATGTTTCTCCAGGCTCTAAAGTAAAGTGGATTCTGAAATATTTCCTTTCTCTACGACACGGGTGCCCTAAAGTCAATCCAATCCTATATTCTTCTTTTTGTTGAAGAATAACTATTTATAGTTGGCTTTCTGAGCAAGCAGGCAAACCCTGGGAGAAATTACAGTTGAAAAATGAAAGTATAGACTAGAGACAGCCCTAAATGGTAAGCTGTTAATTCTGTTGGCTTAGTTACAGTATCTGACTTGATGAGTTAAAAAAAAAATAACAACAACAAACCAAAAAGACAGACCAACAAACAAGTTAAACAACTCTACTTGAATTAGGTGTGGTTCATATAATAAAAGAACAGAGGCTATTAGATTAATATTTTCTACCAAGGAGGGAATTAGAATAGAAACCTTTCTCCACCACCTACCTGCTCTTTCTGTATATCAGGTGCAGAGGTCCACTCTCCTTGTGTGTCAGATTCAAAGTCTACAAAAGTCTGTGGGTGCATTTCCACTCATTTATCAGGATGCTGGATCAGCCCAGTTTTGCAGTAACTCCTCATCCAGCAGTGGCACAATCACATTTAAAGCCTTGAAATGCTCCCACATTGTAAATAACAGTAAACGTCTCACAAAATTAATTCAGCTGGCTAACAGTTCATTTCACAACGAGAGCTGATCAAAATCAGGATTTTTTTTCTTTTCTAAACACTGTTTCTATATTTTCATTTGTTTCAAAAAAGGGGAAATAAAACCAAAATTTCAGAAGTGACTTAGAAGGTGGAATTAATTAAGAATTTCCTTCCAGAAAAAAATTAAAGCAACCTTACTAAAACTTCAGATGTACACAGCCTGAAAAGCATTCTTTCAGGTGAGTTACACGGTAGTAATAAAACCAAAATTACAAACTTTAAACAAGTGAAACAGAATGTTGCAAATTGTTCATGGTGTGCTGAATTCCATTGAGTCATGGCAGGTGAAACCACCATTTTCTGACAGAAAACTATCTTATCCAAACCCAATTGACTTTTTTCCAACAGAAATTAATTCTGATCATAGGGAAAATCACATAATATATGGCACATCTGATCCAAGTTCTAAAGAATTGCTCAGAAATATTGAGATTATATTGAGAATCATATAATTACATAGCACCAGCCAGAGTATGATAAAAGAGAGAAGAAACTAGCTACATGTAAACATTTCTCATTTATTATCTTGGGTTTCTGCTACTGTGTGACAAATCATTAGTCCTAGTGTAAGGCAAGCTTTAAAAATGTAATTACTTAATCATGCAGTTATTTCCCCATCAATCCTACCAGCACTTGTTCTTAACTAGCTTTAAAGAACAAAATTAGGAGTAATTTGTAAGCAAAAGTAATTGAGGAAAGGCTGATATTGCCAAGGTGTTGACAGCACAGCTCATGGTAGTGTTTCCTTTGATTCCTCAACACTGCAGGGTGGCTGCTGGGGGAGCCTAAAAATGCCTCAATGTCCCACCACTGAGGTCAGAAATGAGGATTTTTTTCATTTTGTTTCACCCATTTTCAAAGGTGGGAAGAAGTAGATGTGGGGTTATTCATTGAGATGGAGAGAGGATGGGTCCATGAGACGAGGATGTTAGGTTTATAATTAATCTTGTTTTGTTTTCAGAGATCCTAACATCAGGAACAGCTCTGACCCAGAAAAGAGAAAGGAAACATTGCACCCAAGAAGAATTGGAGCTTGTAGTCAGTGATTTTTATACTTTCATAAAGCTCCAGAGGGTCTAACTTAGGGCTAAGTAGAAATGGGTGGTATATGGAAATTTTTAATGTGATGTGTGAGTGTAATTTCAGCAAAGCTTAAATTGTCACAAGGAAAATATAGTTTTTAACATTTCTCTCACATCTGTAAGTTCAGAAAAACATTTTGATATCATTAAATAGTCTGGTCTTGTAATTTGCCAGGATGGAAAAAGTCTTGATTTGAATCAACTGGTGAACCACAGTGCATGCCTGTGTTATGTATCTATCTATCTATCTATCTATCTATCTATCTATCTCACTATCCTGAAACAATCAACATGAAAATTAATAATTAAAAAAATAAAGATAAAATGCTCAAGAACTTATAAGTTAGATGATTAATTTAGATGTGCTTGTTCTTGAAAGAACCAATATTGGAGCTGGCTGGAAATTAGTCTGTTCTACAAGTAAATCAATTTTTTAAAAGTAATGAATCTTCATGAAGAATTAAAGGAAAATGAAAATGAGAGACCTGGGGGAAAGAATCAGATGGACTTGCACATAAAATTTCTTCTTGAGCTTATTAAGTTTCCATACACAATACTGCACATGGATTTAGACTACTAAGGGAGAATCCTCTGTACCTGCCATGGACATTATTGAAGGGAAGACCAAGAAGACCCAAATCAACCAAGAAACCTGTGAGCTTTCCACTGAAACCTTAGCTGCTTTTTAACAAATATTTCATGAAAATTAATGTCAAGATGTGTTTGTTTTGAGAGCTGTCTATTTCTTTTAATGATGCTAATTCAGGAGGGGGAGGTGTTGGGTCAGTTGTCTTTTTTGTTTGTTTGTTTGTTTTTTGTAGGCATTATGAACTCTCAGGAAAAATAGAATGAAAGAGTATTTTTTTCAGAAAAGTGAGATCTTCTGGTTGGGAGTGAACAGTCAAGGAGGATTATCAAAGGGAATGTCATCTGAAGAAGAAAGTGGAAGTGGTTTGTGGAGGTTAAAGTTCATTGCAGAAGATGTTTCTGTCTTAATTCAAGTGTGATTGCAACACATTTCTTTTCAATAATTGTGCCTGTGGGTTTACTTAGCAAAAAATGTTGCATAGGCACAGTCTTCATGACATCTGATATAATCACAGCAGACTTGTGTTAGCCGTTCCTTATCTTCATCAAGGGAGAGGATTTAATAAGAACCATGTGCTCACCCCGTCTCAATCACTTCTAAATCAGTTGAAACTCTTGCTCTTGCAAATCCTGCCTTTATATTATGCACTTGTCTTGCTTATGAGCTGCAAATAGAGAGTGGACAGAAGGAAAGTTACTTTGTGTAAAAGTGATGCACACTCACTACTGGGACATGGTGTTTTGCATGGCAATTCAAAATGAGGGAGAAACTCATACCAAGCAATGTTTCCAGGTTTTTTAGCTTCTCTTTTTCCTTAGAAAAGTTGCATGGGTAGATCACAGTTTTCATTTGTTGTTTTAGCCCACAGGTATTTTAGGAACAGAAAACACCATTTTCCTTTAGGGCTTTTGCACAAAAGATCAGGATGTGAATAGTGTTTTTCTTGTGATTAGCTGAATGAGGGGCAGGCTTATATTGCTTTTTTTTGCAGACAAAAGCAAGATCATTTTAGTCCTTGATTTGGTGTGATGTTACTCAGCATTGATCCAGGGGCTGTATAACCCTGCTACTGGATGAAAACTGAATAATAACCCCACATCCTAAATGTCCACCAAATGACAGCACTGAAAACTTCCACAAAAAGCAGTTCCTGGTGCCCTTTAGACCCCTAGGCTTCTACAAGAATGACATGTGAAGAAATTGAATATTGGCCAGTTTTCCAGCCTACTAAAAAGACCTGTTGGGGGAAAACAAACATGGGACAGGTAAGAACACCTGTGATACAACCACCTTTATTGCTTGGTCCAGCTGAATCTGATCAGAATTGAAAATGGAGGGGTTCTTCTCCTTTTGATGTTAGACAGCTAAATATTGGATGCCTATATCTAGTGTTTTCAGGCTTGACATTTTTTGTACCTGTAGATAGAAAAAAGTACCTCCTCAGAGCTCTTTACCTGTCTCACTGTGTGGACCCATGTTAGGAATAGACAAATCATATCCCAGAGGATCTTTTTTTATTGATTGTGAAAAGACACACTTGAGTGCCTGGCTGAGACTCAGGCAAATTATACTTAGATACCTAAACAGCATGAGAAGACAGATATTTGAACGTTTTAACCCTGCCTCATGACAAAAAGTGAGACTTTAGGCTCTGGTGGAACAGATCTCTCTTCTCTAATTTTGCAGTGAAATATGTTTGTGTGACAATTGAAGCTTTTTTTTGCCAGTATCCTTTCTAGAGGTTCACTGTGCAGCACTGTGGTTTTTGTGCAACATTAACATTTTGTATTCAGCAACATGCAAGGCATTGGAGGGAAGATGAGCCAACTTCACATATCCAAAACCTAGAGAAAAGGTAAAGGGCAGAAATCATCTCACTGCATAAGCACAGCTCTCATCCCAAGCTCCAAGCCTCCTAACCTCTGTCTCTAAGGATAGATCTTGTTTAAAAACTCCATAATGTGATGACATCCATTTGTTAATAAAAGTACTGAAACTGCTACATGGCACTATGGATTCACTTGCTAAACATGTCATGAGGCAAAATTTTATAGGCATTGTAAAACCTTTTTACCACACACAGCTGCATTACCCAAAATGACTCAAATCTGCAGGGCATCTGAAGTGCACACTACAGCAATAATAGGCTTTGCTGCTTAAAAAGTGATTATGACTAATGCAGAAAAACAATTAGCACCAAGCTTAATTGCAAATAATTAAGTCAGCATATACATGTATGCACATATATATATTTCACATATATATATTCATATATATTTATATGTGCACACATATATATTCATACACATGGCATTCCATATCTAGTTTCTTACTAGAAAATAGGTATTTTGGGGGAGGATGGGGAGGGAAGGAAGCAAAAAAGAAAAAAAAAAACTAAAACAGAAAGGGCTTGTTCAACTGAAGGTATGGAAGCCAGCCAGAAAGCAGAGGCAGCACTCTCAGTGTTAAGGGGAAAGAGTATTTTATTTACTAAGATCATAATTGAATTAGAAATAAATGACCATGGACAGCACACTCATGTGGGCAGTGACCCACAGTGGATCCTCAGGTGAAGATTACAAATCAGGAAAAAGCTTAAATTTTGAGTTTATCCTCCCATCTCCCAGAAGCGTAAGTCTGAAAGAATTTGTGAGCCAGAAGATCAACCTGTGTCTGTATTTTTCATAAGTCTGAATTAACATTGCTTTCATCAGGTTTTCTGGCTGCTTTATGAAAGTGTTTGGGCTTCAGTGGCATCTGTTGTCACAAACTTCTGTACCTGAATTATCTGGCCTGTGTATTGGTACTTATCTGTGTTATCAAGATGTCCTGGATGAATGATCTGGAGGATGCTATTTGTTTTTACTATGCTGGCTGTATTTAGGACAGAGTGAAGCATTTCATGCCTTCCTACTACCCAGCCCTGCCAAAGTGAGTGAATGCAATGTCAGTATAAAGTCTTCCTTTATAAACCTGCAGAGCCACTTTATTACCATCATTGTTTGGGGAGGATATTATTTCTCGTGCAGCTCCTGGCTGTGGTGGTCCTTAAAGAAGGACAGAGTTGTGATTAAAGAAGAAATAATTAGGAAAAACGAGCTAAACCCTCAACTGTTGCTGGCTTCATTGACTTCAAGAAAAGTAGGTCAACTGATGTCAACTGGGGACCCCACAGGTTGAGTTTGCTGCTTCTTCTGCTTCAGGCTTTTGCTGTGACCTTCAGTAATGACACCATGCAGCAGGCGCACAAGTGGAGTGACTAAGTTGTTTAAAATGAGGTGGATAAAACACCAGAAAAGCGCAAGATTATTAGTAGTACAAGCTGCAGTGAAGCCCATAGGCTGGAAATGACAATATTTGTAGTGCGCAATCAAACATGGATAGGATGGTGCCTTAGAACACTCTGTTGCCCTGGCGAGGCTCTGTCAAGCAATCCTTTCACCTCTGGCTGTGGATCACCGTGTTAATAACTGTGTCAAGGCTCCCTCCACATTCTGCTGCTAGAGATGAGGCCTTTGATGCTTCTTTAGACTCTACAGCTGCCTTTGAACTAGTAAACCTGGAACAGCAGGTCATTGGAACAATGTACTTCCTAATATTAAATTGTTAGCATAGCCCCTGTTTTATGCTTAGCAATATTTGTAACAGAAAACTCATATAAATGATTTGGGCAATAGCACTGGAGCACTCTACATCAGATAGTTTGGCTGTAAGAGTGAGTGGGAATATATGTATGGATATAAGCATTGCTGTGTCAGGTTGTCTAAGTCCTGGCTCAATTGTCCCTGGCTCAATATTTAAATATGTAGTCTCGGAGGTGGAAGGAAGTTCAGTGTAATTCTACGGTATCTGTTCACCCTTTATTCAAATATCTCTCCTCTGAAAACAGGCTAAGAGTGTTGGGGTTGCTCAACCTTGAGAAGAAAAGGCTCCAGGGAGACCTTAGAGCACCTTCCAGTACCTGAAGGGGCTCCAGGAAAGCTGGGGAGGGACTTTGGACAAGGGAATGGAGTAATGGGAAGAGGGAGAATGTTCCAATCCAAAATAGAGGAGGTTTAGATGAAATGTTAGGTAGAAATTCTTTGCTGTGAGGTTGTCAAGACACTGACCCAGATTGCCCAGGGAAGTTGTGACTGCTCCATCCCTGGCAGTATCTCAGCCCAGGTTGGATGGGGCTTGGAGCACCCTGGGCTGGTGGGAGGTGTCCCTGACCATGGCAGGGGGCTGGAACCAGATGACCTTTTAAGGTCCCTTCTCATCCAAACTATCCCATAATTCTATGATCTCTTGTTGAAAACTAAGGTTCTTGAATTCATAAGTACAAAAATGTATGCATTGAAAAGAAGATCAGGAAAATATTGGCTTTCTGCTTGGCTGATCTGCAGATGTGGATCTTGGGATTTGTGCGGGGTTTTTTGGATGGATTTTTTTCTTAAAAATAATTAAAAGTCAAAAATTTGGGGCCCCTAGTGATGCTATAATATTGATATTATATTTCAGATTACTTTCTCTTAATCTAAAACTCAGGCATTATTAGCTCAACAGCTGCTGCAGTGGAAGGAGAAAGGCAGGCTTTTTCAAAAGGAAATTTACCCCACATCTCCTAGATGTCACTTCAGATGGGACAAATTACCTTCTGGGGGTGCACATCCTCCTCTATCAACCTTTATGACTTTCTTGGTTATGCCTGGTCTTTCAATAACAAAATTAAGGTATTGCTTACATTCACAAACTTAGGGTTTTCTGAAGGAGGCTAAAACACCCAAAGTCAAGAGGAAAACTTTGTGTATATCAGTTCTCCTTACAGAAATCCATAGGTGCAATAAACTCTGCCTTATAGGGGAATTCACAGTCTTTTTTTCTTTGTTTGGTGCTGCGTGATAGTCAATCAGTAAACATTGATGCATGTCAGGATGGAAAACTACCTAAATTTATCAGTAAAACAGAACAAGTACCATTTGCCTTGTTTTATATTCAGTGGCCCAGTTTTAGGAAGCGTGAGAAGACTGCAAATGCAAATCACCCTTCAAAATAAATCCACTGGAAAGAATCAACTAGAATTCATAAATTCTTTTTTTTCTTTCTTCTTTAATTACTACCATGTAATTTCTGTAATTGCTTACAAAGATTACAGTGTTACTTCTGTGAACTCCATTAACATATTTACAGTAGGAGACCCCACAGTTTTCTAGACACAAACCAGGAGTCTATATAACTAAATCGTATACAGACACTGAAGAGAGAGTTGGGTCTGACTGTTCCTGACATTTTTGTTAGATAGAAGTCTATCGTGAATTTTTAAAGTATTTTCTAAACATTCAAATTCAGCTGTTTGAGAACAAGAGAAAAAACAATGCAAAATTTTTTAAATTTAAACTTTGCGCCACTGTTATTTTCATAGAATTTGAAACATTTGTATGAACTTTTAAATCTTCATATCATCATGTTGTAGCATGAAAACTATTTCTATGGTTTTTACTGGTGACCAACTGGAGCTCTTTCTCTATAAATCTGGTGTCTTCAAATTCAAAATCTGAGAAAATGTCAGCAGCAAAATCTGATATTTCACTCATAGCCTGCTGCATTTTGTATTTCTGATGGAAAAAAAGTCAGAAAAAAATTTATTAGCTCTGTAGGAGAACATCTGTTTGTGATTGACTTAAATCATTAGTCTGGTGTTTTCTTTTGTTTTGTTTTTCTCTTGAGAACCAATCTTCACGCTTGTTTCTCTCCTTTTTAATAAAAATCCAAGATTTCCTATATCAGTTGGGAAGAGACCAAAATGCTCCATTTTCACAAGGGGAGAAAATAATAGTGATTAAGTTGAGCTCTACACCTCCCAGTAGAAAACAGATATTTTTTTTATGGAAAGTGGCCACAGCTGCACATAACAACATGCATTAGTGCATCTTGCAGGAAAATGAAATCGAACAGCAAGACATGATCATAAGCCTATCTTGGAGTGTAGTCAATTTGTCCAGTAAATATTGTGGCATTAACAGTTTTATTTGTTGATCATTTCTGATGTTAATGGTAATGGGCCCCTTTGGTATTGGGATATTTATGTCTGACAGTGTGGTGCAATTTACATTAATAAGACTCATTAATTTCAGATGGTTTCTACTATGGAGGAAGGAAATATTAGAAGTGTTTTGTGGGATTTTTTTCGATCTTAGTCTCTCCAGACAGCACAGAATCAGTACATTGCTCTACAGCAATGAATGCCCCTTGTTGTTATTAATGATTTGCTCACTTGCCAATGTTGAGGGAGGATAGCTGCCTATTGAAGGAATTACCTTGCTCTAATATTTTATATTTTTAAAAATATCTTTTTTTTTCCTTTATTTAGTTTTTTGGTTTGAGGTTTTCTTCTTGTTATTTGCTTGCTTGTTTTATTTTCTGTCTCAAATTCATAATTCCAAGCAAAAGTAGAGGCATTTCTCTTTGTTTGTTTTTTTTTGTCCCATTTCTTACATCCTTTTTCCTCCCATATTGATGCCAATCCTGACCATCAGTTACAATCTGGATGCTAAAATTAAATACAACTTTGTTGGAGGATCTCTGACAGAGATGATAATTCCTTCTTTGAAAATTATACCAATGACTCAGTTCTTCAGTGTGTTCAACTTTTATAACAGGAAATAGAAAGCTAATTACTGGTTATTAAGGGTTTTCTATATCTCTCTCTTTTATTAGTTGGACAATGAACAGTTACTCTGTATGAGATGGGAAAAGTCAAAGCAAATAATTTATTGGGACTGATTTCCATAATGGATTTTTAGGCACAGACTCATGGCCCTGGGAGCTGCCACGACTGCTACTGTCCTGCCTTAGCTCCAAAATACTTTTCTTTCTTCATGAAGATAGAAGATTCCACATTTTAGCTTTTTAAAACTCAGACAGCTATACTGGACAAAAGTGCACAGCTTTGCAATCTTTAACTCCAAAACGTAAAGATTCTGGGTTGGGTAGAATGTTGTGGAGGTTTTTTACAATATCTTTTCTTGTTTTTTTTTTTAGTTTCTGAACAAATAAATTTGGAAAGATGTTCTTTTTTCAAGCAACCCAGAAAACATGAGACTTTCTTAAGGGAAAGAATCTGTAGAGTTAAAAAAAAAAAAACAAAAAAAACAAAAAAACAAAGACCCAAAAAAAACCCCCCAAAAACCCCCTCTCAGATTTCTCTTAAAAACTCAATATGAAGGGAGAAGGAATGTGTTCAGAGCTCATTAAAAATGTGTTAACAAGGTCCAGCCTGAGAAAAAAAAATCCAGCTGCAAAGTTCATCACCTAATTTGGATAATTATTGAAGTTTAAAATAATCTTGTGCAGAGAGCAATCTTGGGTACGTTTATGCAGGTGTGTAGCTTTTGGGTCTTCCATTACTTCTGCTAAATCCAGGATCAGCAAATGGGTGTACAATAAAATACATGCTGAGGTGTTGAAATCGGTATTTAATAAGTGGAAAATGGAAAATAAGTACAGACTGGCAATTAGAAAAAGAGGGTAGTGGAGCTGAGTCAGATTAAGGACAGTGAAAACCCAAGTTTTATACATTAGGAAAAAAGGGAAGGACCTAATGAACCAAAAGCTGGTTTGGGTAGCTTGTACCCAAGAGTATGAAAGAAATGAAAACAAAACAGGTAAGAAAAATATTCACAGAGGTTCATAATTATTATTAGGCACAACTGTCAAATATTTAAAGAAGAACCTTGCTGTGTTAATAATATCTAAATATGGAAAATTATGGACTATAATAAAGGGCCCCCAAATTATGGAAAGTATTATCTAAGTTATAATTATAAGAAAGTAATGAAAATATACTCAAGTTATTTGCAAATATGTCCTTCCTTTACTGATTTAATAAAGAGATGAGTTATGATGAGAACAAACATCCCTGCTCAGAGTTGCTCCATTTTCAGGACTTGTTGACAGTTTCATTATTTCTGTTGAAATGAACCGGAAGTGTAAATTCCTGTTCTTCCCTTTTGCCTAATCGCAGGCAGATGCTTAACAGCAGTGGGAAAAATAACCATTGTCTCCCCATTCCCCCTGAAGCAAACCAAAATTGCTTCCCCTGGAGCTAAGTGAGATTTCAGGGCCAAGCTGAGAAACGTGCCTTTCTCATGATGAAGCACTGATTAAACCTCCCACTTTGTGGGTGCAAGTTCTTTATTTGCATCAAAGACAAGAGTGGCTCTCTCTGTAATGCATACTCCTCTTTGATGGGTGCTTTCTAAAGCTGCCAACAAAAATGCAGTGAAAAAGGAAATGTAAAGGGAGATATAAAATCACAACAATGACGCAATGTAGTAATTTTAATATGCAGAATTAATGTCCTTATGGCACCATCATGTTAACTCCCCTTTTTCACAGTTACATGATGAGTGCTGAGAAATTTAGTTATATTTACACCCAGTGTCCTGCTTGCTTTACAAAAAGTGGTGGTCTTGTAGATGAGCAGTTTATGGATGATATCTACTACACCTTCAAGACTACAACTCTACCAACAGGCAATATCAGGGTAAGTCATACACAATAGAATTCAGTTGTCTGTAGGACTAAGATATGTCTGATTTGGGTATGTCAGGGATCACCTAGCATTCATCCAAAGATTTCTATGTCTATGTTGGCTTAAAAAAGGCCAAGAACCATTTCCAATAGGCAATTTGTGTTCACCATCTCTGCTTTGATGAATAACAATAGTATGGATTGCTTCATATGCACTATAAGAAGTATCATCTTTAATGAAAAATCCTGGAGAGGCTGATCCTGAAGGTCATTTCAGGACCACGCTTTATGAACAAAGATGTTTTGAGACTTTTGGTTATAAAAATCCTTATCCAAACCTGTAAAAATATGTTATAATATTTCAGACACAAGGTCAGTGAAATGTTTGTCCTTTCAGTCCTGAGTCCGTTTACATATACTTCACAGTAAACACTTGTGAATCGTTTCTCTTAGAAGTCCCCTTGATTATTTCTTGAAGTAATTTCAGCCCATAACACAACTGAAAAAAACCAAAAAACAAACAAAAGAACACCCCCACCACATTTTGTTTTCTTGACCTAAGTCTTGATTCCTTCTTTAATATTTAGATCCCACTCATTCTACTGTCACCACACACTATTACTATCCCCTAGGTTTCTACTGAAAGAGTTTCCTATTTCAAAGAACAAAGTGAAAGAATCATCAAGACACCATTAGTCCTGCTTGAGGAATCACCTAAGATGAGGTCAGGGATGCTGTTCATGTGAAAACTTTCCCAGATTTGGCCAATCTATGAGCTTTTAGAAACTACTCAGCAATAAGACAGTGCAATTATCCAGTGGTTTAGTCTGAACTCAGCATGAATCAGCCCCTCAAGACTCCTAGAAGACTGTAGATCCTTGTCTACCTTTCATAGCTTCTTGGTCTCACAGCTGGGAAAACTAGGCCTGGAAGTCTGTGGAGTGCATGGAGACAAGGGAAAACTTCATGAGCAGCTTAGTAGGGTGCTTTTGATGTGGTAGAAGAGAACAACGGGCCAGCTCTTACTATTAGCTACCTCTGTCAATGTGAGCTGAAGTTTGAATCCTGTTGACAGATTTATGCTGCTGTAGTGCATATAGGAGGAAGGGAGAAGAAACTGCAATGTCCATCAACAAAAGATATGGTGGAGCAATATAAGTCAGATTTCTTTGCTGTTTATAGGTTTTAAACCATGGGTAATGACACAGCCTGAGAAAAAATTCAGGTTGTGTCCTGTGGAAACTAATCTGCAACATGGTCCCTCTCTGGAAGTGTTTAAGGCCAGGTTGGATGAAGCCTTGTGCAACCTGGTCTAGTGGGAGGTATCCCTGCTCATGCAGGGGAGGGTTGAATCTTGGTGATCATTGAGGTCTTTTCCAAACCATTCTATGATTCTATGCTATTACATCATTTTAAAAAATCTACTTAATGAGTCGACATTCAAACAACCTTCATCCTGGAGATGTTATAACTCGGAATTTTCTTATCTAGATTTCTTTGAAGATTCTTTGTTTTATTTTTCTCCAGCTGAATTTAGTATCTGCCACCTTCAGATGCCAAATGCACCCAGCAATTATTGCCTGTGGTTCTGGGTTTGTCCATGTCAGGTTTCAAAGAGGAGGCACTTGACTACTGGGCTTCTCCTAGAGCCCTAAAAGCTGTAGTCTGTCTTCTCCAAGAAAAGTGAGGAAAAGGAAAGAGGTTAGTGCCCATCACCTATGATATGTATAAATACAGCTTTAACCATTCAGATGTAACACAGACAGCTGCTTAGATGCAGTGGTACAGAAGCCACCTCCTGAAAGGTGCTTTTGTCCTTGTAGAGAGAACCAGGACATTTTTCTGCTGTGCAACAGCTGTTTTTAGGGTTTGTTCTCCCATATCTAAACATACTCTGTAATTGGAATGGCTGCTGAAAACAAGGTCCCCTTTTTCAATGGGGACAAAAAAAAAAAAAAAAAAAAAAAGGAAAAAAGAAAAAAAAAAAGTCACCCTTAAGAGTAAATTAAAGCAGATATGTTGTCTTTGATCAAGTTACAAGCAGGCAGAAGTGTTAATATACTGGAACATTTTCACAGCGGAAATGAATTACACCATGGGCCATGCAACTGTAAAGTCAAGCGGAAATTGTAACAAAAAAAAAAAATCAACGACTGAGTCTAAGCTGTGAAGGATGTTGGCAAATCTCCAGGAAAAGGTAGGGCTGGTGCCAAAGTTGCATAAAAGAATGGTTTAACATTCAGCCCAATTGCTATAACTGCCTCCTTTTTTTTTTTTTCCCCCTCCTTTTTTTTTTTTTCCTTCTTTTCTTTTAGCTGTTTTTCCTATTGTAACTAATCTCATTTAATAAGACACATTGTCTCTCCACCCCCACTACCTCCAGCCCCCCCAAACAACAGGCTCATTCAGGGAGATTGTGCTGTGTATTGAGATCCTTCATCAGGGTTTGAAAGGAACAACAATGCAATATAAAAAATAGGATGGATTGAGTGTGTTCCACCCTGAAAGGCAGGAAAAATCCTCCACAGCAAGTTTGAAATCCAGCATCTTTTGAAGACATCTCTTGGAAAAGCTGTGTGAAATCCTATCAGTCTTTATTGGAAGGTGAAAGAAGGAGGTATTTTGGGCATGTCTGATGATTTCATAAACCTATGTCATCATGAAAAAAGGAGGGATCAGCCACAGGAATTGGTGGGGGGGGTGATGGAAGGAAGGCAAAATAAAATGCAGAGAAAGGTCAGGTTTAAGAATCTGATCCAACTCCCTGAGTGGGAATGGTAAGTTTCCCCTTAAATGTTAAAGAATTATAACATCTCTACTTTCAAAATGCCTCCTCACTTACCTGTACTTCCCTTTTTTGCAAGAACACCTTCATAGTGAATGGTAGCCATTAAAAAGCTTCTCAAGAGATAAAAGAAATCACTCAAAACTTTATGTTAAAAATATCACAGAGAGTTACTATGAGTAACCAGTACTTGCAACTAAAACTCCAAGACAAATCTAAGTATTTGGACCCCATGATCTTAAAGGGGGTTTCCCTCCTAAATAATTTTGTGATGTCACCAGCCCAAGTGAGAGACTTTTGCTGTCAAGGCCTTCAAGTCTAAGTAGAAGAGAATTGCAAATTGGGTGAAGGCAAAAAAGGCACAGAGAAAAATGAATCCTAGAATAATAGAATCATAGAATGGCTTAGGTTGGAAGGGACATTAGAGAGCATCTACTCCAACCTCTCTGCCATAGACAGGGACACCTCTCATCTAGATAAGGCTGCTCAAGGCTTCATCTAACCTGGGCTAGAACACCTCCAGGGAGAAGGCATCTGCAGCTTCTCTGGACAATCTGTTCCAGAGTCTCACCACCCTCGTACTAAAGAACATCTTCCTAAGATACAGTCTAAATGCCATACAAATAAATTCCAATCAGCCTGGAGCATATTCAGGTACTACCAATAGCATCAAACTGATAGTGGTATGCTCTGTCTAGAAAAATACATCATGATTTTCAGCTGAAATAAATAACTTGAGAACTATGTAGCTCATCCAGTTCCAGAATACAAGGGTGGCAACCAGGCCAAGAGTCTCTGGGTCACTTTGCTCTCTTCCTAGTGACATGCTTCATGTCTGGAACTTAAACAGAGTTGACTAATGGGAATAGTAATAACAATTTACACCTGTAGCCTTAAAAGTCACTTAATTTAAAAAGCAATATATAAATAAAAAAGAAGTATTATATTCAGTTACTAGACGAGGAAATGGAGGCACAATTTGCATGGGGTTCTCTCCAAGGCAAAAGTAATCTAAGCTTTTCAGTCAAGTGTTTTTTTTCATTTTTAGGCACCATCAAAGCAAATTCCAGGTGTTTGGTTTTGTATTTGCATTCTTCTATCCTTCTCACTGTGGTGTAGTTCTCTCTTGTATTGTTCTTCTGCCTTTTCCATTTCTTTAACACATACCCATCCACGCACTCATGCTCCTGTGTCAAGTCTAGCCACAGACTTCACTGGGTTCAGGTGAAATGTAGCCACAGAGGCACAAATTAAAGAAATCCTTGGTTGTTTCAAACTTTCTGAACCCCCTCTGTAGGATCTTACAGAGAAACTGATAGCTAACAGGCTAAAGGTTCTATATAAAGAAAAGAAATAACAAAGAATGTTACTTAGAATTCTTGTTTTGACTGAGTATCACCAACACTTTCAACCTCACTACAGTAAATAAAGATTTTTTGGAGGTTTGACCATCACTGAGCAGCACACACTTGTGTTGCTCTGAGGAAAATTTTTTTGGCTAGGAAAAAGCCAGAATATCGTTGGAAAGACAAATGTATGGACAGATAATGCTCATGTATAAATATAATTTTCAGTGTCATGATAGCCACAATGTCAACTTTCAGGTGAGTTTTCATGCAGTGCTGCACCTAATGAGGACAATTTGTGTGATCCTTATGAAGTAATTGACTTGTACCCTAGAGAGGGATGTTCTCACTAAGGAAATGCAGTACAAAGAAAACTTAAGCATCCTAGACCCTGGCCTGTAGCAACAAGAATAAACCACAAATATTAAGTAGATCAAAAAATAACTGCCATGTTACATCACAGCAGCTTTATCCCTCAGCCCTGGCACATCTCTACACAGCAGTTATCATTAGCAGTTGCAGTTAAGAAGTGCAAGAATCTCTTCATTTCCATTAATATCTGAAGAAACACAGGCACTGCGGGTGAATCAAATTCAACTGGAACATGAAGTAAATCCCTCAGCCGTAGCCAATTTGGATCTCATTTTACACAGAGCTAATCTAGATTTAAACCTGCTGAATTAAACTGGATTTGCAGTCAAGTCAGCAAGAGCAGACTCGGATCCTTATTACCAGGTATAAGCCTCTGGATGCTCAGCTGGTGTGAGCCACCTATGCCCAGCACTGAGGTCAAGTGAGCTGCCCTGATTTGTACCTGGTGATCTGCATCCCCAGTGATTTTAATGCTTTACAGATAAGTTTTGTGCCTGGACTTTTGCTGTGTGTTAGCTGGTCTGGTGATTCAGTGACGAAGGTAATTTCACTAACAGCAAATATTTACAGACAGAGGAAAAAATATTCTCATTCCTTTTAATATTTGGATCCGTAAGTAAGAGTTTATTTCAGACAAAGTATTTTTCTTGCCTGTGACATTGCATGCACAAGGTGCTAGTATGTAGGAGTTAACTGAAGAATTATTTGATTACACCATGGATCTCTGTTGAATTTTTTTTATATGGGGATAAATTATATATTCTTTCATAATAATTCGTGTTCCTGAAAAGGTGTGGTCTTACCATCTATCTGAAAATTCCTTACAGAAATTCTGTGACTTTTCTAACAACTACCACATTTGAATTGTAAGGTAGATAAGTTCCAAGCATTGATATTCTTTCAAATATTTACTGTGCTCTGTCCTCATTTATAGAGGTACTTTTTTTTTTTTATTTTATTTTTAATGAAAATGGGTCATCCACTGTGAAACAGAATAATGAGAGTAAAAATTTCGTTGGTTGTAAAGTTATGAATATTTTCTTGCTTTTACACATAGCAAGGAGGAAAAAGGAGCCCTTCTTGATGAGTTACCACAGCACTAGGCATAAGAAACAGCAGTAGTTCTCCCAGGGACACATTATTAACACCAGCTCTTATTTAGGCTCCTGCAATCAGAAGAGAAACTGCTGATCATCACATTTAATCCACTGCTACTGTTGGGAAGCACTGCCTGAGTGTGGACCCCTGGATTTCTGTGTAAGGTCAGGCTCTTCCAGAACCTCACCCCACCATATTTTAGAAATTTTCCATGAACATCATTACAGTAAACAGTATTTTTTTAGTGAAAATGGGGTTATTTCACTTAAGAAGTTCTTGTCCATCTCTGTTACTCATTCACAGGCAACTTTTCTATCCCTTATACACAGTCCAAATACCTTTATCCATCATTTTACTGGTGTAAGTATGACATGAATTTCTGATATCATCTATTCCACCCACTTGAGAATAGGATATGAAGGTATCAGGAACACAAAGAGTGTGATGAACTTCAACTGACTCCATGAGCCACAGAAATAGACTTTATTTACCACAGTCTTCTTTTATTTCAAGCAGGAATTCTGCGTTCAGAGTGTTGGCTTCCAGCACCATAATTTTAATCATCTGCAGGTGTTTCCATGCATGTTAGGTGCCCCTCTCCTGCCAGTGGAGATTGAGGTGAGAGATTTGGCAGATTTTAGAGAATAGCTCAGCTGTTTGACTGTACATTCTTCCTTCAGAATTTATCACATCTTTTCTTCACACCCTTTTGACAGAATTAATTCAACCATAGACTGAAAGGGGACCTGAAATACCCACATGTAGGCACCAACACCTTAGATGTCAGGAGAGCTGACTCCCAGCTCCATGATTAGTTTGAATATAGGTTTTTGTACTTGGCGTCAAGATCTGCACATATTAAAGGCATTTAATTTTTATTTATGCTGTTTTAAAGAAAAATCTGCATCTCTCAGCTCCTGGCACAGCAGCTCCCAGTTTTGACTGCAGTTCAAATAAATGGATTCAAACCATAGCATATTTGAAAGTCCTTAGCTTGACTCGCAGAATAAAGCTTCAAACCCCAAAGAAAATCTGATCTCTCCTAACCATGTGAAGGAAAACACACTCTCTTTATTGAACTTCATACTCTCTTCTGGCACACTCTTATTATAAACTGTTGTTGATTATCTAATTCTTCTGGGCATATGAGCAATGCCAGAATGTCAGTTTTACATTAAAACGATGCAGTTTAAAAAACAAAACAAAACCTTAAATACAGAAATCAAATATGTGTTTAATTAGGGCTTTAATCTTTCCTGAGCTCATTAAAAAAAAAAAAAAAAAAAAAAAAAAAAAAAAAAAAAAAAGTGGGGGAGTGGATGCCCATAGGGTCTGATAATATTTTCCTAGAGTCAAAACTGCTCCTACAATATATATTAGTAAACATTCATTTGTATTAGTAATTAACTTGGGTGTTTGGATATCCATTTAGTTCTCCTGCTTGCACGTTCTGGTCCAGGTCTTTGTTAAATGAGAAGCACCATAAAAGCACTGAAAGAACTGTTTGCACAATTGTTTTCCAGTTCAAGCTGAGACACTGCTTCCCTGGAAGACAGCATTTCTCCTCTGGGGCAAGCTGGTTTTTATCTGCCCCACAGCTGAGCTTGCAGATCACTTGGGACATTTGGTTTTGGGGCAGATGAACCAGTCAGAGAAAAAGTCTATACATTTTTTTGAGATCTTGAAACTAGTGAACTCATATTTCAGAATACACACCCTGTCCAAGAAACAAAAATAAAGTTTTCATCAGGCTGCAGTATCTTTTTTTTAAAAAAAAAAAAAAATCAATTTCAGGGAAAAGGCACTCAAAATGCAGACAGAGGCTACTAATATTTTTGGGTGAAATATTTTTACAAATCTTTAACCACAAACTGATCAGCAAAGCACAAGAGGCATGTGGAAGCAAGTGAAATACCTTTCTCCCTTAAAGAAGTTTGATCAAAAATATCTGATGAGACCAGAAATAAATAACCCCAGGGCACAAATCTGGAGGAAAATATATTGAGGGAGTAAGAATCACTGTGAAATTTTCAAAAATTGGCCTGAAAATCCCAGAGAACCTTTTCAGCCACAAGGGACTTAAATGTTAGGAAACATCTGGAGTAGAATAAACATTGAGCAACATGGAATTAATGCCCAGGAGTCTGTAAGAGTTTCATTGGCAGGTGGTAAAGGTTGCTCAAAGGCAGGTGAAGATTTGAATGAAGTAAAATAATATTCAGTGATTCAGAAGCAAGAAAAATACTTCACTGGTCCTACAACTCAGGCCAAAAAATAAAAATTGTGATACTGTTCCTTAAGTATGAAAATATGAGCATACAGACACACTCATATGCCTGTACTCCTTGTCTGCATCTGGCTGTAGATTTGTGGGTATGGTTATTTACTCAGATGTGCAGAAGTGTGTGTGCAGCTCTTCAAAGTCATGAAACCCCATTTCTTCTCAGGCTTGGTGTAAAAGAAATATTTCCTGTAAATAATGTATTTTGTAAATATATTTGAAAACCTGTGAAACTTTAAAAATCTCTCTGTAATGTAAAACAAGCTGGAACACTTTGAAACGTTTTCCTCCTAAAATAAAACAATTCCAAACCATCTTCTCCAGTCAGATTTTTTTTAATTTTAATTGCTTTGTTTCTATTTCCAGAAAGATGAAAACTGTCACTGGGTAAAGGAAGGGCTTTATAAATCTTTGTGTTTAGATGTAAGTCAGTGAAGCACAGACAGGTCCAGGGCTTATTCTCTGCCTTGAATCAGCAGAGATGGTTTCCTCCCCAGGGCAGAGTCTATCCCATCTCCTGGGAATGGCCATGGCCTATGTAAGCTCTCAGACTTTCCCAAATCATTTATTTTGGTGACTACAAAGCAGATCTGTTGAAAACCCTGGCAGATAGCAAGGCATCAATTAAAATCTGTAGGAGATTTTAGACAAATATTTCAGCCTGTCCTTTGTTTCTATCTAACTCCTATAGACAGAGAAGGGTAATGCTAATTTTCTGTGCAGAATCTGAAGTTAAGCATAAAAATTATTTTTCAGGTGTTTAAATAAAACTGGCTACATTTTCTGAGAAGCTGAGAATCTTCTGAGTCAATTTTCTTTAGACTTCATTAAAACTTCCATTAATCTGTGTAGCTGTATGTTCTGTGTCTGGGTTAAACTCAGACTTTTTCTATTTTAAATCCCAATTTGGATTAGGAGCTCAATTCTAAATTATGTCCTGAGTTTATTTCTAAACTTGCCAAGAGCAAAATTATTATAAAGTATCCCAGGCAGATTTCTTGTTCAGGAGAGAGACTTAATCCCTGTAGGAAAACAAGAATTATCCTGCATATTTAAAATGGAAATTTCAGCATGTGTTTTCATTTGAAACCAAAAGGGTTTTTTTACTTTTTTCTCCAGGGAAAATAAGAGGCACTTCCTTTCTCTAGTGCTTCATATGCTCATCTGGGAAGTAGGAAACATATGCATGCTTTTTCTCTTATTCAGTTAAACCAGGATGCCCCAGCTGACTTGGGTTATTGGTATTATTACAGAGATATTGGTATTATTGGTATTGGTATTATTACTGGGATATTGATATTGATATCACAAACACATTTTGTCTGATTAATTTGACCACAGAGCTCATTGCTGGAATCAAGGAGTTGACTCAAAATATGTATCAAGACACATGATATATTTCTGTGGGAAATTCAGCTATGATAACTTCCCTTTCCCAAGCACAACATTTTACCCAGACTTCTAGGCTCCTGAAGATGGCATTTTCTGATCTACTAGGTCAACTGCTTGGGATCATCCCCACTCTGAAAGGTGTCACCAACAGGGATGGGCTCTGCCTGTCACTTTGCAAAACAGATGCTGGGAGATAAGTTCTACAATGGCTGCAACGTTGTAAAGTGATTCCATTCATACCTACATTCCACATGTAGCAAAGTAGAGCCTCAGTCCCTTATTAGATGTTCTAAATGCTATGATAAAATAAGTTAAAATTATAGAAGAGATGAGAGATGTGGAACCGGTATTATCAGAGAATCCATAACTTCACCTGAGATCACATATGTGTATATATATATACATATATATGAGGCTCTCTATATAGGTGTAGTAATATGTAGTCAGTGCCCCGGAAAGATACATCAACAGAAATTCATCCATCAACACCTAACAGCCATGGTAACTACTCACAGGAACAGTTATTGACAGAATTGACAACA
Organism: Florisuga fusca; assembly: GCA_038090715.1. Taxonomy (NCBI): domain Eukaryota; kingdom Metazoa; phylum Chordata; class Aves; order Apodiformes; family Trochilidae; genus Florisuga; species Florisuga fusca. Next base: position 14,690,899 of record JAAWXA010000011.1, read on the forward strand.
ATTCAAATAAACCTGTGGTCAAGTGAGATCTGAAAGTCAAATATTTCTGTGTCTTTCTGAAAGTTGTGCTGCAACTGAACACGTGATGGGCTTCAGGCAAGAACCTGAAGGTGTGAGGGGTGAGACTCATCTTGTTGGAAAGTTGTGCACCTAAGACCAAACCTAAGGAGGTAACTCCTCTTGTCCTAACAACAGTGTCTCAGATAGGTGGTATGGATCAGAGGAAATTAATTCTCCATCACGATTGTCCTCATGGAGTTTTGATCCCTTCAAGACACTTAACATGACATAGTAGGCCCATGACAGAAGTCCCATTAATTTGGGTGGGATTTGTGTAGCAGCAAGGATCACACCACTTGGTGATCTTCACTGGTAAGACTGGCTGGAAGAGAAGCTTTCAGAAAATGAGGGACTTTTTTTTCTTTTTTTCCCTTTTTTTTTTTTTATATAGAAGCTATTTTATTGAGGCTTTCCTCTTTAACCAAGGATGGAATTTTGATGTGATTTGGAAGTTGGAGGAAAAGCTTGGAAACACTGGTATTGCTATTTATATCACTCTTTAGTTAGCAGTACTGTAAGGTATTAATATCACTCCCTGCATGGGGCACAACAGAATGAAAAAAATTAAAGAAAGAAACAAGTTTTCGCACTCTTGGTGGGTTTTTTTGTTTTTTGTTTTTTTTTTAATAACTATAAAATCTATAAAATAGTCCAAAGAATAAAAAATATCATGTTAGAAGCAAACATGGATATAAAAATAGTAATAAGAATAACTACACAATCTGTTCTTAAGTCAGAAAGCAGGGTAATTAACTCTGCTCCCATCCTGATGGTCTCGTATGAATTTATGCAATTTCCTTTATTTTCTCCTTTGTTGGTTCTATTTTTCTTTACCCGTGTGCTTTTATCCTTTCTGTTGTTTATTCATGACAGAAGCTTAAAAAAAAAAAAAAAAAAAAAAAAAAAAAAAAGGGAAAAAAAAAAAGAATAAAAACAACTGCACCATCCTCCAACTGGCCAACATGGAGGTTGGAGACCACACGGGGATCAAAGTGATATGAGGACAACAGGGGTTTCATTAAAATGTTCTCCTCTCTGCCTGAGGAAAGAGCAGTGAGGACAGGGTGAGAGGAGGAGGGGGGAAGGGAAATCATCTGGCCCAAACAAGTTTAACTAAAAAAAAAATCCAAGCAAACCACCTGTGGTCTCCTTGGAAACTGGCTTGCAACCCCTCCAGCCACCTTTTAATGAAACCCCAGAGCCCCTTTATTAATTTATTAAAGAATCTATTTTCTGAAGATTCATAAACCGCACATAACTCATATTCCAACACATCTCTGCTATGCTAATAGCGCATGCTGCCATGAATAATTAATTCTTTAATTAGTAATAATTGGAGGTTGTTGTATAGGTCAAACCATCGGGCTGACAGCATGCTACTGTCAAAATGTCATATGAATTAACAGGGCTGTGGCCCTTTCTGCACGGAATGATTCGTTATTTGAGGTCAGGTGCCCCCTCTTCCCAAATTGTATTGTTTGAATGGGCTGCTTTAGAAGGTGTGGAATATGTAAAAAAGAAACATTTAATAGCATTTATGACACAAAAGAAAAGCTGCAGACCCTCCGCTGATTTGTATGGTAGTGAATCTTGCTTTGAGAAGTATTTGTTCCAGGATAAAAACAAGAAAGGACTGGAAGCAGATGCACTGACTTTCAGCACTAAGACAAACACTGACTTTTTGGTCAAAGTCACTGGCCACTCTCTACATCACTTCAAGGATTACACTTGCAGATCTAGTTCTTCTATTCAATGGGTGACCAGAAGAAAGTATTCTTTGAAATAGATATAATGAGACCTAAGCTCAACCCTTTGCTGTTCAGAGCCTGAGGAATTTTGAAACATTTTCCAGTTTTTCAAGGTGATGCAGAAGGCACTGCTATGGACAGGCTTGGAAGTGGGATGTTAGTACTGCTCTGGACTTTAGGAAACAAATAATTAGCAGCACAAAAGGGTGATGAGTTACCCTACAAAGTTAAGCTACTTGACTGGAAAGAAGGGCTTGGGCAAGAAGACAGGTAAGAAGGGAAATAAACAAATTAATGAAACATAAATTCTGGAAGTATTTATTCTGCATCTATTTATTTCACTCTTGGGTGAATCACACGCTAGAGAAGGAGAATGAATCAAACCAAGAGTGAAAATTTCCTAGAAGAGCTCTTAGCAGACCCCTGGGACCTGAACTGCACCAGAATTTCTCATTTGAGGAGCAAATAACAAGGCTTATTTGAATTCACTGGAACCTCAAGGAGAGATCAGGAATGCTGATGGAGAACAAAGCTTTGAAGATCACTAAACGTGGAAACTACAAGTGAGTCTTAAAGTTCCTGACTAGGAAATTCTGGAAACTGTGGAAATATGAGAAGGAATTACCAGATATATTCAATCTTATTATTGCTCTCAGAGACAGTATGATGGGTTGGCTGGACCTTCAGTGTGATCTGACACAGCTGTTATGTTATAAAGAACAATTCCTATATGAGGAATTTGATGAACTTAACATCCATGCTTTTGATTATTTTATACGACTCTTCTAAGAGAAGGAGCTGATTTCTTCAGATGCAGTGAGTTTATTTACCAAACTTCCACAGCCAAAGTGGAGTGCTGGGTGAAGACAACCAAGCAGATTTGCTATGGCTAAACAGCACAATAACAACAAGAACAGAAGAGTCTCTGTCCCAGTTTCAAAGGTAAAAGAGTATTGACACAGCTTAGTGAGGTGATGGTGATGGCAGCACAAGATAGAGCAACAGATATGCATCAGATGTGGTTGGGTAAATCACCAAGACAGAGAGTCCTACGCTATCACAATTTCACTGGCAGACCCAGACGTTAAGCACTGATGGACCAAGGGATTTAATTCGTGCATTTCATTTCACTTGAAAGACACCAACCTGAATGGGTTGGCATTGTTGGAGTCAGCACAGAAATGCAAACACACACAGCCCTAATCATAACCCAAGTGAATGAAAAGCAGTCCCCTAATTCACAGTAGAATGGATTGGAGCCCAAGAGCCCACTCTTCTGAGTTCCTACTCTGACTACAAAACACACATTCTTTCTTCATAGGACCAACCGTAACAGCCTTTTTATTCCTCTTTTCCTTGTCTGCTAACAGAAGAATTAATAAGTGGACGCTAAGCAAATGCAAAAAGGGCCTGAGTATGTTTTCCAGTTGAAAGAAAATTAAAAACAACCCTGTCTATAAAGAGGGAAAAAATAACAAAAAACAAAACCAAAAAAACCCCCAATAATATAAACCCATAAAAATATAGGCAGTAAAGTGGGAGCTTTTTGCTGCCAGTCAAAAAATAGTGTTATCAGAAATCCTTTCACATCACTACATATTGATGTTTTTTCTTTAAGAAAAAAGAAAAAAAAGAAGAAATCGAGGAAAAGGAGAAGGGGAAGGGGAAGNGGAAGGGAAGGGAAGGAAAAAGACCACTAGAGATTGTACATAAAAGTTTTTTTGCTGTTGACAATGCAACAAGGTCAAGCAGGAATTTACACAAAATCTCTTTGATATCCACATCAAAAAGTCTGGTTTGTAAACGGAAATGAGTGTGGTGGTGGTGGTGGTGAACGTTGCTGCAGAGTTGCTGCTCAGAAAACAGGGGACAATTTATGTTCTCTTGAAAAAGTACAAAGGTTTATTGGTATGCAAATGATATAAATTAATATGTTAATCAGATTTTAAGTGTCAACAACTTGTCACTGTGCTTCAACATGATCCCACCATTCATAGTGATAACAGAGTATTGGCAATGGTGTCCAGAAGATGACAAAACTCAAACACTTGTCTCTGGAGAAAGCATATTCTGTTTCATGGTCAAAGCATTAGTTCAAAGTTAGACAGAGGTTGTTTTATTCATACTTTGGTCTCGAGTTTACTGCAAGACCAGCCACACATTACTTATTTTATGTACCTCATTTGTCCCAGCTGGGAAAAGCAGAGTGCCTGGGAACTTACTGGAGAAGAGATAACTGGTGTAATCTTCTCGTGCAGTTTATTTCTTGCCCCTTGTGTTCAGTCTCCTGGCAGAAGACACAGTCTTCTGCTCTCTCTACCCATTCTTGCAATGAGTCTTACAGCTCTCCTCAACAAAAATCAGCAGCAACAAGTTTCTTTCTGGAGCTGGCATGAACTCTGTGTACCACAGTCTGTCTCTTCTGTTCCTCCTTCTGTCCACAGAACTTTCCGTTTTCTGTTCTCTCACCACCACCTGCACACTGGCTTCATTTCTTCTGAAGATTTTCTCCGGCATCTCTTAATCTCTTTTTGTAAGGCAGAATTGTTCTCTTTTTATTATTATTATTTTTTATTTTCCATCTGGTTTCCTGCCCATTTCTTTCCACAGTTCTTTTGTTCAGAAAACTTGTTTTTCAACTCACTCTTCCAACAAAGAAACTCTTCTTCTTCCTTGTTTTCATATTTTTACAGACATCTGCCCAGCCTCTGCACACTTCTTGTTTATTGGTTATTGCTATTATTATTATACTATTTTAATGCACTGATCTGTGGGTCCTAATGATACTTAAACCACCAACCGTATATTGGAGACCCTGTGGTGTTTTTTTTAAGAAATCTTTAGAGGTGTTTCTTTTGATTCTCTTTTTGACTTCTGTGTCTAGTAGAAGGTCCAAATCACTCACCTTATATTCTTTGCTCCATTTTTTTTTTAATTTTCTTTCTCCTTTTTTTTCTTCCCTTTTTTCTTTCTTCTTTCAAATTTTTACTTTCTTCTGTTTTCTTGTTTCCTTTTCAAAACAAGAAGGTGGTCTGGTTTGTGCAGCTTATAAAATGTACTTCTCCCAAACACTGATCAGGAAGGCCTAGAATGCAAGGATCTCAGTTCCTGTCTGAATTCTAAAATTATTTTTTGTGTGTGTGATCATTGTGCAATAAAATAACTTTCATCCTGAGCATAGGATGTGTCCTGGTTAGTATAGCATCCCTTTGGCCTTGACAATTTTACTTTCCAGTTGTTATCAGAGCTATTATGGATGCACAGGTTAATTAAAACATAAAAAGCAGTCACTGCCCTGAGGTACCCATTTTTTTTAGCTCAAAGGAGACACAATAGCTTTGCATAACTTCTCTATGGCTTCTGGGGATTCCTCTCATGGTTCCAGCCTCCAGGGGCCAGGGCAGCTGACTCAACCATCACTGGGACATCACTGAACATCTCAGTGCTTTAGAAGCAGTGGGCAAAGCTTTAAGTGTCAAAGCCATGTCAGGAACCTAGTAAAGGGTTTCATTACATTTATCCCTTGAACATAAATTTCTAAATTATATCTTTGATTGGACAAAAATATGCAGAAACCCTTCTGTTTTGGACTGTGGTTGATCCCCTGTTCTGTCCTCTGCACTCCATTTTCCCTCAATGCAGAGAAAAAGGGGAAGAAACACTATGAAGAGGTTTGAAAACTCCTCTTTTTGGCCATGATAAGGATTCTCCAGCTAGGGAACACATAAAAGTAAAAATTCCTCAAAAAAAACCCCAAACTAAAAACCAACAACAACAACAAAAAACAAAACCCAAAAAGCTATAACATATTTATGTGTTTACAATTTTATTTAAAAGGCAACTTCCTTGAAAATGAAATGTTCTTTTGGTTCAGTGGGTATTTAATGGCCATTGTTCCACCGTGAGTAGGGGCAGTGGTGCAGCAGTGATCCCTCTGCACTGCTTTTGGGTTCCAGGGGGAACAGGTCAGGTCAAAACTCTGAGCTTCAAGCTAAAGAGCAAAACAGAGATCAGTTTGAAGAGTGCATCTGTATGTCTTAGATATTTTTTCCGTCTGAATCACTGTATTTTTATTCCACAAAGAGTATGTAGATGGCATGTAAATGTTATGTAAATTGGGTCCATAGTCCATTAAAGCGCAATATTATAATCACTAATACCCTATAGGCATGGACAGATCAACCAACCAAGTTTTATTTGATCTTTGTCAGAGGCAGTGAGCTCTTTTATGCAATATTTTGTGTTCATGCCTCTATTGTGAAGCTCATCGTTTCAAAATGTGTCTGTGTGGGATAAATAGAGGCTGTTGATGTGCATTTCAGCAGCAAAGTTCAGCAAGTACATCACTAGCAAAGAGAGATCTTATAGATGGACCAAAATGAAGGAATCCTGCCTTCCAGTGAGAATTTCCACCTAAAGTAATCACCAAATCACTAGACTTGAACAACCTCAGATTATGTACAGCACTTAACCTTCAACACCTGCTACTTTCACTAGCCAAATTAAAAGAAAACAAGTGTATACAAAAAAGACTGGAGGGCTGTTTGGCCCTTGCCTAGGAAAAATATATTCCTTACTAATTGGCACAACGCTCTTAATAAATATTAACTGTTTTACACAGCCCATGCATATACTTAATGAAATGGTAGTTGAGGGGTTAATGGGTTAACTGGGGAAAGGAAATGAATCTTCAAATGTATCAAAATCTGATAAGTGATTTAGTCTAATTAATAATTTACATGTCAAGATTACATTTTTCTAGTTGTCATGTGCACTTTTGGAAGATAAAGCTATAAATAATAAAAATCAAACCTAGGTAAATTCACAGTTTTCACTTTTAGGAGATGGGGTAATTAATCACTGCAATAACATAGCAAGCGTTGTGATGGATTCTTTATCACTAGAAATTTTTTAATCAGGAAAGGTTTGTTTTATTTTAGAGACCCAATGAACAGCTGTGACACCAGAAATTGAACCATCTTTACTCTTTTTTTTTAGTACTCAACATCTCACTCAAATGTTATTCATTCTTTCCAGTTCCCCATTGTCATCTGCTAAGCCTTACTTAGTGACTTTTAATGATGCAGCTTGGAAGGATATAATATTGCTTGTTTATCCTCATGAAGATGATCTTCCACATGAAGATGATATTGCATTTGTTGTTGAAGCAACTCTTAATGCTCTCTTGTGAACTTTCATAATGGGAGGTGCCATCCTACCCCCGTTGTGGAGTATGACTGAAAAACAGATTAACCTGACCTTGTAGTTCTCGTTGGGTATTTCTGTTTTTACCCTTCTACTATCAATATTTTCAGTCACCTTTGATAAGTATGTAAGACAGGAGGGACTGAACATTCCAGGAGTTAAGCATCTTTCTCCATTAGCTATAGCTGAAGTGTGTAAGCAGTTTGGACCAGACATCCAGCTGACATACACACATAGAGCATAAAGGGTGAAATTTTCCACCCTCACACCACTGGTATGGCTATGATGTAGCTGAAACCAATGTTAGGATTTCATTTAACCTCCTCCTCAGCTCTTCTTACACGTTCACTAGGAGTTAGGCTGGATGTACAGACACAGTTTGGTGTTCCAGATTTTAGGCAGTGCTCACACACCATGGAAGTAAGGCGAGACCAGAGATGAAAAGGAATGTGGAACCCCATACACGGCAGCCTTTTCCCCAGGGCTTTTTCTGAATTGTTCTTGTAATAAAAAATGGTGTCTGGAAGACTGTAAAACATCTTCTAGTCTTTATTTTCATGCCTGTTCAAAAGTCATGGAGAATTGAATCTCCATCAGTCTGAGCTATGCTAAACACTGGGAAGAATACAGGATAATTCTAGTTTGAGTTCTGGAACATTAAAGATCCTAATTCATGAGTAAAGCATTCTCAAGCTGCATTCTTGGGTGTATGACAATTATATGTGAACTAGAAATCAGACACACAATATTAGTAGTCTGAGGTGTCAGGAATAAGTGATGTGATTAAGTTAGAAGAGCACTGCTAGATCAGCTCATGCAAACCCAATCTTCTGCAGAAAGTGGACTAATCTCTCCCCAACCATGCTGGATTTTCACTGCATTTCTTATTAAGCACTGCATAATACAAGCTTACATGCATTTATGCAAGTAAATCCGTATCTTTAATTCTCCTTTAAAAATAATTAACGTTTAATTATTGTAACATTTCTGAGCTATATTTGAAATCTTTAATTGTTTGTTCAGTTTCCACATTTCAGTGAAAACAGAGAGAACTCCTGAAGAAAGAAGATAACTCCTGAACCATTTACTGATATATAACTGATCCTGAAGCTTCTGTTAAATGTAATATCACCTTTGTCAGGCAGATTTTTAATGTTTGGGAGTTTGGTCCTCTATTTAACACAACTGGTTCATTCTACCCCAAGTTAGCTATATCTTTGTAGAAGTAGCAATTCCTTCATATATCCTTAAACAATGAGTTAGGACATGTGGGAAGAGGGGAACAAGAAAAGAAATAATTGTTGTTAAAAAATTTTGAGGACACAAATTCATTCAGGAGTGAAAACAAATAAATATGGATTTATAATAAGAGATAAATACTTTTGTCTTAATATCTTCCTCTTTTGAGGGCTTCTATTATATTTGCTCTGAAATATCTTCTTGGTTAAAGGATTATCAGGGATTTTGTTTCTTTGAATGATGGGAGAACAGAAGATGCATTTCACTAACCTTAAACCATCCCTGACACCACCAGATGAATGTCAAGTCTAGTCAGGAGAAACAGCAATGATAGGAATTCCTCTGCTTCTTCGAACAGATTAGTCTATTGGAAATGACATTTACCCCTCACGAATGGGTCCTGTACAAAGACTTTTGCACCACAGACATGACATAAACTTCTGAGGAGCTCTCCAGAAAGGCACCTCTCACATACATGAGAACGGTTTTCACCTTGCAAAAACCTCCTACAATTCTGATCCAGTAAAGAAACTCAAGTGCTCAAGTTAAAGGATGTTTACTATATCAATAGTAAAACGTCCAAGTGAGGAAAATAGCTATGTACATAAGTAACTTCCAGACTGCGTCTGTGGGATCAAGTTGGACATGACTAAATGTGCTTTCTACAGACTTTTCTTCTGAAATTAACACACCTGTATTTTGCTTTAGTGACGGTGAAAATTTTGAAGTCAAATCCCTCACACAGAATACTTGAGACAGCAGTTAATTCATTACTTGTTTTCATGTTTTTTTCCTAGCTCGTCTGCCTACCTACTTTTTTTGTGTCTTCCAAACCAATTATCAAGTACAGCTGAAAACCCAAAGTTCTCATTCAGGACACTGTATACCCCAAGAAGAAGAACCTAAGTGTTAGCTTACTACTTACATTCATCTTGCAGACAATTTATAAAACTTTTCTTCTTTTTCTATAGACTTTGAATATGTGCCCTTGCCAGGACATGTGAGGTCACTGATGTTGTCAAAGATGATCTTTGTCAGTTATTGAAATGAGAACTAATTTGACCTAATCTAAGCTGACAGACAAAATGGTTCATTGGTAAAACAAGCCAGTTCCAGGAGCTGGTGCTAAAGAAGAGAAAGGGAACAAAAAAAAAAAATAAAAATGGTAGATTTACTCCCTGAGTTAAGGTTTTGAAAACTGGACCTTTATGCATCCATAATGAATCCAGCCAGAGCTAATAGTGGGAAGAATGTGTGCTGACGTACTTCTTACATTATATTTACACAAATTAATTACATTTCTTCGTTTGTTCTTTTGTCATGCTACACATTTAATTTCACTGTAATAGAATTATCATTATTATAATTATATATATATTATAAGCCCATTATGATTTGTGTAGTGAGTGTAGAATCCAAGCAGCACTGATATTATTCTAAAAATCTATATCCCAACAGATTTTATTCCACAGAAAATTAATTCTGTGGATATCACATAAAACATTAATGGTTCCTCTGACTCTGTCAGAGGAAAAAAAAATTATTTTCTTGAAAAGGGTAGATCTGCTTGGCTTTTCTTCTGCAGAGCATTTGAGCATGTGCTGGACTTTGCTAGGCAGGAGATTGTGCTACCTGAAGCTAGTCCAAGATATTTTCCCTCTCTAAGTAAAGCTACAGATGAACTTTGGTACTTGTGGGATCCAGGCCAGCGAAGACAAGTGGTATAAGGAAGATTGATGGGACTCTGCCTGGTATTAAAATTAATCACATAAAATTAAAGATCCTCTATCGCCTTCTGCCCCTTGATTGTTGTTGATGTGACAGTGTCATAACTGATATATCCAGCTCATGGACATCTCTTGATAGCTAAATGAAGATGTTCTGTTTTCTGCACAGTCCCATCATGAACTGAACTCAGCGGTTGTTAAATATATGTGCACAATTCTTATATATGGCTCCGATTTATAGCAAGAAAAAGGGCAAAGATAAAATAATATTAAACATTAGCACCTAATATTCAGCAAGCAGCTGCCTTTCCCAAAGATCCTGCAAAGCTTTATGAACGTGACAGCTCTTAAGCATTCACTTCACCCATCTGTGAAACGCAGTCACCTAAGGCTGCTTAGACTGCTCTGAACATTTTCCCTTTTAACAGCTTTGAATGGAAATGGGCTCTTTGTTCAAAGTGAGAATGTTTATGGAAAATATTCATCTCATTGAATAATAATAATAAAAAAAAGTGTTGTTTTCTTCCATCTAAACAAGCTTGTTTGGTTGGTTTTGCTTTGTTTTGTTTTGTTTTCTGTCAAAAAACCAGGCAATATTTAAGTATACATTTAGAGGTAAAAATCCTTTTAAAAATAATTTTATGAGGGAAAAATGGCAGCTTTTTGGTTAATTGCTGACACCTTGATGTTGATTACTCATAATAAACCACAACACCTTAATCTGCAGGGTAAACTATGATGTACCTATGAGGAACAAAATTTGAAGTACCAAAATCACTGAACACTCTATATTTCCTAGTCCTATCAGGGAATTCAAAGGATCTTCAGGTGTTTTGGAATAAATTCTATAATTAAAATGTTGAAAATAATTTTGAGATAATTCAAGAAATAACTCCATAAAAGAAAAGTATTGCAAAGTGGGAGAGAAAATATATGAAGCCTAAAGCGGCAAATAATTTAGTTAAGGCTGGAGACATATAAGTTGCTTTGAGGGAGTTTTGGTAGGTTTTCTTTGTAGTTCACTATGTGTACAAAAGGTACTCTCTGAGGAAAATAATACACTGGCAAAATAAAAAGGAAAAATAAAAGACAAGTTGCTCTTTACACTGAGTTGAACAAATTGAATTGCTCAACTCAAATAAGTAACTTTTAGTTTCATTTCTGAACACTTATTTACATTTTAAACTTGTTAAGAACAAATAATGTTTTAAATTGAAAATTCTTCTAAATGGAAAATTAAAAACTTGTATATTTTCAGGTTGTAGTTTCTGTCATATCAATGTGTATAAACAAACAAAAAACAAAGGTATCATATATTTCTTAGAGAGAGATCATCCTAAAAGTGTTTGATGTCCAAACCTAGCATTACTTACCTTCCCTCAGAATTTAAACTAATCCAGGGTTTTCTTTGAAGTGCTGTTGTTTTTCTGGCATCTTGGCCTAAAACAGAAAGGTCGGGGAGGCAGTGTTTGATGCCAAGAACCAACACTCTGCAAGGAGAGAAGTTTCAGGGAATTCCTGTGTATCAACAGAAGCCACTTCTCTTCTTTTTGAACGTTTTAGTGGCTGTGATAAAAAAAGACAAGGGAATTCCTTCTGATATTGGAAAAGGAGAGATTAGGACAAATAGAAAACCATATGAATGCTTTTCCTTTTTTTTTTTTTTTTTTGTTCAAGAGACATGATGAGAAACCTATTTGTTTTCCCTATGTGTGTTTGTGTCTGAATTTGTATGTATGTATTTACAGTTCTATGTGATATGCATTCCTCTCCAGGCAGGCTCCTGTATTATGCATCAGATCCATTCTTATTGTTTTATCGGGTGAAATTTCCCCTTACACTAAAACAAGTTGGATTGCAACAGTGATAAATTTAATAAAAAATTAGATACACTTCTACTGCCTCTCTGTTTTTCCCCGTCATCTACCTGGAATACTGACCACATAAAGTTAGTGTTTTAAATAAAATTACTCAAATCACTGTTGAATAAGAAAGATACTCTACATGCTACGGGTTCTGTCTCAGCCATGAAGAATGAAGATGATGTGTAAAGTGCTTCTGCCTGCCACACACTTGAGTTATGGGTCACAAAAGAAGCAGAACACTTACCCTAGGGACACAAGTTATCCCACATGTAATATATTTTCCAAAACTGCAATGGGATCATAATTTCTGGATGTCTGTAAGCTTGGAGTTATTAGCACTCCTATATTTTGTTTCAGGATTTCTATCCACACCTCATAACATTTCTATGAAATTAGTGTACAAGTAAAAAGGTCAATCAGACAAATAAACCAGCAAAACACAAACCCTATTCTACCTTATAAAACCAGTGTTCTTGAGTCACTTTTCTTCTGGGAAGGAGTGAAAATGGACACCTTCTGTCATGCTCTGAAGATCAAAACCCTTGGGTTATTAGGGATACAAGCCTGGAAATGCAGGTGCTGAAACTGACTGTTTCACATGAACTGAATCCTGCTTGCAGCCATCCTCTATCCCCCACCTCCAATTTTTATTTTTTTTTTTAATTATTATTTTTTATTTTATTTTATTTTTTTATTTTTATTTTTATTTTTTATGGATGGTCAGTTCAGTGTGAAATAAGTCTTTAAAAAATCACACGTAAAGCTAATAGATAATCTCAAACTAATTGTGATTCTCTGGCCAGAAAGTGTTGTCATCTGTCTCAAAGTTGATTAGTGTTACTAATTTAGTAACATCTTCAGCAAATTCCTATCAATGGGCAAATGCCTCACATACCTTTCTGTTCAAACACAGAGAGAATACCCACCAGAATTAGTCTCGGTAAAGAGCGGAGACTCAAGGACTGGACGTAATCCAGAACAACCTGAACTAGTTGCACTTGTTTTGATCTTCGTTTGGACCTTATGATATCCAAAAATTATTTCCAATCTAAATTATCAGATGAATTTATGCTTGATACTCTGCCTTGGTTACTTTAAGCTGATAGCACAGCTTTCACTTTTGACCTGTATTGTTTTGTGTTCAACAGCAACAACAATAAAACACACACTCTCAAGTAAGAAGTTATTACAGAAAGCTCTGAGCCAGAAGCAGAGAACTGCTGGAGAAATGATTAGGAAAGTCCCAAAACACATAAGACCAGAGACCTCGAGAGGTTCACTAAAACTGTGAAAGTAACAAGGGCCCAGAGTTGAAAGAAGCTTGATGTCTTTTCTAGGCTGTAGAACACAACAACCTGCTCCTAAGTAGTGTTGCAGTGGTGGGCACAGATGCTCTGATGAGGTTGGGACCCACATGAACTGGCAATGATGCAGAGTCATGCTGTAGAGTCATGAATGGGTCTTATTATGATAGTGAATATATAGTCAGTTCAACACTAGGAGGTAAAAAAATACTAATATATAAACATGGAAAAAGGTTCTTGGCCATTCTTGTTAAACTGGCCATGTGGTGGCTGTTCTGCTTTTGGCCCATGCTGTTCTTGTAAGCCATTACAAGAATTGTAATTGAGAATTAACACAGAAAAAGAAATCTGTCATCAGGTTGAACTTCATGATTATGAGTGTCTTTTCCAACCAAGGTAAATCTGTGATTCTATGGTACTGGATATGTATGTGGTCATCCTTTGGAGGTTAAGAGAAGCCAACAGTATATGTGGCAAAGAGATACCAGCTACATTCAGGACCAGAGAACTGGTTAACTTATTAGTTACCTTGCCATTAAAGTACCCAGTTGGTTTCATTGACTCTTAGAGAGGATCAGGAACCAAAATCTGGAACAGAGAGAGATCTGATTTCAGTGCCTGTATTTTCCTCTCTCATCTTTTAAAAAGTGCTTTTGCTAGAGCATACACAATTGTGTTTAGATATGAATGGTATTTTAGTGTCTTTTATATCTACTACCTGGATCACTGGCCACCAGAATTGATGGAATTGGATGGTAAAATATAGGAGACTTGATTTTCACTGCAGTTACCACTGTTAGCAGTGGAAATGTTCCTGGGTTGTGGGATAATTTCTTGCTTCAGGTAGAAAAGGTAAAAAAAAAAAGAAGCAAAGTCAGTCAACTGTCCTAAGCTACTACTCATCATAGACTTTAAACAGGGGAGGAAGACAAGCACCTCCAGAAGGTGATACCTCTTCAGGCCTCCAGATCCTTGTCCAGAAGCATGAAATCTCCCCTTGTTCCATTTTAGAGTTGTCAGAAGATGCTCTAAGGCATCCAAACAATTACTGACCATATAGAAAGACCTGAATTTCTCTCTATATGTAACATCTCTGCTTCCAAACCTGAGATGCACCACCAGAGGTATCCCTGGCTTCATGACAGCCATCCATTGGTGCCAGTCTAAGACAAAATCATTTCGGGAATTTTTTCAAGACAGAGAAATATGCACTTCAGCAAAATCTGGGAGAATTATATCTATTATATATTTGAGAGAGGAAGATCTGTTAATTTATATTACTTTGCTTAGCTTTTATCAAGCTCTGCAGGTATGTCTACAGTAGACAAATCAAATTGAATGCTATGTTTAGATGTAGTCAGTACTTTTTGAAGTAAAATGAGCCAACCCATTTCAATGGATCAGAGACAGACAAGTAATATAAGTCCAGTAGCAGACTTCATCTGGAATCAAGTCCCATGCCTTTAGGAAAAGACAGGACTTTTGAAAATCTATACTGTGTAGGTATGCTGTCAAGAGATTTTAAAAAGGTCAAGACCAGCATAGAGATATCTTCATTAGGGACTGAGTTTAAGGAGGTATATGGCTAGCATTAAGATGTCCACAGCATGGAAAGAGTCATTCCTTGTCACATCATGGGATAGGGCTACTCCTGTGGCAAAGGCTTCCCATCCATCCAGCTCAGGTCTATAGAAACACTGGTCTGAGCTATTTATATGAGCCAGGAGCTCTTCCTCCTGTCTGAAGGCATGGGACAAAGACAAACCTGAGTTCGTGGTGCAATTCCCTTCTCCATCCAGTGCAGCCACATCTGTGTAGCTCCCTGGGAAGCAGTGGGGCAGGGGATTTTCCCTGAGCAACGCTGGCACTGCTCAGCATTGTTCCTTATCTCCATCACCTCCTCCTCAAGAGGAGATGCCCAAGGAAAGAACATTGTGCTGACACCTTCATCTTCTAGTGTGATTTTTCTTTTCCCAAGGAAAGAAACAAGGTGCTCGTGCAGAGCAGTGTGTGTGGCAGGAGCTTGGTGCTGAAAAGCATCCCTCTGAACCACTAGAAGTGGGGTACAAGTTTCATCAAAAAATCCTCTTCAGGTATAGAGATCTGTGACAATATCAGAGCAGGGCTGCTGTCAGCTGCCTGTTATTCTGCTGCATACTGAAGCTTCCCCAGGTGTATCCCCCCCAGCTAAGGTGTGGGACCCTGCTGAATACCAGCCCCTTTGTTGTATATTACCATGTAAGCTAAGCTGTCACGAGAGTTGCCACTATATATGGTGAGCACAGAGATTAATCCAATTAAACCTCCACTGACTTTTCCACATTCCTCATGTTGCATCCACTATCTCTTCACAGGTAGGCATTAGAGCATGGGTAAGATTAATTAAATGATGTTTATGAAGTGGCAACCCCAGAGAAAGCATGAGGGAGGGAGTGATTAGCAGCCAAGCTTTAAGCTATGATTAACAGCTAAGCTTTAACCTACCATAACTGCTGGTGATCCTTAACCTTTTGATGTCAATTTTAATTGTAAGGATGGACTTTAAAAAGAAAGGCATTAAGGTAAAAGCATTGCACCCTCTGACCTGAAGTTTATGTATAATCTGTTTCATTTTTTTTCCAACAACTGAAGAAGATCCCTAAAGATTATGCAAGGTTTATACAATAGAAGGTAATATGAATAACAGCTTTATCATGGAAAAATAAATACATATCCAGGAATTAAAACTAACAAATATGTTCAGATTTAAATTTATGTAGTCACACAATGACACAGATGGTAAATTTTACTGATACATATTTTTCCCTGGTGGAGAACACACAGTTGCAATCCAGCATGACAGATTGTATCCTAGGCTAAAACTGTGTCAGACAAAAAGTAATCATAAGATGCTATCAGATAATTTGCACTGGGGCCAGCCTGAGTCTTGTAAGCATGCTTAGTTCAGCTGCTTTGAGTTGTATTTCAGCTGGGTTTTCTATCTGTAATAGAGCTCTTGTATTTGTTTTATTTTCTCAGTTATTAATGCTTCTTTTCACTAGTTTCAAACAATGGTCCCCCTAGCAGTTAACTATTATTATTGCTGTTACACAACACTTAATAATGCTAATTATTATTAATACTACTAGTCCCACCCAGTGAATACATTCAAGATGATCTGTAGCCCTTGGTGAGGTCAAATATCAAGATTTTAGTCACCATTGAATGTGGAGAGTTAGACATGAGACGAGATCCATTGCTGATCCATTTAGCCATCTAGGCTAAACGAGTCTCTCTAATTAGGCCCCTGCTATTGAAAAGGTGAAAGAAATGTTTCTCCAGAGACTGTTTCACGTTATGCCTTTCAGAAATTTATTTTAGGATGGGCAAACCACCCTTCAAAGGTGTCCATATCATCTCCAGAAAACCGACTGAAGTGAAATATTTAAAGTTTTTAATTGCTAACATTAGATATTAATCCCTTCTGTGATGCTGACAGTGAGGATTTTTTACACATGAAGACTTAGAAGGAGCATCTACACTCATCAGCTACACACTGTTGTAATCTGTTCTCTGGCCCCAATACCAGCTTTTTGAACAAGATGAAGCTGTTAAACAACATTAATTCCCGATCTATGGGAACTCTGTGAGGATTAGTTAGATGATCTGGAGCAAGTCCATATCAGGGGTCATAGGCATAGTTCAGTGGTGTAAAAGAGTGTATTTTAATGTCTGAGTTCATGCTTAGGATCTGTTTACTAGTAGAGACGCAATCAGATGATCCAACTAAGGCTCAGGTTGCAGCTTTTCATCTTTTCATCACTAATTGTACTTGTGTTTGGAATTTACAGATATGTTGAAGTTGGCATCGATAGTTCTCATTCTGCAAAATTATGTACATGTTTTTTAACTCATGTGATGTGAATGGTCCCTCCAAAGCTGAATTTTGCTCAGTGGGTGTCATGTAAAATACAGTGAGCCATTTTCTCCATGCAGTCTCTGAATATTCGTTTCAAAAGTGCTACGTATCCTTTCCTTTCCCTTTATTTTAAGGGAAGGACAGGAAAGAATTGACAGCAAAGCACTTTTCTCCTTTTCTCCCTGAGCCTTCAGAGAGAAACAGTTTTTAAATGGTTGGAACATTTTCTACCTGTGGTCTGTGTACACTAAATAAAGGTTCCGAAAATACAAATTCTGTTGCCATGTCCACCACTGGCTTGCTGGGTCATTTTGAACAAAATTATTTTTCTTCCCATGTTGGACCTTTGCTTTCATGAATCTGAGATTGCTATGGACTGGTGATTAAACAGTTTTTCTTTTACTTTATGGCCATGGATATACGTTCATTTTTCTCCTCTTATTCTGACATATAACAACCAAAGCAGTCAATTGGTAAAGGGCTGTGTTTGTAACCAAACCAATTCCTCCCATTCATCTCTCACCTTGGCTGCATGAGCAGCGGTGCTGGTCCACAGAAAGCACCAGAAATGCAAAGTAGTCAACAGGGGTGGGCAGCCTGCACTTTGGATAACTATAAATGATGGAGGCAACTTCTGCCTTGGCTTCCCTGAGAGTGAAAGCAAGATATGATGCAACACTGAGCTCCCAACCACCGGAGAAGAAAAGGCCGTACAATCCAGGAGACACTTTAGAGCTTGCACAGTTTGCTGCCTCATGAATTCATGCTGGAGCTACCAGCTGAAGGCTTTAGACCCTGTTTACCCTGTCCAATGCAGTCCCAGGTCTGTGGCGTGCCCATGTAGCCATGATGTTGTCAGCCTCACTGCATCCAGTTCTTACAAGGGTAGAACTTATGGACCCTCCTTGGATATAGAATCATAGAATGGTTTGGGTTGGTAGGGACCTTTAAAGGTCACTTAGACCAACCTTCTTGCACTGAGAAGGGACATCTTCACCTAGATCAGGTTGCTCAGAGCCCTCTCGAGCCCTGATATTGGATGTTTCCAGGGATGGGGCACCTACAACCTCTCTGGGAAACCTGGCACAGTGTTTCACCATCTTCACTATAAAAAAAAATTCTTATATCTAGTTCATATCTACCCTCTTTGAGTTTAAAACCATAAACTATTCCAACAGTCTCCACTTCTGCTCCCCTTTGCTCACAACTCTGGAGTTAGCAGGAACTGAAGCAGGGATCTTCCTCCTTCCCAAGTACACATGCAGCAAAGGCCAATAAACCCTGAGGTACAACAACCCACCCAGAAGGATCATGCCACTGCCTAAAAACTGCTTTTCCTTGGATATATTTGCTCAGCAAGTGGTATTGCAAGTCCCACTTCACAGAAAATGCTGCCTGTTATTGTTGCACATTCTTGGCACTTATTACAATGAGTTGGAGTCATAATGGGGTAAACTGTGAATTTCCAGCAATAATAGTAATAACACAGAAAACAGTCTATTTTTAATGTCCCCATACTTATTTCCTTTGCTCAATGGGGTTGTTAGTTTCAAGAAAAGAAATTAAACTGCAAGGGCTACAGCAGGCTGCAACAATTTTAAAAGGCCAAAGACAGAATGACAGCACGATAATGACAGTGCCATAATGTTCATTTATAAGATGGCTTTCATCCAAAGCTTACAAACTCAGTAGATAGAGAACAACCTGGTGTCCACATGCTTTTGGACTCAAGTTACAGGTGAGTCGTGGAGAATTTCTAGATATTTTGGGACATTGACTCCTATGCTTAAAGTTTACAGGATGTTGTAAAATCAAGAGGCTGACTGAACCAAGGTGACAAAAGAAATGTTATTTTAGGAACTAGAAAAGGCCAAAGGTTTTACAGATAGACATTACTTATTTATAGAGGGCTGAGGGCTCTGTGATTTGGCAGAAAAAAAAAAAAAAATCTACCCAAGTCCTGGAATTGGATCTTGATGATTTCAAATGGGAAACAACAAAACACTTAGCAGTGACAGTAATTAACTATCAGATCAACTCACCCAGGAATATTGTGGGCTGTCTCACTTGGAGTGCTTAAATCAGAGCTATATACAGCTTGAAAAACTATAGCGTAGCTCAGTAAAGTTATGGGGCAGATGCAAGAATAAAATTATAAGGCCTGTACTCAGGAGAGGCTCAACCAAGATGATTGTAGTGATCCCTTCTGGACCTAAAAATCTATGAATATATAAATCTACTTATTCATTTATTTCCAAAAGGACTGGGGAAGGGGACAGGTGGGGACACCAAAGATATATTTGTGCAATAGGCTAAAAATAAGGCTGCTTTTCCTACTCTGATATTTTTACTGGACTGATTTAATTCTGAGTATATTTGTTATTAATTAGTAGCAGTATTTGTAATTAAGAGTAGTGGTACAATAATAATATTTTTCTGGTTCTAAAAGATATCTCTTCTATTCATTTCCCTTCTCCTTCCTTCCCTGTTTCTTAGAACACCTGGAGCTTTTCATTTGCCTATATTTTAATATTATTTCCATTCAAATATGACAATCCAAGGGACTCAAACCCTTCATTTCAAATTATGTCCATTTTCCAATTATCCTCTTAGAGTCCTTTTAGTGGGAGGAAATTTGCCTAAAGAAAGTTTTCACTCCTGTTTTTTTACAGACTTCTGATGTGTCTTTACATTTATAAATACTATTTCAAAAATATAATTGGGGTACATTTGATTCTGTTTACATGTGAGAGCTAAACTGAAATACATTACTAAATTTACTTTTTTTTTTTTTTTTTTTTTTTTTGCATTTCTCTGTATGGAAGACAGATATACAGGCAGATCCTGAAGCTTTGAACCTGGTGATAACGCAGCTTTTTTAAGAGCAAGGCATTTTAGCTTGGGCCTAGCTGTGCTATTCTGGCTATACAAATGCATCTGATTTTAGTTGGCCTCGTATAGAGGGTGAAAAAGATCCCAAAACTGGATGCAGTATTCCAGGTGTATTTCAACTGGTACAGGTTCAGAGTGGTATTATGCTTCTCTTTCCCTCATTCCTGTGGGTGCTGGCCCACTCTCTCCTCTTACACAGAAAGAAGGCAGTGAAGAAGTGTCTTTGGTTGAGAAAAGCTGATAAATTTCTTGCCTTGGACAAGTTTTCAACAAGAGCACCCAACCACATCTGGATTAGCTGACAAAAGGCAGATGGGAATGTGTGACTGGGAGACCCAAACAGAACCACTCAAGCAAGTAGATATTCTTTAAGGAATATCTACTCTAGTTAATAGGTAGAATAATTCATGGAATTATAGAACAGCTAGGCTTGGAAGGGACCTTTAAGAGCATCTAGTTCCAACCCCCCTCCTTAGTTAATCTGAAGACAAATGACACACACACAAAAAAACCCAAAACAAACAAGCAAACAAAAAAAAAACACCCAACCCAAAAAACCCCCCCTTTATGGTATAAATCTCTCTTTCTTGTTTGTTTTTTTAACCATGAATAAGCAATAAGTATCCTAGTTGAATCAAATCAGAACCATTTGACATCTGTGCTATGTGTGCCAGCACAGAAGAGCCAAAGGCTCATACCTGTACCTCAGTCTGGGTTTTTTCAGTGTAAATACAGCCAGAATGGCTTAAGCTGCCATGAAAATATAATCTCAGATATCTGATGGACATCAGCATGACCTGAGGTCAGTCTATAGGCAGCAGATGATTCATGTCTAACCATCCTAAATGCAAGCTTACATCTCTTTGCACCTACCTACACAGGCTTTAATTACCTTTTCTCACCTGTATTTTCTTGACCAAGATCAAGTTGGCATAGTACTGGAATTCAGGTTATCTTAGTTCTTTTTGGCTTAATTTCCAAAACTCATTCATTTTTCTAGCCCTCATAGTGATTCATAAAGATGTAAAATGGACCTGTGTCAAGCAGTGGGCACCAATATTGTAATTACAGTCAGGGAACAAAATCAGAAACAGTGAAAACAAGTACACAACAACATGGAAATCTGGCCTCTAAAAGCAATAGCTCAACCACATCCAAGCAGTGTGACTTCAACAAATGATAGGATGAGGCTCTGGAAGTACTTGGGAAATTTCATGTGCTTACCCACAGACACACACGTGGGTGTGCATCTGTAGGAATAAACCAGCACTGCTGCACAGAAGGGAACACTGGAATTTGACAACTTCTGCCACTAGTCTGATAGTCCCTGGCATGTCGTTGATCCACTGTCCCAGACAATTCCCAGGCAGAGCTCAGGAGCCAGCATGTGCCAAGCACTGTCCCTAGCAGGCAAGTTGGAACTGTTTATTTTATTTTGGAGGTGAGGTTGCTTTAATACTGAGGAAATGGCCAGCCTGTGCCAGCTGGCCTCAGGGACAGAGCTGGTCCTGACACTGCTTAGCTTACTAGAAGAGATGTAGCCAAAATGTCTGGCAGATTTGTCTTGGTCCCACTCTTGCAAGCCTGCCTGGCAGTAAACCCACAACTGCCTTTCTCCTCTGCTGTAGCTCAGCAGTAAGGAGCTCGAGTACTGAATTTTATTGATCAAAGAGTGAGGAGAAAGCTATGCCCTCAACATGAATGGAAGAAATGAAGGGACAAGTCTGAAACAGAGAGCTGCCAGAAAATCCAGAAAGAAACATCCCATTGTCACTGCTGAAGCCAGAAGGAGGGTGGGGATAGGAGATGCAACCTTTACTTTGTGGTGAAGTACTGATACTACACAGGCTCCTTGCCCTCATGCAGCTGCAGGAATCCCTTTGTCTTTCCTGACATAGATACCACAAGCAGCAAATCTGTGCTTACATTGTTACCTACTTCAGCTGAGGGCTAATAGGCAGCAGCCATTGGCTGTAGTCCTGTTCCTCTTGTGGCTTGAGGTTGTATAGCTGCAAAGAGTCACTCTTAGGATTTGGAGCCATCTTTTTTCTGCCCATGGCCACCTGGATGAGAGACTATGAGTAAACAGTTTGGATGGGAGAAATGAGGGAAAGGGGTGCAGAGTAGAAATTTCTTCTCAGATTTTCTTCTTCCTCTACTTAAGTTCAAGCTGCTGATTCTTAAACATAGTGGCTGATTCTTTAACATCTTTGTCAGTGAGATGGAGCACTGAATGCACCCTCAGCAAGTTTTCTGACAACACCAAGCTGTGTGGTGTGGCTGACACGCTGGAGAGAAGGGATGCCATCCAGAGGGACCTTGACAGGCTGGAAAGTTGGACCCATGAAGTTCAACAAGACCAAGTGCAAGGTCCTGCATCTGGATCAGGGCAATCCCAAGCACTGATATAGGCTGGGCAGTGACTGCCTTGAGAGCAGCCCTGAGGAAAAGGACTTGGGGCTGCTGGGGGATGAGAAGTTAAAAATGAGCTATGAGTGTACACTTGCAGCCCAGAAAGCCAACCAGATCCTTGGCTGCATCAAGAGAAGTGTGGCCAGTAGGTTGAGGGAGGGGATTCTCCTCCTCTACTCTGCTCTCATGAGACCCAACCTGGAGTTCTGTGTCCAGTTCTGGAGCCCCTATTACAAGAAAGACATGGAGGTGCTGGAGTGTGTCCAGAGAAGGGCCAGGAGGATGATCAGAGGGCTGGAGCACCTCTGTTATGGGGACAGACTGAGAGAGTTGGGGTTATTCAGTCTGGAGAGGAGAAGGCTCTGAGGAGACCTTATTGTGGCCTTCCAGTATCTGAAGGGGCTACAGGAAGGCTGGGGAGGGACTTTTTAGGATTTCAGGGAGTGATAGGACATGGGGGAACGGATTCAAACTAGAGGAGGGGAGGTTTAGATTGGAAGTTAGGCCATGAGGTGGTGAGACCCTGGCACAGGTTGCCCAGAAGGTGATGGAAGCCCCATTCCATCCCTGGGAGTTTTTAAGGCCAGGCTGGACAGGGCTCTGAGCAACCTGATCTGGTGGGAGGTGTTCCTGCCCATGGCAGGGGAGTTGGAACTGGATGATCTTAAAGGTCCCTTCCAACCCTGAAAATTCTATAATTCTATGATTCTTCAAGTGCAATATATAGTAGCCATTTAAAACTAATGATAATTAAAGATTCCACTTACAATTTTCTCTCACAGAAGGCTAGAAAGGAGTTGTTCCACAGCCTGAGGCTAAAGATAGCCCAGATATTAGCTCAACCAAATAGGGCTGTCATTGTGAGCCAGTCTGCACCCCTCTGATGGTCATCTGAAAAAAAAAAAAAAAAAAAAAAAAAAAATTAATGCCAGAAGATGAAAGCTAGGAAAAAAAATAAATTCTCCTACATAGGAAAACAGAAGTTGCAGAGCAAGACAGGCCACATACTTGCATTTAGTCATCTATCACAGGACCCAATATGGACTTGGGTTGTGGACTCTGAGGGAAGGAGCTCAGTGGTTTATATAGCATTCCTATTGTAACTGCTTACATGACCTTGACTGCTCAGGTAAAGGGAAGTTCTTCCATGCACAGAATCTTGGAATGGTTTGGGTTGTTGGAAGGGGTCTCAAAGATCAGCATGTGGCAAAGCATGAGCAGGGACATCTCCCACTAGACTAGGTTGCTCAAAGTCACAAAAGTCACAGAGTGTTAGGGATTGGGAAGTTACCTCAAGAGACCATCACTTCAAGCCCCCTTCCAGAGCAGGACCACCCACTATAGGTCACACAGGAATGAGTCCAGGTGGGTTTTGAATGTGTCCAGAGAAGGAGACTCCACAAACTCACTGAGTAGCCTGTTCCAGTGTTTTGTCACCCTCACAGTGAAAAAACTTACTTATGTTTACACAGAACCTAATGCTCCAGTTTGCATCCATTACCCCTTGTCCTGTTATTGGTCATCACTGAGAAGAGCCTGGCTCCAACCTCATGAAACTCATTCTTTACATATTTGTAAACATTAACAAGGTCACTTCCCACCTGGCTTTAAACCTTACTCAGACCAGGACTTTATAGACATCCTTTAGCTAGTTCATTCAGCTTTCCTCTCTGAACAGCAAAACAGGACTTGACTGCCTGAAAAACAGGTGAAGTTAATAACTCTTTTGGACACACACTCCACTGAAATCATAGAAGTTCCTTTCAGGCAACCACAGAAAGCTGCTTTGTGCAGCTAAGGTAATGACTTTGTAACCTGAATAACCAGTAAGGAGAGGAGAATGGAGACCTGCTGCTGAAAGGAACTGTCACCAAGCACTCTGGCAGGAGCAGAGATGTCAGTGAAGTGCAACATTGCAGACCCTCCAGCTCCAAGAGGCAGCAGCACTGCAATATGTCAAGTGCATCGTTGAGTTTCAGTTCAGTGGAGAGGACATCATCTCTACCTGGGAACTGGGGAACATCTGCTGGAAGAAGTCACTTGAAAAATAACCTTACAATGGCTTGGGAGAAACATCTGTGCAGCGAATGACGTACAACCAGCAATGGAAGGATGGAAAAACAGAAGCTGGGAAAAGTGTAAGAACCATCTTGTGTTGGTAATAGAGGGAGCTGGTGACAGCACATGGGAAATTTAGGTCACCACAAACTTATTTGGCTGTACAGCTTTCATGAACAGGAGCTGAGGCAGCAGCTGTCTAATTGAATGACAGCACAGCTGTTTTAGCACTGGCCAATATGAACAGGAGGGATCCAGACTTTCCCCTTTTTCCACTCTAAAACTCTTTATGTTTTGTCATTTATTTCTCATAATTGTTTACTCACACTTGCTTCCCACTCTGAGGTAGATATGTGTACTTTAAAGCAATGGAATATTGCAGCTTTCTAAGAGACAGAATCTAAGGCACAGGATGACATTTTCAATCAATCACAGATTGATTTGTCCAGAACAAAGATAGCTGATATACAGGATAGAAAAAAACTCCCAAGCTGCTCATTGATTCTTATATTATTCATTATTTTGTACAATTTTGTTATTCAGGCAAAGCAAAGGTTGAAATGAAATAAATCCCAACAAGATGCATTTCCTTTGGGAAGTACTGGGTGATGTTCCCCAGGCTGCATATTTCAGGCATTCAGATTAGGTTATTTCTAGTTTCATGTGCCTGCAGATTTGAAGAATAAGAAGCATTTTAAATTGTCTGCATTAACAGAAGTCAAAACTATGGCAGAGACTAACAGTTTTCCAGTGTGTATGACTGATGGTCAACACTCGGAAACATTCCCTGGATCTGTGTAGTTTAGCTTAACTCTAGCCAGACCACCAGGCTGGCATTCTTCTGTACTTTAATCTGTGGAGAGGAGCTGGTTAACTTCTGTTCCATTTGCAAATCCAGATAGTGCAGGTTCAGAGCCTACATGTCCCAGAGCAAACAGGTGAAGTGGCAGATCAGTGGGATAACATCTCACATTTACAAGATTATTTTTCTTTGCATGTCTCTGCTCTTGCAGACACACTTGATCAAGAGTCTGGGAAAGACACTATACCCAGATTATTACAGTCAAACAGAGCACTTACAGAAATCCTTTGACCAGATTTGCACAGCAAGTTATTAGAAGAAAAATGGGGACAACAGCTACAAATAGTAGATTAAATTTTTGTAACTTGTCCACATTTCCATGAGGCAAAGCCATCAACTCCACAATTGTGATGTGATGTGCCTTTTGAGGAAGGACCTGACATGACAGCAGAACTAGGAGAGCTGCTGGTAGGTCCAGAGAAGGAAACTAGTAGGAGAAGGTCGAATTATAAGGATTAAAGGGTACAGATCCAAGGTATAAAAATATACAACACTGAGGAAGGAGAATAGGTGAGAAGTATAACAAGAGTTACAAATGTGGAGGAGAAATCAAATGTAATTCGGGCATCATAGGCAAGTGGATAGGTGAATTTGCAAATAACAGAGGCTTGGATGTTTAATTGATCAATTACTCTGGACTCTATCTTTTATCCAGGTGTCAACATCCTTGCCTGGGTGGGCAATGGGAAGAATGGGAGAAGGGTAAAGGAAGAAAATGAGGCACTAGGAGGAAGAGACAGAGAAAAGCTGATTAGCTGCACAATTATTTTGTGAACATGGTATTTCTACCAGTGAACAGATGCAATACACTTAAGGAGAGATCTTTAACCTTCAGAGGAAGAACCTGAGTTCATTGAAGTGGCAAAACAGAACAGAAGGAGTAAAAAAAATATGAACAGGCTTCAGAGGACTTCTGTCACTCATCACAGTGCTATGAGAAGGAGACTAGAGTCAAGAAGTCAAAAACACTCAGCATATCTTTACCAGTTTTAGGTCTGGTTTTCTTTCTTTCTTCCTTCTTGACCAACTCACTAGGGCTGTACTCATCTTAACAATTGACCAAGTTATCTGCACCAAAGAAATGCAGGTATTTTGTTTACGTGGTTCATTTGGTGTCTTACTATAAGCAAATGACACTGTCATAACAAACCTTTTCCATTCACTGTTCTCCTAGAAACTCTTTTATGATAGTGCATGAACAATTAATGTCATTTGATATAGTTGGTGAAAAGGCACAAATTCAGTAATGTCTTTGTCCTTCTACAAGAACTCTACTGCCTTCTTACCACTGTAACGTTCTTTTTTCCATGGTTTCCTTTTGTTCATGAACCAACCTGAGATTCCATGCACTTATTGGAAAGAAGATTATTTTTGTTGGGATTTCTGTACATATTCTACTTTTCATAAGACAGGGAAGTCAGGGCTGAATCCATTTTATCCATTTCTGAAGGCATGCCTAATATACCTTATAGTTAGGTACACCTAATAACCCATATTCCACCTTCAATTGAAGTCTCTAAGAGTTGATTTTCCAAGAGAAATCTTTAAGAGTTTGCCCACATTTTTACATTGGTTCAACACCTGATTGCCTTCACTGTATTCATGCTTGTTCACTCCTAGGCTCCCTTTCTTTAGCAAACCACAGTAAACCTATAGATGACAAGACAGTTTTTTCCACAACTCCAGAAGCTGTTAGATTTTCACCCCTACCCAAGTGTGTTTTCCCAACACTGTACCCTGAGGATGTGCACTCCCAAACACTTCCATATACCCTCGGGACAAACTCAGTATCCTGCAGAGTTATTTCATGGTGCTAAACTACAATACCAAAGAGCACCAATGGACAGAGCTGCAACTCATCCCTCTTGGTATTTTGCACCTTTTGTACTCAAAAGAACACTCACAAAATTAATAAGTGTCAGAGGACCACAGCATTTGGGATGCTTCAAATACCCAGGGCAAATGTTCTGCAGTGTGTTTTTGTGGCCAACATCCAATGGTTACAATCTTGACTGCTGTCAGCAGAACTCATACAAAGTAGCTGAGAGGGGACAGTACCCTCACTACAGATTACAAGGAAAATATAGATATACCACAATAGGAATTTGACCTTGGTCTGGTCTCCTCAGTAAATAAAGTGGACATTCTTCCACTCTGATAGATTTCACATGGTTTGCACAGATGAAAGGAGCTGGGCTTTTTGGAATAAAAAGGAGCTCTCTACTACATGCCAGCATGCTGCTGACGAGGTCTCATCAAAAATGCACCATGACCATGTCTCCCCCTTGATTCCTCTGTAAAGCATGTCACAACCTGTGTCTGCACCACAGGAAAAGCTGTTTGAACAGATCATCCTCGGGACCTGACACCGAGTGTGATACCACAGTGGAGAGGGCAGGCAGCACTCTGTTTGTGACTCTGTTTATCATACTACAAGTCTTGATTATTCTAATGACACTGGGCCTCTTCAGAAACACATTGTTTATACCCCCAAGGAGTTTGCTGTGCACACAAATATTCTCAATCTACTGTATAAACAAATGTGTTATTCAGCAGACAGCGGAGCTTCTGCTGCTGATAACTGGCAAAGGGGCTGACAACAACACAGCAAACAGTACCACCACCTCTGAGTACTTTGGAAACTTGTACAGGGGCTGGGTTCATTCTCCATCACTCCCATGGGCTCTGGAGTTTGCATTGCTGTCTTCTTCAGGGTCCTTGGTATCAATTTTTCTTAAAACCAGAACCTAAAGTCCTTATCCCACATTTATATCTTCATTTTGTCCTATTTGGGCAAATGTTTCTTTACACCTTCCAAGGAGGAGTCTGTTATCAGAGCCAAAGCTTTGGGAATGCATCAAACCTAGGTGCTTTTCTGTTAAAAGCATGCAAGTTGCAAGACAGTATGAGTTTGGTTAATAGTGGAGGTGTTTTTTTCCCTGTATTTGTGGTGGTATTGTCCTTCCCTGCTTTAGTTGCTTCCTCTGATTCACAGAAGTCCTTTGTTTGGATACAGGTTTTGGAAGGAGTCCTCCTGAGGTGTTTAAAACATTTAAAGCCGGAATGCCACTTGGAGGGAATGCATCTACAGGTAGAGGAGAGACTGAAGGATTAAAAAAATAAAAGGAAGTAGAGAGATTCTTCAGTCAGTTGCACAATATTACAGAAGGGTGATTCAAATGATTCAAAAAGAAATCACTGAGTTTGAAGCACTGAACACGGCATAGTTGAAATCAGATTCCCCCCACAGAGAACTGGAAACCAGCAGAGATCATCAAAGGTATCTGGGTGTTGAAATCAATTGGACTTAGCAATTGCATATTGGTTGCTGACCCTTCTCAGGGAAATGTGAGCATCTATCTCTTTCTTTGAGTCATTTTGGGAAAAATAAAATTAAGGTTCTTTCCTTCTTTCTTTTGATCCTAGTGGGTAAAATGGGAAGATGGTAGTAAGTCAATCAAAATAACAATCTGCTACAAGTAAGTAGAAAAATTCATCTTATTGCTCCAGCAGTGGGGGGATATAGTCACTTTCTTAAGAAATAATGTTTTTAAGAACTTCACCTCAGTTGTTTCAAGGAAATGCAGCCTATACCCACAAACAGAATTCCCATCATCCTACCTTAGCTATTTTGTTGATACTCCAAAACAGACTGACCCAGTCTCTAGAGATCAGTGTATTGATCCCTTAATCTCTGATTTTTGTGTGTGTGTGTGCTCGTTAGTTTTTCCTCCAATATTACTTTCCTCAGATGTGGATCCACCCCTCTCCAAATGAAGAAGTGTCACACAAATAAGAATAAGCAAAAGGAGTAGGAGATAAGCATGTGACTGTCATTGTCTGTCCTTTCCTGCCTTCTTTCTTTGGCTCACACACACAGACAACAGTTCTTCCAGGGAAGGCTCTATAAATGTGGACAAAATGTGAAGAAACTAAGCAAATGGTTCATCTGGTACCATATCTCTTCTCACTGCAGATTGATTTTGTGTCACTGGAGCTAGCAAGGTCACCCTGCTTGCTCAGTTAGTATTGGTTTTGCCTATTTCATTTTGGTTTTCCATGTGCATCCCATCTTCATATTAATACTTCGTATCTCTCTGGAGCTGTGGTTTGGGGGTTGTGAGGAGACAGGAGAATGCCCCACTATGGCCAGAAAATACAGGTATTGATCCCTGCCACGGATGCCATCAACATTCAAGCCTTCTCAAAACTTCAGGAGGAAGAGTTGGGATCAGGCCAAAACTGAGCTTTTTCTGTTGCAGAAGGGAGACAGAGGAAAATAGAGAGTTGGGACAGAGACCCAGGAAAAAGTCCTCAAAAATGAACTTGCCCTGAGGTAAGGTGAGCAGGGGCAGTGGAAAATGTTTGAGGAAGTGCTACTTCCCAGCAGAGTCATCTGCTTTGCCTTGCCAAGCCCTAACATACATGAAATAATCAGGGTTTTGGCTATTTTATGGACCATAGCAGTCTGCTCTCCTGAGCACCCACCTTTCTTTGAATGTGTCTGGCTCTCATCATGGGAAAAGGAGTACCCAGAAAAGAATCACCCTATTTTATTAACATTCCTTGTTTTCTAGTAATGCCAGGACACTGGCCCTGATGTATCTGAAAGTCTCTGAGCTCAACTCAGTGCTTAGGCTCTGAGGGGCTGAGCAGAGTGACACTGCACAGAAATAACTGTAAATGAAGAGATGGGGTAGGAGCAACGCTTCCCTGGCAGGCAGATTGAGGACATAAAATACATTTAAATTTCAAAGTGTTCAAAGGTGGCATAGAAGAAGAAAGGGTTTTTAGAGATCTCTTAGATTCTAGAGAGAATATCTACAGGTCCAGAAAAATATTTTTTATGCTCAGACAGTCCTCACTTTGTCCTGAGTCCTCTGTCCTTTCTTTCAGACCAAGATTTCAACAAATAAATTTATCTTTTCATCATGGAGATGTTTATAGTTTTACACTGTCTTTGTCTGGCTTGCTAAAACCATTATCTTCTAATTATGCTCTCGTAAATTTGAAGGCCAGAAAAACCATTATTTTAATGTAGATTGACTTTTTCCATACTGGAAGACACAGGATTTAACCCCTGATCACTCTATCAGGCCTTTAACTTCTGGTTGAACTAGGGAGTCTCTTTAGGAAAGACATCTAATCTTGATTTAAAGACTTCTTTAAAGACTATTTAACAACTCATCAAGCTTGTCTGGAGTTTCTTCTTTGGTTTATAGAAGTAATGAACTGAGTCCCCAATCCTCCCCTCCTGTAGATACTTCTTAATGGAAAGTAAAAATGCCACAATTACAACACACCATGTGTGGGACATAAAACCTCACTCTCACTCTGGTATCTGTATCGTATTTAATAAAGTACCAACAGAGCAGCAATAATGTACACTGGGAATCAGGCATCATAAATAAAAGGAGGAAAATGTAATAATGGGAAGCTGGAGAAAAATATGAAAGCAGCTGTAAGAACAGAAACAGACAAGGGGAAAAAAAAAAAGGAAAATAAATAAATATATAAATAAAACCCTAACAGCCAGGCATGGGAATAATGTATTTTAAACTAGGTGCACTTTTGGAAGATTCTTGCTGAATAGAGGAAGAGATGCACAGGCTTGCATGTACACAGACACACATCTACACACACACGACTTGCCAGATCTTACCAGATGATGTAGTTGAGGCTGGCTGAACTTAATTAGCTTGGATGAGTGGTTTTAGATTTTAACCTTCCTTGTTTATTTGCTTTCATAGTGCAGTGGTAAAGACTTTCAGACATGGAGGGGAGGGGGGGAAGATAGGGAGGGGGGAAATGATTCTTGAAGAAAAAAAAAAAAGCAGCTCTATATTGGTCCTATTGGTTTGTTTTTAAGGATGCAGTGTAATGGCTCAGATGTTGTAAGCCAGCACAGCTCTAATACTGATCTACACCAGCTGAGAATATGGCCCTGGGAATCCTCTGAATTCTCTCTGGATTTCAAAGGTGGTCAATAGTTTATTTTTTTCTACAACCACATATTTGTTACTAAAAGAATCACTGCAGAGGCCTAAATCCACCTGACGTGATTTGACCAATTCCATAGTTCTCTTAGCATCCAAAACAAGCTGTTTATGCCCCAAATCCTTTATGAGAATGGTCCCTGGTTCCTGCTAGCTCCCAGATCATGCCCAGGAGCTGTATGGCGAAGTGCTAATTAGTCTGGGCTGAAGACTTGGTTAAGAATGGAAATGTTTGAAGGAATCAGCTCCAAAGCCAGTCTGTGCCCTGGCTCCAAAAGACTGCAGCATCTAGAAAAAGATTACATATATATATTATATAGATATACATAATATAATTGTCATGATTTGAGCCTGGCTGATAACAAAGGACCAGGCAGCTCCTCACTCCCCTACCCCATTTTGGGATGGAAAGGAGGAAACCCACCTAAAACCTTGTGGGTCAAGACAAGGGCTGGGAGGGTTCCACTCACCAGTTATGGTCAGGGGCAAAACAGACTCAACCTGGGGAAAAAAATCAATTTAAATTCTCATTAATCAAATCAGAACAGGGCAAAGAGGAAACATAAACCAGAACTTCAACACTTTCCCCCCACCCCTCCCTTCTTCCTGGGCCCAAATCACGTTGTTCTCGGTATCTCCACCTCCTCCCCCCAGCAGCACGGGGGGACAGGCAGTGGGGTTTACAGCTCGGACCTCAAAGGTTGTTTTCTGCCTCTCCTTCCTCCTCAGGGCGAAGGATTCCTCACACTATGCCTCTACCCCACGGTGGGGTCCCTCCCATGGGAAAAAGTCCTTCAGGAACCCCTGCAACGTAAGGCACAGCTCCTCAGGAGCAAACTGCTCCAGCACGGGAGGCCCATAGGGACACGGATTGCTTCGGGCACAGCCCCTCCATGGCTACAGGTCCACAACATCTCTGATCCTCACCAGGCTGCAGGTCCACAGCTTCTCCACCAGGATTCCACACAGGTGGCAGGTCCACAACACCAGCTCTGCCATGGCCTTCAGGTTCTGCTCCACCATGATTCTCCATGGGTGAAGGGGACAGGCCGCCATCTCACCACAGGATGTAGAGAAATATCTCTTCAGGCACCTTCTCCCTCTCCTTCCTCACCAGCCTTGGTCTCTCTGCTCTGGCATTGTTCTCCTCTGGTGTTGCTCCCTCTCCATGTGTTGCTTTCTTTCACCTCCCCCTTCTCTGCCCTGTGTGTTTCCCCTTCTTGAATATGATTAATCACAGAGCCACACCTTTTTTTGTTCACTGGTGGCCTCAGTCAGGGATGGACATCTTGGAGCAGGGAGAGCTCTTCAGGCTACTTGTACATGACTTGGGGCAGGGGACCCCTTCCCTGATACCAAAAATAAAACTCCATGAAACCAGAACAATAATATATATGTATACGCACACACTGACAATATGGGGACTTCATGTCTGAATTTCAGTATATTAGGACCTTTAACTCCCCTAAATAATAGAACTGTTTGTATTGGATGTGACTTTTAAAGATCATTTACTTCCAAACTCCCATGCCATGGGCAGTGGCATCTTTCACTAGATCAGGTTGAATTAAACTCCATCCAGCCTGGCCTTGAACATCTCCAGACAATGGGCATCCACAGTTTCTATGGGCAACATGTTCCGGTGTGTCTCATCATCCTTATCATAAAAATTTTCTTATTGTGTTAAATCTACATCTATTCTCCTTCAGTTTAAAGCCATTGTCCTTTGTCCTGTCACTAAAGGCCTTAGTAAAAAGTGTTTCTTATAAGCCTCTTTTATATATTGCTGGTGTTTAAATATTTATATAAAGATATTTTCCCTATTTTCTGACAAGTGCAGGTTTTGATATTCGTCTCCAGCATAATCTAGGAGGTTTCCTATCAGCCCTGCCACAACTTTTTCATTCCTGTCTTTAGACTTCATGTGATGCACGTAGCAGGGGATGTAATCGGGAGGTCTTTGCAAGATGGTTGAAGGATTCTTCCTAGTTCAGGGTTTATTTAATGATATCTGGGGCTTTCTGCATTGATAATCATTCAGGAAAGAGAAAAATCCTGGGGATATATGAGCAGAGTTTAACTCTGAAGAATATAGTTGAGGTCCAAGGTTCAAGGTGCAGCAGAGATCTAAGGCAGATATATGTTCCCACCTGCCTGCCAGGGGATCCTTACCCCTCCTCTTCTGCCTGACAGTAACAGAACTGACCTGGGTTGGATTACAATGGTCTGGCAATGCCTATCAAAGAAAATTAAAACAGCAACAGGAAGCAACAGAGTGCTGCAAATGTTTGTCCATCTGTAATCTCAGACCTTTGTTCTGGCCTTTTGCTCCCCACCAGGACCCTCAGCTTCTAAAAAAGGTGGATTAGTCCCTCACACTTAAATGCCCTGCCAACTTGCCAGGGGCAGGAGAAGCTCAGTCCTGACCTCAGTGCTGACAGTCGGTGCGGATGAGCAAGAATCACCATGGGTGAGGATTTAACCTGACAGTGAAAAGACTGACAGCCACACTTAAAAATGTAGTTTGGCTCTAAACAGTGATGTGTAAAAATGGCATTTTCTTACTCAGCAGACCAGCATCCTCGGACTGATCTGCTGCCTTAGCACTGAAAAACAATAAGAAATATGAGGTTCCAATGGTAAGTCGAGATCTTGTCTTCTTTAGGAAACACAGTTAATGAGAAAGAAGTGTTTATTTAAAATAAACAAAACGAAACAAACGAAAAAAAGAGGGAAAAATATTATGGCAGTGTCTATCACCTTTAGCAGAAAGACTTAGCACTAGAGGACTCTCCTCAGTGAAAGACCAAGTCCTGGGCCCTTCTCAGTCTGCAGTTATTTGAGTTTCACAGGTCACACCTGCTCTTTGGAATGTGGATTGTGTTTTACCCTAGGTCAGTCCTTGGATAAGAAACAGAAACAGTCTCTGGGTAGGGGATGAGAACACCAGGTCTCCCCTTCCTTCACCAGATGCTCTAGACAGAGTTTGCTTCTTGCTTGCCAGAGGTTTGTCTGGTCCCATGATCTTGAATTCCTAGCTGGACACTCACCAAGAATGCCCTGTAAGAAATAGTTACAATATTGGGGTGTGCAAATAGATGTTTTCCAACCACTCAGGCTAAAGTGGTCCTGAAGCTCAGGTCCTTTTCAGTACAGACCATAAAACATTACACTGTCCCATCACTATGGAGTAAGGTCCCTGTTTGATATAAAGGCTAGTTAGGTGATAAGCCTAGGTCATTATGAGACCTGAGAGGTTTGGAGGGCTTTTTTTTACAGAATCAACACTTCTGACCTCATTTGTTCACCTGAAGGTTGACACAGGTATTAATGGTGCTGAAAGGGATGGATTTCTGCCAGGTAGCTGCTAGGTTTAAGTCTTATTTTCAGAAGGCTCTGGGTCCACATGTTCTTACCTCATGCTACTTGTAAGCAAGGAAAACTGAAGAGACAGCAAGGGTGAAAAGTCTTCCAGAAAGCAATCTCTCTTAAAACTAATGCTGTGCTACATAAGCCTTTTTTATTACCCAAAAATAGTCTGAGAAAGAAATAGAAAGAA
Source organism: Florisuga fusca (assembly GCA_038090715.1). Taxonomy (NCBI): domain Eukaryota; kingdom Metazoa; phylum Chordata; class Aves; order Apodiformes; family Trochilidae; genus Florisuga; species Florisuga fusca. The sequence goes on from JAAWXA010000011.1 coordinate 14,725,724, forward strand.
AGAAAGAAAAAAAAAAAAAAAAAAAAAAAAAAAAAAAAAAAAAAAGAGAAAAAAAATAACTGTTTTGCAGTCCAGTAGATCTCCAGCAATGTATATTTGTCTCTCACATGGTCTCTACCTATATTAAAAATTTTTTTGATCCAGAAATAGAATTACAATAAAGTGCTCTTGATTCAATCACAGCTGCTGATCAGAATTTCAGTAATGCAATGTCATATGAACTAGACCATGACACACCCCAGCTCTTTTCCCAAAATACAGCCTGATTTTAGCTCATGAGGTGCTTGGAGGGTGATATTAGCCAGCTGTCACTAGAGGATCAGATGATATTAATGGCAACTGGCATGTCTATTCAGCAAGCTGAGCTCATCTCTGCAAAATCAGATGGAATCTCTTTCAAACAAAAAAAAAAGAGGAAATCAGAAGAAGCCAAGTGAAAAGGCAAAACTGTTCCTGTCTTGAGCAATCCAGCAATTCATCACCTGAATATAGTCCTTGGGAGTCTAAGGAAGCCAAAGAGCAAGCCTGGTTCTTCAAAAGGTTTTCTCATTGCATGTACCAAGCAATTTATTGAACCTTAGTCCTTGCCTCCTGAGGCTCCACCTCTGAGCATCTGAGCCTATGACTTTAACAGTGCCCTAAAATAACTAGTCTGAGGCTTTTCAGTCAAAATTAATTCTGCATCCTGCCAGACTTGTTTTTCATGTGTGCTCCAGAATAGCAAGAATTAACCTTAAAATTCACCCAAGGATATAAACATAACTTAAAGCATGTGAGGAGTTCTGTAGACTGCAGTGGGAGTGCAAATTATTTTAAACACCTTAGTAACTCACTCATTACTACACAGAAACCATATTATACTTTTGTCAAAAGGAAATTTGAAGTTCTCTTTCCAAATGCCAAAGGTCTGTGCATTTACCAAGAAACATTTAGCTTTTCCAGCCTCTGTTCCTCAGGGCCGGAGAACTTGTACAAAGGAGGAAGATCACCCCAGATGGGCTTTTCTTGTACCAGAAGGATGAAAGGAAAAAAAAAAAAACCCAACAAAACCATTAGATAAAAAGAAGGTCTACATTTATGGTTAAATATTGGATGTGTAATTTAAATGAGAAAGCCAAGTTGAATGCAAAGCAATTACTGACACTTAATATTAGTCAGACTAATAAAGCAGCAATTAAACCTCATTATACAGCCATAAAATTGATGTGTAATAGATTGATTGCACCAAATGCTCATACCAATGTTTGATGGCATATCATAGGCAAGGTGAACTTGTTCATTTAATTGGTGGATCAAAATAATTTCCTGCAATAGATTTAACCTTATTGCATTTCTTGGCTTTGGATGACATCAGTAACAGTGTAAACAAATAAGTAAACAGAATGAAAAGAGAGGAAAAAAAAGCCTACAGACCAGCTTGCTTTATGGCAAACACTCTCTATTCCATAGTATAATATTCCTTCTCCCTGGAGATCCACAGTTATTTGAGAATCTTGCCAGCAGCACAGTTTGGATCTTGCACAGCAGCTCTGTTTCATTGTTCACTCCTTGAATTGAATGTGAGGAGCTGAAGGAAGCTTACATGTAAATGTTTTGATGCATGTTTACAGCTGACTCAGAATTCAGCACCTTGGAGTATATTATGTCCAGTGATTAAAAGAAATTGCTGTTGGAAACCTAAAGGGTAAGCAGTGAGGGGACCATTAATAAAAAAATTTTAAACTCCTCCAAGATTATATCTGAACATTTTTTATTTTCTCAATAGGTTCAGCCCTACTCATTAAATTTAACCAGTATCTAAGGGTCCAGTATATCAGGTTCACCCCATGTTTCAAGACTACAAATTCCTTTTATGGGTTCATGTAAGGATTATAATTTTTAAAGGGTCAGTTCCTTGATGGCTATAAAACAGAGTATTTGCTGGAAACAAAATTTGAGGCTTTTAGTTCTTAGGGATCTTCCTATCACTAATCACTAAGGTCATATAGCAACCTATTATCCTTAGCTACACTCCTTTGCATTTCACAGCATCCTTACTAAATCTGAGTCACTACACAGCAATAAAGCTAAATGAATGATCATATTTTCTGCCTCAGTCTTGATCAGAATTTTATCTTTCTACATGGGCCTCCTCTCTGTAGCATGTGAAGGGCTCACCAACTGCATAACCTTGTGTCAGAGGAGCCTTTTGTGGGAAAGAAATTGTCTGAAAGAAAAAGGTACTTAGACTTAGTCCAAGGATCCTGTGACCAAGCAATATTTTTAAAGGTTGATATCCTGTACATCTAATAAAAAAACAGTATTTTCTGTAGGGAAAAAAACCTACTTCAGAAATCCCTAGAAGACTGAGTATCCCATTCCTCAGTTCCATTCCTCTCTTTTCCTGCCAGTGATGCTCTGTTGAACACATGGGCAGAGGTGTAGATGTTCAGGTGTTAGCTCAGAGACATTTCACCTGACCACATAGTGATGCAGCAGGTACTGTTCATTGTTGCAGCTCCATCTGGCTCTAAGAAACTCCAGGAAGCTAAAAACAAGGAGCTTCAGCTCCGTAGGATGTGAGTGTAATGAATCTGACCTGAAGTCACTGCTCTGCTGGAACCCAGAGTAAGTTCAAACCACAACTGAGCAGTGGGAACCAAGGGACAGACAAAGTACAGAGAGGGGTTCACAAGAGCAACAGGGTTTTGCAAGTGATGACTTTCTCACAGAATTAATTGGAAACTCAAAGCCTGATAAAAATCCTTCCTGCATGATAAAAAAAGCCTGCATTTGCTGATCTTCTGAATTTCTGGATAGTGGAGGAAAATTTACTAGCTTAACCACTAGCACTAAAATGAGGGATGGGCTACAGCCTTCATCTCCTTTACTTGCATGTGTGGGTTTTCCTAAGCAGCACTGTTTAAAATCCTTAGGAAAATCCTAGTGTCAGAAACATTTTCTTTTCCCTCAGTCATTGACAGGCTGAAGTAAGAGATTTTTAGAGTTGCTGGCGAGCAGTTCTAGGTTTCCTCCACCAGAGAATTTAATATGGTTCTTATTTGAAGAAGGACTTCATGGGAGATTAATGGTGTTTTGGTCAAAAATTAAGAAAGGTTAAATGTTTTGAGAAAATAATAAATTCTGTAATAGAATATTACATCCACTGATGAAAGCAGTTCTGAGACAGAATTTAAATATTTTAATTATTTTCCAATATGGGGGGGGAGAATCATCTCAGAAAATTAGGATAAAGTTTGAAAACTTGTCATACGATTTTTTAAGGCGTTCACTATCAATTTCATTTTAAAATAGCTTTAAAATAAGTAGAATTAATAGCTCTGACATGCTCAGCTCCCTCTGAATTGAATCAAGGCTAGCTGAGACCTGACAGCTCTCTCTTAGAAGGCTGGGGTCAACTGAGATGACTTTTCCCCTAAAAAGATCCACCAGAATCCCTCTGTGATACTTACAGATCCATCTCTTTAGCAGCAAAGACAGCCACGCTCTGTTAGCATCCATAGTGATACACTGATTTATCCCAGCTGTGTGCCCAGACAATGCATGCATGTGAATGCAAATGTACATATGCCTTCAGCTGATGCCCTTGTTGCCTCCAGGGAACAAGGGGAGGGAAGGTGGTGACTGCTGTTTCAGTGTGAGCCCTGTCTATAAGTGGTAGCTGCAGCCTCCTGCTCTCTCATCCCTCCCTCTGTGATGGCAGCAGCCAGACAAGATTTCCAGGATGGTGCTACTGGCTAAAATAGTATAGAGATCATGAGGTTTTTTCTGTCTCCAGCAGTCTGCTGGCACAGGCAGATTACATATAAATTACATATAAATAAGACCATCTTGGACCTGAAACAAAACCTCAGAATGGGCATAATACTCATGATTTTAGAGAATAATGAGAATGCTGCCTGTAAATGTCCCTGTTGTATATCTACAGATAACCTGTAAACATACATTGTAGTTTTCACATCTCTACATGCTTTCATTTTGAATTATTTGAAGCCAGGAAGTATAGAAGCTTGAGTACTGGCTAAGGTCACCCCTAGCTTTTTGGTAACTCCTGGTAGCTGAAGTGATGCTTACATGTAGTTAGGAAGAACCAAGCTGTCTTGAACTCAGGCAGTGACAGTGTCAAACTCTCCAGGTTGTTTCTCACTGGAAGTCAGTCCAGTGATCTCAATGTGATTGAAATGAGAAAGGACATTTCAGCCCATGTTAACAAAATGCAGTGGAGGCACTTTGAATAAATTTCTAAGCATACTTATAGCTTCACTGGATGATATCCAAAGAGAGAAAGTGACATTAGTCCAGCCAAGATGTTAAGCAGCCACAGTAAAGTGATCTGGCATCCTTCTTGAAGAGACGGAAAAGCACTCTTAGATCATTCCCAAGACATTGAAACTGAGCTGATTTTTTTTTTCTAAAGGTAGTTGGAAGGTTTTGATCAGACAGACATGCACAGGGCAAGATACAAGCAATAAACAATGGAAAAAACAGAAAAAGTCCTCATCATGGCTTTTTTGACATTAATAAGATGAAAATTCAACAAACCTTTAAGCAAGGTAAGATCTGATTACTCCTATCTGCTTTGACAATATAAGGGATCAGTATTGATCTCCAGTTGGTTGTGTCATGAAAGTATTTTTAAGAACAGTGTTGCATTTACATGTCCAATCATACCTACTGATACATTAAAAAAAAAATTGACACTTCCTATTCACAAGTAATTTTCCCAGAAAATCATCTTGGTATAAACAGAAAGTTATGTAAAATATTTTTTCTGATTTTTTTGTGTTTGGATATATAGGTCTTTTTAAAATTCTTTGTGTGTGTGTGTGTTTCTATTTTGTCAGTCATTTCAGTTTGTCTGCAAATGGGATAATGAACAGAAACGAGTGAAAGGAAAGAAACTGAAAAACTGCTAGAGGTCTTTGTATTGTTTTCCTCCAACTTTTTAGATTTCCAGATAGCTCTGGAAAAGGATTCAAAATTATGTCAATCCACAAATACAACAAAATCATTACATGGATACTTTTAAATCAATTCTACTTGTAGGATTACTAAAAGAAAATTTTAGAGCCTGGAGGGACACTCTACTAGCAGTATTGGAGGACTGGCTGGAAATATGAAACAAGCAGACATGTCCTGAACTGAATCCATTCCTGTAAGATTTCCAGCCTAGGGCAGCATTCCTTGAAGGATATATGTGTATCTGCTTAACTGTACACATGATGCTCCATCCCACTGAAGCCAAGAGGAGCATTTACTGTTCATCAAGTTAAGCATTTACATAAATCTCTGTGATAATGTAGTTTAATTGAAGACTCAAGTGCTTGGGTAAATCTTAGGTTATTCAAAGCAAACTTCAAAGCTTTTTGCATTCACTTAGCACCAATTATTACACAAACAAATCAAATGGGGTCTATTAAATGTGAAGTTTTGAATTCGTATACGTAACATTACAGTGGCTTTTTCTATTCATCTGTATCCTTTTTACTTTGCTGAGAAAGGATTCCTTATTAAAGCTGGAGAAAAAAAAAAAAGCCAGAAAACGCCTGGAACAAAGTAACTGTAACTGTAAAATGTCCTTAAAGGCCAATTAGAAATTGCAATACTGGGAGTTTTATTACAACTAACTCCTCCTTAATTATCAATCAATGGATTCTGTTGAAAAAAAAATCTCAAATTCACAGCTGGGAAAATGATGCTAATTATTTTCTGTTAATTAAGGCTGTGCTGGGATTCAGACTTGCCATCCTTCAAATAAAGGATTGACATATCAATGCTAACATAATGCTCAGGGTCTTTTCCAAAGGCTTTATTTCTAATAGTAATAAATTGGTGTCATGTTATTTTAAGTGTCTTAAGCTATCGTGCTAATATCTAACCCTGATATATACTGAAAAATATCTGTCTATCCCAGGAGGTATACTGACTTGTGATGTGAGAGTTGAATACTCTTCATTTTGCCCTCTACCTGCTCCATAGTGGGAGTGAAGAATCTTTAAATAATTTGGAAGATAAAGGAGTAAGGCCAAAAAAAAGTAATGGCAGTAATATAACCAAATATTACAAAAATTGGAGAGAATAAAACAGTTGAGGAAAATTCTGGGCACACTATGTTCGATGACACAGGTCTCATTGCCTTTCAGAAACCAAGACCTGGTGTAGCATAGTCACACTCCTTGTCCTCCTCCACTGGAGGTGTTCCCAGAAAAAACAGGCTGCGAAACTTTTTAAGTTGTGGGGGGTTTTTTTGCATTTTTTTAAGTTGTTTTTTTTATTTTGGTTTTGTTTTGCTGTTGCTTTTTTTCATTATTTTTTTCTGTGGAAAAAGCAACTAAATTGAACCTATCGAGTCTCTGTTCTTGCTTGCTTGATTTTTTTGTCCTCATTATCTACCATGCTTCTTAAGCAGCTCTGAAAATGCACACCCCATCCAGTGACACACATTCCTGGAAAACATAACAAATATTTACAAACGCCTGAGATAAGCTGGACAAGAGCTGTCAGGAGGTGTAGGAACATTTTAAGATTTAGGCAAATTTAAAAAATCTGTTAACTGTTTAAGACAAAATGGGTAGGAGGGTGACATTTTGTTTGGGGTTTTGCTCAAGGTGAGAAATTATTTTGTCTTCCCTGTGGAGTTTACCAACATTTTTACTAGACAGGGAGGTACAATTTGCTGTGGGATTTAAACCTCAGTGCCTGAGCTTGTTGGACAGATGCCATGAAATGGCTGGGACAACCAATTGCAGTTGGCAAAGCAGAGTGTGGTACAGACAAACCAAGAGACCAGGTGAATGGTGTATTCCCATTGTACCTTTGGCATGTGCAGGTTCAGATTGTGACCACCACCTGCTTTGCTAATAAGCAGAGGGAAACAGGCACCTCCACAAGGTTTTTTGTCTCACTGGAAAATGATACCTATGTTCAAATGTTTTTTCTCTTTATGGTGCATATTTCTCCTCAAAAAGTGATTATATCTAATTCTGACTTTAATGTTCACCTTTAAGGTGTCCAAAATTTGCTGTTCCACTATTCTGAGTGCCTGTTAGAACTCTCTACAGGGTCTTTGGAAATCAAAGCTCTCCTGCAGAAGTGCCTGCAACAGTGATAGCCTGCAGCAACCTAGTTGGTCCTGTCCAGTATTCCCCTCCTACAAGTATGAACTTCCATTTCAAAGAATATTAATGTCATTCATATGGCATAAAGAAATTCATAAACGGACAGCAGGCAAGTTAGGACAAAAATTTTAACTCAACTTTCACAATTTCTTCAAAAAAACAAACTGAATGGAATCTGGAGTGTGTATCGCTACATTTGCCTGATGTTTATCTACCTCAAAATAAAAAATATTTTACATATGTTATGTGATCACAAAGCTTTCTCTCAGCTTTTGTAATTCACTTGTGCCTCCTAGCAGTCATGAGTCATGGGTCTGTTACACTTGTCAAGTACACCTAATCCCTACCCTTCATGGCCCAAAAATCCTAAAGATGGCTGAACATGTAATTGCCTTGAAGTGTAAAATATTTCCCACATTATTTATTACAGCATTGCCTCCTAGCACCTCTATAGTTAAGGTTGTGTCAGCATTTTCATTATAAGCTCCTATTTTCAGCTGTAAAAAATGTGCTTCAGGCTGAAACTAGGAATTCTAGTGATTTCTTTTTTTTTATTATTTTTTAAAAATAAAATTACCTGGGACATTTGTTAGGTTATTCCATCTGTAGTCACAAAGACATGCACACATGCACACACATGTGTTTGCAGCTGTGTATGGAGATGTGTTAAGGGATATCTAGTGTAGCTTAAATGTAGATACAGATATTGTCATAATAACATGCATAATTACTTATTTTTGTTTTCAGCTCCTGCTCATAAAAATTGTATCAGTGTGGGAGCAATTTTAGTAACAGCCCAAGTTTTATTCTAAGTTGTTTCAGAGTCCTTTCTCCAGTTATCCTGATAGATGGCAATTAGAAAATATTTATTTATTTTTACAACTTTAAAGTTAATTTTGCACAGATAAATTTTTCTTCTGGAACAATTCTGACAGAAGTATTTCTCCTCTGTTCTTGGATCACAAGTAGGAGTACCCACTACACTCAAGGGTTACTCCACCAAGTATTTTACCCAGAGCAAAAGGTGACTCATACTCGAATTTTGATTTCTCCTGTATCCAAGAGTAGTATTTAGGCACCAATGCCAGAACTTTGCAGAGCCAGTTGCTGAAGACTTACCTTCCTTTGATGTAGAACAGTTTAAACTCCTCAACACCTCACACAGATCACATAAGTATAGTTAAGATTTAACATGACCTCTTGTTGGTTTACACATTGACTTACTATACCCAGCCAAATTGTAACCATAGAGACACTACAATTATCCTATTTTGTACATTTCTATATTTTATGAGTCATAAATGACATTATCAGTATTCTATGAAATTTTGACTTTTATTTTGCCTTTACTCTTACTATTGTTAATACTAGGAATAATAAAAATAATATGACTAGACCAGAACAAGGTTGACAGGGACAGAAGAAAGATTACTGTCTTTGAAAAATCAAATATTTCCTTTATCTCTTGAGTTTATTTTTTAACTACTTACTGTAACTCCTTGCTCTCCTCAATATTAAAGAAGAAAAATGAAGAAAATAAAGAGAAAGAATTGTTACCCACTGTTGGTGGTGCTTAATGACGTTTCCCAAAAGAATGCTAACTGTCTACATGCATTCATTCTGAAAAGGAAGAAAAGATTTTTACCTTACTTCATGCATGATACAATATGGTCTTGTACCTCTCAAAACAGACAACTCCAGCTCCATTTTTTAAAAATTTAATTAGAATGCATGACCTTGTCTTAAATATTTCAGAATTGCTGCTACTTTTAAGCCAGATTTTAAAAAGGGGAAGTTTTTCTTTGGTTTGTTTTCCTTCAGGGAGGGGAGTTTTGAATCATTCTGGACACATATTTGAAAAAAAAATATTGCTAAAAGCCTAATAATTTTTGGAAGCTGCCCAGAACAACTTCATTCCCATGGTCTTGATTTGAAACCTGGTGACACAGCATTTTTGATCAAAATCCATTGTGAAGTTTTAGGTTCGTTCAGACCTTGGACTACACATTTTGCACAATGATACAAGCTGAAAAAAACTGAAGGCAAAGCAACTGGTCTCATATCTTCCAGCCTAGAACAGCTGAGTTTGACACAGACTGCCAATAGCATTCTCAGCTTTAAAAGTTTTATCTCAAAATATTACGTAGAGCTGCAACATGAACCATTATTAGCATGCTCTAAATGGAGCTGATCCAAAAGGAGAAGACATCATTTACATCTATGCTAAAACTCTTCAAATGAAGCACAAAGGGAAAATCAATCAATGGCAGAATTCCTTAGTGAAGTTATTCTTATACAGCCTGGATGTTGATGACTTATGTATATGTTTAAGACCATTGAGATTATATGCCTTCCACTGGATGAGATCTCTTGGATATAATATTATTCATGCAGTTAATTCCAGTGAGGATTTTAACCCTGAGTATTCCTAGGAAGAGGTTTTTCCAGAACTTCAAGCATTAGATGATTAAAAATGTTCCCCTTAGGAAAAAGATAGTTTTTCTGATAAAATATAGATATCTGGTTGTCTACATTTCAGGACTAAATTTACCCTGAATTCCCTTTATATTCAACCAGAAAAAGTTGCTTTAAAGTGTGATTCATCTGACTTTGGTTGGAGTAGGACCTGGAAATACCTGTCAATCTACATTGAGCAGATATGGAGCTAATGGTTACATAGACATCTGCATTGAGAGACAATTACAGTAAATAATATGCATCTCATCTTCCCAAGTGTGTTTATAAGAGTCCTTACTCCCAAAGTCTGTATGGTAAGCAACTGTTTTACTGAATGCTATAAATACCCATACATGGGGTGGCCAAACCTTCCAAAGCCATAGGTCTGTGGTTTTGCTCTTGGAGATGGCAGAGGATTTGCTCATACCAAGAAATCCCACAGTTTTCCTTTATCTGTGGAATTCCTTGACTTTTTTAACATAGTTTCTGTCAGACAGGATTTTGGGGAAATGGACTAAGATTGTATGAGGCTGGAGGCTGCAAAAATATAGTGCAGAGAAATGGAAGCTGATCCTCATTCACACTAACATCAAGAAGAGAAAATGGTTGGCCACAGTCACAAAGTCTCAGTTTTAAACACCTGGAAGAAAACAGTTGGTATTTATTTGTCACCAAAAAGATGTAGCCTGCATGCACAAAGGGATGAACCTGCACATCTGTCCATTCATACCTAGGTAACTATAAACCTTCCTCCTAATACATTCAAGCAGTAATTCATCCCTGACACACAATTCAAAGCTTCTTCTGCACAGGGAATGAGTACATACTTAGCATTTGTTATGCATCATACTCAAAAGTGAGCAGCATCTCTGATTCATCTCAGTAGTCTTTTGGAGCAGCACTTCTCTTTCCTTGCTTTAGGTATCTGAAGTCAGTCATTTTAGTTAGTACTATGTAGAGATCCTGAGAAAAAGACAGATGAATCAGAAAGGAGATTCATCCAAGCTGACTTAGCAGAAGGAGGGAGAATCATCTCACCTAATTTTATCCATTTAAATTGTAGCTATCTAGTTTATCACCTGGAAGTGACAGTGATCTAGGACCAATATTCCTAGATATTTTAACACTGAAGAAAATTGAAAGACCAAAGCAAACAAAGAAACCCGTTAAAGCAATGAAGTCTTACGTGTGTCTTTTGTACCAAAATTCCTACAGAAGACTCTTTTATCCTGACCCCAAATGCTGAAGCGTTTCCTGTGCGTGAATGAGAGTTTATATTTTAAACTAAGGAGGTGATTTTTCTCCAGTTCCTGTGTTTTGACATTATTGACAAAACAGGGTCAATTCACTCAGAAGCTGCATTTGAGACACCCAGTTCTCACCGTGTTACTACCTTGAAAACCACACAGTAACTTACTTTACCCAGTTCTCACCTTGTTACTACCTTGAAAACCACACAGTAACTTACTTTACCGGTGACTCCTGCAACTTTTAAGCTCTTCTTAAATTACATCCACTCTTCAGCTGTGAAACTGAACAAGCAATTTCACTTGGAACCCATAGGTCTCCTGCTCCCTGTGTGACTTTGTTTCATTCACTGGAGATTTCTTTGATATTGGTGAAAATGATATTTTATAACCAGCTTAGCAGAGGATGACCTTTGATCCTGCCCAGGCTGCAGTAGTTTAATATCTTTTCTTGGCCTTAAACTGCTCTTTCAGTGTCTGCAGGAATACTGTGTCCCCAAGACAAAATGAAAGAAGAATCCTTAGCAGAAATAATAATCAAAAGCATCCCTCTTCCCAGATCCCTTTTCCACTGCACACTGTCACTTGAGAAGTAACTAAAAGGATAGGGTGGCTTAGGTGTTACTTTTGATTGACTATGGAAAATAATTAGGCATCTAGCCTACTATCCTTGTATATTTTGGTGGTGAAGATGAGCCACAAGGGAGCTCACATGTGGTATTTTGAATTATCTAGGTCTGGTAGATGAAAAAGGAAAGAAATTCCACACATATAGCTGTACCCTATTTGTCTTTAAATATAATTTTCATTTGGATTTTACTGGGGGTAATCATTCATGACTGAATTTGCCAACATGGTTTTCCTCACAGTTTTAGACTAGTTTTCCATTTTATTGAAGGATTTAATGCATAAAACTAGATGTGTTTTTTCCACCAGTTTGAATGTCATGTGTTCCAAAGCTACACTTAATTTTTTTTTTTTTTTCATGTCTTTTTTTTTTTTTTTCATGTCCAAGTATAATTTCCTTGATCTGAGTGAAGGAACAACTGGTATTTGAAGAAAGAGACACAAGGAATCAATCACCAGAGCAGAATAAGATTGAAACCTTGATTCTTCTGTGACTTATTTGGAATATTGCTTTGTAGCATTCAGATTAATATTAAGAATGTATAATATTTATAGAGTGTGACAGGTAATTCCACATCTGTCACACTGTACTTTCTGTAGATAGCTGAACATTGTGTATCCATTTTTTTTCCCCTTTTGGCTTAGTACATATGGAAGTTTTACTGTTTTGGTTTGGTTTTTTTTCTTATCAAAAAATGCTTAGTTAAAGCTGATCATCAGGAATTTCTCTTTATATGAGAAATTCTCAAAATACTACCCAATATGTGGAAGTACTATTTCTTCCTGTTGACATTAGCAATAGAAACAAACCCCCTGTTGAGGTTCCCAAGAGCTTCTATCTAACACTAAAGATGGATTTAAAAAAATAATTAAAAATTTAGAGCCTGTTTCCTGCAAGTCCAGGAGAAGAAGTTATCCAAAATTCTTAAACCTCAAAAGAAAGTTCAATTCGTATAATTTTAGCAGAAACTAAAAAATATTTCTACACTGATGACTAGAAAGCATGTGATTATTGCTGATGCTCACGTGTCAGAAAATATCCACCAAGACACCACAAAATGCTCACAAAAAGGGGATAGATAATGAATTTTTCTTGTTTCTCTGTAGGCCACATGAAGGTCCTGCATTCCCTTCATTGATCTGATCCTTAACAGTTCTGTAAAGGTACAGTACTGCACAGGTAAAATAAGAATAATCACAAAGATAACAGTGACAGCATAACAAAAAACAATAAAATGGAAAAAGTCTGAATCTCTCCACCTGTTAAAGCTGCTATGGCTTTCTTTCTTTTTTTTTTTATTTTTTTAATCTATTCCTCTTTCAAAGTGTGAGGTGAAACAGATCGATGTCCTTTAGTAATCTGTTGTTTTAGCTACAGTTTCACATTTGCTTGATGCATTCACCAATGATGTCTGAAGTGTTATGCTAAACATTATCAGTGTTTTGTCACATCAGTTCTTTCAGAAACCTCCAGGGACCATGAAGGGAAACCCACCTCTCCCTCTGCCTTTTTTTGTCAGCTAAGGAAATAAAATGTTAATATTCTTGAGAACCAGAGGTTTGTTTTAGCCTTCTAATCTCTCTGGAGGGAGAATGATGCAACCTCATGTTCAGTGGCTGATTTCAGAATACCTGGCACGTTTGTACTTTTCTGTGGATCTGTGTCTCTGATGGATCTGGGAAAAGCTGCCACTTGTACATATAGGAAACTATGCTGGAATATTTTTTAATTAAAAGAAAAATGAAAAAAATACCCCAAATTATGTGATGGGATGTCTTACGTGTGATTCATTTTCTTGTGCAATTTGGAAGTCTACGGTCACGGGATCTAACCCAAAGGCTCTCACATTCTACAGGGCTCTTACCAGTAACTAGAACTTTCAGACATATAAATTGACACCTAAGGTTGTATGAGCCCTGTTTCCAAGACTGCTTTTTATAAACTCACTTTATTCTTTCCTCTTGACAAAGGAGGCATCAGAATGAGAGTGGTGGATTCAGAACTCCCTCTGCACCTGAACTTCAGGGAGCTGAAATCTGGTGCTGGAGTCCTGACCTCGTTAACAAACAATAGGAATTTTGCTACTGGCTTGAATGAAATCAAGATTTCACTCTAGAAGACTGACACCTAGGACTTATCTCATGGATCAAACAAGAACACTAGCCCTAAACATTTATCTTTGATGAGGAAGTGCAGTTTCAAGTCAGTTTGGGCTTTGAAATCTGTGGTGCGGACTTCTTTCAAAGACGAGTTCACATGATTCAGTAGGCTTTGTAATCTGTGAATTTCATGCTTTAAAAAAAAAATAGCTGGGAGCAGAATTAGTATGTACAGAATAATAACAGTCCAGTTCAATTGCTATTTAGTTTGGAATGGTTGCTTTGAGAGCTTGTTGGAAAAGGGAAAAAATGCCATGAGAAGAAATATTTACTGTGCAAACTTTGCATGCCAATAAAGAAATTATAGAGAGACTATTGTTGGGCTTGACTCTGTAATTATAATTGAAGCACAAAGATGATCAAACGCAAGATCATTTACAGTTAATCATTTTGACATCGCTTGATTTTTCCTATGAACCATGGAATAGAAGAATCAAACATTATATCACAAGAGCCTAAACCTTAGGTGGTGAAAATAAACTTGGCTCCTTCACTTTAAACAATCAAGCCACTTCGCCTCAGCTGATGGCTTGGTCTACATATCTTTGTTACAGTTTGAATTAACTTTACTGGAAGGAAATTTATAAATTTCATACCAACAAAATCTAGCAAAGAGCCTGCTATGCAGCAGAATCTATTTATAGCTATATGAATTATTTCCTATAAATTAGACAAGGAATTTAGATACTTTTTAATATTAGAAGGTTTTTTTTAAGATTTTTAAGGTATTTATTTTATTTGCAAGTAAAAGACAAAACATATAATTTATGCTGGAGAATAAATTACTGATATTTCTATTATTATGATTGCTATTAATATTACTATTATTTTATAATTTTAAATTTTTTATTATTATTACATTGAAATAACAGCTACAAAACAGTGATGAGACCTGTACTCCACGGTGCTAATGATATAAATGCAAGTGATCTCACTTAATCTGGAAATATATCAGCTAATCCATCTTTTTTTTTTACAAACTAAGCTTTCTCAGAAACCTTTCTCATCTTTCTATAGATGCGTTTTGGCAGTAAAAGAGAGACTGAGAGCAGCTTAGATAGCATATCTTACCTCTGGGAGTCTAGGGGTAGGTGAAATGAGTCCCACAGTCACCTCACTACTAGAAAATGTTAGCTAAAACCAACAGTCAGGGGTAATGGGGTTAAATTCTGGCACACTGCTGCACAGAGAGAGTAAAATCCATCTGAAAATACTCCTTAAGTGTCTATATCCATTTTGACTCAAAAAATATTTGTGGTCTTAGTCAAGATTACCCCAAAAAAATCTCATCCTCCCCAGTCAATAGGCCAGAACTTATACAGTAAAACTGTTGTGCTTCTCTTTCAGTGTTTGAATTTCACACTTGGCATTAAACTTCTCAACTGGTGTGGTGATATGAGCAGATAAGATAGCAAACTATGAATGGTCTTGTTCATCTGTGAACACACTTACCTCCCTGAGAATTTCTAACATGAAACCCAATACTCCCCCTAAATTTCTCTTCACGGAATCATTTCCTGAACATTTTTTTAACTCATCAGTTTTTTGGAATTTGAATGAATACTAGTTAGAGCTGCTTTTGCAATTTTCATACAGCTTCTTGTAGAAAAATAGCCTACATACAAAGGTGTCATTATTCTTTTTCTCAGTTTGTATTAGCAGATTTCAGTTCCTTCTGCTCACTAGAGTGTTCATTCATGCTGCTGTACATATTCACTTCCTTCATAACACTGTTAAGACATTATTCTGGCCTCATGGTGCTTGAAAGATGAGTCAAATTAATACGTTTCCAGGATTCATGGGGAACTGATTAGTTGTAAGGTAACACACTGCCATTGTGATTAAGAATCCCTAGGGGATGCTGGACATCATTGGCCATGAGGAAAAAATCAAAGCTACTTTTAGTATCTACAGATGGGACCACCTTCTGCTTTCAGCAATTGGCCTAAATCAGGATTATCTCCATTGATTTTCATGGTGTTCATCAAGATTTATACCAGAGGAAAAGGTATAACATTTGCCTTTTTGGCAGTGAAGAGGAGATTGTAAGCCTATGAAATTTCCCTGGATCAGCTCTACTCCAAGAGAGCAGATATCAACACCATGACTGTGGCACTTTAATTCATTTCATTTCACTGTAGTTATCCCATCCAATGTTTGGTGCTGACTGCTCCCCTGAATCTCTCTATGGATAACAAACAGCTGCAATTTCTGACCTTTTATATCCGCTGGAGAAGCTCTGCAGAGTGAATGGCAGGCTCCTGCTTGTTCTGTACGTTACAGTTATTGCAGAAGTTACCAGTGGTATTATCAGATGAGAAGGCTTGTGGTTGCTGCAGCTTCTTGGATTCCTGATCAGTTTGTTTGTTTGCTCCTCTAGTCACCTATTCAGGTCCTGAAGAGGAAGAGGCTCAATCAGGGGGAATGGAGTTAGTATCTGGCACATTGCTACACAGAGACAGCAGAATACATCCGTAAATAGTCCTTAAGTGTCCATTTTGACTTAAAGAATATTTGTGGTCTTAGACAAGATTACTCAAAAAAATCTTATCTTTCCCAAACAAACTTTAAAATACCTCCTTCCATTT